>OZ007496.1:125302058-125935986 GCA_963931805.1 Microdon myrmicae
CAACAGTTGCAACCGATTCCCTTTTATCGGCACATCAACTGATTATGGGATTAGGCATGAACATGACTGTTACTTAAGCAATCATACCCATGATCATGTCCTATGATGCTCCTTTCTGAAAACTAAACCAAACACACAGTAACCTCACTGTGTTTATTTTACCTACCATCCGTGGATCCATGGCCACCCTGTGTGAGACGTATGCTTGCACATCTGCAAGTCAAATTCCTCACCATCGCGTCCCATGTACCAGCACATTAATCTAAACAATAGCCACCCTAGCCACTGCTCTCATAAACAAATCACAAATCTTCGGTTGACCTATCGTCACCGAAGAATCTATAGCGTACAACGGAATGATCGTAAGCGACTAAGTAAACTCGACAATGTTCCCATGTAGCATCGGCTAAACCACGAACAATGTGTATCTAACGTATGATCCTCGAAATAGCGTTTCTGTTCACATAAGACAGAAACCTGTTTCTTCCTCTGGCGATCATTACGATGATTTACAATAACGATGCCTGCAGCCCTTATGCTTGTTCGTTGTTTGAACAAGTGCAGGATCGTTCGTTGTCGGTATTTCAAGCGAAAGGGCATCGCACTTGACCGTACGGTCGTATGGGAAATCCTCCCATTAGACGCCAATTCGATCGCCCATTGGCTATCACCCAGAAGAAGATCGGATTGGCTACCCTTAGATCGGGAAATCCATCACGATCACGGCTAGTGGATGTTGACGGCAACAGACACTGGCGAATCAGATTTTATCCCCAGTCGGGTGCGAACCTATGTTTTCTTGAGTGCGAGTTATCTAACGAGATACATCTCGAGGTCGTGTGTATCTATACGCATTTGATTTTTCAAACACTTGAATTTACTATTTTTTATGTCGGTAACTACGAAATTTTAAGACCCAGCAGAATTTTAACCACACACTAGCCGGTTTGTCGAAAATTTTCGAATCAGCAAGCAAATCGTCACGAATTTTACACAACGAACTCTGTGGTTCTTCAAACAAACAAGAGGAGAGCCTACAAAAATGCCCGTTCGCGTTCTTTTATAATTTACGCAAATTTCCATTTACCAGCTACTTGAATCTTTTGTTTGTTTGTGCAAAATTCCATTCTTCAAGGACTTGTAGATGCCATGGAAAACCAACGGAAAACCTGATGGGAAGGGTCATTGTTTGTTAAAAAATGTATGAGAAAAAATGTGTGATATGCTGGGGTAGCATAGGAATTATTATTTTGTGTGTGCAATACAATACAATAAAGGGCGCGAATTAATATAATCATTCAGGGGCTTTTATTGCGTAACACACTTAAAAGCATAAAACGTGCAGATTAAACGACTTTTCCAGTGAATTTTATTTTTTCCTTAGAGCCTATATACACAAATTATCCTTACCTTAATCTTACAATAATGGCATGCGTATTGGGACCATAAATCATCCGGTTACCCTGGTTTTACTGTGGTGCACACCTGATCGCTTGCCCATAAAATCTCTCTATCTGCATGCACAAGGACAGCAGCATCAGTCCTTAGTGTGGCAACTTATGATTTTTCGTATTTGTGGTTCCAGATGAAGATAATGGGATAAGTTCTTGGACGTGGTCGTCGGTAGCTGCAATCTATCGTAGCTGGGGCGCCGATGTTATAATGTAGTACGAAGGCAATGCCATGAGTTCTTGATTGACTTATGTGGCATTGGTGTGTTTGCAGCATGTGTTACTTTTTGATGAGGATGTATACTTTGCATCCTAATAAATATCAACAATTAGTGTATAAGAAGTAGTATCTGCAGAATAATATCCTTTACAAATTTAATTGATACCATAGAATACTCTAAATTAATTAATTTCCGGATGAGCAGATGTGTTGCCATCAGTTTTTGTTTGTAAACAAACAAGCTTCTCCCGATGTCACAACAATCAATTTCACTGCTACTGAGTAAATTGCAGTATGACTCCAATGACTGACTTATTTGGCTTTTGTTCACGGATTCATGCTTTCGAAGTTCTGTGTAATAATCGCTGTTTTCTAAATGAGACTAAGCTTCAGTATCTATTACGTTTGTATTAACATGTTTTCGTTAATCTATTTCTTTATATATGGATTGGACTATGTTACAACCTTCACCCCTGATCGTGTTGCTGTGCCCCAGAACCGGACCCTTTTCTGGTTGGCGGGCGTTTGAGTCTTACCCAGCACAGCGTGACTTCGAGGATCCAATTGTCCCAACTCTAATTAACTATTTTTGTTTAATTAAAATTCTATCAACATACAACAAATGGCACTCACGGCTTCTCAGATGGATCCTACCTGGGTCCAACTACCATATGTCTCCGGGGTCCGTCGTGTAATCGACTGAGAGTGTACATAAATTCCCAGCGAAGCTTCTCACAAGTCCGCCTCCACTCTTAAAGGTTTTATGTGGCCTGCCCTCACTAGGGGCGAACGTGTTTGTTGAATATTTACTTTCCACAGGTATAACACATTCCGGAGAAAGGAAGACTTCCTTTTTTCTTTTCACATTCAATTGACAAAATTATTTCAGCAAGGATGATGCTTTTACACTTAAATTAACATTACAATTTTCTTTCCACAACTCAAAAATATCGCTGCTATTAAGTTACCAAAACATTATAAAAAAAAGAAAGTTGGCTTTTTCACTTAAATTAACATTGCAATTCCCTACAATCGTTGCCTGCCTCTTCCCTCTCCCCGCCCCTTCGCAAGAGCCACGATAACGGCAAAAAAAGACAAAAGAACTGTATATTTAAAACGACCCCGCAAAAACAACCACTTCTTCACACAGAGACCCAACTATGTCTTCTCCCCGTTACCTCTTTGTTCTCCCGCACAGTTGTCTCACCGAAGAAACTTGGCCATGACTGTCCCGAAAAGACCTGGGTTGATGCACCTGCTATGCTTATTTTTTATACCAATTGAAGAATTTATTGTATGTTTCAAATGTGAAATGTACACTATGTTTTGTATTTAAATTTAGTTTGCAATGTAACTATCTACGTTCAAATAGTTCAAAAGTTTAATGTTTAATGTTTCCTCGCTGTGACAAGTGTGGTGGGGGAGGTACTATGCAACAATTATACTTGATATCGAGGCGTAATTTGACTTTTGCGCCAACCCCATACAATTATATGAGAGTTTCGCGCCAACCAGTGCAAGATCCGTGAGATATGGAGCAATTTTTTTTTGCAGGGTCTGCTCATATGCTCACAGATTAGCCTTAAAGAACAGGTGGTAGTACCTGATATTTCAGAATTCAACCTGCCGTATGTTGATGTAGTGCCGCTGTTTTTTTTTCATATACAAAGTGGCGCAAAATTAATCACCTTATCGGAAGATGTTATAATTTTTGCAAATGGCGTCGTACGTCAATCATATTTGACATTTGTGAACTAGACAGCTGCAGAATACAAACATACAAGCAATGGAGGGTGAGTGAATTACTGTCAAGCCATCCTTAATCTCAACAACGAAGAGAACGCTTTTGTGTGGAAAATCATCATGAGCGACGAGGCGCATTTCCACTTAAGCAGTTACGTCAATAAGCAACATCTTCGTTTCTGGGGCACTGAAAATCCGCATGTGATCCACGAAAAGCCATTACATCCACTCAAAGCCACTGTGTGGTGCGCCGTTCACGAGGCAGGAGTGATTGGGCCGTTTTTTTTTTTGAGGACGCCATCGGAAATGCGTTGACTGTTACTGGTGAACACTACAGGGCCATGATAAACGACTTCTTACTGCCGGAATTGAATGAGCGGTGCTTGGTGAACATGTGGTTTCAACAAGACGGTGCAACCGCACACAGCACGAGCCCCAACGGATATTGTGAAGGAAGCTCTTCCTGGTCGCGTAATCGCCCGTTTTGGCGATTTGGCATGGGCAGCAACATCGCCCGATTTAGCCATCCCAGACTTCTTTCTTTGAGGCTACTTGAAGTCGCGGATTTATGCCAACAAGCCTCAGACAATCGTAGTCCTTAAGGAGAATATTTTACAGGAATGCGAACAGTTATCACCGGAAATCTTGCAGAAAGTCATGGAAAGTGTGATAAAACGGGTACAAATGTGTATCAACACTGGCGGCAGCCACTTAACGGACATCATCTGTTCCTCTTAACAGGAAAAATTGTAAAGGTTCAAATAAAGATTTCCATCACTCAAAATCGTATTTTTTTATTTAGTAAAAAAAACAATTCAAACACAAAATTGGATGATTAATTTTGCCCCACCTTGTTCTTGTCTACGCATATGACATCGACATCATCGGTAGATTCGATTCGTCTGTACAGGGCTCCTTCACCCAGATCGATCAGGCGGCACAAAAACTGGGACTGTACATTATTGAGGGGAAAACTAAGTACATGGTGACAACTTCTGCGAAGAGAAGACTTAACGTTGGTCAAACTATCTCGGCAGCGGAGCATGAATTTGAAGTAGTGCAATCCTTTAACTACCTTGGGTCAATTGTATCAGCCAAATCCAACAAAGCCTACTATGGTCTATAAAGGCTCTTTAAATCCCGAAATTTATCCAGAACATCCAAGCTACTACTGTACAAGGCCATAGTCTTACCAGAACTCATGTATGGATTCGAGACCTGGGTGTTCAATAAAAGGCACTCTGAACTCTTAGCCGAGTTCGAGAGGAAGGTCTTAAGGGGAATTGTTGGCCCCGTATGTGAGGGAGGCCGATTCCGAAGACGCTACAACCATTAGTTGTACGTGATCTACCTTGAAGCAAATGTTGTAAGAAAGATCAAGCATGGTATACTCCGGTGAGCGGGACACCTATCTCGAATGAGCGCAAAAGAGCCTGCCCAGAAAGTCCTTTGTGGCAGGATGTATGGAAGGAGACAGCACGGCAGACCTTGTCTGGGATGGTGGGATGGCGTAGACCAGTATGCCCAGAACCTAGGAGTGCCAAACTGGATGACATCGGCTGGAAATCGGGACCGATGGAGAGATTTGTTAAATAAGGCCAAGACCTGATCTCGATTGTAGTGCCGATGATGATAATGATCACTCAAAATAATTTTTTTTTTTATTTAGTAAAAAAGTAATTCAAAAACAAGATTGGATAACTAATTTTGCGCCACCCAAATATATATGAGGTGAGACTGCTTATTCATGCACAGTAGTGTGTTACGTTCTAGGATTTAACACTTGTTTGTTGATGTTTCCGGCTTGTGTCTTGGTCGGGGAGTACCTTCCCCAAGGGGACTTCTACGGGTACCTGGTGTTAGAAATGACATTGGCGACTATTGGGTTTGGTTTATTGAAACTTTATTTAATTATGGCTTGGTTAGCCCGTCTAGTTTGGATCTTCCGGCTGGGTTAGCCCGTCTAGCTTGGATCGTCCGGCTGGGTTATCCCGTCTAGTTTGGATGGATCTTCCGGCTGGGTTAGTCCGTCTACTTTGGATTTTCCGGCTGGGTTAGCCCCTCTAGTTTGGATTTTCCGGCTGGGTTGGCCCGTCTAGTTTGGATCTTCCGTCTGGGTTAGCCCGTCTAGCTTGGATCGTCCGGCTGGGTTAGCCCGTCTACTTTGGATTTTCCGGCTGGGTTAGCCCCTCTAGTTTGGATCTTCCAGCTGGGTTAGCCCGTCTAGTTTGGGTGGATCATCTGGCTGGGTTCTTCTCCTTTGGAAGCTGGTAGCGCCTCGTACGTTTATTCTTATTCTTTTCTACTATAATTAACTTAAAAAAGTACGACCACCCTTCGGCTGTCGGATTCTGATTGATTTAATTCCTAACGGAACTCTTTATTTATACCTGAAAATCTAAATCAAAAACCCACATACCTTTCCACGATCATGGCAGTCCACCAGATAGCCACCTGACGCCAGTCGCAGTCGAAGGCCAAGCCAACGACGATGAGAATCGCAAATTTGCAACTCTGCAAATTCTTCACTCCAGGGCCATGAGAATATTTCGATTCACGCTAACGTGAATCTGATTTTCTCATAGCGTACGGTGTGAAGGTAGGATTACCTGCGCGATGATAGAGTGTTGGAATTGCAGATTGTTGGGCCTTTTTTATGTTGCAGGCGTGAAGGTGTTTCACGTCACGTTTCCGGTATACTATAGTCCAGTATCCCTGTTTCGTAATCGATATTCACTCGAAAAGAAAAGCAAATCTGATTTGTGATTAATTATAATTTTATAATATTACCTTGTTACAAGGAATTTTACACCGGAAAGGTAAATTTAATGGTTTGACTGCACTTAATCTAATTATCCAAAAAAAAAGATCACCTTCTGGTGGCTTCTTTAAACAGCAACTGCAACTTCAAATTTTTATCACCGGTTTCACGAATCAAACCAACAGGTTCTCCGTTTCTTATCTTGTTGAACCGTCGTCGAGGTCAATGGCCAGAGTCCGTTTCTTTCGAAAGCCCTGTAGAGCAGATCACTCGATTGGCAACGATTCCAATTGAGAGATCACCCATGTCACGTTGCCTGAGAGCAGACCTCGAATTCTAGCGTCATGACTAATTTTCGACTGCAACCTTGCCAGTGGCCGTTTTCTTTTTGCTGCAATCCCAGATACTATATTCCGGTATACTTTATGTGGGAATGTGACCGCTTGGCCGTATTCCCAGTAACGTGGAAGGTCTGTCGGCAAAGTTCTTTGGGTCAATTGCACTTTATACGGGTGTAATCCAAATCGTCCTTCAAAATGCGCCGCGAGGTGGTTCCACTGACACATGTGGGTTCTCGCCAACACCCCCTCTTACCGCTTTAACCAGTTGATTAGAACGTCTTGGGCGTTTATGTACGGCATGCCGACGATCTCCCACTGTCCCGCGCTAAACAAAATTCAACACCAAACAACGAATGGTGTTGTCAGGCGGTGCTTATTGGCTTGTTGTTGAGTTAACACAACTGGCCGACTATTTTTCGGCGCACTGTTTCGCTGTGAAGCGATTCATGGTTAAAATTGTACTGAATTGACATTTTAAAAACATACCCAAGTCAATCGGTTATAAATGTCAAAGTTATTCAATATTTACATACCGACACAAAAGGTGGCGCTCCCTGTATAAATTGAAA
The DNA here is from genome assembly GCA_963931805.1 of Microdon myrmicae. Classification (NCBI taxonomy): domain Eukaryota; kingdom Metazoa; phylum Arthropoda; class Insecta; order Diptera; family Syrphidae; genus Microdon; species Microdon myrmicae. Next base: position 125,309,144 of record OZ007496.1, read on the forward strand.
TGGTTCATAATATTGTGAAGTAGTTCATAATAAAAATTTGTGGGGGTTCTCTATACCACATGGAGAACCAACCCACAATACCAACCAATTTGACCGCTAACAGCGTGTCACCCTAACCCAACCTATAACCCATTTCCAAACATGCAAAAACACATCCCAATATGCAACAGCACCCGCCCCCAAATCCGCAATTGCATACATCGCTCAACTTACCAAGAACCCATTTCCCAAGCTGAAATTAACGCATATTCAATTTACAACGAAATACTCACCATCTCCATCAACTGCATCGAGCCGCATACATTTTCCTAAAAACCGCTTCGGTAATATCTCACCTAAATTATATTATATCCCTTGCTTGGTTGCAAATTCTAATTTCCCCCGAAAATCATTCCAGCTCACTTCTTGCTTAAACTATCTCCTCGCTTGTAACCAAGCAACATTTATTTCCCCCGAAAACCATTTCGGTCCCCATTCCACCTAAACCATGTAGAACCACACCAATTTCCTCTTTCTGGCAAGCCCACAGCATGACGCGTCGCCTCTCCACAAAACGACCATCGCAACGATCAAGACCCTTGACCATACTTGGCTATGCCGCCGAAACCAATTTCCCGGTACACACAACCAACAAATCCAACTCAGCTTATACGGCGATGATTCTCCGGAACTAAATTCCCTATACAGGCATAGCAAACCCTTTCAAAGTTCGGAGTAAATGACAGTGAGTTGATTTTAGCTATGACTCCACTGCCACGACGCGACGAGCTTTTCCTTGCCAGTAATTAGTCAGTCGAGATCCATCCGCCAAACGGTGCACAACCGCAGGAGTCACACTGCAGTCGAGTCGCAACAAAGTCGAAATTCATTAACTGCTGGGGACGGTCACGCTGTGCGCGCGCAATTTCGGGGTTTATCGATTAGATTTAAGTATACAGTACACCTAAGCTAATCAATAACGTAAATATAGTTCTTCCCCCGCTTGGTAGAAACCTTGACGTGGTGCGGGGGCTTAAACTACAATGAATCACTCAGGCTATGCTGACGGAAGCATATGCTTCCAGTAGGGTCACCCATGTCAGACAGGCTAGCGAGGAGTAACACACAAAGATCCACCACCCCTAATCCTGGGTGCTACGCGTCACCGTGCCCATTGGATGGTATGCAGCCAAGGGTATACCGGCTGTATTATAACGGCGCCTCTTTGACACCAGGTCGAATCAGAGCAGTAAGCAGACCTTACCACATCAAAACGGACCTCTGATGTGGCGGACTATTTGAAACCCCAAGTCTCGTGGGATCAAAAATGAATAACCAATATACAAAAAACAATCCCACGAAAAACCCGGTAGGCGTAGGTGTGATGAGCCTGTGGGGCTTTTCAGGGCCCGAAGAGCCACGCATCGCTCGATCCCCACTATTCCAGGCGAACGACTTACCTCTCGGTCGAACTTCAGCAAGGTTGCGTAACCTTGCTACGGCATTTACCCCCAGCCAAATCGCCGGAATTAATACGGTTACCCAATCGGATAACCGTTTTGAATTTCTGTTAGGCAGCTTACCTATTCTGTAGGGGATTTCCTTCCAGACCCCTTTTTCTCCAGCATCACCACTGAAAACATTAAATCCACGGCAAAGCTTATCACCTTGCCGTGGCATCGAAAACTCACCCTCGGCCAGACCATATTCCCTAAAAAACATTAAGCCCACGGCAAAGCTTATCACCTTACCGTGGCATCGAAAATTCACCCCCGAGACGTACATCATTCCCTAAGAAACATTAAGCCCACGGCAAAGCTTATCACCTTACCGTGGCATCGAAAATTCACCCCCGAGGCGTACATCATTTCCTAAAAAAAGCATAAGTCCATGGCAAAATCATCACATTGCCATGGCATCTGAAATCCTATCTTTAGGCATACATTCTGCCAGGGCATCTCGTTTCCATAGCCTTAAGCTATGGAAACAACAATCAACAAGAGTTCCTTGTGACTCGTTGTATTTGTTTACCCTCGGCATAACATGCATGCGGCTATTTGCCCCTATTGATTTGCTACCGCCGACAAGGTTTCTGCTGACGCAAACCAAACATGTCCCTGATTACCAGCAATCGCTGGCTTCCAATTATCGGTCCCCATGTTCAGAGGCCGCATTCAAGTAACGATCAAGATGCAGCCAGAAAATGTTTACTTTCAACATCTGGCAATGGCTGCACCCTATGTTCGTTGCAATGTTTAATCATCGGCAACCGAAATGATGATTTATGGCCTTCCATTAGGATGACCAAATCATTGGTTTGGGTTTTCACACCCCACATGCTAGTGTTTGCATTCTTAGAAAATGCACTAGCGATGTACCTCCATCCACCACGGTCGCCGAACGATCGTATGCATGGCATACCCACACATGCGTAATGTATGACTACCCCGTCAGGTCCAATCACGATTAGCTACTTCAAGTTAATCGTGTAACTCCGCCTCCTTTCCAGTTTCTTTCGGGGCTCCTTTCCTTTTGATGACTTCCAATGGAAAGAGTCAGATTTCATCTTCCGAGAGGTACACACGTGTCCTACTGAGTTAAAGACTTCATCACCTTCTTATGTGGCCAGGAGTCATTACAGCGAGTCCGATTTGCCTTCAGTGGTGTGTGGAGACACAAAAGTAAAAGTAAAGAAAGAACATTCACCAGTTGTTAAGAAGTAAAAGTCGAGTTCCATCCACCAGTAAGTACGCACGAGCCTAGTGTCAACGGAGTCGTATTTAGAGGTGTCGTTTAAGTTATAATCTATTTTGACTAAACCTAAATTAACCTGAGTGTGTCACTAAGCTGCAATCTATTTTATCTAAATATAACATGATCCGGGATGTGTTGTTTAAATTATGATCTATTTCGACTAAATCTAAATGAACCTGAATGTGTCGCTTAAACTATAAACTATTTTAACTAAATATAAATGAATTTAGACACCAGCGTAAGTTGTAAACTATTTCATGTGTAAGATTGTATACCGAATAAAGAAAGTAGTTAAGACAATCGGACGGAGTCTTTATTGTGTTAAATCCCGCTGCTGTCATCTCTTAACTTGTAAAAAAGTGAGAATAAAAAAACATTCGTCAGTAAAGTTTCATCAGTGTGTTTCATTAATGTGGTTTTCCTGTGGAACATCTTCAGTATAAAATCGGTGGTATTACGCTTAACCCGCGTCCGTGCTGACGCATTAGTGGTAATACCCACATTGGTGACACGCGACGTTTTTTTTTATCATATAAAAAAGTGAACACGCGACTTTCGAACTTTTGCGAACTCTTTTTAATGACAGACCATACACCCAACCATCAAAACGATTAGAACAGTGACTAGTGTGTGTAAACAAAAGACATTTTAAGGGCAAGAAGAGCCCCACCCCATCAGTTTGCAGAGCTAACCAGTCCCCAACACTCCGGTATCCAACATCTTCGGACAAGTAACAAGCAACCCACCCCCACCAGACCGGAACAACATCATCAGACACTACCTATCAACAATAAGATAAGTACCTTTTCGTCTTCTTATTTGTATGTCTAGCTTTTGTGAAAACGAATATTTTGTTACGAAATCAGTAATTTTGCACTTTGTTACTTTCGAAATCGTCATCACATAAATGCACCTCTGAAATTATAATACACTCATACACCAACATTTAGACAAAATATTAAAAAGTTCACTACCGAATAATAATAAAATTTTTACAAAACTTTAAATGAATTAATATTGCATACAAGTGCATCTTACGTTCCTGTTAATAAAAGTCATATAACTTTTTCTGTACATAGACTTGAAATTATTGAAACATAATTCCATCGGATAATAATTATTATACATATACTCACATAAGATCCTTTATGTACATATAGGAATCTCATTTTTATATATTTAAGAAAGAAAAAGTGAACAGACGATAAATTGTGAATTAATGATTAACGTAAAAATAAATAGCTTAAACTTTTTAATAGAGCAAAAGCCTACCAAAAACATGTAATAAGTCAATACATCAGAGGCTTTGCCGAATAATACATTATATTCGCAAACAAAATTTGTTTTCCTTAAATATTGTGTGCCATAACATTATCATAGCGAGTTCTGTATTGTTTAAAAACAGAACAAATATTGGTGTGAGTCGTTATTTTTAATAAGATCCGTGAATACAGTAGTAAGATTATACAATTACAATTTTCCCCTTACAGTTCTATTTCCTTAATCTTAATCAAACACGTATTTGAAAAGAGAATACATTTCTCCGAAATAACAATCAACACGTTAATTAACCAAATGAAGCAAAATCACCTCCTTTTAACATTTTATTACCTTTTATCAATAAAATTTCTAATCTTTAATTAAAGTGACATAAAAAAACACACTCACTCGTTAAAATACATACGCAGTTACACCCACCCTTTCTTTGTTTGCCTAAATTTCCGTTTTTCTTTTGTGAATTTAATATTCTGTGCATTAAACTAGCATTAGTCGTCAAAACCTCAAAACCAACTGAATAAAAAGTTGCGGCAGAATCTTATGACTTATGAGTACAGCATACCAAATTAAAAAAACAGTTAAAGTATTCTAGTTAAACATTTGTAAACCCCTTCAGGGTATTGATTCACGTGCAACCCTTGGCAACGACACTACGAGGTCTCATTAGAAAATTATACCTCTAAAATTTGATTGTCGAATTTTTCGTTTTTTTTTTATTGTAAAAATATATATTGAGGAAAAGCAAAACGAAGAATAAATTAACAAATATAATAAAGGTTGTAAACCCCTTCCGGGTACAATCTCGCACAACATTATTCGCGACCAATCGACTACTCTCAACTCTCAGCGACTTGCATTGACTTGTCGACGGCTCTCGACTCCCTGGGACTCCACTTCCGACCTTCGCTCGCCTTATTTTGGTTAGGGAAAACCATTGTTTTAGGACATCCGTGGTTCTCTCAACTCCCTGCGACTTCTTTTCACCCATTGGCCTCCCTTCACCTTTCTTCGCGTCCTCTTACGCTTTTGATCCCAGTTTCGCGTCATTCAACCCATAATGGTCAACACGCGGAACACCATGGCCAAAAAGGCTCTGGAACAATCCGAGCCTCTCGAATTCCACGACGCCTCCAGCGTCGATTTCCCCACCGAGCAAGTCGATGCTGACCTAGACTTGCCCGGACAATCTACTCCTCTGGCACCACCCGTTGCCTCTGCCTTGCACGACGAACAACTTCGTGCAGTTGAGCTGTTGAAAGTGCTTGACCGCACTCAACGACCGCATGTTGCACACTTAATAAGGTCGGCCGGCCGCAACCCATATAGCAACATGCGTGAAGCTCTGCTCGACGCCTTGGACGAACCTGGAAGTATGCGGCAACACCGTTTAGCCGCTGTAACCAACCTTTCTGGGATGAGACCATCTCTTTTCCTGACCCATTTACGCTCTATAGCGGGGACCAGGATTGGGGACGACCTAATAAAGCCTCACTTTTTGAGGTGTCTTCCCCAGCATGCCCGTTCGGCACTTATAGCCCAACCCAATCAGAGTTTGGGCTATTTATCCGAAATTGCGGACGCAATCATGGAAAGCTCAGATCAGTATTCTGAGCCTCCTGCGTACCAAGTAGCGGCGGTTTCTCAACACGCCGCCCAGCCTGCACGGCACTCTCGTCTGCCTTTCTCAGCCCCTCAATTGGTCCCAATCCTCCATCCTCCTCAAAACCAATTACCCCTTAGAAGGCCCGCCTCAACCAATTTCCCTCAGGGGAATCCAGAGGCAGGCCCCAACGCATTCAACCAAAGAAGTCCACCCACACAACTAACTCCTGCTGACCTTCGGGCGCTCCAAACCTCACTCCTCCGCGAGATAACGCAATTGCGCGCGGAGGTGAGGAACAATCCTCGAAGCGCCCAGAATCGAGCCATGCCGAGTCGTCCTATTAATCGGCAAAGTTTCACCCAAAATGCCCCACGGAGGGCCAATCCCACCCAAAATGGCCCTCACCGGGCCAATCCCCAGCGAGCTCCGGCTCGACCTCCCCGTAACGGCAATACTAATAGGCAGAACATACCTGATAATGCCGTTACTCTGCCTTGGTGCGCCAATCACCAGCGATATGGTGATCGCGCATTCAATTGCAAAGCGCCTTGTGGTTGGACGCAACCTTCCACCAACCAGAGGCGCTCTTTAAACTAATTTTGCCGACCGACACCCTCGCGCAATCGGCCGGCACCCCTACGATAAGTCGCTTAACCATCCGGGATTCGAAACTGAATATCGCTTTTACTGTCGACACCGGCGCCGATATTTCAGTCCTCCCGCGATCGTTTGCTCCGCGTAACCGCGTGCCAGCCGCACTCAAATTGTCAGCAGCAAATAATACGCCGATACTTACGTACGGACGTAAAAAGCTGACACTGCAATTGGGTCTTTGTCGTCCGATCACTTGGCGTTTCGTCATTGCGGACGTGAATGAACCCCTGATAGGTTCCGACCTATTAGGTGCACATAATCTGTTGGTCGATTCGACCCATAACAGACTTGTGGCTCCAGCCGCACCCCCCTTGCCCATGACGGCATCACCAGCGGCAACTTCAGGGGCCACAGAGTGCTTAGACCCATTCCAGGTTATGGTACAGGAATTTGTGAGTACAACAATTCCTCTACCTAACCAACGCCGACATAAAGCCACGGTGTTTCATCATATAGAAACACGTGGTCCCCCGGTGAGCCAGCGTCCACGTCGACTGGCTCCGGAAAAATTACGTGCGGCGCGCGCGGAGTTCGAGCATATGATCGAACTAGATATCTGCCAACCGTCGGACAGTCCCTGGGCAAGCCCACTCCACTTAGTGAAGAAACGTTCTGGTGAGTGGCGCCCATGTGGCGATTATAGGCTGTTGAACGCAGCAACTGTCCCGGACAGATACCCAATTGCACACCTCTACGATTTTTCGTACAAGTTGCGAGGGTGCAATGTCTTCACAACCCTGGATCTCACCAGGGCATACCACCAAATTCCGGTGGCACCTGAAGACATCCCCAAGACCGCAGTCATTACACCTTTCGGACTCTTCGAGTTCAAAGTGATGACTTTCGGCCTCAGGAATGCCGCACAGACATTCCAGCGGTATATCGACACGGCTTTACGAGGTCTTAATTGCTGCCATGCATACCTTGATGACATTCTCATCGCCTCCAAAGACCTCGCCGAACATAAACACCACTTACGTCAGGTCCTAGAGCGCCTCCGCGAATTCGGTCTTGTCATCAACCCAGAAAAGTGTCAATACGCCAAAGAGCAAATCACCTATCTGGGTTATGTCGTTGACAACCAGGGCATTCGCCCACTACCAGACCGTGTGGAGGCCCTCATGAAGTACCCCCGGCCTACTAACGTGAGTGAGCTGCGTCGATTTTTGGGCATGCTTAACTTTTACCGCCCAACCCCGAAGAATGCCGCTCAGATTCAAGCTCCCTTAAATGAATTTTTGAAAGGAGCTAAGCGCAATGATAAGCGCCCCATTAATTGGACAGAAGTCTCAGATCGAGCATTCCAACTGTCCAAAGAACAATTGGCAAATGCCACCTTACTCCGATACCCTCTCGAGGGAGCGGCACTTTCTATCCAATGCGACGCATCGGATACCGCAATCGGAGCCGTCCTCGAACAGGACATTGAAGGCCGTCCGGAACCACTTGGTTTCTTTTCAAGGAAGCTGAGTCCCACTGAGCGACGTTACAGCGCCTATGACCGTGAATTGCTCGCGATCTACAGCGCTGTTAAGTACTTCCATCATATGATAGAAGGTCGCTCACTCTCCATCTTAACAGACCATAAGCCATTGGTCTATGCGTTCCGGAAGAAGTCGGGAAATGCCTCCCCCCGACAAGAGCGTCAATTAGACCTCATTGGGCAATATTCTACGGAGATCAGGCATATCTCCGGTAAACAGAACGTCACGGCGGACGCCCTTTCTCGAATCGATACGATTCATTTGCGTACCGCCTTGAATAACACTGACCTTGCCCTAGCTCAAGAGGAGGACGAACAGCTCAAGTCCCTCCTAACTGCCGATACGGCACTAGAGCTTAAGAAAATTACCCTTCGCGACCCTTTGGGCGAAATCTGGTGTGATGTCTCCACTGGAACCGCTAGACCTTACATTCCCGAGAAACTTCGTAAGGGCGTGTTCCAGGTTTACCACAACCCTGCCCACCCCAGCGGCCGAGCAACAGCCGCTGCTGTCCGTCGCAAATTCATTTGGCCCCGGATGAACAAAGATCTCACCTGTTGGGCCCGTGCTTGTCTCCAGTGCCAGCGCTGCAAAGTAGCGCGACATAATGTACTGGAGCCAGCGCAGTTCAAGCTTCCCACGGCACGCTTCGCCCATGTCCACATAGACATAGTGGGACCGCTTACTCCATCAAGAGGATTTTCTTATATCCTCACTATGATGGATCGCTGCACGCGATGGCCAGAAGCGACACCTCTCCGGGCAGTTACTGCCGAATCAGTCGCCAAGGCCTTTTATTCAACTTGGGTCACACGCTTCGGTGTACCAACCACCATTACTTCGGACCGAGGTCCACAATTTGAGGCGACAATTTTTAGGCAGCTAACAGATCTTCTCGGCTGCCAAAGAAGTCGTACCACCGCCTACCATCCGCAATCAAATGGGATGATAGAGCGCTGGCATAGAACTCTTAAAGCCTCACTCATGTGTCATAATGACACTCAATGGTTTGACGCCCTTCCAACTGTCCTCCTCGGCCTGAGGACAAGTATTAAGGAGGACCTGGGTGCTTCGGCAGCAGAGCTCACCTATGGTACCAACCTCCTTCTTCCAGGAGAACTTTTCCTGAATGGCGAAACACCGCGTGACCAACTACGCGAATTGGGACATCTCCGTGACCTGCTACGTAAGGTTAGGGCAACCCCTGTAACCAGGCACGGCTCCAAAAAACTTTTCGTCCACCCTGAACTGCACAGCTGCACGCACGTCTTTGTCAGGGTGGATAAGGTCAAAAAACCCCTCGACCCACCTTATGATGGCCCATTCAAAGTCTTCCGCCGCATCAGTGACCGCGTCTTCGAGATCGACATTAGAGGCAAGCGATCCACGGTCAGCGTCGAAAGGCTTAAGCCCTGTTTTCTGGAAGCTTCCGCTCCAGAATCACCTCCATCTACTGACACCGCTCCTACTCCACCAGCACAACCTCCCCGTACTCGCGCTCATACGCGCGCCCATAACCAACTTACCACCCCCTAAACTGCCTTACCTGTTTCGTGACTACGTCACTGGGGAGGGAGTGATGTGGGGCTTTTCAGGGCCCGAAGAGCCACGCATCGCTCGATCCCCACTATTCCAGGCGAACGACTTACCTCTCGGTCGAACTTCAGCAAGGTTGCGTAACCTTGCTACGGCATTTACCCCCAGCCAAATCGCCGGAATTAATACGGTTACCCAATCGGATAACCGTTTTGAATTTCTGTTAGGCAGCTTACCTATTCTGTAGGGGATTTCCTTCCAGACCCCTTTTTCTCCAGCATCACCACTGAAAACATTAAATCCACGGCAAAGCTTATCACCTTGCCGTGGCATCGAAAACTCACCCTCGGCCAGACCATATTCCCTAAAAAACATTAAGCCCACGGCAAAGCTTATCACCTTACCGTGGCATCGAAAATTCACCCCCGAGACGTACATCATTCCCTAAGAAACATTAAGCCCACGGCAAAGCTTATCACCTTACCGTGGCATCGAAAATTCACCCCCGAGGCGTACATCATTTCCTAAAAAAAGCATAAGTCCATGGCAAAATCATCACATTGCCATGGCATCTGAAATCCTATCTTTAGGCATACATTCTGCCAGGGCATCTCGTTTCCATAGCCTTAAGCTATGGAAACAACAATCAACAAGAGTTCCTTGTGACTCGTTGTATTTGTTTACCCTCGGCATAACATGCATGCGGCTATTTGCCCCTATTGATTTGCTACCGCCGACAAGGTTTCTGCTGACGCAAACCAAACATGTCCCTGATTACCAGCAATCGCTGGCTTCCAATTATCGGTCCCCATGTTCAGAGGCCGCATTCAAGTAACGATCAAGATGCAGCCAGAAAATGTTTACTTTCAACATCTGGCAATGGCTGCACCCTATGTTCGTTGCAATGTTTAATCATCGGCAACCGAAATGATGATTTATGGCCTTCCATTAGGATGACCAAATCATTGGTTTGGGTTTTCACACCCCACATGCTAGTGTTTGCATTCTTAGAAAATGCACTAGCGATGTACCTCCATCCACCACGGTCGCCGAACGATCGTATGCATGGCATACCCACACATGCGTAATGTATGACTACCCCGTCAGGTCCAATCACGATTAGCTACTTCAAGTTAATCGTGTAACTCCGCCTCCTTTCCAGTTTCTTTCGGGGCTCCTTTCCTTTTGATGACTTCCAATGGAAAGAGTCAGATTTCATCTTCCGAGAGGTACACACGTGTCCTACTGAGTTAAAGACTTCATCACCTTCTTATGTGGCCAGGAGTCATTACAGCGAGTCCGATTTGCCTTCAGTGGTGTGTGGAGACACAAAAGTAAAAGTAAAGAAAGAACATTCACCAGTTGTTAAGAAGTAAAAGTCGAGTTCCATCCACCAGTAAGTACGCACGAGCCTAGTGTCAACGGAGTCGTATTTAGAGGTGTCGTTTAAGTTATAATCTATTTTGACTAAACCTAAATTAACCTGAGTGTGTCACTAAGCTGCAATCTATTTTATCTAAATATAACATGATCCGGGATGTGTTGTTTAAATTATGATCTATTTCGACTAAATCTAAATGAACCTGAATGTGTCGCTTAAACTATAAACTATTTTAACTAAATATAAATGAATTTAGACACCAGCGTAAGTTGTAAACTATTTCATGTGTAAGATTGTATACCGAATAAAGAAAGTAGTTAAGACAATCGGACGGAGTCTTTATTGTGTTAAATCCCGCTGCTGTCATCTCTTAACTTGTAAAAAAGTGAGAATAAAAAAACATTCGTCAGTAAAGTTTCATCAGTGTGTTTCATTAATGTGGTTTTCCTGTGGAACATCTTCAGTATAAAATCGGTGGTATTACGCTTAACCCGCGTCCGTGCTGACGCATTAGTGGTAATAACCACAAGCCGACACTACCATAAGGGAAAAAATCATGAAGAAAACACCGACTCGGCAAAAAGAAGACGTAGGGAAAAACTGAAAAACCGGGATATACGCGCCGGCACATGGAATGTTCGAACGTTATATAAACCAGGCGCGATACAGACGGTCGTAGAAAATGCGAAACAATACCAAATGGACATCGTCGCGCTTCAGAAAGTCCGACTCCCACATCAAGTTATCGAAACCAAGAAGATTATGCCTCATGTAAAAGATGTGCGATTTATTAATGACCGAATGTCGGTGCTAAAAATACAGGGACCATGGTACAATTATGTATTTATAAGCGTACACGCCCCAACAGAATCTACGAACGAAGAAACGAAGGACACATTCTACGAGACCCTAGAGGAAGTATTCGATGGGATCTCATCATACGATGTTAAAATCCTCCTCGGGGACCTCAATGCGAAAATTGGAAAGGAAGATATCTTCCAACCAATAATAGGTAGAGAAAGCGTACATGACGTTTCAAATGATAATGGTATTCGAATTATCACGTTCGCAGCATCAAAAGATCTGGTAGTGAAGAGCACGATGTTCAAGCACAAGCAAATCCATAAAGCCACATGGATATCACCCAACGGCGTAACGCGTAACCAAAAAGACCACTTCCTCATAGACAAAAGACACCACTCGAATATCCTTGACGTAAGATCATATAGAGGAGCAGATTGCGACTCCGATCACCTTCTAGTGATGGGCAAAATTAGAAGTCGGCTCGCAGCACACCCACATGGGCAATCACGCGAGACGAGTCAAAATATCGACATTGATAACCTAAAAGAGCTACGCAAAAGGGCTGAATATCAAGAGGAACTAACGAATAGATTTAGCATCCTAGAGAATGGGAGTAGTGAGGAAGAGGAAGCCAATAGTGTGGACACTAAATGGACATCGATCAGAGACACAATCAAACACACTGCCCAAAATGTATTAAGATTTAAGAAAACAATTAAGTCCAAATCTCAAAACGCAAAAAACGCGAATGGGAGAAGACTCGGATCGAAAAAATCGTAGAAAATGTCGGAGCAAACGACATCAGAGATATGTATGCTGGCATAAATTCAATTAGAAATAGCGACCGAGGGAGAGCCCAAACAATTCGAGACGCATACGGCTGTCTGGTCACAGAAAAAAAACAATATCGTCACAAGATGGAAGCAGTATTTTGAAAACCTGCTCAATGTGCGCACCCATCAACCACAAATAAACGCACCAGACGTACATACAGCCGAGCCTCAGACCCCAGAGCCTTCTTTCGACGAAGTTGTAGACGCAATAAACCGATTGAAAAACAACAAGGTTCCCGGAGTCGACTGCATACCGGCAAAGCTTGTGAAGCATGGAGGAGAGGCAACCGCTCGAAAGAAAACTACACAGGAATATCATTGCTCCCAACCACATACAAAATACTAACAAATGTCATACTGGCGAGAATCACAATAATATTGGGAGACTACCAATGCGGATTCCGTAGGAACCGGTCAACAAGCGACCAAATGTTCACAATAAGGCAGCTACTGGAAAAGAAGTGGGAATACGGAGAGACAGCTCACCAACTGTTCGTTAACTTCAAAAAAGCCTACGACTCAGTCGCAAGGCAAAGGTTCTACCATATTGTAGTTGAGCTGGGAATCCCGAAAAAATATTCCGCCCTCATTCAAATCTGCATGAACGAAAACAAAGGACGAGTTAGAATAGAAAACCACCTCTCAGAACCATTTGAAATCCGGGACGGACTAAAACAAGGGGATGGCCTCTCACCATGCCTTTTTAACCATGTCCTCGAGTATGTTATCAGAAAGGTACAAGACGACAGCACGGCCGGATCATCCCTGAACGGGGTCACACAAGTGTTCGCATATGCGGATGACATCGCCGTTTTGGGCGACAATCTAGAAACTGTAAGTAAAAACTGCGAAATCATCTTCCAAGCAGCAGAAGAGGTGAGCCTAGAAATAAATGAAGACAAAACAAAATAAATGATTATGGGGAGAGCAGGTGGACTTCAGAGAACACACATAAACATCAGGAGCAAGATATTTGAAAATGTCAAAGAATTTAAATATCTGGGAACGATACTGACGACCAGAAACGAAACGTCAAAGGAAATTAACAAAAAAATACACTCCGGCAACGCCAGTTGGCATGCAGCCAGTAAACTATTAAAATCCAAACTGCTATCACGTGATATAAAGCTCCGTGTCTATAGAACCATAATCATGCCGATTGCTCTATACGGATGCGAAACATGGGCTCTCACAAAACGGGAAGAGAACAAATTCCGCGTATTCGAGAATAAAGTTTTAAGGGGTATATTTGGCGGTAAATACGACGAAGAGTCAGGACAATGGAGGAAACTCCACAACCACGAATTGGAAGAGCTATACCGCAAACCTACAATAGTGAGAGTGATCAAGTCGCGAAGATTAAGATGGGCCGGACACGTGGCGCGAATGGGTAACGATAGGACCGTGCATAGAATTCTTGACGGTAAACTAACGGGGAAGAGACCGACAGGACGGCCGCGACGGAGATGGGAGGGCAATGTTAGATTGGACCTCGAGGAGATCGGATCGAATGATCGAACGTGGAAGGAGAGCGCACAGGACAGGGAACAATGGCGGAGCCGAATCGGTGAGGTCATGAACTTCCGGGTTCCTACAGGCCAGTAAATAAAAAAATAAAAAAAAAATAGTTCTTAGAGCGCTTTTGTAAGTGAATCCGGTTGTAACAAATACAAGTCCAATCGCGAATGCATTTCCGCTGAATCGTTCCGTGCGGAAAACAGAAACAAGAGAAACTTAGTGTACCATAAGAAAAACAAATGAAGTATAACCAACAAAAAAAATAAAAAACCCATATTCAACAAGCCGACGTGTTTTATTCCTTATTCCCTTCGTCGTTGGTGCATCGTATTTGTGTGCGGGCGTTGCTTAGAGTATGTTGGCTCAGAAAGAATAATTATAAAGGATTACTAGTGCGACACTTGCCCGGGAATTTTCCTAAATAAACGATTGATCCTGAGTGAACAATAAGTGGGAAGGAAGTGAACCAGGTGCTCGTGTTCTGGCACACATACTTCCGCACCCCCACAAATTATTACATTCAAAAACACACGAGTCTTACTGCATCCGATTTATAGGAATGGGGAATGCTTTGTTTTTTAATGTATTTCCGCATCATCTCTCTATAAGGTGACACATATACTCCATTTTTCTAGTAGGAATGTTTTCAAAGGTCAAATGATCACAGTATTTTTGACCTTTGATCATGGAAAGACTTAATCGGCATAGACACCACAATTTATTCAGCTGTATTACGAAACCCGCGTTCTGTATAGTCCATATAATCGTCCCACCGAACCCACAATTTCGTGTGTTTGGCATGCTCTATAACACTAAATTTTATACTCATTCTTGGTACAATTTAGAACGACCTGGAAAAAAAAAAGAAAAAAATCGTTTGTCGTCAGTAAAACGTTTCTATATTTATCTAAGTGGATGTGAAACATCTAGGGTTAGCGAACTTCGCCCCTGCTAGCTTCACTAACAATGACCGTATTTTGCAGTTGCAATTCAAAAAACAATGGAGTTGGCGTTGTACATATATTTCTTACAAACTCTTCTGTACTGTGACATTTAAGGGTGCCACAAAATTCATTTTTTTGCATGCATTCCACCTATTTCAAAGTAATGTGTGAACTAAACGTTGCACTAGGGTAAAGAAACTCTAACAGAGAACGTCGTATTTTTCTTGAAGCTTAACTCACGCGTGTTTTGTCAGAAAAATCCAGTTGAAACAAATATATATTTTAATAAACATTATATTTCATTTTTGACTTTGGATCAATACATAAATTGTGACAAGATTTCCTTTTTAGATTTTACAGAAACATGTCGTCTAACAAATCCGCACCGTTAAAAGAAACTTACTCAATGTCTAAGGAAGCTAGCCAACAGTTCATGGACTTACTTCCAGGTAAATATAGATTTGCGTAATTCATGTTTTAGAATACTATTTACATAACATATCAATGACTGTATAAACATTTAAACTTACCTATATGGGTTGTATTTGTCTAAAAAGGGAATTTTGTCAGAGCGAATAGCAATCGTAACATCAGCTCTATTGTACTCGTAAGGTGTGATGTTGAAATAAGACAGGTTTTGAATTTTGTTAGATTCTAACACGTATATGTTTAATATCATGTATCTTTCTATTTCGACAATTTGAAGTTTATAACAAAAGTGAAAACAGTCTTTTTCCATATGTTTATTGTTGCCAGGTGTTCAAAAATATCGAAAACATCCTTAATCTGATGTTAAACGAATTCGATTGAAATTTATTTAGTCTCATGCATATATTCTAATAACATACCAAAAACTATTTACCCTGTTTTTTAATCAATTTAACAATTTATCTTATATTTACTGTTAAAGGAATGAGAATATGTGAATATATTTTTAGTTTTATTTTTGAGGAGATAATCTTTAATAGTTACAATAGGTCTAAGTATTCAGGCATGGCCGATTCACACCGTTTTTTTAGTTTTTAAACCACATTTATTTTCCTAATTCTTTTTACATGTATAATATTAGGGGTAAATGTTAAACCCTTTTCTACAATCACAGTCCTTAAATTAACTTACTGGCTCTATGCGAGCTCTCTAAATTACACATTACAACTTGATTTTTATATATGCCTTTCGGCGTACATCTTTTTTTTTTTTTGTTTCTTATATATATATAATATATATATGAAATAAGTCATATATTAGAGGGACTCCTCGTTTACATCTATATGTATACATTATTATTACAATTTTTTTTTTTTTTTTTTCCCAATTATAACAAACAAAAACTTCCAAACAAAACGAATAAAACACAAAATAAGAAATAAAAAATAAAATAAAAATAAAAGTAATGGGGAAAGCAGGACAGGGGGAGGGGGGGCAAGAGGAAGGAGAGCGTTGCTCTTGAGAGGCATACTATATCTGACGAAGTGAAGTCCTCTCCTCGTTGAGAAGCCACCACCATTTGGGAGATGTTCGATCTTTGGCTGATTTATCTTTTTCACTGATCGCCGTGCTAAAACGCATGCGGTCTGGGGCATTGGAGATATCACTATCATGGAGAATTCGTTTCTCCCTGGCACCACGGAAAGCGTGGTAAATAATCGGGACTCCATGCACGTCTTGGATAAGGCCTTTTTGATCCAAGAAAGGGAACGCTTCTGGGGGAATAAACCCATTCTGGAGGGTATTCTCTAGATACATATCATTGGGATAGAATGCTCCCGCGATAAGATTATTGTCACTGCACATTGCCCTTGCTGTGTGACCACGAATAATTTTAATTATGAAATTGTCTATCATATTTAACCCTGATTTGTTATACAGGATTTTGTGGATAGAATTTTTTGGAACGCAGGAACGCAAACACTGCCGTTCGAACACACGAAACTTCTCCATATAAAGTGGAGATATATTATACCATACTCGACAGCCATAAATCAAAACTGGTCGGATGAATGCCGAATACGAAATTATTTTGACTCTGGGGTCAAGAAGACTACTCCGGAATGGACTTCTAGTCATAGAATATGCGGTTTTAGCTGCGGAGAGGGACACTGCTATGTGCTTGTCAAAATATAAATACTGGTCTAGCCAGACAGCAAGGTATCTAACTACAGTTTTCACTTGCAGTGGAAGGTTATTGTTACCTACAATAGAAAAGTGTTTCCAGTAGTATTTTGTGTCCCTCGAGGCACTGGATAGGGGCGTTCTGAAAAGGATAGTCTCAGTAGTCTGGAAATTAATCTTTAATTTCCAGTCGTCGCAAAATTGTTTTATTTTGTTGAAGTCATCTTGAAGGTGCCTATTGATGACGTCTATTTTTCCTCCTGTTCTGTACGCCACTATGTCATCGGCGTACGCAATGGCGTTTTCGAGAGAACTCACTAGATCACTAGTGTAAATATTGAATAGAATGGGAGAATTCACAGCTCCCTGCTGTAAGCCATTTTTAATTTGGAAGGTCTTGTTGGAGAGTATGCCCCCGCATTTCACCACAAAATGTTTGTCCATTATCATATCATAAATGATGTATAACAAATATTGCGGCATACCCAGGTTTGTTAACTTATAGACAAGTCCTTCTAACCATACGGTGTCGAAAGCCTTTTCAAAGTCAACCCAGCAGGCGCTTGTACATTGTCGCTTTGCTTTGTTCCACTGTATATCGGAAACAAGTTTCGTCGCTGCATGAACTGTATCATGTCGCGCTCGAAAGCCAAACTGGTTGTTGGGGATGATATCGTTTTCATCACACCAACCTATCAGTGCTTTGTTTATAATTTTTTCGAATAACTTGCTGATGTTGGGAAGCAGGCTGATCGAGCGATTAGCTGGATTGCTCTTATCCTTACCCTTTTTGGGGATAGGGTGGACTATTGCAGTCATCCAACGGGTTAGATAGTGTGCATTGTTTAGAGCGTTGTTAAACAAAGTAGTGTATATGTTCACTGCTTCGCGAGGCAAGTGCCTTAGAACCACATTTGGAATGCTATCTATTCCAGATGATTTCTTATTTTTTATTGAGCTAAGTATGTTTCTATGTTCATCCTTGCGCACAAACATATTTGTATTTTCATTTCTGACGGGAGAATCCGCTCTATTATTTTCGCCGAATGTGATGAAACTACGGTTTTCGGAACGCCAGTTGTGAAGTTGATTGCGCAGCGAGCAATGTCTTTGACGGGCATTGCTTTCAATTTCAGTGTTAGCATGAACTGATTCGTTAACTCTGTACACTGCTTCGAAACAGGCTCCAATTGAATTCGCTTTCTTTTGCGGATCTTCGACTACTATTACTTCATCATTGGAGTTGATGTGCTCGAGGGTGAGTCCTGCGTTCAGCATTATCTGACAATTCCCGTGGAATTCGGAGACAGGGAATGTCATTGTGATCTTTTCTTCGACATATTTTCTTGATTTGTGAAAACATGTTCGGTCCGTTTGCTTGAACAGCTCAAATTCTGTTGCTCCACTCCTCATTTATTACTGCTCGGTAATTATCCCGGATCAGTTTTTGAAGATTTTTAATCAAAGACTTGATTGTTTTGATTTCATTGCTATTTGGGTCACTGAACTGCCTATAGCACAATTTCAGCTTTGAGAGCAGGGTGCTCGTTTGCCTATACAAAGCATCGATAGTTGCATTTCTGTATCGGTGGGTACAGCCATCCATATCAGCTACTTTGGGGATGGAACGATTCATTGTGTTAATAACAATATCGTTCATAGTTAGGAGGTAATGATCGATTTCATCATTACGGAGGTTTCTATTAGTCGGTGGGTCTATGCCAATGTTGCGTATTTCTCTTTTTACTATGCGATCGAAACGCGACCAATGTGCTTTTCGCAAATCGAAAGAGTGTACCTGGTCGTACTGCTCAAGTAGATGGTACTCGTTTGGCACGTGTATTACGGCTCCAAGTCCGTAATGATCGCTATCGTACTCAATTGTGCGAAGACAATTTCGAGTAGTTACCTCGGTATCTGGTAACTGAATTCGATCATCTGTCATAAGTAAATCCAAGAAGGAGTTACCTCTTGGATAAGACGGTGTTCTTGTAGCGTACAATTCTAGTTTATGCTCGATCGCATTTGTTTGCCACCAATCAAACAAGGCATTGCCTCTGGTGTTCGAGGTCAGATTGCCCCAGGCACTGTGCTTGGCGTTAAAATCACCTGCCATTAAAAAGTAATTGTTTTCCGAATCTAACTTGAGACTTCGGAAAAGCGTATCGATTTCACAGATAAATTGGGTACCTTGAACAGATTCAGGAGCGTAAGCAGCGACTATATATAGATGCCTTTGACTTTTTAGCGGAATGTCTATAATGCATCCCTCTAGCACCTGGAATTTGAGTACTTCCGTGCTGTAAACGACCTTATGGTGAAGACCTTTCTTAACTAAGATAGCGACACCACCCCCTCGAGTAGAGTGTGGTCGATCTCGTCTAATTATGTTATAATTATTGTAGCCCATTCTGTGCCTTTGGTTTAGCTTAGTTTCGCTAGCCAAGAGCACATCTGGGCATTCGGCTTGGAGCAGATTGCCTAAATTATCCCTTCTTTCGATGTGGATTAGTGAATTTACATTCACAGCTATAATTTTTAGGTTAAGTTCAGACGAAGGGTTGAAGATTTTGATGTGGAGAGTTATTTGAGAACAGGGTTGAATAGAGAGTATCTATTCGTGCTCTTTGTTCAGTCAGTGTTCTTTGAAATTCGGCAAATTGTCCTTGCATGGTTAATAACATTGTTATTATTTCTGAATGTGCCTCTGGTGCAGGCATTTTCCCATTACTATATGTATGTTCCATGGATGCTGGTTGCTTAGGAGCACCGGCCATTTGTGCATATGACACACAAGGAGCCACGAAATTGTTGTAAGAACGAGTTTTCATTTTTTTCTCTTCTTCAACTTGTTTCTTTTTGGATTCCAATTTTAATTTCATTTGTTGAAATTTAGGACATCCTCTAAAATTAGCAGTGTGACCTGTATTTTTACAGAGGACACAGGACAGTGTTTTCCTATCTGGAAGGTGTTCCTTGCCCAAGGGGCATTCACCAATGATATGGTCGGAGAGGTGTGGGGAGGAAGTATAGTGCCTGACATGGGCACATGGTTCACTTCCTCCTCCATCCAATTGTCACTAATTATTCCACCGAAGGAAATCCGTCGTTCCGCCGACACAAAAGGAAACACCAAAACAGTTGTTCACTTTAAATTTTGAAAATCAAACAGTTAATGAATTTTATTTTTGTTGGATGTATTTTATCGAATGGCTTCATTTGATTCAATCTGAATAACTACTTGTTTTGTTATCTAATCGCCCAGCATCTTTTAAAAACCACAAAGTACTACACCACACTAACCTCTTCAAAGGAAAACACTCGACTCGGATTAAACTGGTTTCGTACCGTACCCGGCGGAGGTACGGTGAATGGCGAGCGACCCGACCGCCACGGAGATTGAATTACGACTCAAACGATATCCTCTCCAATAAGGATATCGTTTTTTAACTACCACCAGGGAAACGTAAAGTCTCTCATGGTGGTATATGTGGGATCGTTGAGATCAATGCTATTCACACGTGCAGTGGAACAGCGAAACAGGCAGGCGGCAAAGACAAAAGAAAAAGCGACCAAATGGTTCGCTCTTTAATGAGGGTCATGTTTATACGATGCCTCGTCGCTATTTTCGACGTTAGGAGAAAAAGGTGCTAAAAGCAAATTGGATGTTTATGGCATCTCTGGCTGCAATAGAAACCGGGTTCATATTTGCATTAGGAAATGCTGGAGAATTTGGTTTCAGCGTCTATTGCGCTAATTATATGCAGCTGCTTGGGTTGTTTGTTGGTAAGACAAACAAAAAAGGTTGCCAGGCAATGTATATGAAAAGGTATATGGCGCGGCTAGGAAAATAGACGGCGCGATATTTATGGAATTTGTCTGGTACCGAATTGGTTCAGAATAACAAATAAGCAAACAAAGAAATCTTATGAAAAATTGTATGCGAAGGGATGCATGAAGGTAAGTTTTCTTTATAGGGATTTTAGGGTTATAATAATTGGGTCTGTTTGATGCGTGAAGCATCTAAGATGCTAATGCGAATTGCATTAGCGAAAGCTGGTGCAGACCCGGGTTATGGTTATGGGGGTTTTTTTCAGGAAGGCGAGCCGTGGGATCTGGCGGAATCGCCACAGTACTCCCCTCCCAGTGACGTAGTCACGAAAAATAGGTAGGGCTGTAGGGGTGCTCGAATGCATGGTGCTATGATAGGCGGAGGGCTGAACACTTGACGAACAAGGTGGCCCTGCGCACTTCGGTAGGCGCTGTAATTAAATTGGGGGAACTGTCATGGTGACTAGTTCCAGGTATAGTATGGGCCTTTGTCGATAATAAGGTGGACACAGATGTTACCGATTGATGCCATCAAGGGCAAGGGTGTGCGGCGTGGTCCATAGGCCTGTTATGGGTCTCGTGGACCAACAGGCTTATCGTCCGAATAGGTCGGAACCCATCGGAAATCCGCTCACATCCGCAGTGACGAAATGGCGTGTACGAGATGGAGGGGAACTTATCCCAGGGTAATTCCCATCCGCAGTGACGGGTTGCCGTGTGCGGAATGGAAAGTGACCAAGTCCAGAGCGGGTGTCTTTTGTCCATACGTTTGTATGGCAATTTGTTTGCCGCTGGGACTGGTAAAGGAGGGCGGGCCCTCAATTGCACGTTTTACCTATCGAGGGAGGACCGGTACATTGGTGCCAATGTAGCGGTAGCTGCGACCTCGACCGAATGGAAACTTGCTGTGAGGTGCCGGCCGTCGCTCTTGTTTAGAAAAAAAGAAAAATAGGGGATTTTGGTTAGGGGGCTCCTGGTGGGTGGTTGATTGTGTCCAACCCCAGGGCGCCCTAGGGTTATTAGAAGTGCGCTCCGAAGTATTATGCACCTCGGTATTTGAGGCGGCGTAGAGGGGCGTGTATAGCCTTTAGTTGCCGCTAAAGGGGAGCCATGGTGGCTAAAGATTGGGGGATCAGGTATAATGTCTCAGTCCGGTGGTATCGGTTTGATTTGAGGACCGGTGTTGCTGAGACATTTGGGAGACGTAGGAGATCTAAGGACGAATGTCCTGAAATTTAAATAAAGGGGCAAAACCAGGTGCCCTGATAGATGCTACGCGTAGTAGCTGTGGTAACGAGGGAAGCTGGCTTGCTGCAATCGGGTAGAAGGTCGAGCATTGATGAGCAGTTTCGCGTGATAACTGTTTTTGGCGTAGATGGGCGCCAATATGTGAACGGAGACAGAAAAAGGTGTTAGGGGTCAAGCAGAGTCGAGAAGGGATGCATGGGGTTGCGTGAAGGCTGTGGTTGGCGAGCGTGAGCGCCAACCTTCAGAAAAGAGACAGAAAAGGGTGAGGTGTTTCACGCGAGACAAAACCGGGCGTCATATTGATTATATGCTACGCGTAGTAGCTGTTGTTAGCTAAGGGGCCGGTTTGCAAAAAATGGGTGTTGAGCAATGGCGAGAGTGTGCGCCAATATTTAGGAAAGGACCGAAAAAGAAGATGTTGAAATAGAGGGCATTGTATGCCAATATTTTTAAGGAGGGCCAGAAAGGGGTTGAAGTATTACGAGCGGGACAAAACCAGGCGTCCTATTGATTATGTGCTACGCGGAGTAGCAAAAGTGTGATGAGGAGCCGGTTTGAAGGAATAAATTGAGCCGATGTGGGGTCAAGTGAGGTTGGGTGGGGTCCAGTGTTTAAGGGGCATTGTGTCCCGATGTAAGAGACGAGCTGTTAAGAGAGGAGTCGGTTGTGGAGAAATGAATGGAGTCGAGAGAGTTGAATGTGAGCGACGTGTAGTCGAAAAAGAAATTAAATGTAGTCAGAAGAGGTTGAAAAGGAGTCGTGTGGAGTCGAGTAGTGTTGGAAAAGGTTGCACTTAATCAAAACCCTGAAGGGGCTTACAATAATTATTATATTTTGATTTTCTGTACTTTGGAAGTTGGTCATTTCGACTTTAATTTAGGTAGTTTTCCTTTTTAATTTTAACATGATTCCAGGATCTGACGCAATAAATCCCGTTTTTGAATTGTAAATAACCATACACGATACTTAATACATTATGAAATGGATGACGCATGGTTGGTTTTAATTGCTTGTTTGTTTTTACTTTATTCTGATTGGTACACACTCATAAGGAATTATTAAGATGTTAAGCCAATTTCAAACCATGCGAATTTGTTTTACATTATAAACTACCAAAGACATAATATATCGGTTCTTTTCTTCTTTTTTTTTAATTTATATGTTCCGTGATTGTTTTGTTTTGTTTTTTTTTGTATTAAGAGTGTGTACTATAGATTGTTGTCGTTACAATTCGTAATTTATTAAAAGGAAACATGTTTGCTGGAGACCCAAAACAATCAACAAAACTGTACATGTATATTGCGCTGTACCCCGAAGGGGTTTACAATAATAATTATTATTATTATTATTATAATTTTTTCGTGGTAGGGGTACATTGTTTTTTTGTTTTATTTCATTGTTAATGCTAATACAAAGTAAAAATTATGTTAAAGACGGAGAAGAACATAATGCTGCGTAATTAGGATATAAGGTACTCTCAGGGGAAATCAAAAATTAATCAGTACATAACTCTTGGTCTTATGTTACTCATTTAGATGAATAATTATGTCTATGTGGGTACATATGTAAGATTCCATTTTTATATTAAAACTAAACAAGGTGGTATTTTAATATATACTTCCCCTCAATTGTTTATGATTTCTTTTAACTTGGTTAAGTTGTCTAAGAATTGATTGTATGTATGTATCTTTATATAAGTGATGTATATGTTTAGTAGAAGAACAAAAAAATGATAATAATAATAGAAGTTCCTTTGCATATTTATTATAAGGAAGATCTATGTGGAATACGTGCTGTTGGATATTTCCAATTGTTCATGTTGGTTTGTACATTTCAAAAGAAAATAAAAGAAACGCACTCATACAAACGAATATATTTCCGGACATATATCCATCTATACGAATGCCGATATCTTTTATAAATAAATTAAAGAGGTTTTAACCAACGAGAACTGTATGTGAAAATTTGCACTTCAAATCACTAATTAATTTCTGCATAAAAAAAACAAGCTTAATAATTATATCTATGTTTCCTTGTATTGGATATAACCCACTATTTAATTCTTAAAAGTATTATTGAAATTTTTAAATTTTGATTTCGCTCAGAAGGAGCTTACAATAAAAATGAAACTAATGAACAAAAAAAAAGGCAAACCTGTGATGCGATGTTGTTGGATAAAGTGTTGAGTCAGGTGGTGTCGCTGGGACGTTGGAGCGATGCTTTCCGGTTCATTGTCGTCTACATTTGTTGCTCCAAATTTCCGTTCCAGTCATTTGGTAAGACGGACAAAGTAAAATTTTGCTCCAGTTGCTGGTAATGCGCCTTTAGGTTTTGTTTCCAGCCATCCGGTAATGTTAACGTTGTAGCCTTCTTCGAGGAAGCTGTTGGCATAAAATTCCATACTGGTCAAAATGTCACCAAGGGGTATTATACACGCGTTTAGTCTGTGTGTCGTTAGTGGCGTGTCTTGTTTACGTTGGTGATGTTGAGCATGTGTCCTGTGCTGCTGTTCGGTGATACAGGTGGCTACGCTGCATCGCTGGGACGTCGTTGGCAAAGCGGTGTTGGGTAGTGGGTATCCTTTTAATTGTCTTTTGTTAATTGCGTATTAATTCGAAGGCATCTGATTGGCTTAGTTCCGACACTTATAAGGCTGGTGAATACAAAAAAAAGAAGGAAGGATACTTATCTTACCAACTCCTGGCTATTGTTGTTGAGGTGGTTGTTGTTTTGGTGCGTGTTGGCTGCTGGTGCTGGAAGGAAGGCTGGCGTTGGGGCGATGTTTTGCCCATTGATTATTTTCCGGCAATTGCCGCCACAATTGCTCACTGTTGTCACTGGAACGAAAAACACCAAGAAACGCAAGTTCGTGCTTCACAAAAATGCGCACTGTTTTCGCCGACTGTTTATTTTCCCGAAGGCGCGATTGTTCCAACTCGGAGTCACCAATGTGGGGAGGAAGTATAGTGCCTGACATGGGCACACGGTTCACTTCCTCCTCCATCCAATTGTCACTAATTATTCCACCGAAGGAAATCCGTCGTTCCGCCGACACAAAAGGAAACACCAAAACAGTTGTTCACTTTAAATTTTGAAAATCAAACAGTTAATGAATTTTATTTTTGTTGGATGTATTTTATCGAATGGCTTCATTTGATTCAATCTGAATAACTACTTGTTTTGTTATCTAATCGCCCAGCATCTTTTAAAAACCACAAAGTACTACACCACACTAACCTCTTCAAAGGAAAACACTCGACTCGGATTAAACTGGTTTCGTACCGTACCCGGCGGAGGTACGGTGAATGGCGAGCGACCCGACCGCCACGGAGATTGAATTACGACTCAAACGATATCCTCTCCAATAAGGATATCGTTTTTTAACTACCACCAGGGAAACGTAAAGTCTCTCATGGTGGTATATGTGGGATCGTTGAGATCAGTGCTATTCACACGTGCAGTGGAACAGCGAAACAGGCAGGCGGCAAAGACAAAAGAAAAAGCGACCAAATGGTTCGCTCTTTAATGAGGGTCATGTTTATACGATGCCTCGTCGCTATTTTCGACGTTAGGAGAAAAAGGTGCTAAAAGCAAATTGGATGTTTATGGCATCTCTGGCTGCAATAGAAACCGGGTTCATATTTGCATTAGGAAATGCTGGAGAATTTGGTTTCAGCGTCTATTGCGCTAATTATATGCAGCTGCTTGGGTTGTTTGTTGGTAAGACAAACAAAAAAGGTTGCCAGGCAATGTATATGAAAAGGTATATGGCGCGGCTAGGAAAATAGACGGCGCGATATTTATGGAATTTGTCTGGTACCGAATTGGTTCAGAATAACAAATAAGCAAACAAAGAAATCTTATGAAAAATTGTATGCGAAGGGATGCATGAAGGTAAGTTTTCTTTATAGGGATTTTAGGGTTATAATAATTGGGTCTGTTTGATGCGTGAAGCATCTAAGATGCTAATGCGAATTGCATTAGCGAAAGCTGGTGCAGACCCGGGTTATAGTTATGGGGGTTTTTTTCAGGAAGGCGAGCCGTGGGATCTGGCGGAATCGCCACAGAGGCACTTTACGCACCTGAATTGCATGTGGCAGTTTGATGCCGCGTGCCCGAAGCGTTGACAACGCATACACTGCAATACGCGATCGATTTTTCTAATTTTTTCCCAACTTATTGTTTGGTGGTTGAGGTGTTTGATGTATCGGAGAGCATCAACTTTACTGTTGGGACTCAGTGATACAATAAAGAAAGGCAATTTGCAATTGCGTTTTCTGGAGTTGGCGGTAGAGAAGGGTTTCACACCTGTAAATGTTAAATTGTCGGTTTCGACATTTTTTAATTCCTCTAATACCTCCTCAGGGGAAAAACATGGATCAACTCCTTTTAGGAGCATGGAGATTATTTTCTCCGATTTCGGGGTGTACGTGTACTACTCGCTTTTTGTCTTACCCAAAGCAGTCATTACTTTGCAATAACCTTCAATATCATCGCACATTAATTTTATTTTAGAGTTATTAATTTTTTTCGTTTTGAATTGTTTGCAAGTTAACTCACCTAATTTTATAACGTCCTTTGTTTCCATGGACGTAAGTATTATAGGCGGCGCCTTTTCCTTTTTGTTGGTTACGACGTGCAGGTTTGTTTGCTGCTTCTGCATCTCCTTTGTGTGCTGCCTTTTGTTTGCTTCCTGATGTTGTTCCTGATTTTTCCGTTGTGCTGTTGTATTTTCTTGGCTTTGTTGTTGCTGCACCAGGTCTTTTAATTTGAGGATTGCTTCTCTTTGTTTATTGAGTTCCTCTTTTTTTGTGTCAATATCCGCAAGGAGTTTTTCTAATTCCGCCGGATCTGTTGCAGTACCTGTGATATTGTTTTCTTCCTCAGCAGGTAATTCGATTTCACTTGGGTCAAGGTCAACCAATCCGTTGAATTGGTTGCCTGCGCCTGTGTATTCGTTTTTCTTTCCTTTTGCATTTTTTTCGCCGTCTGAATTTGGCTTGTGCCGCTTTGTTATAATACTCGGCTGTCGCTCGAGTCGGCTCCGTGTCATCGCTTTAAGGTCTGCCTGGCCCCTTTTCATGAAAGGCGACGAGCTCTTTAGCACTTTGTTTGTTTCCATAATTTTTTATTTTTTTTATTTTTTATTTTTTTTTATTTTTGAAACAACCGCTCTCAGTGGCGGCCACACTGTGTAATCCACACTTCTTCACTTACACTCGCGCGACGAATTTATTTATTTATTATTATTTTTTTTTCCTTTGGTTTGCTTTCTCCTGTTGTCAGGTATACGTCTTATCTCTTTGACGTGTTGGTAACGACTGTGGCGATTCACACTGTACTTCTGAAAGTATTCACGTGTTAAATTAGTCCATGATTTGCATCCCAACTCTGTTTGCTCTTCCAGGGACCGTCTTTCGACATTTTTTTTTGTGCTAGTGGATTCTCATCCTTTATTCGAGTACAACATTATCAGTCTATTGCTATCACGCCTATTGTTCTGTTAATTTCGTCGGCAAGCATAAGTGCTCCTTCTAGAGTCTGTTATATTTAGTGAGCATTTTTTGCTGTATACCTCCCATGTACGTTGGGTAGTATCATATCTCTCTGTACTTAACTCAGTACAGGTACTGTCTAAAGCACATGGATCCTGTTCACCATTGGGCTACGTAAAAGATTGTAAACCTGACGGATGTATGGGAGGCTGTTATGTCAGGAAAGACACAAAAACGACAATACGAGGTGGAACGAGAAAATATCCGAGGGTAATTGTCTTAAAATGCGACAGACAGCACAACGCGGGAAAGAGAAGGGTTCGAGAACGAAACCCAACACAACCAATTTAGTAAAGCCAGAAGGCAGCTAAAGAAAGCTATAAAATAGGAAAGCCTAAAACTTTAAAGAAACGGAGAAACTCTGTGGCGTTTCTAACAGATACACACACAATACACAAGCAAATAGTGAAGAACATCGAATGGAAATCGAATAAGAAAATGCATCAGAGCCGTAAACCATAGCGATAACATAACAAATCCACATCAGTCGAATGTACTTGAGTTAAGAAACCGAATTCGTACACACGGCGGTGGCCCGATGGGTTGCGCTCTGGTTCAATTTTTGATGATTCTAACTGTCGTAGCGTCAGTTCGAATCACACGTTCTTCACTATCATCCCAAACGCTATAATTGGTGACTACGACGTGATCTGTGTACACACAGCACACACTTTCCCGTAGTAAAACAGTTCTTAACGACACGATCACGACTTCCGCATAGAGCACCGGCACACTCGCCTGCTCCGACGATCTCTCGCTCGCTCGTTCCTCGCTACTGCGGGGTATGTGGCGTTTCTAACAGATACACACACAATACACAAGCAAGTAGTGAAGAACACCGAACGGAAATCGAATAAGAAAATGCATCAAAGCCGTAAACCATAGCGATAACATAACAAATCCACATCAGTCGAATGTACTTGAGTTTAGAAATCGAATTCGTACACACGGCGGTGGCCTGATGGGTTGCGCTTTGGTTCAATTTTTGATGATTCTAACTGTCATAGCGTCAGTTCGAATCACACGTTCTTCACTATCATCCCAAACGCTATAACTCCATAATAACGCTTGGGGCATATCAATATATTGCACTCAAAAGTCCTGAACTGATGAACACCATTGCGATCAATCAATTCCCGAGCGACGGAAATTTCCGTGTTTTTAATATGATAGTCAGCCAGCTGTGGTGGAGAGTAAATAAAAAGAGCCTCCCAGATATTCAAAATGTGAACGACTCTGGGATTGGATGGAATACCAAAGGGGATGCTGAAAAATATCTTGCTGACCTAGCCAGAAATATTCAGTACAAAATAGATAGCAAGTGTCTAAGAGAAGTTTTCCTAAAATGCCCGAAGGAACACAGATTAGTCTCGATACGAAAGAGTAATAAAACACCATAAGAACCATCATAAAATCCTATCTGCCTACTGAGTACTGTTGGGAAGGTATTGGAGACTGTCATCCTCTCGAGATTGAAGGACTATATGGAGCGAAGAGGAGGACTCTAACATATACAGTACTGTTTCAGTACCGGGCTACCTCCTGAAGACCGCTAGCTCATACTTCATAAATAGGGTGGATATGTATGTGAAATAGGAGGTGGCCCAAGGAAACATCACGTAAAGAGAGGAGTACAACAGGGATCATCCTCGGACCACGTCTATGAAACGTGATGTAAGAGTGGCATTAAACATGAATAATCCACGAGAAGTGGAAATCATGGGCTACGTGGACGACTTGGCAATTATCACAAGAGCAAAAATTCTCCAAGAAATCTGTGAGAAATTGAACCAGGCTATAAAAAAAGGTCCGAGATTGATTCACGAGCGCTTGATTGGAGCTAGCAAAGAGCAAATCAGATGTGGTACTGATATCCAACCACAAAAAGAAGAACAAATTGGCTTAGGTGTGGGCGGATAAGGATAATATCGAATACAGTCCCACAGTAAAATATCGAGTATATACTGGATCACCGCTTCAGTTTTGAGTACAACATCCGCTACGCGGCAAAGAATGCAACGAGAACACATGTTTGGCGGATTTTTATTTATCGATGCAGGTGTACCGCCGAACACTGCTTGGAAATAAAAGTCACCTTTTTTTTTCCTCTGGCGATATGCCTTTATTTATTATTAAATAAAAAAAAAAGGATTCGCAGCGACACACTTAGTTTTTTTCTATTTTTTTCGACACTTTTTAAACGATACTCGCGCCGACACACTCGTCCTCGTTTTATTCTTCCGTCCGCCAATATTTGCAAACAACGAAACCTGATATCCTTGCCCTAACTAAGACCCAGGCCGATTCGTCAACTGATTCGACATATCGTTGCTCAGGATACGACTTACATGCGACGTTCCGTTTTAAGGGTGGATTCTGTGTCTTCACGTGGTATGATCTGGCTTACCAGAGGATGGGGGCGTTGGAACCCAATAACGGGGACATCATATGGTTGAGGGTCGTGCTGAGGAATTCTGCTAAATTTCTTTGTTGTCATTACCGCTCCCCGAACGACGAATCAACCAGCGACATTTTTCGAACATCTTTCATATACCGTCGACTGGATACAGATCAACCACCCAGCTTCTAAAAATTATCGTCCTTGGCGATTTTAATGTACACATTTCCGGCTGGTTGGTGCATTCTAACAGAACCGACGAGGCTGGGAGGCTGGCGAGGACGTTCGCTTTTAGCCACAACTTGACTCAACTCGTTGAGGAACCAACGCGAGTGCCGGCTGGCCGATGTGATTATGCGAACACCGTGGATCTGTTTTTGACATCCGAACCGAGCACTTATACCGTGGAGGTTACTGTGCCACTGGGAAATTCAGATCACTGCTTGGTATTGGTCGCGCAACCACTTGCATTTCAAGCGAATAACCGGCCTAGGCAGTTTCGCCATGTATGGTAGTATGGGGCTGCTAACTGGGGCGATTTGCGAGATTTTTTCGTATACTTTCCATGGCCGGAGGTGTGTTTTGGAAACTCCGATGTTAACGCTTGCGCGGAGTCGGTCACAGAGGTTATTCTTCTCGGGATGGAGATCCACATTCCAAATTCCATCAAACGAAGTTCATCTGATAAACCTTGGTTTGATAAAAACTGCGAGCAGATTACAGCGGCAAAAAATAGAGCTTTTAAGCAATGGCGCTCCACTCCCACCGATGTTAACAGAACTAATTTTGTTAGAATCAGAAACGCGTGCAACCGGGCGATTGATACCGCGAAGAAAGCTCACAACAACAGAATGACCAATAAACTCCTTCAGTGCTCGCCTGGTTTGCTCTCCTTCTGGTCAATGGCAAGGGCTGTCAGCAGTAACTTCGCTTCCTCCTCTTTTCCTTCGCCAGTGACGGGCAGGGGGGGCGTTAGTTACAAATTTAAAAGATAAAGCCAATGTCTTCGCAAATTTATTTTCCGCGAATTCAAACCTCGATCCCGGTCTTTTGGAGCCACCTGTGATCGCGTCGGTACGATGTGGGATGTGAAGTTTCGCCCATGTACTATTCAACGCATTCTACGTGAACTGGACTGTAAGGAGGCAACCGGCCCGGGCGGAATACCGGCAATAGTCCTTAAGAACTGTGCTCCAGAACTATCGCCGGTTCTTGGAAGACTCCTCCGCTTATCTTATGCACGGAGGACCTTTTCTGCCTGCTGGAAAGATGCTCGATTTCAGCCTATCCCAAAGAAGGGAAAAAAGTGTTTCCCACAAAATTACCGACCAATAGCATTACTGTCTATTTTATCTAAGGTGATGGAAATAGTCATCAATACTGAGTTAATTAAGTATTTGGAGTGCAACGGACTTCTGAATGATCGTCAATACGGATTCCGTGCCAGGCGGTCTACGGGAGACCTGTTGAGACGTATAACCGATATATGGACATCTGCGGTTGAGCGGCATGGTGAGTCAAGGGCGGTCGCAGTGGATATCTCCAAGGCTTTTGACCGGGTCTGGCACGGGGCATTGCTGAGGAAACTTCCTTTATATGGACTTTCCCAACAGCTTTGCGACTGGACGAAGAGTTCTCTCGAAATTCGATCGATCCGGATTGTTATGGGCGGCGAGTGTTCGGATCTGTATCCTGTTAATTCGGTGGTGCCTCAAGATTCTATTTTGGCTCCAACCCTGTTTTTGCTTCACATAAATGATATGTTGGAGACAACGGATAACAAAGTGTTCAGTTTTACGGATGATAGTACGCTTGTTTCCTCCTTTTTGAGCGTTTGGCCGATTGGTGTATCAACGTCGCACCAGCTGAGGTGCGGACAGATTGACTCTCTGAATCAGGATCTAGATAAGGTCCTGCAGTGGGGAAAGGTCAATCTCGTCGATTTCAATGCAACGAAGACACAGTATACAACAGAAAACTGGATCATCGGTTCCACAGCTGATGATGAATGACCAGACCCCCGAATCTGGGAAAAGCTTGAAATTGCTTGGCGTTACGGTCTATGGGAATGTATCGTGGCATAAACACGTGTCGAGCATCGCCAGGTCAGCCTCAGGAAAACGGAGCTATCTTTTTAGAGCCAAGAAATATTTTACTCCGGCCCAACTTCTTCTCCTGCATAAATCCCAAATTAGATCCACGCTTGAATCTTGCTCTCATGTTTGGAGCTCGGCTTCTAAACATACACTCGACCTACTTGAGAGTATACAGAGACGAGCGATCTGCCTGATCGGGGACTCGGGGCTGACGTCGGGACTACAGTCGCTATCACATCGAAGGCGCCTAGCAGACCTCTGTCTGATGTTATCACGGGTACTGTTCTTCTGAGCTTCGTGGTATTGTTCCGTGCAATTCGTT
Source organism: Microdon myrmicae (assembly GCA_963931805.1). Lineage (NCBI taxonomy): Eukaryota > Metazoa > Arthropoda > Insecta > Diptera > Syrphidae > Microdon > Microdon myrmicae. The sequence goes on from OZ007496.1 coordinate 125,341,474, forward strand.
TTATATCCGCCCCACAAGACAATCCGGCGGATCCCACCAGTTTGCGGTTCATCTCCCGATGGCGCGAACACCCCTGCATCAGAACTCGTTACGTTACAGAGCGAGGAAGCTGTGGAACTCCTTTCCCACACAAGTGTTCCCGGAGCGTTACAACCTGCAACTGTTCAAAAAGAACTGCAACAGTTATTTGGTGGTATCTCGGGGTGCGCCTCTCCCGAGAGAAGTGTAATAAAAAAAATTTTTTTATTGCTTTGGCTCCCATGGATACCCGATACACAGTATTTGGTTTAATCATTGTACTCACTTCACTTTCGACTTCATCGGTCGATTGTCAATTTTGTACTGCGCGTGTAATTATCGTCCCCAATAATGATTATGCAGTTTTACTTTATGCCATCCATCATCTGGGTCCGACCAGCGCTCCCAGCGGCACTTTTACACACTTGTGTTCTTGCATTCAACGTACCTTTTTGAGCCTATGCTGCGTTTGCGGGATCCTTCCTTTTCGTTCCCTTTATTGGTCTAATCTCGATTGACTGATAGCTTCCAATACTTTCCTATCTGTGTTCAGTATTTAAATGGGACGATAAGATGTTAGTTCTTGGAGAGGTTTGTTACCCTTTGAATTAGCCCTTATGTCAATGACCAACTTTACCGACAGTAATCATTTCGTCGCAATTTCACGATTGCTCGGCCTAGTAGAAGAATTTCGGTCCCATGTCTTAGATCATCTCCTTTCAAACGTTTCTGAATGATAATTACGAAATTTCAATGAAAAAAAAATTTTTTTTTACATACAAATTGACATTTTAAAAAATCGAAATGGGTACCCTGGTACCCGGTCATTGACATAAGGGTTAAGAAACTGTCTTCGATTCTTCCAAGAATTTAGGAAAATTACTCTACTCACTTTCTCTCGGGCACCTGGTGTAGTACTATTACTATTACTATTTATTGGCCAGTAGGAACCCGAAAGTTCGTGACCTCACCTGTTGTGGTTTTACTCCGAGTGGTATGCAAAAGATGGAAAGGTGCATATACTGTCTGCACCCAGTGGCTGCACGCAGTCCAACTGCTTCCCGCTTTAGAACGCCAGTGGTTGCCCGTTGCTGTTGCGCACAACCTCCCTCGGTTTGCCGGAACCTATTTAATTGCTTGTAAGGGGGCTTACCCGAACTCTCCAATATTTCAAGTCCAACGACGTTCGGAACAGCCAGCATTCGTTATGACGGCAGTTCCAATTGCTCGCCAGTGTCTCCTGCCAACTCAAATTCAAACAAATGACTTGTAATCGGTCCTTCCTGGACGCGTTCTTAACTTTATTAATTTGTACTTTCTTTTACTTCCTTGTAATTTAATTTAATTTAATTTAATTACTCCACAACTTTTCAATCAAATCTCCACGGGACGTTGCCCTTTCCCCCCTTTCTGACTTTTCTTAAAAAACTCCCCCCAAACCCCATTCAATGATAATCCTTTGTCTCCAATCAACAGTATCGAGAAAACAAAAACAAAACAAACGGAATTAAAATTTCTCTTTTTCTTTCTCTCCCTCTCCATCAACATCCACTTCGAAAACCGAATTCGAACTCGAAGAGTTGCACGACCCACACCCGAATCGGGACGTGTTCGAACACTCACTTGTGGATCGCACAACTCTTCCACCACCATCAGACCATATTAAAACAAAATTATATTATAATTACAAATTATCAAATGATGGTGGTGGCACGTAACACACCGACTCGACTCCGCCATTGTTTCTTGTCATGTGCGCTCTCCTCGAGGTCCAACCTAACATTGTCCTCCCATCTCCGTCGCGGCCGCCCTGTCGGTCTCTTTCCCGTTGGCTTACCGTCAAGAATTCTATGCACGGTCCTATCGTTACCCATTCGCGCCACGTGCCCGGCCCATCTTAATGTTTGCATCTTGATTACTCTCACTATTATGGGTTTGCGGTATAGCTCTTCCAATTCGTGGTTGTGGAGTTTCCTCCATTGTCCTGCCTCCTCGTCATATTTGCCGCCAAAGATACCCCTTAGAGCTTTATTCTCAAATACGCGGAATTTGTTTTCTTCCCGTTTTGTGAGAGTCCCTGTTTCGCATCCGTATATAACAATCGGCATGCTTTTGGTTCTATAGACACGGAGTAGTACGTGATAGCAGTTTGGATTTCAGCAGTTTACTGACTGCATGCCAACTGGCGTTGCCGGAGTGTAGTCTTTTTTTAAATTTCCTTCGACATTTCGTTACTGGCCGTCAGTATTTAAATTCTTTGACATTTTCAAATATATTGCTCCTGATGTTTATGTGTGTTCTCTGAGGTCCACCTACTCTCGCCATAATCATGTATTTTGTTTTGTCTTCATTTATTTCTAGGCCCACCTCTTCTGCCGCTTGGAAGATGATTTCACATTTTTTACTTAGAGTTTCTAGATTGTCGCCCAAAACGGCGATGTCATCCGCATATGCGAACCCTTGTGTGACCCCGTTCAGGCATGATCCGACCATGTTGTCGTCTTGTGCCTTTCTGATGACACATTCGAGGACAAGGTTAAAGAGGCATGGTGAGAGGCCATCGCCCCGCTTTAGTCCGTCCCGGATTTCAAATGGTTCTGAGAGGTGGTTTTCTATTCTAACTCGCCCTTTGTTTTCGTTCATGCAGATTTGAATGAGGGCGGAATATTTTTTCGGGATTCCCAGCTCAACTACAATATGGTAGAACCTTTGCCTTGCGACTGAGTCGTAGGCTTTTTTGAAGTCAACGAACAGTTGGTGAGCTCTCTCCGTATTCCCACTTCTTTTCCAGTAGCTGCCTTATTGTGAACATTTGGTCGCTTGTTGACCGGTTCCTACGGAATCCGCATTGGTAGTCTCCCAATATTATTGTGATTCTCGCCAGTATGACATTTGTTAGTATTTTGTATGTGGTTGAGAGCAATGATATTCCTGTGTAGTTTTCGCAGTCAGATCTGTCACCTTTTTTGAAAATAGGGACGACTATTGAGGTTTTCCATTCTTCCGGAATGACTTCCTTATCCCATATTGTTTTAATCAGTTGGATTCGAGCGTTGCCTCTCCTCCATGCTTCACAAGCTCTGCTGGTATGCAGTCGACTTCGGGAACCTTGTTGTTTTTCAATCGGTTTATTGCGTCTACAACTTCGTCGAAAGAGGGCTCTGGGGTCTGAGGCTCGGCTGTATGTACGTCGGGTGCGTTTATTTGTGGTTGATGGGTGCGCACATTGAGCAGGTTTTCAAAATACTGCTTCCATCTTGTGACGATATTGTTTGTTTCTGTCACCAGACAGCCGTCTGTGTCTCGGATTGTTTGGGCTCTCCCTCGGTCGCCATTTCTAATTGAATTTATGCCAGCATATCTACCTCTGATGTCGTTTGCTCCGACATTTTCTACGATTTTTTCGATCCGAGTCTTCTCCCATTCGCGTTTTTTGCGTTTGAAAAGTCTTGTTGTCTCATTCCGAATTGTCGCTTATCTTTCTGCGTTGACTTCATCATATCTTTCTAAGTGGATCACTCTGAGGCGTTTACGTTCTTCGATCTTCGCCCTGCACTCATCGTCAAACCAAGGTTTGCACTTAATTGTTTTCTTAAATCTTAATACATTTTGGGCTGTTTGTTTGATTGTGTCTCTGATCGATGTCCATTTAGTGTCCACACTATTGGCTTCCTCTTCCTCACTACTCCCATTCTCTAGGATGCTAAATCTATTCGTTAGTTCGTCTTGATATTCAGCCCTTTTGCGTAGCTCTTTTAGTTTATCAATGTCGATCTTTTGACTCGTCTCCCGTGATTGCCCATGTGGGTGTGCTGCGAGCCGACTTCTAATTTTGCCCATCACTAGAAGGTGATCGGAGTCGCAATCTGCTCCTCTATATGATCTTACGTCAAGGATATTCGAGTGGTGTCTTTTGTCTATGAGGAAGTGGTCTATTTGGTTACGCGTTACGCCGTTGGGTGATATCCATGTGGCTTTATGAATTTGCTTGTGCTTGCATATCGTGCTTTTCACTACCAGATCTTTTGACGCTGCGAACGTGATAATCCGAATTCCATTATCATTTGAAACGTCGTGTAGTCTCTCTTCACCTATAGTTGGTTGGAAGATATCTTCCTTTCCAATTTTCGCGTTGGGGTTGTGGTTTTCCTACTCTCCTTTGACCTATGTGGTGGTGTGATTCTCGTAGGAACCAGGGTGGAACTTCACGTCTTCTCTTTGGTAATGTGCCCCAAGGGCACCAGTTCACCAGTCTTAGATCTCAAATTCACTTTACATTGAAAGGCACGATGTTATGGTTCATATTAATTTACAATTAGAAAGAAACACAATATTTAGTTCATAATTATATTATATAAACGAAAAGGTCCGACATTGTTCGGAGGTAATTCAACTAAAGTCTAAACTCAAAATTCGAAGGATAACGACTCCAGGCGCAACATTCCTCTTACGGAATACAACTTAAAGTCAGCTTAATTCTTGGTGTATAAGAATATAAAGTTAGCAACTCCAGATTCAAAGTCACTGTTAATATGTACAACTGTGATGTAAACTTATTTCACTAGTGGAGTATAACTATAGCGTTTGAAATAATAGTGAAGAAGATCGTGTGATTCGAACTGACGCTATGACAGCTCGAATCACGAAACATTTTTTACCTAAGCGTTATACACCCGGCTACTGACCGTGTTTAGAATTTGATTTCCAAACTCGACTATATTCCACTGATGTGAATTATTTTTATTTTATCGCTTGGTATACGGTTCTGATGAGTATACCCGCCTGTCACCCGGGAGACCGGGGTTCGATTCCCCGTCGGGGAGCCTCTGGCGCAAGACTAATGACCTTGCCCAGAAAAAATAAATCATTATGGAAAATTTAACAAGCCTTAGGACTTGCTAAATAAGGCCAAGACCGGTACCCGGTTGTAGTGCCGATGATGATGATACGGTTCTGATGTATTTTTCTTATTCGATTTTTTCGTTCGTGTTCTTTCCTATTTTTGCTTGTGAATTTGTGTGTATCTGTTAGAGTTGCCACTTAACGTTCCATGTTCAGAAACTTTAACACATTAATATGTTCTCCGTCACTTCTAACTTGTTCCTAGTACTGCTTACGGCGCGAGAACCGATGCGATACACCAAGCAGACCCACTGTGATTAGCGGCCGTACGCGGTGATAAGTAAATCACGACTCTTTGTGAAATAGAAAAATTGAATCCCTTTTTCGATCAGCAACCAATGGAAAAGAACGCACGGATGCTTCGCATGCTCATGCTACGTGGCCCCGAACCATGGATATACAATTTCCGTGCAGGGAAACAATCAGCGAAAGGGTTGCAGCTGGTGCCACTATCTCGAAGGAGATATTAGGGTGTTTACACGATCGGCAATTGCGTATAGCATTTCTGCTGATCGTGCACATCTCGGCGGCGTCTCCAAGTAGTCGAACTCTCGCTGGTAAATTTCCGACCGGCCGTGTGCCATTACGTATTTGTCGATCGGATGACCGACCGATGTGGGCATCGGTAAAAAAAGGAAAAGACGAAACATCTCCTGCACGTGTGTGGCAGACTTATCAGGAGATATTTCATCGATATGGTTCGGGTAATGTTGGTTGCTTATTGGTGAGACCGAATTGCTTTTTAGGAAACATGGTGCGTTTCACGACACCATGCCCTTAGGAAAATTATTTGGTGTTAATGCTAATGCCCAAGCGCAAATTATAGTTTTAGACACTTGGGAGAATTTATGTTGGCAATGAAAAGGTAAGTAGTGGCGTTTCGTGGAACTGCCACAATACATGTTTTTATGGCTTTTGTATGCTCTAGGGGGAAGTTGGGTGTCGTACTTGGAAAAGGCGAGTGGTGCCGTTAGTTAAAACCGCCACAAGGTCCCCGAGGAGGATTTTAACATCGTATGATGAGATCCCATCGAATACTTCCTCTAGGGTCTCGTAGAATGTGTCTTCGTCCGTAGATTCTGTTGGGGCGTGTACGTTTATAAATACATAATTGTACCATGGTCCCTGTATTTATAGCACCGACACTCGGTCATTAATAAATTGCACATCTTTTACAAGGGGCGTAATCTTCTTGCTTATGATGAACCAGTCCCGAGGTTATGTGTATCGGTGCCTCCACACACCAGTGTAAACCCGTTGGTTTCGATAACTTGATGTGGGAGTCGGACTTTCTGAAGCGCGATGATGTCCATTTTATATTGTTTGTTTTGCGTTTTCTACGACCGTCTGTATCGCGCCTGGTTTTTATAACGTTCGAGCATTCCACGTTCCGAGCCGTACATCCCGCTTTTTCCGTTTTTCCCTACGTCTTCTTTTTGCCGACTCGGTGTTTTCTTGATGATTTGTTCCCTTGTGGTAGTGTCGGCTCATCACATCTACGCCTACCGGGTTTTTCGTGAGATTGTTTTTTGTATATTGATTATTCATTTTTGTTCCCACGAGTCTTGGGGTTTCAAATAGTCCGCCACATCAGAGCCCCTCTTTGATATGGTAAGGTCTGCTTACTGCTCTGATTCGACCCGGTGTCAAAGAGGCGCCGTTATAATACAGCCGGTATACCCTTGGCTGCAAACCATCAAATGGGCACGGTGACGGGTAACACCCTGGATTAGGGGTGGTAGATCTTTGTGTGTTACTCCTCGCTAGCCTGTCTGACATGGGTGGCCCTACTGGATACGTCAGCATAGCATAGCCTGAGTGATTCATTGTAGTTTAAGCCCCCGCACCACGTCAAGGTTTCTACCAAGCGGGGGGCACCTGGTGTAGAGTATACTGAATATATCTAACTTGGTTAGCATAATTTTTTTGTAGTAGTCCAACTGGTATGTCCACTCAGTTCCAGAGGCATAGACAGGATTTTTATTTCCTCTGCGGATACTAGTTTAACTACTGATTTGTCATGAAATTCTGATAAAGATATTTCCATCGCTTGGGAACAGATTGGTCACAATAATGTGCATCACCAGGTGGAGTATATTGATATGTCTTAAGTCTGTGTGTGACCACCAAAAACGTTGTTTTGAACATTAACTTCTTGATTTGGCGGGTAAACGTCTTATGTTCCGGGATTACTGTCTTTTGCTGTGGTCTTATACATATTTTAAAGCATTTTCACAAGACCTGGAATACCTGTGAAACATTTCTTCTCTTTCTCAAAAATATTTATTTTCAACAAATGTATATTTTTGGTTCACTTCACTTCACGTCATGGTCGATAACGATTCAATGGGGAAAAATACACACTTGATTGTTGACCTTTATTATCAGATATTTCGTTATTAAGTAAGAGTATTAAATGTTTGGAAAAGAATTAAGCCGCGTGTGTCTACTAATTGAACTGTCAATGTAAGCGCAACAGGATCTCTTTGAGTTTCTGATGGTGGAGTTCCTGGGATATTATTGGTTGAATGTTGCAATACCGCAATGTCAATATTATCAGGTACTCGTAGTCTTAAGTAACAAGAGAAAAAATAAATGAATAAAATAAATAGATAAATAAATCAATGAATAAAATAAAACAAAATATATAAATAAAGAAGTTTAGTTACATTTTAGAGGCAAAGTAAAACATTATAAATAGCATGTGTACGAGGGTGGTCTGAAAAGTTTCTTTTCTCAACGTGAAGATAGCAGCACTCCTCAATAAATGCTAGTGAATGTAGGTGTGCATCTTTTGACAGTTACTCACCAAAATTTCAGCCATTTTGGACGCGTAGTTTTTATTTGACAGTCGTTTGAGTGATCCGATGTTTTTTGTTTTTTTTTTGAGCCGATTCCCCCTTTGCAGTCCACTGTTGTAACTGTATTTTTGTTTCGGCCGTATGTATGAGAATGTTTTTGTGAAAATGGACAAAATTGAGTGTCGAGCTGTCATTAAATTTTTGGATTTGGAAGGCAATACGCCTACGCAAATCAAAGATGAGTTGGAACCTGTGTATGGGGACTCTGCACCATCATTTACCACAGTGAAATTTTGAGCAGCTGAATTTAAATGTGGCCACGAGAGCTTGGAAGACGGTGTACGTTCGGGACGTCAAAAACTACAACAACTGACGATAACATCGCTAAAGTTCACCAAATGGTGCTAGACGACCGCCGAATTAAAGTGAGAGAGATAGCAGAGGCTATGAAAATGACCAAAGAACGTGTGTGTCACATATTAAATCAAGATTTAGGCATGAGAAAGCTGTCCGCGCGTTTGCTTACGTTAAACCAAGAACGTGTTCGAATGAACATTTCCAGCGCTTTATTGGCGAAGTTTAGGCGCAATAAATCCGGGTTTTGGCGCCGATTAATTGCTGCCGATGAAATTTGAATACACCATTATGCGCCCGAAACAAAAATACAATCAAAAAAATGGGCTGTAAAGAGGGAATCGGCTCCAAAAAAAAAAGCAAAAACTGTTTTTTTCGGCTGGGAAAGTGATGGCGACTGTTTTTTGGGATAGCCGTGGAGTTATCTTAAGGGGGTTTTCTGGTCTAGACGCACGAATTTAACGCAATTTTTGAAGTGCTGTAAAAAGAGCAATCAATATTTTTGCTATTCATTTTTTTATAGGATGTTTATTAATATTTCAAGAATACAGAAGAAAGTTGTTTGCATGTTTATTAATATTTCAAGAATACAGTAAAAAAAATTGAAAGTAAAAAATTCAAAATTCAAAAAGTTAGCAGCTGATGAAGTGGGGGATCTCAAAAAGTTGGCACGCGACCATACCCACGATTCAACACTCCTAGCAATCTGAAAAAAAAGATTATTAATTTACAGAAATGCCTCTATTGTTGCAACTAAAAAAGTTGAAAAAAAATTTTTTTTTACAAAATGGCGACTGCTTGGAAAAAAAATTTATTTTTGTACCACTTTTTTTTTAGTTTTTCGAATTTTTAAAAAAATAGTTAACATTGAAATTTGGGTATGAGGATAATTCATGGAATAGAAAAGCCTATAAAGAAGACAAATACTAAATTTAAACTAAATCGGTTCAGTAGAACTTGAAAAAACGTGAGTATTGTTTTAAAAAAGATCTCCCACTTCATCATCTGCTAACTTTTAGAATTTTGAATTTTTTACTTTCCATTTTTTTTACTGTATTCTTGAAATATTAATAAACATCCTATGAAAAGGAATACTAAAAATATTGATCGCTTTTTTAGAACGAAGAAGTTAAAATTGCCAAAACAGACTAACATTGATTGCTTTTTTTTACAGCTGTTTTGTATTTGTATAATACAAAACTATCCACCACCCAATGTATGCTCGGTGGTCCGGGAAAAGGAACTTCAGGAACAACGTGGTCTCCTGGCGTGCAGCGACACTATTTCTTTAACTTTAACTGAAAGGATTACCTTGATTTCTAATCCCAAATTGTATCCGCCAGAGAATTGAAACAATGTTGATTCCAGTTTATAGAAGAAATAGTGACTTTATTTCTTGTGATTCTTAAGATTTCTATAGATTAGATCTGTAAACACCAAGCGCTAACGAAAGAATAAAGTTGTTATGTTGTTATTGGTTGCTTGACAACCAAATTCGATTATGTCAGCTAATTTCTGACATTTGTTATAGTGTTGCCAAGGGCAGCATTCCATTGCGACTTCACTGGCTGCATCCAGTGAATCCGCAACATTCCGCCCGCCTTCGCCAATCATTGGCGAATCCTTTGGTTCCAGGGGCGGAGGCCAAGGGCCGTGGTCTTCTGGTGATGCGGTCGGGAAAGAGCCCTCCGCCCTGCATTGGTAACGACGGGAGTTCCGTCTCTGGAAGGTATCTGCCGATGGGATGCGGCCTTTGGCCGGTGAGGCCGCAACGTTGAGTCTGGTGCGGCTTCTTCCATGCCACCGTCCGCAGGTCCAATGACAGGTGCGGACCCAGTGCGTACTGGGCTGAGAGAGGTACCGCCTCTGCTGGATTACGGAGAGACGTGCTGGTTGGTTGGGTTGCGGGGGATCTCTGGATGCCGGGAGGCGCCGCCCGCCTAGCGGGGAATTGCGCTCTTCTCTCCCTATTGGGGAGGCTACAGGTGGTAGCGGTCGTATTTGATGATTTCGGCCATTGGCCGGAGTTTGGCCATCCGGTGTCTCAATTAGGATGCCACTACTGGCAGTTGCTAGGAGACTACCGCTTGATGGAAGCCTCCCATCCGGCTTGTGCAGCGAATTATAATTGGCCGGGTCGATCGACATCAGCGATACGTTGGTGAATGACGAATGTGTTTGGCCTGCTCCTAAGCCAGTTCCTGCTAAATGTTTCTGCTGCTGTAGTCGTTGTTGTTGCAATTGATGTTGCTGATGCGATTGGCGATGAACTGGACTCTGTGATTTGTCACGGTCACTGGGGAGATTGCTGGTTACTGTTTCTTGGACAGTTGATGGTGTCTTCATGAACTGCCTTGATTCAGGGTGGACCAGTTCCTCTGGGTTGGAGTTGTAAATTCGGAACCCACGAGGAACGGCCATGTGTTTCTGCGGTGATCCGAGCATCTGGACATGGGCTGATTTGATTTGTGGGCCGGCGGCACTGGTTCATACTCACTGGGAGTGTGTGCGGTTCTCGTCTATAGGCTGTCGGACTGAGGACCACTGATGTCACAGGGAACTGTCGTTGGGCATCTTTGCCTTGGCCGGCATCGCTTGCCTTAATGCGGGAGACTGGGTAGAGCGCGAACGAAGCCTCGAGCAGTCTCGGGAGGTGGGCATCATTGCCGTGGTCGGCATCGCTTGCCTTAGAGGGAGAGACTGGGTCGAGCGCGAACGAAGCCTCGAGCAGTCTCGTTGATTTGATATTCTTGTCTTTTTCGGCGAGTTTCTCTGCTGCAGGCTTCATTCCTTCTTGGGCTGCATCGAATTTATCTTTCTGGTCTGGGGCTGGTGCACTGGCAGCGGCTGGTGCCTTCGTGCTGAACGCAGCATTCCATTGGATTGCAGTGTCAGCGGTGGGTGTTGCTGCAGTTTTCACTTCTTTCGCTGCCTTTGGAAACTTTTTGATGTGCTTGGCTGCGTTAGTTGCCAGGTTTGAAGCAGTTTTCTTCTCGAGCGTTCCTCCGTTGGCTGTCTTGCGTTTGGCAGCACCTGCCTTGGCTGGCTTTTCGGTGTCTGTCGTCACACCTTTGTTTTCCGTATGGGAGGTTTTCTCCGGTTGCATCATCTGTGATGGCAATTTGCAAATTCCATGTGGTGGTTGTGACATCAATGGCAGCAGCCGACTGTTGGGTGGATACATGGTCTCCGTATCAGTCTTGTATGCGGCCGGACGTTCGGCTGTGAGGGCGCTCCTTGCCTCAACAAACTTTGTGACCTCTTCCAGATAGATCTTTTCAGCTTGATCTATGAATAGGTCCACGAAGTAGCGGTGGCCGCTGGTGATCTCTGGAGTGGCCAGGCGTTCTATCTCTTCGTGTCGCTCTCTAATGTCCTCCCATTCGATCTGAAGGTTGTGCTGGCGTATGTCCACCGTGAATATTGTTGGTCGCCCTCTCTGCTCGAGGTTGAGGAAAGCACCGGACATTCGCTCCTGAGAGGCGAACTGGGCGCTGATGAGCCGTTCCGCCAATGTAGACTTTGTCATTATAGACTTCTCTGACATTGAGACGTTCTCTAGTTGTTGACAACGATGGGTCTTTGCGTCTGGACTTGATGTCCCGCGACCTTGACTTTGGTCGGCCCTTGAGCTGGGCCCTTTAGTATGCCGCGAACTTGGCGGCGGTAGCCGATACAGATCTGGATCCTGGGCTCCACGGCGAACTGGTGGTAGCTGATCCACAGATCTGGCAGTCATTGTGTCGCGAACTGGGCGCGATGTAGTGGTAGCTGCTGGAGTCAGCTTCTGTTTGCCACAAATTCGGTGGCAGTAAATTAATCAAATTGAAAAACGTCTTACCTGTGGATTTTGGCAGGCTGTGCCGCAAACTGGTCGCTTGATTTTTATATGGATCCGGTGATTGCGCCGCGAACTTGGTCGCGGTGGTGGTGTAATGTAGCTGCACTGGGGGCAGCTTCTGTGAACCTTGCGGCGGTTGATCCTTACGTCTGGATCCGGGGCTGTACCGTGAACTGGGCGGTGGTAGCCGATCCACAGGTCTGGATGATGGGGCTGCGAACTGGGCAGCGGTAAATGTAGCTTTGGGGCAGCTGATTAGACATCGGTTTGATCCACAGATGGATCCCTGGTGGTGCCCACGCACGGGGCGGCGGACTGCACGGCTGTTGCTTCGCAAACGTGTATGGAGACGGCGGTAGATTGTATCTACAATCTTTGCAGTGGCCAACGAGTTTGGCGGCGGTCTGCACTAATGTTAGGCTGCGAGCTGGCAGCAGTGAAATGGATCCACAGACTGGATCCGGCTCGAACGACCAAATTGCTTTGTATTTGTATAATACAAAACTATCCACCACCCAAGGTATGCTCGGTGGTCCGGGAGAACAATGTGGTCTCCTGGCGTGCAGCGACACTATTTCTCGTTTGCTGCAACAATAGCTATAAAATGTTTAACTGAAAGGATTACCTTGATTTCTAATCCCAAATTGTATCCGCCAGAAAATTGAAACAATGTTGATTCCAGTTTATAGAAGAAATAGTGACTTTATTTCTTGTGATTCTTAAGATTTCTATAGATTAGATCTGTATACACCAAGCGCTAACGAAAGAAGAAAGTTGTTATGTTGTTATTGGTTGCTTGACAACCAAATTCGATTATGTCAGCTAATTTCTGACATTTGTTATAGTGTTGCCAAGGGCAGCATTCCATTGCGACTTCACTGGCTGCATCCAGTGAATCCGCAACAACAGCACTTCAAAAATGGCGTTAAATTCATGCGTCTAGACCAGAATACCCCCTTAATCGATTATCTTCAAAAAGGAAAAATCATTACTTGACCAACTGAAGGCAGAAATTGCGGAAAAAGGGCCACATTTGCAGAAAAAGAAAATCCTGTTTCACCAAGACAACGCGCCGCCTCACACCTCAGTGGTTGCCATGGCGATAATCCACGTATTACGGTCTGAACTGCTTGACCATCCGCTCTACTCACCAGTTCTAGCCCCAAGCAACTTCTTTTTGTTCCTTAATCTAACAATTGCGCTCGGAGGACACAGATTTTCGCTAAATTATGAGGTAATTACCTTCGTGAACAGTTCTTTTGCAGCGAAAAACAACGAGTACTATTTGGGCGAGTTAGGGAGATGGGAGCATCGCTGAGAGAAGTGTGTAGAGTTACAAGGAGACTATGTAGAAAAATAAAAATAAATTTTAAGAAAAAATGTTTTGTATCTTTGTTAGGTCGGAAACTTTTCAGTTCACCCATGTATATCTAATCATCATCATCATCAGCGGCACCACAACCGGGATCCGGTCTTGGCCTTATTTAGCAAGTCTCGACGCTTGTTAAATTTTCCATAATAATTTATTTTTACGGGCAAGGTTATTAACCTTGCGTCATGTATATCTAATATCTACTAAAAAACAAAATATTTATAATTTAGAAATCGTTGATGAATTGTATGAGAAAACGAAAAACTATGGCAATCCTCAAGCAGGCCGCTTCTTTATGAAGGTGAGGTTATTCAAAAACTCATTATTTCTCTAAAAATCAAACTATTTCCTTTTGAAAAAGAATTAAACCACAAACTGAATTAATATTGTATTTCAAAGGGCTTACAGTACAGTACACAGGGGGGTAAAAACAATCGTGGACTTCTTGTGACTCAGACTTTCAGACATCTTGCAGACAAGAAACTTCAGACACCGGAAAATATAAAAAAAACTCTCTACCTCGGATGGTGTATAGAACTGGTAATTTAAGTTTCTTAAAATTTAGAACATATTTGATTAACATTATCATACATTTTAGATACACGCCATGTTCCTTGTATGTGATGATATGATAGACGAGAGTATAACGCGGCGAGGACGGCTTTGCTGGCACAAAGTCGAAGGTGTAGGCATGGATGCCATTAATGACGCTCTCATGATCGAAAATTCCGCTTTTATAATTATGAAATCACATTTTCGTGATACGAATTACTACCTTAACCTCCTTGAGCTCTTCCACGAGATGATATATATCACTGTGTATGGTCAAAGCCTGGATATTCAGGGCTCTAAAACTAGCGTTCAATATTTTACGATGGACATGTACAAAGCTATTGTTTCAAATAAGACTTCACATTACACATTTTTTGTACCGTTTGCCATCGCTATGTATATGACTGGGTACAGCAATGTCCACTTTTCACATAGAAAATGTCATTACTATATTTTCTATTCTTTGTAGGCGAGATCCTGTGAATTTCGAATATGTGAAGGACATTTTGATGGAAATGGGTTTCTTTTTTCAAATTCAAGATGATTTTCTAGACTGTTTTGGGAATCCAGAAGTAACAGGTAAAGTTGGCACGGACATCCAAGATAACAAGTGTTCCTGGTTAGCTGTGACATGTTTGGAACGTGCCACCCCTGAAGAAAAAGAGATTATGGTTCAAAATTACGGACATCATGGTAGGTAGGCATTGCCAGGCATTTAGATAGCAGCTCACAAGATTTTTTTCTTTTAAGATCCTGAAAAAGTGGCTCGAATTAAGCAGCTTTATACTGATATGGGGTTGCCTGCTATATATGCGGCATGTGAAGATGAATTATACAAACATATCAAAAATACCATAGATGAAACATCAAACGACATCTCACATGAAGCGTTATATCATATCTTGAACACAATCTATCGTAGAGACGTTTAAATACAACTTGGGGATAGGCGTATTCGAAGGAAAGTTAGAAGAACAGATGGTCAGTTAGTTATGTATTTACGTTTAAAACTGTCTTATTGATTGAGGTTTTGTTTATTGCTAAAGGGCACAAATGATATTATTGTAAAAGTACTTTTAAGGCGAATTGTTGGTATTTTCTTACATAGTTACACTAAATGATAATACAATAAGTGGATTTATGTTGCTTTTAAACTTCTTTTTCGAATAACAAATATGTGATTGTAAATTCTGAATCTTGTTGGATTGATGTAGTACAGATGACCTGTCTGCTAGATAGAGTCAAATAACGACAAAGAGGTTCCGTTTACATTGCCAGCAGTCGTCGGCTAATTTCCTGAGTACTCACATTGTGAAGTCGTGAGTGGGTTATGAATTAACGTAGATGATGAAAACAGACAAGATTTTTTCATGAATTTCGAAGTAAGGCTCACGATATGGTATGTATTTTCCCAATTTTCTCCAGCTGGGCTAAAAATGTCCAATCCTCATCATGTACGAGGGACATTATGAGTATGAGTGACACAGTAACCGAGTTCGGATGTGTTTGCAATTCGCTTATTAAGTGAAATTAAAAAGTTGTTTTTGTGAGTCCCGGAGCGTTTAAAACCCAAAAACTATTTATAAATAAATGCCATCGATAAAACAGTCAACGCAAAATGAAGATATATTATTTGATTTAGTCGACCAAAATAAAAAAAAAAATAAACTGCAAACCAAACAAACAAAAGATATAATAAATGTGAAAACAGTCCAGTGAAGTGCGAAAAAAAATCAAAATCCAAAACTGATCTCGTGTCATACTTACTTCAGTTCATTTATACTCGTCGCCATTTTCCATTTCCATTTTTAAAACATTTTTTTTATTTTCTTTTTATCTTCTTAGTTTCTAAGTTACATGCTAGACAAAAAATGCTTAAATTCTAGCTTAATTATCTTATATTATAACTTACTGGTCCTTCGCAGACGCTCTAAGCTAAACATTACTTAAATATTGTATAATTTGCCTTTCGGCGACAGAATTTTGCCTGTGGGAGTACTTATAATTATTTAAATGACAAAGAAAAATTTTGAAAACTTTGTGTCGAAATTTTTTTGTTTTTTTTTTCTTAAAATTTAACCTACATTTTTTTTTTTTAATATAATTTTATTTAAAAAACTTAAGTTAACTTAACTTACATCTTATTGTTACGTGCGGTTTCCCCCACCCCCATCATTAGATTGTTTTTAATATAATTTTGTTTTAATATAGTTTGATGGTAAGGTGGTGGAAAAATCGCACGATCCACATGTGAGTGTTCGAACACGCCCCAGTTCGAGTGTAGATCGTGGGCAAGTTCGAATTCTGTTTTCGGAGTGGATCTCGATGGAGAGTGAGAGAGGGAAAGAAACAACAGGAGGAATTTTCGATTTCGTTGTTGACGGTTGTTTAGAAGAAAGACAGTTGGTTGTCAGTAAACAGTTCGTTAACAGAAAAAGTTGAAAAAGAAAGGAAAAAGTAGAGGAATGTGACGGTTTCTTTTTATTCCGTTGTGGTTACCAAGAAAAAAGACAAGAGAGGCGCGTTTTTGCTTTTCTTTTGCAAAAAGTATTGTCAATTAAGAATTAATAATAGTTAAGCGAATCGAATTGTTGTGTTCTTCTTTCGTGTGTGGTTTGTTCCAACCAAGATATTGGAAGGTGGCAGTTTTGTGGGTGGATGCCGAGAAGCCCTTGAATTGAGCTGCACGGACGAGGACGTTTTGGTTTGCAGCGGAGGACCCAGAGGCGTCCGCTCGAGCGAGCTGAAGAACCCGGAGGTTTCGGAAGAGTTGTTTCTTCAAGTCTTCCAGCACTATGACACCTTAACTCATGCTCAATAAGCAATTTCTGTGAGAACTGGTTCGGTAACCCCCATCGAGTATTGCTGACAGGCGAATTCCCTAAAGGACGACATTCAACAATGGAAGGAATTGTGCATAGAGGAACCATTTGATCTGACAAAAACGGCTGGATCTGTGTACGATTTCGAAACGTTTGAAGAAGTGAAACCAGAATTTATATCGTCATCACCTTAACGACTGGTAAGCGTTTTATATATATATATATATATATACCGAACGATCAACAAAAAAAAAAAAAAAAACGATATGTGTGTTAATGTGTATGCGTGTGAAAGGCAGATGTCCCTGCATGTTGCTTCACAAATAAAACATTAGATCTAACGGTGGCAATTAATAATGGAAAAAAGAAAAGCTGTGCTAAAAGTGATTTCAAAGAGGAGGCCTAAAGCCCAGCCAATCGGCATAAAGCCAACCCTAAGGTAAAAACTCTCATAGAAGGAATGACCACTCCTGATAAGTCACATTATTCCGGATAAGGGAATAAATTCAAAGAACTGGCAACAGAAGATCACAAAACCAGCAATAGAGAAATGATTGACATATATGGCTTCTTTAAAAAAGTTAAAAGTGATTTCAAAGAGGAGGCCTGTAGCGATTCTAACAGATACACACGATTCACAAGCGAAATAGTGAAGAACACGAACGAAAAATCGAATAAGAAAAATACATCAGAACCGTATACCAAGCGATAAATAACAAAAAATAATTCACACCAGTGGAATATAGTCGAGTTTGGAAATCAAATTCTAAACACGCTTAGGTAAATTTTTTTTTCGTGATTCGAGCTGTCATAGCGTCAGTTCGTATCACACGATCTTCTTCACTATTATTTCAAACGCTATAATTGGTGACCCCGACATTATCTGTACACACAGCATAGCATACACTTCCCATAGTAAAGCAGAACTTCACACACGGTCACGACTTCCGCATAGAGCACAGCCTCCGACGTTTTCTCGTTTCTCTCTCTCGTTCGTCCGTCGTCCGCATTCGAATCTGATCGTAACGAAGTTACTGCGGCGGGAGTGGTGTAGCGATTCTAACAGATACACGCGATTCACAAGCGAAATAGTGAAGAACACGAACGAAAAATCGAATAAGAAAAATACATCAGAACCGTATACCAAGCGATAAATAACAAAAAATAATTCACACCAGCGGAATATAGTCGAGTTTGGAAATCAAATTCTAAACACGGTCAGTAGCCTGGTGTGTAACGCTTAGGTAAATTTTTTTTCGTGATTCGAGCTGTCATAGCGTCAGTTCGAATCCCACGATCTTCTTCACTATTATTTCAAACGCTATAGGCCTAAAGCCCAGCCAAACGGCATAAAGCCAACCCTAAGGTAAAAACTCTTATAGAAGGAATGACCACTCCTGATAAGTCACATTATTCCGGAGAAGGGAATAAATTCAAAGAACTGGCAACAGAAGACCACAAAACCAGCAATAGAGAAATAAGTGACATAGATGTCGAACGTGCTCAATTTATTGCGGAGTTATATAAAAAGAAAGAGGAGCTCTCCAAAAAGAAGAACGATTTGGAGCGACAAACTAAAGAAGCCTGTGGCGACTCTAACAGATACACACACAATTCACAAGCAAAATAGTGAAGAGCACCGAACGAAAAATCGAACAAGAAAATACATCAGAGCCGTATACCATAGCGATAACAAAAATAATTCACATCAGTGGAGTATAGTCGAGTTTAAAAATCAAATTCTAAGCACGGTCAGTAGCCTGATGGGTAACGCTTAGGTAAAAGTGTTTGGTGATTCAAACAGTCATAGCGTCAGTTCGAATCACACGTTCTTCTTCACTATTATTTTAAACGCTATAATTGGTGACCCCGACGTGATCTGTACACACAGCATACGCTTTCCCATAGTAAACAGAACTTCACACACGCTCACGACTTCCGCATAGAGCACAGCCTCCGACGTTTTCTCGTTCTCTTGTTCGTCCGTCGTTCGCATACGATTCTGATCGTAACGAAGTTACTGCGGGGGGAGTGGTGTGGCGACTCTAACAGATGCACACACAATTCACAAGCAAAATAGTGAAGAGCACCGAACGAAAAATCGAACAAGAAAATACATCAGAGCCGTAATACCATGGCGATAACAAAAATAATTCACATCAGTGGAGTATCATCATCATCGGCACTACAACCGGGATCCGGTCTTGGCCTTATTTAGCAAGTGTCGAGGCTTGTTAAATTTTCCATAATATCAGTGGAGTATAGTCGAGTTTAAAAAACAAATTCTAAACACGGTCAGTAGTCTGATGGGTAACGCCTAGGTAAAAATGTTTGGTGATTCAAACTGTCATAGCGTCAGTTCGAATCACACGTTCTTCTTCACTATTATTTCAAACGCTACAAGCCCTATCGGAAAGCAACACTCAACAGCAAGAGCAGAAACAAAAACAGCAGCAGAAGCAACAGCATCAGCAGTAGCAACAACTGCTGGGAAAACAACAAGCAGCAGCCAATAAGAAGGAGAAAGTGTCTCCCATCATAGTTAGCTTTATGGCTGCTAAGGACCTAATTAAATTGTGTAAGTTAAAATGCAGAAATTTCAAAACCAAACATTTAAGTAACAATAAAATAAGTTTTTTATGTGATAGTTTAGATGACTATCATAAAATTAAATCTTTTCTAAGGGAAGCAAGTAGTGAGTACTTCACGTACACACCAAAATCGGAGAAAACTATCTGCATGTTACTTAAAGGAGTTGATCCTTCTTTTTCCTCCGAAGAACTCCTCTCGGAACTACAAACTGTCGAAAATGACAGTTTAAAATTTACTGATGTGAAGCCATTCTCCACTTCTCTCTCCCGAAGTCGCAACCGCAAGTTGCCGTTCTTCATTGTCTCCCTAAGTCCCAACAGCAAAGTCGATGCACTTAGGAATATTAAAGTTATTTTCCACCAAACAATAATTTGGGAAAAAATAAGGAAACTTGACCGTGTGTTTCAGTGCATGCGGTGCCAACGTTTCGGCCACGTTGCATCTAACTGCTGTATGGAATTTAGATGTGAAAAGTGCCAAAACAATCATACCGTAGGAGAATGCCCCTTATGTGAAGAACAGGTTCAGGATAGGAGCAAACTATCTTGCGTCCTGTGCAAAAATACAGGTCACCCGGCCAACTTTAGAGGTTATCCGAAATTCCCACAACTAAAAGCCAAGTTGGAATTAAAAAAAAAAAACAACTTGAAGAAGAGAAACGAATGAAGGTTCGTTCTTATAATAACCTCGTTGCACCTAGTGTATCATCCGCTCAAATTGCCGGTAGTCTATTAAACTCAAACTTCGCGGCACAGGGAAGTAATGTCACAAAATCTTCTGCACATAGTATATCATTTTCTCAAATGGCTAATAATGCAATTAATACAACGGCGGCGGAACTTTCACGCAACGTCATAAAAGCGCCCGCTCCAGAGGCAAATTCAGACATAAGAGCAATCCTTTTAGCCATTCAAGGACAGATTGCTGGATTTGAAAAAAAATGACTGAACAAACGGCCCGAATAGATATTATTTATTCGTCCTTGTTCTCAGACAGCCCAACATACGACAATGAACTATCCAACTAAGTTAACACTAAAAATTATTGCTGTGAATGTAAATTCACTAGTCCACGTGGAATGGAGGGATAATCTCGGTAACCTGCTTGAAGCCGAACGCCCCGATGTGCTTCTAGCTAGCGAAACCAAGCTAAACCAGAGGCACAAACTGGGTTACAAAAACTATAAAGTCATTAGACGAGATCGTCCACAAGCCACACAAGGAGGTGGAGTTCCTGTCCTAATTAAGAAAGGCATCCATCACAAGGTCGTTTACAGCACAGATGTACATAAATTTCAGTTGCTGGAAGCTTGCATTATAGATATACCTTTGAAAAGTCAATACGTGGTATCCGTGTATGCAGCTGAAGCTCCTCAGTGTTCGCAATTTATCACCGAACTCGATACCATTTTTCGCAATCTCAAGTTAGATTTGGAAAACAATTATTTTGTTCTGGCGGGAGATTTCAATTCCAAACACAGTGCTTGGGGTGATATCACACCGAACACAAGAAATAATGCACTATTCAACTGGTGGCAAACAAATGCAACAGAATATTAACTAGAATTGTACGCTACAAGTACACCATCTTATCCAAGAGGGAACTCCTTTTTGGACTTGCTTATGATGGACGAGAGACTACAATTATTAGACACGGACCTAAATACTCGAAATTGCCTTCGCACAGTCGGGTAATATAGTGACCATTACAGCCTCGGCGCCGTTTTACATATTCCAAACGAACACGCAATACTTGAGCAGTACGACCAGATACATTCGTTCGTTTTCCGAAAAACACATTAGTCACGCTTTGATCGCATAATAAAAAGGGAACTATGCTCCAAAGGCGTAGATCCTCCGAGTAATAGAAACCTTCGAAATGAGGAAATAGACCGTTATCTCTCAACAATGGACAACATTGTCATCAAAACAATGCACCGTTCCATTCTAAAAGCGGCTCACATGGAGGAGCATTTTAATAGATACAGAAACTCAACTATTGATGCCCTGTATAGACAAAAAAGCGCTCTGCTCTCCCAGCTGAAACTGCTCTACAGACAGTTCAGCGATCCTTATAGCCAAGAAATAAAGACCATTAAGTCATTGATTAAAAACGTTCAAGAGCTGGTCCGTGACAACTACAGATCAGTAATTAATGAAGAATAGAAACACAAAATTCTCTCCATTAAAACCAGTGGTAGGAATATGTTTCCGGAAATAAATAAAGTTTTTAGAAGAAACGATTATAATGACATTCCCTGCCTTCGAGTCCCGAGAAACTCAATTGGCGCCTGTTTTGAGGCAGTACACAGAGTGAATGAATCCATTCATACTAACCTCGACATCGAAAACAGAGCTATCCAAAACCATATATCGCTGCACAATGAACGGCAAAGTTGGCATTCAGAAAATAAAAGTTTCACCATCTTCAGTGAAAACCATAGAGCAGATGCTTAGAAATTTGCACACAAATATATTTGTGAACATGAATGAACTGATGGACATCCTTAGATCCATTAAAAACAAGAAATCCTCTGGAACAGATGGTATTCCGAATACTGTTCTTAAACATCTGCCTCCGGAAGCGGTAAAAATTTACACTAACTTATTCAATAACGCTCTAAAAAATGCATACTTTCCAAGAAGTTGGAAAATAGCAGTAGTCCATCCCATCCCCAAAAAGAACAAGGACAGAAGCAATCCCGCCAATCTTCGTTCGATTAGTCTGCTGCCAAACAATAGCAAAATATTCGAGGAAATCATAAATAAGGCATTGATAAACTGGTGTGATGAAAACGACATCATTCCGAACAACCAGTTTGGCTTTAGAGCGGGGCACAACACAGTTCATGCAGCCACAAAACTTGTTTCCGATATACAGTGGAACAAGGCAAAACGACAATGCACAGGAGTATGTTTGGTTGACTTTGAAAAGGCCTTTGATACCGCATGGTTAGAAGGACTTGTATATAAGCTATCAAATCTAGGTTTGCCCGAATATCTGTTATACATCATTTACGACGTCAACAGATTGACGGCGATATGAACAGAAGGCATGCGCTAGGATCGAACGTGGGAATTGCAATTTTGTTACTTGATGGAATGCGGGAATTGCAGAATTCCAATTTTAGTTATGGAAATGGAAAATGTATGTGTAGTCATAGCATATGGTATTGCATGATGGGAATTTGGTTTAAGCAAAAGGTAGGCGTGTGATAGGGTTTCACAGATGCTACACTGGAAGAATTTTGTCGGTTGTAAAAGGAAATTAATTTTGATGCTACACCATAAGAGTTCTTTTGGTTTAAAGCTATTAAAACTTTAATGTATGACCGTTAATGTCATATATGCCTGCAACATAATTCATTTGTTGGAATTATGATTTAGTTTTGTTTAATTTTTGACAGTTAATGTTATGTACGGGCTCCTCGATAGTATAATGGTTAGTATACCCGCCTGTCACGCGGGAAACCGGGGTTCGTTTCCCCGTCGGGGAACCTCTGGCGCAAGACTAATGACCTTGCCCGGAAAAAAGAAATCATTATGGAAAATTTAACAAGCCTCAGGACTTGCTAAATAAGGCTAAGACCGGCGCCCGGTTGTAGTCCCGATGATGATGATGATGATCATTTACGATATGATAATGGATAAGCAATTTGTGGCAAAATGTGGGGACAAAATCTCCAATAAAACTTTCCATATAAAAATGGCTTACAGCAGGGAGCCGTGAATTCTCCCATTCTCTTCAATATTTATACTAGTAATCTAGTTGGGTCTCTTTATCATGCTATTGCATATTCCGACCATATTGTGGTGTACAGATCAGGAAAAAAAATTGATGCCATTAACAGACTACTTCAAGACGACTTCAATAAAATCAAACGCTTTTGTGACGATTGTAAATTGAAAATTAACTTCCAAAAAAACAGAAACCATCCTTTTCAGAACACCTCTTTCTACAGCTTCAAGAGATACAAGGCATAATTAGAAAAACGCTTCCATTGTAGGAAGCAATAATCTTCCGCTGCAAACGAAAACTGTTGCTAGGTACCTTGGTATTTGGATGGATCAATAACTATACTTTGATAAGCACATAGCAGCTACCTTCTCCGCAGCTAAAAGTGCATATGCAATGACAAGAAGTCTGTTTCGAAATAGTCTTCTAGATCACAAAGTTAAAATAATTTCGTACTTAGCATTTATCCGTCCAATATTAGTGTACGGTTCCCCGATATGGTTTAACGTTTCCCCATCCTACATGGAAAAGTTTGGCATGTTCGAGAGGCAGTGCTTGCGTTCCTGTCTTGGATTACATAGAACACCCGAGTTACAATACAGGAAATTCTATCCTAATAAGACACTGTATGACAAATCAGGATTGAATAGGATAGACAATTTCATTATCAAAATTATTCGTGGTCACACTGCAAGGGTAATGTGCAGCGAAAATAATCTTATCTCGGGAGCATACTACCCCAATGACATGTACCTGGAGAATACACTCTAAAACGGGTTTATCCCACCTGAAGCGTTCCCTCTCTTGGATAGAAAAGGTCTTATCCAAAACTAGCACGGAGTCCCTATTGTTTACCAAGCTTTTCGTGATGCCAGGGACAAACGGATTCTTTATAACAGTGATATATCAAATGCTGCAGTTCACTTGTGCTCTAGCATGGCAAGAGGCGATCGAGATAAATCTATGAATGACCGATCCCATCCCAACTGGTGGTGGATTGACAATGAAGAAAGGGGATTAAATCCCCAAATATAGTCAGATCTTCAGACGCTACGCTTTCCCTTCCCATTCCTCATTTCCCTTTTCATATATATTTATTCTTCCTTTTCGTGTCCATTTTGCATTTAGATTCCCTTTCGTTTTAAAATCTCTGTATGTTAACATTTTGTTAATATGTTTGTTAATATTTTTCTTTTTTTGTTAATATTTTTTTTTGTTTGTTAACTTTTTATTTTTCTTGTTATTTAAAAAAAAATAAAAAAAAGAGAGAGAGAACTTCTTCCAGGAAATATATAAAAATATAAAAATATAAAAATATTATTGTACGCCGAAAGGCATTACACAAACTTGTATCGTGTAATTTAGAGTGCTCGTGTAGAGCCAGTAAATTATTCTAAGAATAAGAAAAGTTTGTAAAATAGGATTTAGCATTTAGTCCTAAGTCAAGATTTGTTAAATTATTGTACAATAAATGCGTTATTCATAAAACATTAAAAAAAAAAACAAGGGACATTATTTATATTTTATCTTGACAACACATAGTGTTCTCCTGTACAATCTAACGTTTTCACTGCATGCGAATGTGCACCGATCATAAAAGGGAATATTTAAAAAAAAAACCTTAAAATTATTAACAGTGACAAATTATCATATTGTAGCGAGCTTAGGGTTCGCTGGATTAATTATTTTAAAATAAATAAGAGCCGTTAAATCGATTTTGAATTAATATAACCCTTTATTAGTCCGTAATACAACGGTTACTTATACCGTACACTTAATGATTTCTTTACTTATCGCTTCCGTACTTATCGCGTCTTTTACTGCTTACTTCTCACTCGAGACGTATCGCTTGCTTCACTGTCTTACTTATCTCTAACTTAACTTCCGCTCTGCGTGCGACGTATTTATACCGTTTTTCCTCATTCTGATTTGGTGTATCGTTTCCGTCCGTTCCATAGTCTTGAATGTTCTATTCCAGTTTTCTAGTACTTCCTAAAATAATCTAGTACTTTGTTTCGGACTTTCTCGAAGATTCCAGTACTGATTGTCATATGCGTCACACTACCCTCCGCCTAGATTAGTTCGTCCCGAACTAAGTTCACTGATCTCCTGGGTTAACAAAAGTCGCCAGTCGGTCACGATGTACCACTTTCATGTTGGCGTTCGGTCGTCGCTGAATCCTATAGACAACGTCGTTAATTCTTGTGAGAATCTTATACGGTCCTTCCCAATGTTGCTGCAACTTCAGAGACCTTCCTTTTTGCCGATGAGGGTTATAAAGCCATACGTTATCGCCTGCATTAAATCCGGATGTGTTGGCTCGAACGTCGTACCTTGTTTTCATCCTGTCACTGGATACCTTGATTTGCTTTCGAACCAAATGATGAATCTCATCGAGGCGATTTCTCCATTCGGCTACGTAGTCTTCGGTCTTGTCTATGGCGTCTGGAGGTATTCCGAATCGCAGATCGGCTGGTAATCGTATCTCCCGTCCAAATATAATTTTTGCTGGAGAATGGCCAGTCGTATCGTGATTAGCCGATCTATAGCTCATGAGAAAGGTTTGTACATATTTGTCCCAATCTCTTTGGTGATCACTAACGACCTTCGATAAGTACTCTTTCATTGGTCGGTTGAACCTTTCGACCATTCCGTCTGACTGCGGATGTAAGGGTGTGGTCCTGGTTTTCCTTACGCCCAGTGCCACACAGATGCCTTGAAATATCTGTGATTCGAAATTTCGGCCTTGATCAGAATGAAGCTCACAGGGAACTCCATATCTGCTGATCCAATTATTGATTAGCTGCTCAATGACGGTTGTTGCTTCTTGGTTTGGGATTGGAAGGACTTCCACCCACTTGCTGAAGTAATCCATGATGACCAACATGTATTTGTTGTTGTCGTTTGTTTTTGGGAATGGTCCTGAGATATCAATCGCAATTCGCTCGAAAGGGGCACCCACGTTGTACTGCTTCATAGCGCTCCTTGGTTTTGCCGTTGGTCCCTTGGTCGCAGTGCAGGTTGTGCACTTCCTACACCAAGACTCGACGTCATCTCTCATATGAAGCCAGTAGAAACGAGATCGTAATTTTGAAAGTGTCTTATTAACTCCCAAATGTCCACCGGAGGCCCCGCCGTGCATTTCTGTTAGAACATCTTTCACTTTTGATGGTGGGACTAGAATTTGCATTCGATGGGATTTCCCGTCCGCGGCTTCCCATTTACGCTTAAGAATACCATCTTCCACTAGCAAGGAATTCCATTGTGCCCAATATGCCTTAAATGTTCCACTCTTGTCGGAAATATTGTTCCAAGTTGGCCGCTCGTTCTTTTCTTTGTATTCCAGAATTAGCGACATATCTTCATCCTGAAGTTGAGCTGCGCGTATAGCATCACTCGTCCACCCATCTAGTACTTCTACTTGTACATTTCGCAGGTCGTACGCCTCTTCTTTCTCTTCCGCTCTATGACAATGTTTACAATCTGGCTTACATGGTCTTCTTGATAGAGCATCAGCGTTATTATGCACCTTCCCTTGACGGTGGGAAATTTGGAAATCGTACGTTTGAAGTCGTTCGATCCATCGAGCTATTTGTCCTTCCGGATTCTTAAAATTTAGCAACCATTTCAGGGCCGCATGATCCGTCCGAAGGTGGAATCGACGTCCGTAGAGGTATTTATGGAAACTCTTAACGGCTTCTACGACAGCCAGCAGTTCCTTTCTTGTTGCGCAGTAATTTCTCTCTGCCTTAGATAGAACTCGACTATAACATGCGACAACTCTCTCTTTACCATCGACTTCCTGTGACAACACTGCTCCGATTCCTGTGTTACTTCCATCAGTATCCAATATAAATGGGCAATCCGCTCTTGGGAATGCCAATGTTGGTGTCTTACATAACTCGGCCTTCAATGTGTTGAATGCTGCCTCACACTTTTCTGTCCAATTGAATTTCTTGTCTTTACCCGTTAGTTCATGTAGGGGTTTTGCCACATTGGCGAAACCTTTAACAAACCGTCGGTAATATGTGGCTAATCCCATAAAGCTTCTCAACTGCTGCTTGTCTTCTGGAGTAGGCCACTCACGGACGGCTGCTATCTTGTCAGGATCCGTTTGAACTCCTGCAGATGAAACGATGTGTCCCAGAAATTTTACTCTCCTTTGGAAGAGTTCACATTTCTTCGAATTGAGCTTTAAGTTGGCCTGTCTTAGTCGTTCGAAGACGGAGCGCAGATTATTGATGTGTTCTAGTAAATTCCTTCCAACAACGATGATATCATCCAAGTACACAAGACACGTCTTCCATGTAAGTCCCCGTAGAACACTTTCCATTAATCGTTCAAACGTTGCTGGGGCATTACACAATCCAAAAGGCATCACGTTGAATTTATAAAGTCCGTTTCCGGTAGTAAACGCTGTCTTCTCCTTGTCCTCCTCCTCCACTTCCACTTGCCAGTAACCGCTTTTTAGGTCCAATGTTGAGAACCACTGAGCTCCAGAAAGGGTATCTAGTGTGTCGTCGATTCGAGGAAGTGGGTAACTGTCTTTCTTCGTAACGTCGTTTAACCGGCGGTAGTCGACACAAAATCTAGTTGTCCCATCCTTCTTCTTGACGAGCACTACCGGCGAAGCCCATGGGCTCGATGATTTCTCGATGACTCCTTGCTCTTCCATATCTCGAATCATCTTGCCTACTTCTGATTGTTTGGCCAACGGTAGTCGACGAGGTGGCTGTCTTATAGGTCTTGCCTCACCCGTGTCAATGCGATGTTTAACTATACCGGTGCGTCCGAATTTATCATGTCCTGTCACAAAAATATCAGAAAAATCGTTCAGGAGTGATTTAACGCTTGCCTTTTCTCTGTCTGTTAATCCGATTTTCCGGGACATCAACCTATTAACCACAGCCGGTGCACCAGAGGGCTGTTGAATTGAATGGTCCTCTTCCCTTGTCGGAATTGAGCTTATCATTGACACGGGTGCACATTCTGCGATTACCTCTCCTTTTCTTATTGCGATCGGCTCTTTGGACGCATTTAGTACTCTGACGGGTACGATGTGCTTCTTCGCATCGATAAGGGCTTTCCCAACAAGGATGTTCCCCTTGCGCTGATTTTGTACAGCTTCGGTGATGTAAAACCGATTCTCACCGGGATCACTCTGGAGACTGGTCCAAATTACCGAGTCTGAACGAGCTGGGATCTCATCCTCCTCACGCACATAACATTTCAGCCTTCGCAATTGTTCGTCCTGCAGTGTAATAGCAACCTCCAAGTTACCAATTCGCAGTGTTCTTTGCCCGATATCTAGAACAACTTGGTGCTCCTTCATGAAATCCATTCCAAGAATGCATTCGTCCGTAATATCGGCAACCAAAAATTTATGGGAGATGGAAATATTGCCCAGCACTATTATTCTCTCGACTTCTCCATAGACTGTAGAACATTCTCCTGTGGCAGTCCTCAAAGCGTATCTTCTATTTTTATTAAGGGCAATTTGGCCCACGACATCCGGCCGAATTATGGATCTCGTTGCTCCAGTGTCGATTGTCACTGTTGTTGTCCTTCCATTAACAATCGTAGTTATAACCAAACTTTGGTTATCCCGTTGGAGTTGTGATACAGTTACGATGCTGGGGCTGCAAATTCCACCAGGCGACTTTCGCCCCGTAAAGTCTGCCCTTACAAGTTTCCCGAGCTATTGACCTCAGGTTGGTCCGTTGATAGTCTCCTCTTATGATTAGCGCATGAATAACAATTCTCACTTGATGTTTCATTCATTCGTTTACGTTTCCTACAGTCAACAGAGATGTGGCCGACTTCGCCGCATGTCCAACACTTCATGTCAGTTCTCGGGGTTCTCCGTTGTACATGCCCGATTCTTTGGCAGGAACATTCTTGGACGGACGTTTCTCGGATTCTATATGTACTCCTGGTAGCCAGTTTAGCAGATTCATATGCCAATGCGAATGCCAGTATTTCATTAGTCGTCTTCTTTCCTGCCAAACGAACGGCCTGTTGCAAGTCCCGATCTTGGAGTGCGTTTATAAATGCATCCATTGCTACCTCGTGCAGAAATTCTTTAGTCATATTTGTATAAGCCAAGTTTGCCAATCGCTCAATGTCTGCCTGCAACTGTTGAAGATTTTCTTCCGGTTTCTGCGTTCTGCTTCGCAGTTGCATGCGGTAGACCTGCTGCATGTGGTTGTCGCCATACCTAGCTTCAAGGCCGTCTCTTATCGCTTGGAAATCTGTTTGCTTCTCTGCTGGTATGGTTTGTAGCAATTCTGCAGCCGCCCCGCGGAGTGACAGGATTAGTGATGTTGACTTTTGCTCATCCGACCACTTATTATAATTGGCCGCGGCGTCAAACTGACGTATAAATACGGAGAAGGGTCCCGTTCCATCGAAGGTTGGCGGTTGCATCCTTGTATCTTTGTAGTCATGTTGATTGCCTGGCGATGTCTTATTTCTCTCAACACAATCAAGTCTCTTTTCTATTCGTATTATTTCATCGGTGACTTTCTTGAATTCAGTTTCGTTTCTTAGATCTAGATTTTCTACTTCGTTTCGAATTTCGTCCTTAAAGTGTTGAAAATTACATTTCATCCATTGTGTTTGGGCATCCAACTTTGCATTGACATCTGCAGCTTGCGCGTCCAATTTTGAATTTACGGCGTCGAATTTTGCATTAACATCTGCAGCTTGCGCGTCGAATTTTGAATATTGGGCGTCGAATTTTGAATTTTGGACATCAAACTTTGCCTTAACATCTGCAGCTTGTGCGTCGAATTTTGTCATCATCATCCGGAACATCTCCGAAATGTCTAACAGTGGCGAACTCTTCTCCGTTACATTGCAACCATCTTGACTCTGTTTCTTCTCCATCCGGACAGTCTGGACCAATCGTAAAAACATATGTGTCGACATCAGTACCCTCTTCCTCCATAGCTGCTTGCAGACGTTGTCGAAGAATTTGCTTCTGTCCTCTGCTATCCAGATTCCGGTCCTCAAGTTCCTTCTTCAACTCAGGAACGCGAAGATCCTCCAAATGTCGATCTGACATCGCCACAACACACTTTCACACACTTATTTACTTAAACAATAATTAATCCCACTTCTGACACCAATTGTAGCGAGCTTAGAGTTCGCTGGATTAATTATTTTAAAATAAATAAGAGCCGTTAAATCGATTTTGAATTAATATAACCCTTTATTAGTCCGTAATACAACGGTTACTTATACCGTACACTTAATGATTTCTTTACTTATCGCTTCCGTACTTATCGCGTCTTTTACTGCTTACTTCTCACTCGAGACGTATCGCTTACTTCACTGTCTTACTTATCTCTAACTTAACTTCCCCTCTGCGTGCGACGTATTTATACCGTTTTTCCTCATTCTGATTTGGTGTATCGTTTCCGTCCGTTCCATAGTCTTGAATGTTCTATTCCAGTTTTCCAGTACTTCCTAAAATAATCTAGTACTTTGTTTCGGACTTTCTCGAAGATTCCAGTACTGATTGTCATATGCGTCACAATATTTTTATTTTTTGGCTTAAAATATTTAAAATATAACTAACTCATTCACTAATATTTCCTTTTATTTATCCATTTATACAATTTTTTTTTTTTGTGGCGCAAGGCTAATAACTTGCCCATAAAAAAAATTGTTATGGAAAATGTAACAAGCCTCGAAACTTGCTACATAGGCCAAGACCGGATCCCGGTTGTGGTGCCGATGATGATAATAATTTTTTTTACAATTAACTGGATTTAAAAATACACTTTTATTTATCTCTGTCTCTCTACTAATTGAGTTCTTATACGGAACTGGTGTTGTTGAATTGAAAAGTTCGTTGCTGAATATAACAATTTCAATAACTCTATGAAAGAATATATTATTCAAAGTATTATTTTTTTTTTTGCATTATTCATTAAATTCCTCATTAATTTGACAAAAAATAAAAACAAAAATAATTATATTTATCACTTAAGATTAAATGTTGTCATATTTCCAGTTATTTTTCTTAATTAACTTACTGGCTCTTCACAAGCACTATAAATTGTACAATGTCTTTTTGTTTTGTTAAGCCTTTCGGCGTACAATATTTTTCCAATTAATATTTAATATTCCATTCTATTTATTGGCCTGTAGGAACGCGAAAGTTCACGACCTCACCAACTCGATTCCGCCATTGTTCCCTGTCCCACGCGCTCTCCTTCCACGTACGACCATCCGATCCGATCTCCTCGAGGTCCAACCTAACGTTGTCCTCCTATCTCCGTCGCGGCCGCCCTGTCGGTCTCTTCCCCGTTGGCTTGCCGTCAAGAATTCTATGCACGGTCCTATCGTTACCCATTTGCGCTACGTGTCCGGCCCATCTTAATCTTCGCGACTTGATTACTCTCACTATTATAGGTTTGCGGTATAGCTCTTCCAATTCGCGGTTGTGGAGTTTCCTCCATTGTCCTGCTTCCTCGTCATATTTGCCGCCAAAGATACCCCTTAGAGCTTTATTCTCGAATACGCGCAATTTGTTTTCTTCCCGTTTTGTGAGAGCCCATGTTTCGCATCCGTATAGAACAATCGGCAAGATTATGGTTCTATAGACACGGAGCTTTATATTACGTGATAGCAGTTTAGATTTCAGCAGTTTACTGACTGCATGCCAACTGGCGCTGCCGGAGTGTAGTATAGCGTTTGGGATGATAGTGAAGAACGTGTGATTCGAACTGACGCTATGACAGTTAGAATCACCAAAAATTGAACCAAAGCGCAACCCATCAGGCCACCGCCGTGTGTACGAATTTGATTTCTAAACTCAAGTACATTCGACTGATGTGGATTTGTTATGTTATCGCTATGGTATACGGCTCTGATGCATTTTGCTATTCGATTTTCGTTCGGTGTTCTTCACTATTTGCTTGTGTATTGTGTGTGTATCTGTTACAAATGCCACACTACTCCCTCCTCGATGGGGTTTTCTAACTATACTCGATTTCGACTATTCTTTGTCCTGCGGTTTTCTGTTTCATAACAGGCCAGATGTGCGGTTGTACCTGCATACACAGACGCGTATGTTGCTGCCGGTGTGGCCGGAGATCTTGCTGGGAACCCGGAGTTCACACCTTCTGTTGAATCGATCGGTGTGGTTTATTATTCCTAGCGATCCCTTTTTGGCCACAATAATTATCTTCGGTTGCGATAATTATATTTGCTTTTCTCTATGGGAACAGCGGTTTAGTCAATTGCTGTTTCTCCGCAATGGATTTGTTTGGACACGTGCGCTTTTCGGTTTTGGGATCTTGCAAGGAATTAGAGGTGCTAATCGCTATTTGCGTACATGAGAGATATGCATCATGCTGCTTGTGGTTGTAGGGAATTGCATTGATTAGATGAAATTGCGTAAATGGATTTGAATTGAATGGGTGAATTGAATTCAATATTCGGAAATTTTGAGCGTTAAGTTCGATTGGTTTTTACTATTGAATTCAATGTTGGGGTATTTGGAATATTACATTTGTTTCAGGCGGAAGGAAGGACTTTTGAGGAACGTGTCTGTGGGGGGGGAGTAATGGATAAAGGTGAGTATGTTCCTTGGTGGAAGGACGATATCTCAACCTATAGTGGGATGTGTGGTTCGTAGAACCGCCACAGTAGTCTTTTGTTAATTTCCTTCGACATTTCGTTACTGGCCGTTAGTATTGTTCCCAGGTATTTAAATTCTTTGACATTCTCAAATATCTTGCCCCTGATGTTTATGTGTCTTCTCTGAGGTCCACCTACTCTTGCCATAATCATGTATTTTGTTTTGTCTTCATTTATTTCTAGGCCACCTCTTCTGCCGCTTGGAAGATGATTCCACTGTTTTTACTTACAGTTTCTAGATTATCGCCCAAAACGGCGATGTCATCCGCATATGCGAGCACTTGTGTGACCCCGTTCAGGGATGATCCGGCACTCTCGTGCACACACTATAAGGGGTGTAAGACGGCCCGCTCCGGTTAATGGTTGAAATACGACTCAACCGAGGGTTGGAATCCGACTCTTAATTCAACCCCCAGTTCGATGCTGAGTTTGCGGGAATAGAGAAAATTTCTCTCTATGGTGTGGTAGAAAGGAAATGAAATTTTTCCTCACTTCCAGTGACCAATGGAAGGCGATCTCTGGTACGCAGTGGCGTCCGTGTGGTGATCTTAGCAATATGCTAATGGATTACTCTCTACTCATGCAACAACGATCATGTCTAACGATTGCTGCCTAAACAACGAACAGCCACGATCCTCACGCTGGCTATCAAACAGAACGCTTCTGTATACACGATGTATAAACAGAAAAAACTATTTTGGCCTGCACGGCAACATTCCCTAGTATAAATGAATCGCTAGTATAAACATAGCAACCTTTTTCGGTCGCTATTGAGCTATCATTCGTTTGAACAACTAACCTGGTCGAACTCCCTTCGTCGCATCCAATCTCTGATGCAATTCCGTTGATCCAAAGACAAGCTGGGCAAGTGTACGCTTGCACATCTACAAGCCAAATTCCTCATGATTGGTCGCCCAAACCGATAAACGATCATCGGATAGGACACGACCCATGATTGTTTATCCAAACAATCACATCAATGGGCATGCCCTATGATTCGTTCCCAAACCAAACATGCACCCACCCAGCCTAGTCCCTTGCCATCGTAGGCGAAGTTTCTGTTGACTTAACGTCAACAGAAAAATAGATCCCCTATCGTTTATGGTGGCAATACAGCCAGCCTCCGTAAACGATCATCTATTTGACCAGCTGCATGTTTGGATTCTCTTCTGAGCACCCTTCGCATTTTATTTTGTCTTGGCTTCGAGCGAATGAGCATTCAAACAGACCTGTACGGTCACAATGGAAATACTTCCATCAAAATCCAAATCGATCGCTTATTGGCCGCCACTGGGATGAAATATCGAATATGTTTTCCACCACAGCGGAGGGAAATCCACCCAGTGCGACTGGCGATATGATTCGTCCCCATGGTTCGTGAAGTCAGATTTCTACCGTCCAGCCGGGCACACGTCTCAAGGTCTTGTGATCAAAGTCGAGTTTTATCCCGAGTGGAGTCTAGGAGTTGCGCGCAGACCCAGTTATCGTTTCGTGATTGGTTACCACCGTTGTGTGTTAGGTGTGAACTTATTAAGATTTGAGAGTGTAAAAACTACTGACATAAACATTGTAAATAAGAGTGGCGTTGTTCTGTGTGATCCAATAAGATTGTCAATTTATGCCACATCGTTCATATGAACCGTTCGGCTTTTGGATAATAACGACACTATGTTCAACAAAGTCAGAGTGTTTTTGTTATTTCTCTCTTCGCTTGGGGGTTTTGCCCCTGTCGTAAACAATTTCTAGTGAACTGTAGTTGCAGAATTGTGGAAGTTTAGTGAATCTAGCGCCCATCCCGTCGCCCTGACTAAAATTTTCCCACATTAGTGACGATGGTGGTCAGGAATGAACCCAGCGCCGTACGCCGGCACAACCTACTTCTTCCCCACGACTGCCCCGTCATTGTGAAGCTTCACGATATGTTGCGGATACGCGATTAGTTTTATTGAAAATTGCCTCAGACAATTCTATTACAATCACGATTTGCCAGCTGCTAGCTGATAACGGGTGGTCGGTGACATAAAAAAGGTAAACAAAGGTCAGCCCACTGCTGATTGTATCTCTTCTTTCGATCAAACAAAGAGAAAAAAGAAGATTTACCGCTTGCTTTCATCTGTCAAGAACGTTGCTTGAAGTGTTGACATAGAAATCGAAAAAATCTAATCAAATCAAGTGGAAAAGAGGAATTTAATCAAATCAAGTGGAAGTACAAGTGATTTCGAATAAGTTCATTACGAAGAAGAAAATTTGAACGGAGCGTTTCGGAAAATCGGTGAGGATTAACTGGAGTGAAATTATTATATGTCAGAAGTTGAAAGTTTAGTGAAGTATATTAAATCAAAAATCTAATCTTAAAGAACTAAGTAAAACCGGAAAAACAAAGGAAATCAGTGAGAAGTGAGAGCAGCGTTTAAAGGAAAAACCAAGACAAGTAATTTGATGCAACAGAGAAGTTCGTCGGTTCCTCCGCGAGTTGAGTCAAGTTGTGGCTTACAGCAAACATCTCCGCCAGCCTCCCAGCCTCGTCGGTTCTGTTAGAATGTAACAACCAGTCGGAATTGTGCACATTAAGGACGCCAAGGTTGATCTGTATCCAGTCGACGGTATATTAAAGATGTTCGAAAAATGTCCCCGGTCGATCGTGATTCGGGGAGCGGTAAAGACAACAAAGAAATTTAACGGAATTCCTCAGCACGACCCTCAACCATATGATGTCCATATTATTGGGTTCCAACACCTCCATCCGCTGGCAAGCCAGATTGGACCGCGCGAAAACGCAGACTCCGCCCTTAAAACGGAATCTCGAATGCAAGTCGTATCCTGAGCAACGAAGATATGTCGAATCAGTTGACGAATCGACCTGGGTCTCAGTTAGTGCAAGGATATCAGGTTTCGTGGTTTGCAAATATTGGTGGACGGCGTTTACATTGGTATTGGTAAAACCGATGCCCCTGATGTTACAGAATGCCGTCACCAGTCGAGCGTGGGCCGAGCCTTGAGAGTTAGCCCCGTTATGCGATGACGAATCTCCCAAATTTCCATAATTTATCATGATATCTGCATGATGTTTCCCCTGACATAGTCCCCCCGGAGATCCGAATGGGAGACTAGTTTACCTCCGGAATTCTTTATATCAGAAGGCACCATCATGACTTATCCCCGTGTCAATCCGGGCCATCAGCCACACATCCGAAACAGCGTCGAATATTTCTCTCGGCGATATCGCGGAATGTGCAGCGTGACGGGGTGGTATTGTGGCAACTCTAACAACAGATACACACAATTCATAGGCAAAAATAGTGAAGAACACCAACGAAAAGAATCGAATAAGAAAATTACATCAGAACCGTATACCAAGCGATAAATAATAAAAATAATTCACATCAGTGGAATATAGTCGAGTTTGGAAATCAAATTCTAAACACAGTCAGTAGTCTGATGCTTCACTGCTTCGCTTTTCAACCATTTCATCGTATGTTCAATTCACCTTTTTCTCACTATCCTTTCTTAACGCTACAGTATCTCACCTTGGGACCGACTACCACCTAACCAACCTTTTCTCGAACCGGTCCATCAGCCAAGCTCCGAAAGATGGCCAGGGATTTCTCCCGACCATTCTACGGAGCCTAAAGCTTGATGGGGTGGTATTTCACCGGATGCACAGGGCGTTGGGAGCCCGGCTACCACTCAGCCCTTAGGCGCCTCTTACGACAAGCTGGCCTAGCTGTGAGTATATTCTAACGCCCTACTCACAGGGCATGTGGGTCACGAATCACTGGATTAATGAATACTGAGGAACAGCGGTTCATCGGTTCGGCCCAGTCAAGGCTGCTCATCGAACTTGGCGGCAAGGATTCCTATAATTCTGACCTCCACACAGAAAGGATTCTTAAATTAACATTTAATTTGAGGAGTTATCGACTATCGGAATTTGTTCAAATTTCTCTAAGAAGATAATTCCAAGGATATAGTTTACGCTTCCTAATTAATAAATGTTCCTGAATCAGAAATAATCTCGGAAATGCAAAAGCGAAATATAAAGCAAGTACACAAATTCACAAAAAGGGATGAAAATAAAATCCAACTGCCATAAGTCTTAATGGTACGAGGGTTGCCTCTTATGTTTCGGGATTTGGCAACCTTAGTGTTGCAATCCGGCAATTGACAGCTCTGTCGTAAAGTTGGACATTTTTGAGGTTATACGCACTCAGAACGTTTTGACATACGAGCGCTATTTGTGTTGTTTACAGTAACTTAAAAGATTCATCTCGGCCCAAAAATGGAATTAAATCGTCAACATTTTCGTGCGATTATTTTTTTACAACTTTCGGTGTGGATTAACTCAGCAACAGTGCATGGATGAACTTAATTCAATTTTTGGCGATGAAGCTCCATCAAGGACCAGTGTTTATCGATGGTATGGTGAATTCAATCGTGGTCGTAGTTCACTCCAAGATGAAGTTCGTGAAGGTCGTCCAAAATCAGTTGTTCCGAAAACCATTGATGCTGTGCGCGAACTGATATTGGAAGATCGTCATGTGACCTACCGTGAGATTGAGACAACCTTAGGCGTTAGTGGGACCAGCATACATTCAATATTGCATAAACATTTGACTGTCAAAAAAATTTGTTCGCGTTGGATCCCACACAATTTGTCAATCGCCCAAAAAAAGGCTCGTGTCGATTGGTCGAAAGTAATGCTCAAAAAATACGGTCGCGGTGCTTCGAAACACGTCTATGACATTGTGACAGGTGATGAATCGTGGATTTACGCGTATGAGCCCGAAAGTAAACAGCAGTCGACTGTCTGGGTGTTTCAAGATGAGTCAAATCCAACAAAAGTTGTTCGCGCACGAAGCACTTCCAAGCAAATGGTCGCCTGTTTTTTCGGAAAAACTGGACATGTCGCAACCGTACCACTAGAACAACGCAGAACAGTCAATTCTGAGTGGTACACAACCATTTGTTTGCCAGTTGTCTTCCAAGAAATCAGGAAAACCAACCGCCGAAGACTGATCACTCTTCACCACGACAATGCGAGCTCTCACACATCGGCTGCGACAACTGCATTTTTGAGCACCCAAAACATCGATTTGATGGGTCATCCGCCATATAGTCCTGACTTGGCACCGAATGACTTCTTTTTATTCCCGTACGTAAAAAACAAACTGAGAGGTCAACGTTTTTCGACACCTGAAGAAGCGGTTGCTGCATTCAGAATGCATGTGTTGGAGATACCTCAATCAGAGTGGCAAAAGTGCTTCGACAATTGGTTCAAACGCATGCAAAAGTGTATAGATCTTCATGGGGAGTATTTTGAAAAACAATAAAGAGATTTTCGATGATCAATATTTGTTTTTGTTCTCTAATCCCGAAATATAAAAGGCAACCCTCGTATTACTTTCGACCTCTTCCAATTACCGAAATCTGTTGATATATGTTTCTACAAAGCAAAGGTCACCGGATATGTTACGTGGTAACTTCCCACCCGCCGCCCTTGCCTCGGCGAGCAAGGTATACGAAATTAACCGACATACATAACATGTAAACGTTAAACAATTTTAAACTAAACTTAAATACAATTAGACTAAGATTAAATGAATACAAAACACAACAAACATTGTGATTTACACATATAATAAATAAACCTTAAATCACCTCTCATTTATTTATAAAATAAATTAAACATATTTGTGGGGCTGTGGTCCACTATTGTCTCCGAAAGTCTTCTGTTGCAATAATGAAAACACTTCCCATCTATTTTTTGCACTTCTTTATTCATTAACTCAAACAAAAAAAAACAAACTAAATACAACCAAATTTACAAACTTCTTATTGCCTTAAGGAACTACGTGCACTCCAATGTCCAACTGGGTCACTCTGAAACTACTCTCTTAAGGTTTTAATTTACACAGAACTAATTAATAGAAGGTTTCTTAAAACGTAGTATCATCGATCCGGAATCACTGTCTTATGGTTTAAATTTACACAAAACTAATTAATAGGCAGGTGTAAGCGGCAAAGATTTCACAATCGCTAGACTATTGTACTATAACACCGGTTAACTATGAAATATAATAATTTAAACAAAAGGTAACTCCAAGTACTCAGCCTTCGCGGTAGCTGTTTACTGACTGACTTCACCGTCCAACAGAACCAACTATCGGTAGGATAATATAAAAGAATAAACGTTTCGCACGCATCCCCCGTCCCAGGCAACCCAAAGGAAAAAAATCTTCGACGACCGTTCACATTTCGGATGTGCACTCACACCCTTGATTACCCCGGTCACCCATGCTGAGCATCCCTCAGCATGCGAATCGTGGGAACACCGATACCCCATGTACGCTTGCTGCTTGGGCAAGCCATTGAACACGAAGGTGTTTACATTATTGTAACCGTGCACAGTGCTTACGTTGATCATGCTTATGACCAGAGCCGACCGGAGGGTCGAACTCTCGAATGCATGTTTATGCCATTGAGAACCCTGATACCCTCGGCAGCCAGTCGCGAAGCATAATACTTGTTGGGGTCGCATGACCGGCCATCATGCACGCAGATGAGTAGAGATCAAACACAGGGAATGATAATTAAAAGGGTTGGAGCTGTACACTCGTTGTATTGAGGGACATTGGATGTTTATACAATCGGCTAATACGTACATCATTTCCGACGATCGTACATCCTTAGTTGGCAATTTATTGGTGTTGCCCCTATGCTTTGAATTACTTGAGCAGCCTGGCGAGTTTTCTTACGGTGCTGTCGCTCGGTTAAGCGACCGAGATGCTTGGAAGGACAAAGAAAAGAAGAAGTAGCTCCTGGATTGTGTGAGGCGGCACTCGACAAGAGATATGCGCGCCGAATTGATTTGTGCTTGTATCGGTTGCTTGGTGATGCAACCGAATTGCTTTCTTAAGGAGAATGATGCGCTTCATGAAACCATGCCTTTAGGTAATATTGATGTTGCCCCGCGGTGGTTCGCGTTATGTCGGTTGCTTATTGTGCAACCGAATTGCTTTTTAGGAAATTAATTGTTGGGCGCTAATGCTATTTGATTACTTAAGGTAATTGAATCTAAAACATGCTAGAGAATTACAGATGGCGTTCACATGGAATCGCCGTAAAATAATGTTTTCTCCAGCTTTTCAGATGCGGCGGTGTTAGGTGGCGTTAGTGGGACCGCCACATATTCACTTAAACCATATACATTTCACTTTTTAAACATACATAAAATGTATATATAGCGTTTGAAATAATAGTGAAGAAGATCGTGTGATTAGAACTGACGCTATGACAGCTCGAATCACGAAAAAAAATTTACCTAAGCGTTACACATCAGGCTCCTGACCGTGTTTAGAATTTGATTTCCAAACTCGACTATATTCCACTGATGTGAATTATTTTTATATATCGCTTGGTATACGGTTCTGATGTATTTTTCTTATTCCATTTTTCGTTCGGTGTTCTTCACTATTTTTGCTTGTGAATTGTGTGTGTATCTGTTAGAATCGCTACATATATATTATAATTGGTATGAAAAATTATAACAAATAAACATAGCAGGTGTATAACCCAGCTCTATTCGTCGACGACGGCTTCGTTCAGTTTCGAAGTTGATCGTGGCCGAATTTCTTCGCTGAGACAACGGTGCCAGAGAACAAAGAGGTAACGGAAGAGAAGATACCACAGACACAGTTTTGCCATTTTAAAGTGAGAGTTAATTCTTCTCTGTGTCCCGGTGGTGTGATTTTTTTTTTGTGCTGTGATAGTCGACGGCTGTTTTTACGGTTGGTGAGCGGGTGAAGAAAGAAAGAGAGAAAAGGGAGGGGTTACGGTGGACAGTTTTTCGGCATCAGTGTTCAGTTTTTGTTAAGTTACTATTAAGCAGAATTTATTTAGTAATAAACATCATTTTTCTTTGTCAAATTTGTGTATACACAACGTTGTTTTTCGTAATTTTTGTGCGTGATTCCATTCCTAGGGCAGGAGAGTAACTCGTGACATGACTAACAACTAAGGCCCGAGTTGAGTACTCCAGAACTCCATGTTGTAATATGAAGAGGGTGAAATGCCCACAAGACTCTGAATCCTGCTAGGTGAGAGGATGTCGGCTCACTAACGTGGAGACTAACTCTTACCTTTGTCATGCCCAACCTTTGAACTGCGCATTCCGAGTTGAAGCTGGCTTGTGAGCCTTGGTCGCGCAACATTCTTAGTGTGGGGTGTGCTCCGTCCGAACGTTGAATGAAATTCGTTGAAAGTTGCTCCCTTTGCATGGTGCGAGGTGGTGTTACTGGTCTGATTTGACCATCACGATGATGGTGATGAAGACCACGACGATGGCGACTCCAAAGCCTGATATATCATTGTATGATGCTTACCGTTGTATTGCTTGCACCGACTGGTTGATGAACAGTTGTTCACCGAATGATCGGTTCTGAGGCAGTTGAGGAGCCAGTGTGCCTTTTGAACATATTCGCTTCTTTTTCTAGTCGATTGTTTTCGAAACAACTGGTAACAAATTATACTGTACTTGTATAATATATTGTAGCCAGCTTAGGGTTCGCTGGATTAATTATTTTTAATAAATAAGAACCGTTAAATCGATTTTAAATTAATGTAGCACTTCATTAGTCCGTTAATAACAACCGTTACTTTTACCGCACACTTAACGATTTAAGCCGTTAAATCGATTTTGAATTAATGTAACACTTTATTAGTCCGTTAATAACAACCGTTACTTTTACCGTACACTTAACGATTTCTTGACTTATCGC
This sequence comes from Microdon myrmicae, assembly GCA_963931805.1. Classification (NCBI taxonomy): domain Eukaryota; kingdom Metazoa; phylum Arthropoda; class Insecta; order Diptera; family Syrphidae; genus Microdon; species Microdon myrmicae. Next base: position 125,382,891 of record OZ007496.1, read on the forward strand.
TTCCTTACTTATCGCGTCTTTGACTGCTTACTTTTACTGCTTACTTCTTCTTATTATTATCTTCCCGATCTGCGTGCGACGTATTTATACCGTTTTTCCTCATTCTGATTTGGTGTTTCGTTTCCGTCCGTTCCATAGCCTCGAATTTTCTATTGCTCATAGTCTCCAGTTTTCCAGTAATTTCTAGAATATTCTAGTACTTTGTTTCGGACTTTCTAGAATATTCTAGTACTGATTGTCATATGCGTCACACTACCCTCCGCCTAGATTAGTTCGCCCCGAACTAAGTTCACTGGTCTCCTGGGTTAACAAAAGTCGCCAGTCGATCACGATGTACCACTTTCATCTTGGCGTTCGGCCCTCGCTGAATCCTATAGACAACGTCGTTAATTCTTGTGAGAATCTTATACGGTCCTTCCCAGTGTTGCTGCAACTTCGGAGGCCTGCCTTTTTGCCGATGAGGGTTATAAAGCCACACGTTGTCGCCTGCATTAAATCCGGATGCGATGGCTCGAACGCCGTACCTTGTTTTCATCCTGTCACTGGATACCTTGATTTGCTTTCGAACCAAATGATGAATCTCATCTAGGCGATTTCTCCATTCGGCTACGTAGTCTTCGGTCTTATCTATGGCGTCTGGAGGTATTCCGAATCGCAGATCGGCTGGTAATCGTATCTCTCGTCCAAATATAATTCTTGCTGGAGAATGGGCTGTCGTATCGTGATTAGCCGATCTATAACTCAGGAGAAAGGTTTGCACATATTTGCCACAATCTCGTTGGTGATCACTAACGACCTTCGATAAGTGCTCTTTCATTGTTCGGTTGAACCTTTCGACCATTCCATCTGACTGCGGATGTAAGGGTGTGGTCCTGGTTTTCCTTACGCCCAGTGCCGCACAGATGCCTTGAAATATCTGTGATTCGAAGTTTCGGCCTTGGTCGGAATGAAGCTCACAGGGAACTCCATATCTGCGGATCCAATTATTGATAAGCTGCTCAATGACGGTTGTTGCTTCTTGGTTTGGAATTGGAAGGACTTCCACCCACTTGCTGAAGTAATCCATAATGACCAACGTGTATTTGTTGTTGTCGATGGTTTATGGAAATGGTCCTGAGATATCAATCCCAATTCGCTCGAAAAGGGCACCCAGGTTGTACTGCTTCATAGCGCTCCTTGGTTTTGCCGTCTGTGCTTTGGTCGCAGTGCAAGTTGTGCACTTCCTACACCAAGACACGACGTCACATCTCATGTGAAGCCAGTAGAATCGAGATCGTAATTTTGAAAGTGTCATTAACTCCACCGGAGGCCCCGTCGTGCATTTCTGTTAGTACATCCTTCACTTTTGGTGGTGGGACTAGAATCTGCATTCGATGGGATTTTCCATCCGCGGCTTCCAATTTACGCTTTAGAATTCCATCTTCCACCAGCAAGAAATTCCATTGTGCCCAATATGCCTTAAATGTTCCACTCTTGTCGGAAATATTGTTCCAAGTTGGCCGCTCGTACTTTTCTTTGTGTTCCAGGATTAGCGACATATGTTCATCCTGAAGTTGAGCTGCGCGTATAGCATCACTCGTCCATCCATCTAGTACTTCTACTTGTACATTTCGAAGGTCGTACGCCTCTTGTTTTTCTTCCGCTCTATGACAATGTTTACAATCTGGCTTACATGGTTTTCTTGATAGAGCATCAGCGTTATTATGCACCTTCCCTAGACGGTGGGAAATTTGGAAATCGTACGTTGATGGTCTCCTCTTATGATTAGCGCACGAACAACAATTCTCAATTGATGTTTGATTCATTCGTTTACGTTTCCTACAGTCAGGAGAGATGTGGCCGACTTCGCCGCATGTCCAACACTTCATAACAGGTCTCGGGGTTCTCCGTTGTACATGCCCGATTCTTTGGCAGGAACATTCCTGGACGGACATTTCTCGGATTCTATATGTACTCCTGGTAGCCAGTTTAACAGATTCATAGGCCAATGCGAACGCTAGTATTTCATTAGTCGTCTTCTTTCCTGCCAAACGAACGGCTTGTTGCAAGTCCCGATCTTGGAGTGCATTTATAAATGCATCCATTGCTACCTCGTTCAGAAATTCCTTAGTCATATTTGAATAAGACAAGTTTGCCAATCGCTCAATATCTGCCTGTTGAAGATTTTCTCCAGGTTTCTGTGTTCTGCTCCGCAGTTGCATGCGGTAGACCTGCTGCATGTGGTTGTCTCTATACCTAGCTTCAAGGCTGTCTCTTACCGCTTGGAAATCTGTTTGTTTCTTTGCTGGTATGGTTTGTAGCAATTCTGCAGCCGCCCCGCGGAGTGACAAGATTAGTGATGTTGAATTTGCTCATCCGACCACTTATTATAATTGGCCGCTGCGTCAAACTGACGTTTAAATACGGAGAAGGGTCCCGTTCCATCGAAGGTTGGCGGTTGCACCCTTGTATCTTTGTAGTCATATTGATTGCTAGGCGATGTCTTATTTCTCTCAACACACTCAGGTCTCTTTTCGATTCGCGTGCGACGTATTTATACCGTTTTTCCTCATTCTGATTTGGTGTTTCGTTTCTGTCCGTTCCATAGCCTCGAATTTTCTAGTGCTCCTAGTCTCCAATTTTCCAGTACTTTCTAGAATATTTTAGTACTTTGTTTCGGACTTTCTAGAATATTCTAGTACTGATTGTCATATGCGTCACAATATATAATGTACAAATTATAATACTAATAAATGTACTCAACCTCTTCTCCAGAAATTCCATCAACTTTGAACTCTCCGGCATGGCGGTATTCACTGCAATCGACAGCTCCTAATCCTTGCAGGTCATGGGATCGAGTTTGGAGGTAAGATGGAAAATGACCCAATCACCCCGCCTATTCTGGGTCTACCCAGATCCTTCAGAGCGTCAAGTTAATGAAATGTATGTTCTGGTAGGATTGTGGATGGCAGGATCGCCATGTAGAGTAAAAAAGGTTTTCTACAAACTTCTTCTATTTTAACCCTGTAGTATAAACGCATACGGATACCGTATACCTGATCCAAACAGCGCTTGCAGGGGTAGAAAGTGTCAAAAGGGGAACTTCACTTATTAGACGGGCAGGGCTCGAATGCCATAAGTATCTGAAAAATAAAACGAGAAACATGTCAGTTTGTAGTCTTGGGGGGGTTCTCCAACCTTACGCAAAGACACACCCACAATTCCAACCCCAACTCCTTTGCAAAGCTGCAAACGTTTCCTTCATCAAGGACATTTAATGCACCTAAATCATCACCAACAATTTCCTGTAAAGAATTCGCTAACATTCATGCATTTAACGCATTACCAAAATCTCTGAAAAGAATTCTTTACAGGCCAAGCATCACCCAAAATTTCCTGTAAAGAATTCATTACCATTCATGCATCCAATGCATCTTCAAAATTCCCTGAAAAGAATTCTTTACAGGCAAAGCATCATCCTTAATTAGGAAAACTGATCGGCGCCCATGTCAGCCAGCGTGATCTGCTGCACACGTGCGCACCACATTTTCCTAGCTTATCCATGGCCTCGGCAGCCTTTTGTCCAATCGACAAGAGCAATGTACGCATCTAGCGTCTAGCCGCCATGAATCGAATTCTTCAGCATATAAACATGCATACAAAGAATTCGAGCCTTTTAGCCAGCAAGATACTGTGCACAACCACTATTGTGTACCGAAATTCCTTTTAGCACCAGTTCCCTAATAGCAACGCAGACTATTTGTACAGCTGCATTCCTTTTTTCTTTGATGTCCTTTGTTCTATCCTCCTTTTCCAGTTTTGTTTCCCATGACCTCGTTGCATGGGTAAACAATGGATCATTAGCACACTAGCTAATATCGACCCGGAGAGATCCTCTCCAACTCTCCACCACACCACCACAGAGAGAAACTTCACGTTTCTCTCAAGGAAAAGAAAACTTACCCTTAGCTGAGAGAGGACTCACCAGAGTCCCTCGAGGTTAATCGCTGAGTACCTCGATGACTCGTAATTCAACCACCAGTGCGCACACACCAATAGGCGAGGCGTCTTCCATTCCCCCGTAACGTGCGCACGGAAGTGCGCACACCCCCGAGTGTGTCCGTTCACGGAGTCGAGGGCGTCCGGGAGTTTTAAATATAATTAAGTAGTGTTTTGTGTGTTGTCGGTCATGTTTTATATGTCGTGCGACGGTAGTTTGTCATTTTAATTTTACGCTTTAAGTTGTGCTTAAAAGAAAATTAACATAATGTAAACTGTTTAGAAATTTAATGAACATGTTCACCATCGGTGGTAACAATAAATAAATACATGTTGACTAAAAGTGTGTTTTATTAATTCTACTCACCAACAATAAAAATCGTTATACTAAACAATATTCTGCGTGTTTCAGTTTTTCTCTGGTGATCGTTTTACTTCGATATTCAGTGTTTCATCCGGTGAACGCGTCGTGGAGTAGTAGTGAACCAGTCCCCGTGCTGGCACACCGACTACGTACCCCCACAGTCTTATTGAATCTAAACTATTCTAAAAAATAGGCCGACTTTAGCGAGACAAGGACAGATGTGTCCTTCATCTTGTCTCTGACGATAACCAGAATCACCCACATCCGTGAGGATGTTGGGCTCGGTCTCGCGATATCTGAAAAGAAAAGAAAAAAGGGGGGGTATCCAAGGATAGTGTGGACAGTGTTAGTCCAGGTGTTCTCTAACTACTTGTATAGAGGGATGGTGAGAAAGAAATCGTACAAGACCGGTAGGTCTTGGGTGCGGTAGTAAACGCAGATCACGTCTTTGGCGTCTGATAATCTGCGCTTTGGTCGGTGTGTATGTTTGTGTTTGTGCCGTCTTGTACTGTGCGTTCGTGTGTGTGATTTGTTAGTATTAGACCCTATGGGATGGGTCCAGGAATCCTCTATTATAGAGGGGAATGTTGTTGGGAAGGGTGCTTTCTTCAGTTTTGTACTGAAGAAGAAATTGTGGGGGTTTGATCCGAAGAGATCGAGAGAGAGAAGGGCCAAGAACGCAAGAGTCCCGTACAAGTAGGTTCTCGCTGTTCTGAATGTTTTCGAGGTGCTTATATGCTAATTGAAGCAAGTACTCGTCGATAGGGGTAATGGAGGCGCCTTCGTATAGGTGAGAGTTGGGGTAATGACGACCGTCAGGCCTTCTAGAATGATTGGTGCATCTTCTGAGGAGTTTCCTTTCGAAAACCCGGAGTCTTTCCATTTGAGCCGAAGATATGCAGGGCCATATGGGAAAGGCGTACGATATTCCAGATCGGATTACCTGCTTATAGCAGAGAAGCTTGACTTTGGTGTCAACTTTGTTGCTCCACTTCAAGATGTTGTGCAGTTGCTTAGACCGACCGAGGCCCCTTTGGAGAATGTGGGTCACATGTTTGATGAAATTCATTTTTGGGGTATAAGTGACCCCAAGATATTTCATCCTGTCCTGTGGTCTAATCGTAGTACCTCCCATTTGTATTCGGATATTCTGTGAATATCGAGAAGTAGGTTGGGAGTGTTTACTACTCAGAATTATAGCTACTGCTTTAGATGGGTTAAGTCGAATTTTCCATCGACTGTAATACTGATACAGTTCGTCTAGATGACGGTTGAGTCGGTTTGTTGCGAGTTTAGGGCTTTTAGATGACGTGTACACTAGGACGTCATCCTCATAGCAAATCTGGTTTACTCTACCATCCACAGGGCGAGGAATATCTGAGGTGTAGATATTAAATAAGATGGGGCCTAGAATGGAGTCCTGTGGTACGCCTGCAGCGGCGTTGAAAGTGCGGGAAAGCTTTCCATTCACTCGAACTTGGAAGGTTCTGTTTAAGACGAACTGGTAGATGATACTACACAGCGTTTTACTGAGGCCAGTATTCAGTAATTTAAAAACGAGACCTTCGATCCAGGTTGTGTCAAAAGCCTTTTCAATGTCCAAGCTCACCGCAATGGTGGGTTCCTTATTCAAGAGGCGCAGGCAAACGTGGTTTTGAAATATGTTGAGAGCCATAGTGGTGCTGTGCGCTCTTCTAAATCCAAATTGGAAATCAGGTCTTAGGTTCCTGACACTGATAAATTTATTTAGCTTCTCGTATATGAACTGTTCATATATTTTGCTGATGCAGGTGAGGAGCGAAATAGGACGAAAGCTTGAGGGGTGATACGTTGGTTTCCCAACTTTTGCTATTGGACAAATAATAGCTTGCCTCCAAGCTTGGGGAAAATACCCCATGTTGTAAGCATGGTTGAGAAGAATGGAGAGCTTTATAAAGAATAAAGCAGAAAGCCTTCGCAACGAGTGGTAGGACATATTGTCGATACCGAGTGACTACTTGGGGTTTCGAGATTAAACTAGGTTCTGTAGGGTATTTGGTGTGACGAAGCCGTGACTATTATCACGTGTGTCGTCGAAGTATGCACTGTTGGTTGAGTTAAAGACAACTATTGGCTCGTTAAAGTTGCCTAATTTATTGTGAACCTCTGAACTAATTATTGCATTCGTTTCCGGGTCGCCATCCTCGAGAGTGAGCTTGTGATTATTTTCAAAAGTCTCTCCGATGATGTTTGCTTTATTGGTGTCATTATTGACAACAAGTCCGTTGTGCATGATTGGTCCAGTGATACGAGAGGTGCCACATATCTTTTTAACATTTTTATAAATGTTCTGGTCCATCTGAATACCCTTCAGTTTGTCTTCCAATTGTCGGGTGCGATTGTTTTGGATTCTTTGTTTTATCAGTGTACCAATATTGTGAATAATGGCTCGCAATAATGGCTCCCTTTGCGTAAAGCGGTGACGATATCTCATTCTGCAGAGCTTTTTACGCTCCCGGATGAGACGAAGAGTGAGGTCGTCAAGGGGAATCTGATAAGTCTTTTCAAGTTTGTACTTCGGGACATGAGTCTCAGAAGTTTCAACTAGAAGCTCGTGAAATCGGGTTGCAGCGTTATTTATCTCAACCGTCGTTAGGTTCCTGTCAGTGGGGAGAGAGGGTTGGTGGAGTTTTTCGTTCAATGTAATATTGAAGTTGTCCCAATTTGTGCGTCCATAATCGGGTATGTATCTGACATGAGCCCGGGATGCTCGATAGCCGCGGATGAACATGGTCACAGCGTTGTGGTCAGATACACCCGCCGATACTTGGGGAGGAGTGATTTGGGGAAGTAGGTCTTTGAACACAATAAAGATGTCCAGGATGGAGTTACCTGGGTACCAACCGTAGGTGCGACTATTTCGAAGTTGAGGGCATGACAGTTTTCGGTGTACCATTGGAACAACTTTGTGCCGTTTGGGTAAGAGACGGAGTTGTTCTAGTGGGGATGCCTGGAGTTGAAATCGCCGCCTATGATGAAGGGTGTATGCCCCGAGGTCCTTATTAGTTTGCCGATATCTTCGGGATTAATGGGGCCATTATTGGTTTTATGCGAGTGGTATACGGAGTATATGTTCACTCTACCATTATTAGCTAGATGCAGTTCAACCCCGGAGACCTCTATGGACTCGAAATATGGGCGGCCAATAGCTTCATGGCGAAGTTCGCTATTAACTAGAATACAGGTGCCACCTCCGTTGATGGTGGGGCCGCCAGTGAGGGTTCGATCTCTTCGAATCATTGAAAAGTTTGGGAAAGTGGGACGGTGACATGGATGCAACCTAGTTTCGGTTACAAGAACCACGTCCGCCCGGTTATCCTTTATGACGTCAGAGACTATCGCACGCTTTGATAGCGAAACAAGGGAGTTGACATTTATAAGGATAACTTTAATGTTGGGATCCATTTTGAAGCGTATGTCTTACATATGCCGTGAAAAGGAGTGCATCCCTCTCAGCCTCAGTTGTTAGTTTTTCATATCGGGGTCGAATATCCTCAATCACGCGAGAGAGACTAAGTAGTTTCTCCAGCATTGAGGGTTGCCCCTTTGAAGGCTTTTGTGCCGCCGCTTGGATTTGCGGCATCGTGTTGGCCTGTATAGCGGATCGCTTAGAAACTTGAATATGTTTTTGGGGGAGAGGTGGTGGGGTTTTCATATTCTTTGTTTGGTTCCCTTTAACCTTATCAGCGAATGCAAATCCATTTTGGATGAAATTTTGTGTGGCCTGTTTTCCGAAGTTTGACTTGGCTACTTGTTTAGCTCGAGTCTCCTTGGTTCTGTGGACTATCTCTTTATATTTGGGACAGTTCCTGTAGCTGGTGGGATGTCCTTTCTTACCGCAGTTGCAGCAAGTTGGCAACGTAATTTCATCCTGCACATTTGTTGTGGGATCGTATTTTGCTGGCGGGAGTTCGCACTTGCCAACGTCGTGGGATTTTCCACAACGGACGCAACGGCGATCCATGTTGCAGTTCCGGGAGACATGCCCGAAACGTTGGCAACGTCGGCATTGAGGTATTTCATTGTTATGAAGTACTTCGAAGACAACTTGTTGATGGAGAGTTGGAAGCGACTTTGTCCGTATTATGGAGTCTATGTCGGTTCCTGGGGCAAGGTGAAGCTGCCATATGTTCACCTTGCTGTATTTTTGCGGTTAGATGTTCACAAACCGTTGTGGGGGAGAGAATTTTTTAACGTAAATGAATTTGACGTGGAGGAATGTTGCTTCAAGGGCAGTTACGATGTCGTCCTTTTCCCAGCAGGCAGCGACTCGTTTTAAGAGGATGGTCCTCGACTTTTCGTCGGCCGGGGTGAATGTGTAATAATTCACCTCCTTAGCCTTCAAGGTATCGTTAACCTTGGAGAACGTTTGTCGATCGTAGGTTACGATTTTATTGAAACTTGGACTCAGGGTCTTTGCCTTAAAGTTGGATATTCCTTGTCGGTTCATATCACCGACGAACTCCTTTAGGTTGAGGTCTCGTGCAAAAACCCCAGGTTGCTGCTTCTTTTTTAAAGCAGGTACGTCTGCCCCGACCGATGTTTGGTTGGCCTTTTGAGTTGGAGTGGTCTTTGGTTTCGGGGTTGTGGAGGATGGTACCTTCGATGTGCACGATTTTTCCAGCGGAATGACTTTTTGTGCAGTGGGGTGTACCGAGAGGTTTGCCACGATTTCATTAGCCGAAGCTGGGGATATTATTGGCGTACAGCCGGTGGCAACACGTTTACTGGAGGGAGCTCCCTCGCAGTTCAGCTTGGGTCGAGGTGTTTTCCGCTTTTCCGCGCGGAGAGAGGTGGGCGTGGAGCGGCAAGTATTAGGAGTAGGGACATGGAGACCAATCTCGTCGGCAGAGACATCAAAGTCGCTGTCGAAGCTTATCATTTCAGGTTCGACCTGTGAATGACGGGTTTCCAGGTTTTTGTTGGAGGGGGTCGGGGGTGGTGTAGCTTTCAATGCTGCGTTCTCCCTCTCGCGAGCAGCGATCCTGGCTACCGCGGTCGCGAGTTCGCTTCTCAATCTCTCAAGAAGAGTCATCAAATCCTGATTGGGTTGATGCGCCAAGCTCTGAGGAGAAGAGAGGTCCATTTTTGGAACGGATAAATGAAAGGAAAAAGATGGACACGGGCAATTACAAAGACCGAGAACCAGGCAGGTAAGAAGCAGGTGAATAAAAACAAGTAGGAGTGCAGGAAACAAGGAAAAGAAGATAGGAACAAGAATCAGGAAAGTAAAAGATAAATCCAATGAGACCTAAATGAAAACCAAAATTTCAGCGCAAACCTGGAATATAGAAATGTGGTATGTAAATGAGAGTAGAAATGTTTGAGAAAGTGTGAAAAATTAAAATCAATTTTATGGTTTTTAAAACACTAGATGCGATCTTGGAAATTTAAAGGAAAGGGGAGAAAATTCAACGAGATTGAAATTGCGAATAGGATGAAGTTTAAATAAAAGGAAAAGATAAATTGAATACAATTTAAATTATAATTATAATAATTAAAATACTTTAAATTTGAATTATAATAACTAAATAATAAATAAAATAAAATAAGATACTTCCTGTGTATGAAGGAGCTTCTTCTTCTTCTTGTTTTTTTTTTTTTTTTTTTTTTTTTGAGCTTGCTTGTGACGACTGCTGATGACTTCCTTTTCGCACAACGCACCGGTGTTTTCGTTAAAAATCACGTAAGAACACTGATGAGCACACGGTTTGGTTTATTATTTTCTCATTTGTTCAATTTCGTATGCCAAAGTTAATAATTTTGCTTATGTACGCAACAATTTTTCAAAAAATCGCATGATTGCGACTCAACTCGACGGATGTCACTACTCAGTGATCTAAACTATTCTCAAAAATGTCTGTCCTTAAATACTATTTCTGACATCAACATTTCCATTGCATACTACTATGCATGACACACGTCCATCGGAAACATCTGGGAAATGAGTATTGTACGAGGGTTGCCTCTTATGTTTCGGGATTTGGCAACCCTAGTGTTGCAATGCGGCAATTGACAGCTCTGTCGTAAAGTTGGACATTTTTGAGGTTATACGCACTCAGAACGTTTTGACATACGAGCGCTATTTGTGTTGTTTACAATAACTTAAAAGATTCATCTCGGCCCAAAAATGGAATTAAATCGTCAACATTTCCGTGCGATTATTTTTTACAACTTTCGGCGTGGATTAACTCAGCAACAGTGCATGGATGAACTTAATTCAATTTTTGGCAATGAAGCTCCATCAAGGACCAGTGTTCGTAGTTCACTCCAAGATGAATTTCGTGAAGGTCGTCCAAAATCAGTTGTTGTTCCGAAAACCATTGATGCTGTGCGCGAACTGATATTGGAAGATCGTCATGTGACCTATCGTGAGATTGAGACAACCTTAGGCGTTACTGGGACCAGCATACATTCAATATTGCATAAACATTTGACCGTCAAAAAAATTTGTTCGCGTTGGATCCCACACAATTTGTCAATCGCCCAAAAAAAGGTTCGTGTCAATTGGTCGAAAGAAATGCTCAAAAAATACGGTCGCGGTGCTTCGAAACACGTCTATGACATCGTGACAGGTGATGAATCGCGGATTTACGCGTATGAGCCCGAAAGTAAACAGCAGTCGACTGTCTGGGTGTTTCAAGATGAGTCAAATCCAACAAAAGTTGTTCGCGCACAAAGCACTTCCAAGCAAATGGTCGCCTGTTTTTTCGGAAAAACTGGACATGTCGCAACCGTACCGCTAGAGCAACGCAGAACAGTCAATTCTGAGTGGTACACAACCATTTGTTTGCCAGTTGTCTTCCAAGAAATCAGGAAAATCAACCGCCGAAGACGGATCACTCTTCACCACGACAATGCGAGCTCTCACACATCGGCTGCGACAACTGCATTTTTGAGCACCCAAAACATCGATTTGATGGGTCATCCGCCGTATAGTCCTGACTTGGCACCGAATGACTTCTTTTTATTCCCGTACTTAAAAAACAAACTGAGAGTTCAACGTTTTTCAACACCTGAAGAAGCGGTTGCTGCATTCAGAATGCATGTGTTGGAGATACCTCAATCAGAGTGGCAAAAGTGCTTCGACAATTGGTTCAAACGCGTGCAAAAGTGAATAGATCTTCATGGGGAATATTTTGAAAAACAATAAAGTGATTTTCGATGATCAATATTTGTTTTTGTTCTCTAATCCCGAAATATAAAAGGCAACCCTCGTAATGTCATACTTTTGCTTTGTTGTGTACCGTCAAGTCATTATGATCCAATTGTCGGGAAAATGTGCTCGGGTGCAATGGGTACACTACACCATACTGGGAGCGTGGTGAACCTTCTGAGGTAAGTCATGATTATAATTCGCTCGTTATCGTAGCGACTTTTAACATATTTCAAATGACGTTATAATTCGCTTCCTTAAGAGTAATCTTCTTAAATAAAAGTGCCGCTTCATCCGTTAAATGTCCCTTTGAAATCGGTGGCATATGGACAATGCTCGAAAATAGATCACGAAATGACATCCACGACAAATAACCCACCGAAAATATGGAAAGGTTGATTTTTTGGAGTTGACAGGACATAACTTCCTGATGTTTTGTGGAGTCGCTAGTCAGTTGACTCTACTTTAGAGCCTTCTCTTCAAGCTGGTCTGTTAAGTAACCTAAAGCTTCACGAAATGCACTTTCTACTACAGTATACTTATCTGTCACGAAATGCTGGTCAGCTTTTACCACCAGGTCATCATGAAAGCTACTAGAATTTCATCCAATGTCCGTTAAGGGGATCAATCTTTGTTCTGATGTATCCTTTGGTCCGACTTGCCTTGACAACTTTATTAAAGTTGATCGGAAAATTGTTGATCAGGCCCATTGTGTTGTTATACTTCTTCCACAGCGCCGCCATGGTAACAATTTAATCAATTTTTTTTTCTGAATTAAAGTGTATAATAATTAAGCACCGCTAATAAACATACTCCCGTGAGAGCACCATTCACTAATACAGTATTATGTTGGACCAAAAATGTCGAGTAATTGAACTTGACCTTTAGTTTATTTGAATAGAACGTTTATGGACAATTTTGTTTCTAACTTGATTTAACAAGTAACTGAGATCAAAACAAACCCCGCACTCGATAGAAGGGAGATAAAATATAATGAAAATATTTTTATCATTGGCGAGCTTAAAAGCTCCCGAAGCAGAATATGTCAAAAGCTTCTACATGTCAGTAAACTACAATGGTGAATAATTAGTGTGGTGAATTGGAATATGGTACATATAGCAAAAACTTGGTTGAGAAGTTCCAAGTATTGGATTTTGGTTTGAGCTTTAATCGAGCCACCTTTCCGAAACACGTGCACGGAAACCAATATGCTGGCGATTAGCGAGGATGTGTCCATGCCAAAGAGGTGACTGATTTATTAATTCTCCGATGATTCCTGTGCGAGTGATATTTGTGATTTGGGTATCTTAGTTTGGGGCACGTTCCGGCTGTGTTCGTAAGAGGTCAACGTAACTTATACCGGGCCCTGTGGTGTCGTCTATGTTGAGCGCCGGCTTATTATATAATTGACATTAGTTAACATCAGATATTTTGAAAGTTGACGGTTGATAAGTGATTCCATTACCTTGGAGAGAATAGAAGTTAGTGCTATGGGTCGATAAGAAGTAAGGTATGGTTTGTCTCCCTTTCTGGGAATTGACTGAATATTCGCTGACTTCCATCTATTTCGGAAACGACCAGTAGAATAAGACAAATAGAAGAGTTTCCGCAGTGGTTTGGCGAGTGAAGAGGAACATTTCTTCAAGAGCATTGGGGGAATGCCATTCGGACGAGCGGATTTGTGTGCGTTTAGCTCTTTAAGTGCGCGGGCCACAGTACGCGTCCGGAAGTGAATCTGGCTCATGGTGTGCTGCTTATGCTCAAGTTGAGGTGGAACTGATGTGGTATCAGGCACCGTTGAGTTCGCTGCAAAATGTGCAGCAAGTAGATTCGCCTTCTCTATTGTAGTGGTGACTGGTTTGTCATCGAGTATAAGCGATGGAATGGATGAAGAGACTGAGTTTTGAATGTTTTTCACGAATGCCCAGAAGTTTCTACTATCTGTGGGAGAGTGTAGTATTTTTTGTCTCACTCTCTGATCATGCAAGAACTTTGCGCGTTGAATGTACGCATTTCAGTCATTCCTAGCTCTCTTAAATCTTTTCCGATTATCCTCGGTATTGTTTAATTTATACAACCGGAAGCTCAACTCTTTGGCCTTAATGGCTTCTCTGCACCCAGAATCGAACCACATATTTCTCTTGGGTTTGATACTCTTTACTCTGTGTGGAATAAAGGTTAGCATGCCAAGTAGAATCGTGTCTGTCAATGTGTCCGCTATAGAGTCAACATCGTTATGGAGGAAAAATCACCACAAACTTAACCTCCCAAAAAGTCGTTCAGACCTTCCCAGTTGGCTTTCGCGTAGAACCATACTGTTCTTTTGGGAGCTTTCTCATTAACGTTACTGTTGGTTAGAGGAAATTTAGCTGACACGACACAGTGGTCTGAAGTTCAATTGTGTATTTGTTTGGGTGGGAGGTGAGAAACAGGTCCAGTGTGTTGGCGAAATGACCATATATATCTGGTACCCGTGTTGGCTCATTGACAAGTTGAGTTAAGCTATTTGAATCAGCAAAAAGCTGAACATATTGACCTTCAGGTGTTATGTGTCCGGAGTGACGAAGCCACTGAGAGTTATGCACATTAAAATCACCCGCAATAACGATTTCAGTGTGCGGTTATAGGGTTAAGATCCTATCGATAGAATCAGACAGCATCAAATTCGTTAAAGGATGCATTTCTATCCAAGTTTGGACTTCTGTAAAGAAAGCAGTAATGTATGATATGCTTACGAACGTGTAGTTTTAGCCAAGAGAAACTAAATCCTGGGTTGGAACAGAGCCCATATTGTGGCAGAAGCTGATAAGCAATATCATTTCGTATGTATGTGGCTATACCACGATGTGGAAAGAACAGTGGCACTAAGTTATATCCAGGTAGATTAAAATCGGAAATATAATTGTGAAGGTTGGAAAATATATACATAACTAATTGGCTAATATATACATAACTATTTGGCATTTTAACATATATAACAATTGTAAGTATATATAACAATCCCGTAAAATATATACATAACAGACTTTATCAGTTGTGTCAGGGAATTTCTCTCTTGCTTACTTGCCGAGATCGCTACTCTTGTTGGTTCGAGTTTCGTGTTTGTATCAGCCAAGATACATGCTTGGTGGCATGAGCCGCGCGTTGGTCCGGTTTATCTGTCTGGGGCTTTCCCCTTCGCCTTGGCAGTCTGATATTTTTAGTGGCTTATATGCATATTAGTGTTATAATAATATTAATTATTATAATTTTGTCTATTTAGGTCCTCTGCTTGGTAGAAACCTTGACGTGGTTCGGGGGCTTATAATACAGTTTATGCTTCCAAAAGGCCACCCATGTCAAACAAGCTAGCGAGGAGTAACACACAGATCTGCCACCCCTAATCTACCATGCCCATTGGATGGTTTTCAAAACAGGGATATACCGGTTGTATTATAACGGTGCCTCTCTCACACCTGACATCAAGACGGTGCTCTGATATGGCGGCCTATTTGAAACCCCAAGACTCGTGAAAAAAAAGAATAATCAACACACACAAAATAATCCCACAAAAAACGATATGCGTAGGTGTGATGAGACGACACTACCATAAGAGAATAAATGATCAAGAAACCATCGATTCGGCAAAACGAAGACGTAGGGAAAACGGAAAAAGCGGAATATACGCGTCGGAATGTGCAACGTTCGAACGTTATATAAACCAGGCGCGATACAGACGGTAGTGGATAACGGGGCGACTCATCGTGGTAATCACCTCCACCGTCCTAGTGAGCTTGCGGTATCCTAAGTCTCCTTGATAAAGGACCCTATTGGTCCTTTCATCAAACGCGGTGGTGTTTGTGACCTAAACGGATTCTTCACAGGTTGGGGGCTTGTAACAGGTTGACGTCATTCCGCGATCTTACCAGTGGATCTATTATTACCGGCCCGACTGCCTGAGACGCACCGTTCACAGGTATATGTCGCCTGTATAGGGAGTCCTGCGGGTTTGGCCATGTTTCCCCGTAGACCTGGTCCGAAACCCTATTTGTTGCCTGTGGTAGATCTGGTTCGTCCTCCCAATAATAAAAAGGGTTGTTCCTCAACAAAGTCGGTATATTTGCCATGGTGGGACCATGGTTTGAGTCATTCCTGTTAGGTGACTGGGCATGGTATGTTTCCACTCCCGTCGGTGTTTTCCTATCATACAAACCGCTGTTACTCCACATCTCGTTCTGAGTTTTCTACACTTGGAGAAGTCGCGCAATAATTCGCTCGAGGAAGTCCTCTTCCGATTCTAATAAGCGATGTCGGAATTGGTCCCCCCTAACTTCCACCATTAATACCGATTTTGCCAACCTTTCGATTTGGGTGGCAAATGCCGCACTGGTGTCTTGTCCATACGCACGAGCTGCTGCTTCTTTGCAGTCCGTTACCGCCTGAGTGACCCGGGAAGTGAAGTCTGTGACATCCCCTTCCTGGAATTGTTGCATATGAGAGAGTTTAGAGTGTTCTACAGTTGCATTGGGGCCTTTCTGTTCACTAAACACCGGTACGTTTCCTGAATATCAAGAGGAACTAACGAATAGATTTAGCATCCTTGAGAATGGGAGCAGTGAGGAAGAAGAAGCCAATAGTGTGGGCACTAAATCAACATCTATCAGAGGCACAATCAAACAAACAGCCCAAAATGTATTAGGGTTTAAGAAAACAATTAAGTCCAAACCTTGGTTTGATGATGAGTGCAGGGCGAAGATCGAAGAACGTAAACGCCTCAGAGTGATCCACTTAGAAAGATATGATGAAGTCAACGCAGAAAGATACGTGACAATAGGAAAGAGAGAAATAACTCGAGACGCAAACTGCTGTCTGGTTACGGAAACAAACAAAATCGTCACAAGATGGAAGCAGTACATTGAAAACCTGCTTAATGTGAGCATCCATCAACCACAAATAAACGCACCAGACGTACATACAGCGAAGCCTCACATCCCAGAGCCCTCTTTCGACAAAGTTGTAGACGCAATGAACCGATTGAAAAAACAGCAAGACTCTCGGAGTCGACTGCATATCTGGGAATAATACTGATGTCCAATAACGTAATGTGGAAGGAAATTAATAAACGACTGTATTTCGGCTCCGGTAACGCTAGTTGGCACGCAGTCAGTAAACTGCCGAAATTCAGACTGCCAACACGTAATATAACGCTCCGTGTTTATAGCGTCGATTGTTCTATACGGATGCAAAACATGGGTTCTCACAAAATGGGAAGAAAACAGATTCCAGATATTTGAGAATAAAGTTTGGAGTATCTTTGGCGGTAAATATGATGAAGAGTCAGGACAATGGAGGACACTCCATAACCACGAATTGAAAGAGCTATACCGCAAACCTACAATAGTGAGAATAATCAGGTCGCGAAGATTAAGATGAGTCGGACATGTGGCGAGAATGGGCAACGATATGACAGTGCGTAGAATTTTTGACGGTAGATCCACGGCAAAGAGACCGGTAGGATGGCCGCGTCGGAGATGGAGAACAATATTAGGTTGGACCTTGAGGAGATCATGTCGGATGGTCAAGCGTGGAAGGAGAGTGCACAGGACAGGGAACGACGGCGCAGCCGGGTCGGTGAGGTCATGAGCTTCCGGGTTCCTATAGGCCAAAAAATAGTAGTAAAAAATAGTTTATTTAGTGGTTTATACTCTTTATTTAAGTGCCTTCCCAGCGCTGCCCTAACAGATTCTCTGGATATATGTTTAGCACCACACACACACTTGTAATCGAACTTTATTTTTACATAATAATAGGTGTGCAGGTAGAAACTCGGCTATGAAGTTGGTTGCATTAAAAACATACTTGAACGCGTCCAATTCGCTCGTCATTTTGGCTATATGTAGTTTAGTCATTGCTGTTTTTATGACTAAGTTTTAGTCGTTATAAGGTGTCATGCAGTGTGCATCAGTTATATAAGAGGTGGATGTCGATAAGCGACATTTACGTCATTGCATTCTATTCTGTTTTCAAATAACAGAAAAAGAATGTTGCCGAAGCTATGGAATTGATAAATTCGACTTTGGATGAACATTCCATGAATCATTTAACAGTAAAAAAGGGATTTGCAAGATTTCGCGAAGGAAATTTTGGTCTTGAGGATACCCCACGTCCGGGGGGTGGGAGCGAACATACAGGGCACAAAGTCTCTGCTTTCAACCTGACGAAGGGCAGGACGGTCCTTGTCCCTGTCCAATTCAAGTTGACATGAAGTCTCCACCTGACACCCGTGGATAGCTACTTTGGCACCCGCCAAGTAGTGAACCATTGCATGCAGCGACATCCTGAAAAAGGTTGGCGCAAGGCTAATAACCTTGCCCGGAAAAACAAATTATTATGGACAATTTAACAAGTCTCGGATAAGGACCGGATACCGGTGGAGAGACTTGCTAAATAAGTCCAAGACCGGATCCCGGTTGTAGTGCCGATGATGATGATGATGCTCCACGTCCAGGTGCAGTAAAAAATTTGACGACAAAGGACTTCAAGTTATGCTGAATGAAAATCCATCTCAAACTCAAGAAGAGCTTGCAGAACCGTTAGCAGTTTCCCACCAAGCAATATCAATCAATTATTGTACAAGTATCTCTTCCAATAAAGTTGAATCTGACAAAAAAGCCGAATTTCTACTGGCACACGTATATATACGAAAGCAGGTCAATAGGTCATTAGAAAATGAGGACGATTTTCTTCTTTTTTTTTTTTCTCATTTAGCTGACCTAATACTGACGAGTAATACTGTCCAGTTATCGTTTGAACCCTTTCTAAATAGTCAATGGAGATAATACCATGTGTATCCCAAAACACAGTATCCATAACCTTTCCAGCTGATTTCACCGCCGTTGCCTGTTTTGGAGCGCGTTCGGCTTTAAAAATCTACTGTTTTGACTGTTTTTTCGTCTCGGGAGCGTAGTGGTGTATCCACGTTTCATCTACAGTTACTAATCTGCGCACAAACTCATCTGGGTTGCGACGTATGCACTCCAAAAGTTCTCAGCTGAAAGCAAATACGGCATACATCTCACCGATAGCTTTTTCATACCCAATATATCACCAAAAATTGAAACATGAAACAAATTGAAAATTGACAGATACCTAGTATGGAATGATGCTTATTAAAACAAGACCATTAGCGATGTTTTGGCCCAAGGCTAATAACCTTGCCCGCAAAAACAAATTATTATGGAAAATTTAACAAGCCTCGGGACTTGCTAAATACGGCTAAGACCGAATCCCGGTTGTAGTGCCGATGATGATGATGATTAGCGTTGCTACGAGCGCCATCGTAGGCCTCGTATATATATATATATATATATATATATATATATATATATATATATATATATATATATATATATATATATATATATACTCAGTTTTCAGTTCACGTTCGAGTACAATTTCCTACTTTCCTTACTCTCGAAAAAATTAAGAGAGAAATACAAATTCGGTATTTCTCTTGTGTAAGGGAGGAAAGGTTATCGAAGAACTTTGCAGCCATTCTTTTTCCTTAACATTAAACGATAACAGTAAAAATAAATTAGTTTGAAAAGTTTTCGCCAGAGCTTTTCAACTTCCAGTATCTTGTGTGGGATCAAATGATATTTTAAGCTTGTAGCTTACACCATTGCTCGATAGTATTCGCAATTTCATATAAAGCGCTTGAGTTTAGTTTTATTCAGGTCTTCAAAACGCCGTGAGCTAATTAGTGGATTGTGAATTTGAATTAATTATTAGTAGATAATTTAACAAATCGTTGTTGGCGATGGCGCGACATTTTCTATTTCGTAAATGGCTGCGTCCTGGAGTATCCTTCAGTTTAAACCCGATAACGAATGGTCAACCGTCCTCGGCTTACATCCGTTACAGATGGCAAGATCAAACAACTAAGGACTGTGGAATTTTTAGAAGATCTGAACCCTTTCAGATTTCAAGGTAAAACGAGCGACTCAGAAATGTGCAATTTGTTATTTACATTCATTTTATTCACTTTGCGTTCATTTTATTTATATACTTAAATTATGTGTATCCACTTTGTCTGATTTTTGTTTTTTTTTTTTGAAATTTGGAAAAATAATCTTTCGAAACACTATGCGAGGATTGGTTCATTTTATTTGAAAGTGGTGTAGAATATGAGTAGACAGTAAATCAGATTCATTTCGTTATTGTGGGAAAAAGAATTTTCTCGGTATCGGCCTGAGCGGCTAGTTTTTAATACATGTAGGTACAATAGTACACATTTCCCTAATGTGTAACAGCAATACTATCAATAATTCAATATACTGTTAATTAGTTGATAAATGTACATTTTATGAGAATATTTGCTCTGATACTGCATCTAATTCACGAAATGGAAAAAATTGGATGTTTTTAGACCTTTGATATCAAGTGCTGAAATTACATTGCTTTAAAAACCAAGAATTTCACTTGGGGTTCTCAATGCTAGCGTATTAGGTGGAGAAATAACCGTGTTTCACGACTTTCATTCGTGTTTTTCTAGGGTGAAGTCCAAACTGTTTTACGACAATTTGTAATTAGAGCATATAAAATATTTGAAACTATTCGTAGTAATGGAAGTAAGCACTTTATTGAGACTTCATATACATAGCAGCTGTTTATGATTTGTTGAATATTTTTTCCTTTTTTTGCGCAAATCTACAGGGCATAATGTGTGACCCTGCTGCTACACTAACGTAGACTTAATTTGTCGACATGGCCCGTTCTTTTTCTTTCTACTTGGATGTGCTAATTTTTTCTTTGACCCTTGCTTCCAACGCCCTATGTTATTGGTGAGGACCCTATTCATACTTAGGCGGATATAAATAAATAAATAACTATTTTTTATATCTAATGTTTTTTTTGCTTACTTACCTTACACATACACATAAGCACCTCACTTATTGATATGATTACTTATATCCATATATGTGTTTTATTTTTAGCGGATTTTTAAAATTGGTAGCGTTGATTGGCCGTTTTTCGTTGTATGGGATTATTTCTTACCTATACTTTATTTAGCCCCATGTTGTTGTTCATTGAAACTCCATAAACAGTTATCTTCCTAATATTTATCTTTATTCAAACACCATAAAGAGTTATTTAATTAATACTGTTCTTTATTGAAACACCACAAACAGTAGACTTCCTATCGCAAATATAATTAGTCGCACCACGAAGTTTAAAAATAAGCAGCAATTTATTTATTTCTCGAGAACCACACTTTGTGTACATACACGAGCTACTAGGCGTCATTTAAATTACTTCTCGAGGAATGAATTTTCAATTTTGAAAAGAGGCCAGTCGTTCCTCAAACAAGAAAAGATGAGACCGTCCAAAAAAAAAGTGTAGCGGGAGGCCGATTTGAATCAGACAAGGACAAATATGCCCTTCATTTTCTCTCTGGCTTCTGGTCATCTTGCGACAACTAGAATCACCCACATCCGTGAGGATGTTGGGCTCGATTTCAAGATATCTGAAAAAGAAAAAGGTGGAGATATCTAAGGATAGTGTCTACAGGGTTAGTTCAAATAATCTCTAACTACTTGGATGGAGGGATAGTGGGATAGAAATCATACAAGATCGGTAAGGGTAGTAAACGTAGATTACGTCCTTGGCATCTGATAATCTGTGCTTTGGTGGGTGTGTGTGTGTGTGTTTTTTTTTTCAATTTTGATATAATTTTTTATTTCTTCCTCTTATTATAATTTACTTACTCGATAGACCAAAATGATTAAACTCTAGCATATGGTATCTTATTTCCTAACTTACTGGTCTCTTGCGGTCTCTCTAAGTTACATGCACACGTTTAAAGCGTGAAAGTTTGTCTTTCGACATTACGATTGTTTTGGTTACATGAATTTTAAAGAACTTATATAAAGAAAATGAAGAACAGAAAAACGTTGTTTTTGTTATTTTTTTACCTTATATCTAACTAACTAACTTTTTTTTTCCTTAACTCTATCATAAATCTAACATCTAAACTAAATCTTCGAAATGCTTTATCTATGTAAGCTTTCCGTTGTTTGTTGGGTTTTATTACTATTATTATTATTATTGTGACGAATTTACAGTCGAATAATCGTGAATAGCACGCCAGGTGTCTCTCAGTTAGTTCGAACTTGCACGTCGAACGATATACATCGACTCAGTAAGCAAACTGATGATGATGATGATGAATACGAGGGTTGCCTTTTATGTTTCGGGATTTGGCAACCCTAGTGTTGCAATCCGGCAATTGACAGCTCTGTCGTAAAGTTGGGCATTTTTGAGGTTATACGCACTCAGAACGTTTTGGCATACGAGCGCTATTTGTGTTGTTTACAGTAACTTAAAAGATTCATCTCGGCCCAAAAATGGAATTAAATCGTCAACATTTTCGTGCGATTATTTTTTTCAACTTTCGGCGTGGATTAACTCAGCAACAGTGCATGGATGAACTTAATTCAATTTTTGGCGATGAAGCTCCATCAAGGACCAGTGTTTATGGATGGTATGGTGAATTCAATCGTGGTCGTAGTTCACTCCAAGATAAATTTCGTGAAGGTCGTCCAAAATCAGTTGTTGTTCCGAAAACCGTTGATGCTGTGCGCGAACTGATATTGGAAGATCGTCATGTGACCTATAGTGAGATTGAGACAACCTTAGGCGTTAGTGGGACCAGCATACATTCAATATTGCATAAACATTTGACTGTCAAAAAAATTTGTTCGCGTTGGATCCCACACAATTTGTCAATCGCCCAAAAATAGGCTCGTGTCAATTGGTCGAAAGAAATGCTCAAAAAATACGGTCGCGGTGCTTCGAAACACGTCTATGACATTGTGACAGGTGATGAATCGTGGATTTACGCGTATGAGCCCGAAAGTAAACAGCAGTCGACTGTCTGGGTGTTTCAAGATGAGCCAAATCCAACAAAAGGGGAATATTTTGATGTGTTGGAGATACCTCAATCAGTGTGGCAAAAGTGCTTCGACAATTGGTTCAAACGTATGCAAAAGTGTATAGATCTTCATGGGGAATATTTTGAAAAACAATAAAATGATTTTCGATGATCAATATTTGTTTTTGTTCTCTAATCCCGAAATATAAAAAGCAACCCTCGTAACGCATTTATTGTACAATAATTTAACAAATCTTGACTTAGGACCAAACGCTTAATCCTATTTTACAAACTTTTCTTATTCTTAAAATAATTTACTGGCTCTACACGAGCACTCTAAATTACACGATACAAGTTTGTGTAGTGCCTTTCGGCGTACAATAATATTTTTATATTTTTATATATTTCTTGGAAGAAGTTCTCTCTTTTTATTTATTTTTTAATAACAAGATAAAATAAAAAGTTATGTTGCGGATTGGAAGTTGGATGTGCTGGAGAAATCTAGTACATTCGCAGTATACCAGTTGCGTGGCAGCTATCATGGAACATCTGGGGGTTTGTCACCGAGAATGAGATTAGCGATGGATTCCAGAGATACGCGGTGAATGGCAGAAGTTAAAAGTAAAAAATTGTTCAGTTAGTTTTTCGCAAAAGATTACCGACATTTTTGATACGACTATTTTGCGTTTGTTAATTCAGTTAGTCTTGATTAAACTACCGACATTTGATACCATATATTGCGTTTTTGTTACAAGCCGACAGAAAAGGACAGTTCCAAAAGTTTTGCGCCCTGATTGACGAAAAAAGGTAAATTGAATCAAGTGAATCCAATTTAACTCCAGCGTTGTTGTTTTACTGGGTTGAGATATACTTTGAAGCGTGCTACGAACGCACAATTCCACCCAGGTAAGGTTTCTACCCTTCAAGGAACATACTTACCTTATTCATTACACGTGCCCACAGACACGTGTCCTAAAGCTCTTGATCATACCTGTAATAAGGGTCATAGGAAGCTGCAACAATGTTGAACCCGATATAAAAAAAAAACAAGGAACTTAACGTTAAAAAAAAACTTTCAATATCGAGTCAACGCACCCATTCATCGTATGCAAAACCAATCCCAGAACAGGTCATAAATCTCCCACCCTAAACATCTGCACGATGTTTCCAAGGAATTACATTTTCGGTAAATAGACCGAGCGACGGATGCATACGCTTGTAGCTAAATGCAATTGGCGCCTAAACCAGGCACACTTGCGCAAACAATCAATTCGTTGCGCCGCTGATTAGCAGCTTAAACTCTAAACACTATCCCAGATAGATGTACGACGGGAAAGTCAAACAAAGCCTTACATCCCATAACCCGGTACACACCCGATAGCAGGCGAACCTTTGCCGCATGCCAGATGTGCGACATCCGATCCGTAAACAAAGGAAGAAACAAGATACCGACCACCAGCATCGAATGGTGATAATGATGATGATTAGGTAAGATTTCTCCTTCCAGATTCTGTGGGAAATTCTCCTTGTGAGATGAAAAGGAATATGCTGCTAACAGATACTGTGGAAAATTCTGTTAGCAGATGAAATGGGAAATTTTCTCCTGTGCCGATACAGATCGGAAATCTGAATCGGGATATTTTTTTTTTGGGCAGACACGGAGCCTAATTTTGATAGTCATCGCGACGAGTAGTCTTTATCGAGCACCAAAGAGAGAACCGCACCGAAGAGGTCGACGGGAAGCTGCAAGGACGTGAGGATCAAGAATTCTTCCGAACTGCCACCGACGGCAACATTAAAAATTATGTATTCAGTTTTTTTTTTCAATTCGCGAGTTAACTTTATTTAATCGGACGCGGCACAGGAAAAGGAACGAACCGTCGAGCTTGTGTTATTGGCATACGTGTGCATCGAAGTCTCGCAAAGACTAAAGTAATGTGTAAATTCAATATAAACACGAAACAATAAAAATTACAATTCAAAATTCAAAATTTCAAGGGAACGTTTTCACGGTGTTTAATTTGGTGCTGAAATTCTTTGATGTTAGTTATTGGACAGTGTTCGGCGGAACACTTACGACCGAATCAAAAACATCCGCCAAAACCTCATCTTGGGTATCTTGACTGGGCTCCTACGCCATACATTGCTTGCATCGCTTTGCTGGGCTACAACGCCCTCATCAACATCATCATTATTTTGCTGTCTCGTCAAGGATTCGCGTCGCAGAACATTTTCATCAGTAGACAAAATTTGGGTTGTTCTTCCTCTTCGCTGTCTACAACGGCTTGGTTTGACAGTTAACAAAAAAAAAAAAAAATATTAACAAACATATTGTGACGCATATGACAATCAGTACTAGAATATTCTAGAAAGTCCAAAACAATGTACTGGGATATTCTAGAAGGTACTGGGAAACTGGAGACTAGGAGCAGTAGAAAATTCGAGGCTATGGAACGGGCGGAAACGAAACACCGAATCAGAATTAGGAAACGGTATAAATACGTCACACGCAGATCAAGAAGTAAGAAGTAAGCAGTAAGTAAGCGATAAGTACGGAAGCGATATGTAAAGAAGCGAAGAGTCAAGGAACGATTGTTATTACCAGACTAATAAAGTGTTTGCAAAGAAAATCGATTTAACGGCACTTATTTATTAAAAATAATTAATCCAGCGAACCCTAAGCTCGCTACAATTGGTGTCAGTAGTGGGATTAGTTATTGGTGAAGTAAATAAGTCTGTGAAAGTGTGTTGTGACTATGTCAGATCGACATTTGGAGCATCTTCGAGTTCCAGAGTTGAAGAAGGAACTTGCGGACCGGAATCTAGATAGCAGAGGAGAGAAGCAAATTCTTCGACAGCGTCTGCAAACAACAATGTAGGAAGAGGGTATTGATGTCGACACATATGTTTTTACGATTGGGCCAGTCTGTCCGGATGAAGAAGAAACAGCGAGTCAAGATGGTGCCAATGTAACGGAGAAGAGTTT
Source organism: Microdon myrmicae (assembly GCA_963931805.1). Taxonomy (NCBI): domain Eukaryota; kingdom Metazoa; phylum Arthropoda; class Insecta; order Diptera; family Syrphidae; genus Microdon; species Microdon myrmicae. The sequence continues at coordinate 125,408,326 of OZ007496.1, forward strand.
GCCACAGTTGGACATTTCGGCGATGCTCAGGATGATGCTGACAAAACTGGACGCGCAAAATTCAAAATTGGATGCACAAGCTACAGATATTAACTCAAAATTGGACGCGTAAGCTGCAGATGTTAATGCAAAGTTGGATGCCCAAACGCAGTGGATGAAATGTAATTTTCAACACTTTAAGGAAGAAATTCGAAACGAAGTAGAAAATCTGGATCTAAAAAACAAAGCTGAATTTAAGAAAGTCACCGATGAAATAACGCGAATCGAAAAGAGACGAGTGTATTGAGAGAAATAAGACATCGACTAGCAATCAACATGACTACAATGATACAAGGATGCAACCACCAACCTTCGATAGAACGGGACCCTTCTCCGTATTTATACGCCAGTTTGACGCAGCGGCCAATTATAATAAGTGGTCGGATGAGCAAAAGTCAACATCACTAATCTTGTCACTCCGCGGGGCGGCTGCAGAATTGCTACAAACCATACCAGCAGAGAAGCAAACAGATTTCCAAGCGATAAGAGACGGCCTTGAAGCTAGGTATGGCGACAACCACATGCAGCAGGTCTACCGCATACAACTGCGGAGCAGAACACAGAAACCTGGAGAAAATCTTCAACAGTTGCAGGCGGATATTGAGCGATTGGCAAACTTGTCTTATTCAAATATGACTAAGGAATTTCTGAACGAGGTAGCAATGGATGCATTTATAAATGCACTCCAAGATCGGGACTTGCAACAAGCCGTTCGTTTGGCAGGAAAGAAGACGACTAATGAAATACTGGCGTTCGCATTGGCCTATGAATCTGCTAAACTGGCTACCAGGAGTACATATAGAATCCGAGAAATGTCCCCCCAGGAATGTTCCTGCCAAAGAATCGGGCATGTACAACGGAGAACCCCGAGACCTGATATGAAGTGTTGGACATGCGGCGAAGTCGGCCACAGCTCTGTTGACTACAGGAACTGTCGACGAATGAATGAAACATCAATTGAGAATTGTTGTTCATGCGCTAATCACAAGAGAAGCCTTCAGCGTGATTCAGACTTGGACAGCACCACGAACTAATGTAAATCCTTGCATCAACAGATAATTGCTTTTAAGACCAGCCGAGAAAAGGTCAATGAGGAGAACAATCGCTTATCACCTGATCTAGCAGAGAGGCAAGCTGAAATTTTGACCCTAAAGCGTCGCCTTCAGGATTCGGAAGTAGAAATTGATCGTTTAAAACAAGAGGCGTACGACCTTCGAAACGTACCAGTAGAAGTACTAGATGGGTGGACGAGTGATGCTATACGCGCAGCTCAACTTCAGGATGAAGATATGTCGCTAATCCTGGAACACAAAGAGAAGAACGAGCGGCCAACTTGGAACAATATTTCCGACAAGAGTGGAACATTTAAAGCATATTGGGCACAATGGAATTCCTTGCTGGTGGAAGATGGAATTCTTAAGCGTAAATGGGAAGCCGCGGATGGAAAATCCCATCGTATGCAGATTCTAGTCCCACCATCAAAAGTGAAGGCTGTACTAACAGAAATGCACGACGGGGCCTTCGGTGGACATCTGGGAGTTAATAAGACACTTTCAAAATTACGATCTCGATTCTACTGGCTTCACATGAGAGATGACGTCGAGTCTTGGTGTAGGAAGTGCACAACTTGCACTGCGACCAAAGGACCAACAGCAAACCAAGGAGCGCTATGAAGCAGTACAACGTGGTCGCCCCTTTCGAGCGAATTACGATTGATATCTCAGGACCATTTCCACAAACCACCGACAACAACAAATACATGTTGGTCATCATGGATTACTTCAGCAAGTGGGTGGAAGTCGTTCCCATTCCAAACCAAGAAGCAACAACCGTCATTGGGCAGCTTATCAATAATTGGATCCGCAGATATAGTGTTCCCTGTGAGCTTCATTTCGATCAAAGCCGAAACTTCGAATCACAGATATTTCAAGGCATCTGTGCGGCACTGGGCGTAAGGAAAACCAGGACCACACCCTTACATCCGCAGTCAGACGGAATGGTCGAAAGGTTCAACCGAACAATGAAAGAGCACTTATCGAAGGTCGTTAGAGACCATCAACGAGATTGGGACAAATATGTAAAAACCTTTCTCATGAGCTATAGATCGGCTAATCACGATACGACGGGCCATTCTCCAGCAAGAATTATATTTGGACGAGAGATACGATTACCAGCCGATCTGCGATTCGGAATACTCCAGACGCCATAGATAAGACCGAAGACTACGTAGCCGAATGGAGAAATCGCCTAGATGAGATTCATCATTTGGTTCGAAAGCAAATCAAGGTATCCAGTGACAGAATGAAAACAAGGTACGACGTTCGAGCCAACGCATCCGGATTTAATGCAGGGGATAACGTGTGGCTTTATAACCCACATCGGCAAAAAGGAAGGTCTCCGAAGTTGCAGCAACATTGGGAAGGACCGTATAAGATTCTCACAAGAATTAACGACGTTGTCTATAGGATTCAGCGCAGACCGAACGCCAAGATGAAATTGGTGCATCGTGACCGACTGGCGACTTTTTGTTAATCCAGAAGACCAGTGAACTTAGTTCGGGACGAATTAATCTAGGCGGAGGGTAGTGTGACACATATGACAATTAGTACTAGAATATTCTAGAAAGTCCGAAACAAAGTACTAGAATATTGTAGAGAGTACTGGAAAAGTGGAGATGATGGGTAGTAGAAAATTCGAGGCTATGGAACGGACGGAAACGAAACACCGAATTAGAATGAGGAAACGGTATAAATACGTCACACGCAGATCAAGAAGTAAGAAGTAAGCAGTAAGGTAGCGATAAGTACGGAAGCGATAAGTAAAGAAGCGAAGAGTCAAGGAACGGTTGTTGTTTCTGCGTCGACTTCTCGACGAGACAGCAAAAGTCCGAGCTGGTTCGAGCCTCCCTCGAATCGATCGAATCATGATGACGTTATAGACCAGCGAATGACTGCCGCATTGGGCAGTAATTAAACACACATTGAAAGATACTTGACCGCCACATTGGGCACAAAAGAAATACATTTTGTAACACATTACATTAATTTAACTTTATTACGAATTTTAATGTCACATGAAAAACGATTTAAAAACACGTTGAGTAAACGATTAGAGTATCTCGTAGTTAAAAACTGTCTAGCACCAACTGTGTCATCTCTAAACGTTATCAAAACAACAGGTGCTGAAAGCACCGTATACAAAAAAGTCAAAAACTGTGTGAGCACCGTACAGCAGTAAAACAAGCGCTGTAAACAGTAACATGGAAACGTCACACGAATAGACAATTTTGCTTTTGTCTATTCAGCAATAGGTGGCGTTCCGTGTGGTATGTTTTTCCGGAATGGTATAATGTGATATATGTTGCGGAACTGCAACAGTTGTTATTAACAGACTAATAAAGTGTTTGCAATGGAATCGATTTAACGGCACTTATTTATTAAAAATAATTAATCCAGCGAACCCTAAGCTCGCTACAATATTAACAAAATGTTGACATACAGAGATTTTAAAACGAAAAGGAATATAAATGCAAAATGGAAACGAAAAGGAAGAATAAATATATATGAAAAGGGGAATGAGGAGTGGGAAGGGAAAGCGTAGCGTCTGAAGATCTGACTATATTTGGGGATTTAATTTCCTTTCTTCATTGTCAATCGACCACCAGTTGGGATGGGATCGGTCATTCATAGATTTATTTCGATCGCCTCTTGCCATGCTAAAGCACAAGTGAACTGCAGCATTTGATATATCACTGTTATAAAGAATCCGTTTGTCCCTGGCATCACGAAAAGCTTGGTAAATAATAGGGACTCCGTGCTAGTTTTGGATAAGACATTTTCTATCCAAGAGAGAGAACGCTTCAGTTGGGATAAACCCATTTTGGAGTGTATTCTCCAGGTACATGTCATTGGGGTAGTATGCTCCCGAGATAAGATTATTTTCGCTGCACATTGCCCTTGCCGTGTGACCACGAATAATTTTGATAATGAAATTGTCTATCCTATTCAATCCTGATTTGTCATACAGTGTCTTATTAGGATAGAATTTCCTGTATTGTAACTCGGGTGTTCTATGTAATCCGAGGCAGGAACGCAAGCACTGCCACTCGAACATGCGGAACTTTTCCATGTAGGATGGGGAAACGTTAAACCATATCGGGCAACCGTACACTAATATTGGACGGATAAATGCTAAGTACGAAATTATTTTAACTTTGTGATCTAGAAGACTATTTCGGAGCAGACTTCTTGTCACTGCGTATGCACTTTTAACGGCGGAGAGGGCAGCTGCTATGTGCTTACTAAAGTATAGTTATTAATCCATCCAAATACCAAGGTACCTGACAACAGTTTTCGTTTGCAGCGGAAGATTGTTCCTTCTGTTGAGGTATCACCAGCAGAATTGTAAAAAGGGATGGCTTACCTGCTGGGGTGGACGTCTTCTGGTCCTCTTGGATGTTTCTGGGGAGGAGGGCCGTTTGTCGAGTGAGTGGGCGGTGTAAAGAGCGCGTTCTCGTGGCTACCTCCGGTGGACGTGGGGGACTTGAGGTTGGGGCACACTGTTGTTGTGGGTTTCTTTCTGTAAGGTATAGTCCTTGAATTGTTTCCTCTGGTCCTCTTGTTCCGCTCATATGTTATCTATCATTCAAGCAGGAGTTTTCCGCCTTACAGATCGCATGGAAACCGTCGCTCTTCGCTTTTAATTAACCCACTCATGTAGGAGTTTAATGTCTCACGAACCGCATGAAGGCCGTTGCTCTTTGCTTTTAGTTGATCCACTCATGTAGAGGTTTATTGTCTCACGAACCGAATGAAAGCCATCGCTCTTTGCTTTTAATTAACTTTTATTTGTTACTTTTAAAATTGAAGAGGACACAAAATGCAAGTCTGTTTGATTGTTCGACCGGCGTTCGCCCCTTTGAGTTTTTTACTGATCAGTGGTGGAACTTGACTGATTATTAATTTACATTAAATTGGCCAGCGGTTCGGCCTCTGGAGATCTGCCGATCTCGAAATCGAAAGTCACTGCCCTTTTATTGTTTCTTTAGTTGAGAATTAATTGTCAACTATTTTAGTTTCAAAATTCCAAGAAGCACATACAAGACTTCGTGTGCTTCTATTGGAATTTTGATTCAGGAATTGTTTGAGGATTTGGTTGGATAGGTTCTGGGAAGGGGAATCATGAAATGCATTTTGAATTAAGCGGGAAGTAATGGGAAGTATTGGGGATTTGGATGGGATTATTTGATAATATTGGGGATTTGGATAGGAGTAGCGATTTGGGATCGCTACACTTCCTACAATGGGGACGTTTTTCCAATTATCCCTTGTATCCCTTGAAGCTGTAGAAAGAGGTGTTCTGAAAAGGATTGTTTCTGTTTTTTGGAAGTTAATTTTCAATCGTCACAAAAGCGTTTGATTTTATTGAAGTCGTCTTGAAGAAGTCTGTTAATGGCATCGATGTTTTTTTCTGATCTGTACACCACAATATCGTCGGCATATGCAATAGCATAATTAAGAGACCCAACTAGATCACTAGTATAAATATTAAAGAGAATTCACAGCTCCCTGCTGTAAGCCATTTTCTATATGGAAAGTTTTATTGGAGATTTTGTCTCCAGATTTTATCACAAATTGCTTATCCATTATCATACCGTAAATGATGTATAACAGATATTCGGGCAAACCTAGATTTGATAACTTATATACAAGTCTGTGGGGGTATAAGTTTTGAGTGTGTCAGCACGGGCACGGGTTAACTAATACTCCACTGAGTTCTGCCGAACTCACGTTCGCAAAATTATCCCAGAATCAGCAAAAGAGTAAAACAAAATCCACTGGTGTTGTTATGTTTTTATATGTTCTTTTATTTTTTACTTAAAATTGTAAATAACTTAAACTCTCAATCAGCGATTATTATTGTACAGGATCACTTTCGTTATTAAAAATTGTTTAAAAATTAAACTCACAAACAACGTTTATTATTTTGCTATATCTTTTGTAATTATTCATACTTCCACAGCAGGCCAACCGTAAAAGACGAACTTTTCACACCCGAACAGAGACGTACTCCAACCCACGTGTCTGGTTCGGTGGTTAACATTTTGACTGTTCTTGTGTGTGCGCACTCCACAGAGGATGTAACTCGACTCACTGGACAGCTGACCTCGGGGCTCTCCTTCTCCACACGATCAACCAATCTTGATCGCACACTCATTCGCACTCTCCCATTTCCCCACCCATGAAGGTGAATAAACTCTTGCGAATTTACCCACAGTCAATAAACTTCGGGAGAATGGGGAGAGCGTGATGATCTCAGGGTTGATTTGCTTTCGCATGCAACGAAAGCGAAACCAACTGGTGACCGCATAACCCAGTTTCGTATCTAATTACTCTCAGAGTGCAAAACCGAAAATGCACTCTGAGAAGGGGAAATGGGGTGAAATGAAAAGTATATTTTTCGTACTATTCACCTGACTCTGAGTTTATTGATCCCCAGCGAATAGCCGTGTCTGGCGCAGGTCAAAGGGCGGCGCGATGGCTTGGGATAATATCAGTGTGGGAACAAAACTAAAAGAATTCGATATAACCCAAGCCGTTTCGGTATGCAGCAACAGCGTCGCTTGGCCACACTTTGCTGTTGCTAAACAGGCATGAGATTTTTGATTTCCGATAGGAACTCTCATGTGGTTTATGAAATATATGATGCCATATGGCATAAAAAGGCTGAATTCAGTTATGCAATATCTGCATAGGAGAATGAATTCAGGTTATGCGTCCTTTGGGAGGATACCTTTTCCAGGTGAAATAGGCCGACGAAAGGGATTGGGGTTGACGTGGTGCGCGGTTAGCGGGTGAAATTGGGTTGCAATTGTGGGTTGGTTCTCAGCGTAATGTAGAGAACCCCCACAAGTCCTTCTAACCATACGGTATCGAAGGCATTTTCAAAGTCAACCAAACATACGCTTATGCATTGTCGTTTTGTCTTGTTCCACTGTATATCGGAAACAAGTTTTGTAGATGCATGAACTGTGTCGCGCCCCGCTCTAAAGCCAAACTGGTTGTTCGGAATGATGTCGTTCTCATCACACCAGTTTATTAATGCCTTATTTATGATTTTCTCGAATATTTTACTAATGTTTGGCAGCAGACTAACCGAGCGAAGATTGGCGGGATTGCTCCTGTCCTTGCCTTTTTTGGGGATGGGATGGACTACTGTTATTTTTCAACGTCTTGGAAAGTATGCATTATTTAGAGCGTTAGTGAACAAGGTAGTGTAAATTTTTACCGCTTCCGGAGGCTGATGTTTAAGAACAGTATTCGGAATACCATCTGTTCCAGAGGATTTCTTGTTTTTAATGGATCTAAGGATGTCCATCAGTTCATTCATGTTCACAAATATATTTGTGTGCAAATTTCTAAGCATCTGCTCTATGGTTTTCACTGAAGATGGTGAAACTTTTATTTTCGAAATGCCAACTTTGCCGTTCATTGTGCAGCGATATATGGTTTTGGATAGCTCTGTTTTCGATGTCGAGGTTAGTATGAATGAATTCATTCACTCTGTGTACTGCCTCAAAACAGGCGCCAATTGAGTTCGCTTTCTCTTGCGGATCTTCGACTACTATTAGTTCTTCGTTGGAGTTAATGTGTTCCGGGGTGAGTCCTGCGTTCAGCAATATTTGACAATTCTCGGGACTCGAAGGCAGGGAATGTCATTATGATCTTTTCTTCTAAAAACATTATTTATTTGTGGAAACATATTCCTACCACTGGTTTTAATGGAGAGAATTTTGTGTTTCTATTCTTCATTAATTACTGATCTGTAGTTGTCACGGACCAGCTCTTGAACGTTTTTAATCAATGACTTAATGGTCTTTATTTCTTGGCTATAAGGATCGCTGAACTGTCTGTAGAGCAGTTTCAGCTGGGAGAGCAGAGCGCTTTTTTGTCTATACAGGGCATCAATAGTTGAGTTTCTGTATCTATTAAAATGCTCCTCCATGTGAGCCGCTTTTAGAATGGAACGGTGCATTGTTTTGATGACAATGTTGTCCATTGTTGAGAGATAATGGTCTATTTCCTCATTTCGAAGGTTTCTATTACTCGGAGGATCTACGCCTTTGGAGCATAGTTCCCTTTTTATTATGCGATCAAAGCGTGACCAATGTGTTTTTCGGAAAACGAACGAATGTATCTGGTCGTACTGCTCAAGTATTGCGTGTTCGTTTGGAATATGTAAAACGGCGCCGAGGCCGTAATGGTCACTATATTACCCGATTGTGCGAAGGCAATTTCGAGTATTTAGGTCCGTGTCTAATAATTGTAGTCTCTCGTCCATCATAAGTAAGTCCAGAAAGGAGTTTCCTCTTGGGTAAGATGGTGTACTTGTAGCGTACAAATCTAGTTAATATTCTGTTGCATTTGTTTGCCACCAGTTGAATAGTGCATTACCTCTTGTGTTCGGTGTGATATCACCCCAAACACCGCGTTTAGAGTTGAAATCTCCCACCAGAACAAAATAATTGTTTTCCGAGTCTAACTTGAGATTACGAAAAATGGTATCCAGTTCGGTGATGAATTACGAACACTGAGGAGCTTCAGGTGCACGGATACCAGGTATAGATTGCCTTTGACTTTTCAAAGGTATATCTATAATGCAAGCTTCCAGCAACTGAAATTTGTGTACACCTGTGCTGTAAACGACCTTGTGATGAATCTATTTCTTAATTAAGACAGCAACTCCACCTCCTTGTGCGGCGTGTGGACGATCTCGTCTAATGACTTTATAGTTTTTGCCGCCCAATTTGTGCCTCTGGTTTAGCTTGGTTTTGCTAGCTAGAAGCACATCGGGGCGTTCGGCTTCAAGCAAGTTACCGAGATTATCCCTCCTTTCCACGTGGATTAGTGAATTTACATTCATAGCAATAATTTTTAGTGTTAAATTAGTTGGATAGTTCATTGTGGTATGTTGGGTTGTCTGAGAACAAGGACGAATAAATAATATCTATTCGGGCCGCTTATTCTGTCATTTTTTTTTCAAATCCAGCAATCTGTCCTTGTATGGCTAAAAGGATTGCTCTTATGTCTGAATGTCCATTTGAGAAAATGATATACTATGTGCGGAAGATTTTGTGACATTACTTCCCTGTGCCGCGAAGTTTTATTTATTTATTTATTTTATTTATTTATTATCAATTAGTAATGTAAAATTACATATCAATAACTTAACCTAATGAGCCTAGCAGCGGGGACTATTGGCTCTGTATTTCTAATTTACAATTTAATCTTAATGCTATTTACAAATTTATTTACAATTTCTATGTTGTCGGTAGTGGGATCTGCTAGAATTGTATAAATATCTGTATTGCGAAATAGTTTGTCTTTCAAGGGTTTTAGGTGAGGACAGTCTTTCAATATGTGAGTGATTGTAAGTGTTGTGTTGCATTTTGGGCAGATTGGGGCTGTAGATCGGTGGAGCAGGTAGAGGTGGGTAGCAGCTGTATGGCCTAATCGCAGCCTCACAAAGTTTGTGATTTTGAATTTGGACAAGTTAGTTGGGTAAGAAGGGTGAGTTTTGAAACGGTTTACCATTTTATAGGCATGGTGGTGAGTATCCCAGTTTGTTTGGTTTATTTGTTTTTGTTGATTGCTGATAATTGACAGTAGATCGGCTCTTGTGTAGATGTTGAATTTATGGACTGGAGCTCTTTTGGCTGAGTTGGCTGCGGCGTCTGCATTCTCGTTACCGCTGGTGGCGACGTGACTGGGAGTCCACATTAGTTTTATTTTATTGCAGTATTTAATGATATTATTCCGAATATTGGAAATAATATCATCAGTGTTGTTGGTGTTTTTTATTGAGTTGAGTACCGACAGGCTGTCGGTGCAGATGACATATTTTTCTCTGTGGTTTTAGTTTAATAGGCTACCGGCAATTTGAGCGGATGATACACTAGGTGCAACGAGGTTATTATAAGAACGAACCTTCATTCGTTTCTCTTCTTCAAGTTGTTTTTTTTTAATTCCAACTTGGCTTTTAGTTGTTGGAATTTCGGATAACCTCTAAAGTTGGCCGGGTGACCTGTATTTTTGCACAGGATGCAAGAGAGTTTGCTCCTATCCTGAACCTGTTCTTTACCTAAGGGGCATTCTCCTACGGTACGATTGTTTTGGCACTTTACGCATCTAAATTCCATACAGCAGTTAGATGCAACGTGGCCGAGTCGTTGGCACCACATGCACTGCAACACACGGTCAACATTCCTTATTTTTTCCCAAATTATTGTTTGGTGGAAAATAACTTTAATATTCCTAAGTGTATCGACTTTGCTGTTGGGACTTAGAGAGACAATGAAGAACGGCACCTTGCGGTTACGACTTCGGGAGAGAGAAGTGGAGAATAGCTTCACATCAGTAAATTTTAAACTGTTAGTTTCGACAGTTTGTAGTTCCGAGGGGAGTCTTCGGAGGAAAAAGAAGGATCAACTCCGTTACAGAATTAAAACAGAGTTAGTTAAGTATTTGGAGTGCAACGGACTTCTGAATGATCGTCAATACTGATTCCGTGGAAGACGGTTCACGGGAGACCTTTTGACACTTATAACCGATATATGGACATCTGCGATTGAACGGCATGGTGAGTCAAGGGCGGTCGCATTGGATATATCCAAGGCTTTTGACCGCGTGTGGCACGGGGCATTGCTGAGCAAACTTCGTTCATATGGACTTTCCCAACAGCTTTGCGACTGGACGAGGAGCTTCCTCGAGAATCGATCGATCCGGGTTGTTGTGGACGGCGACTGTTCGGATCTGTATCCTGTTAATTCAGGGGTGCCCCAGGGTTCTATTTTGGCTCCAACCTTGTTCTTGCTTCACATAAATGATTTGTTGGAGACAACGGATAACAAAGTGTTTAGTTTTGCGGATGACAGTACGCTTGTTTCCTCCTTTTCGAGTGTTCGGCCGATTGGTGTGTGGGGAGGAAGTATGTACCGGACACGGTCACTAGATTCACTTCCTCCTCCATCATAATGTCATTTCATTTCATTTTCTTGATCAAATTTCTTTATAAATTTTTTTTTCTTCTTCTTATTTGGTTATTTCTCTTGTGTTCTCTTTTCTTCTTATAAGCAATTTTTTTTGTTGTTTTAAATTTTTGTTTACTTTGTTTTTCGTTGTTTTATGTTTACTTTTTTCTTCTTCTTCTTATTTGGTTATTTCTCTTGTGCACTCGTTGTATGGGGTGTTGACGTCCGGCGCCGTGCTTCCTCGGAATGAGGGAAGAGCGTGGAGGTTAATTAAATTAAAATAATTTTATTTCATTTTCTTGATCAAATTTCTTTTTAAATTCTTTTATTCTTCGAATTACTTTTATAAATTCTCAACTCAAATTAACTGATAAAACAAACTTAAAGTCAACTCTAAACTCTTTTTTCCGAACTCCTCTCGTTCGGAACTGAAAAATTTTCTATTTCTATTTTTTCTTGTGTGACTTTTCACATCAATCAATTTGGACGAAAATCCAAGTTGCTATGTTTTGAATAAATAAAAATGTGCAGGTTATTAAGTGTGCTGTAACTGGTAATATTGTGAATGTTTATGAATGGTATGTATTAAGTGAGAATGTAATATATGTTAAGTGAAGTTTTTAAGGATGTGTTAGGAGATTCAGTGTTAAATTTAATAAGGGTAGTATTCTGGAATACAACATCCCACCCTTCTTCGAGAAAGAAAATTATCCTTGAAGAGAATAATTTTCTAGTAACTATAGGTTAGATTAAGATTAATTAAAGGCTTGGATTTTCGTTCAATTACATTACAATGGTTTTCAAAATTAATCTTTCATCAAAGGTTACAATAATCAAAAAGTTCTTAATACTAGAAAATTAATCTATTTACATTATGTATTAACTAAATTTTTTCAATAATATCAAAAAGTTCTTAACACTAGAAAAATAGTCAAAATATTCTATTTACATTACATATTACCTAACTAAATTTAAATATTTCTTCTTGGAACCTTTTGTTTTCTTATCCAAAAGTTATTATGACATATTATATTAATTATATAATATTAATATTATTGTTTCAAAATTCTCATTTCCGTTCGAATATATATTAATTCCAAAATTTCCAATATATATATTACCTCTAAAATGTTCTTTCTTTCGTCCCCCTCATTAACTTTTTTTTTTTTTTTTTTTTTTTTTTTTCTCATTTCCGTCATTTCCTACAATTGTTAGATTATTTCATACATATTGAATAATAAAACAAAGGCCATTTGTTATGTGTTTATCTTTTCCTTAAATTTATGGAAAATTTTCCAAAACCTTTCTGGGCCTATTATTATGATGATTCTATAGAAATGCATAATACCAAAAATCTTCTTAAGAACTGATTTCAAATGTCCTAAATGACTGTGTAACTTTTTATTTTTTTGTATTTTGTGTTTGAATAAATGTTTATCGTTGAAAAAGAAAATTTGTAATGTACTTATATGTTTTTCCTTTTCCACACCTATTTTAGATAAATTATTATTTTCATTATTTATTATATCGTGTTTCAGTAAGTGTTTGTGTTTGTTTTCGTTGTTTAAAATATTTATTGTTTTCGGCTTAGTGTTGTCATTGTCCATAGCTTTAACTGCTGTCGGAACGTCTACCTTTTCAGTCTTACTCACTGCTGATGGATCGTTTAGTTTCTCAGTCTCATTTACTGATTCGTATAGTTCTTCAGACTTATTAGCTGTTAGAACATATTGGTTCCCAGTACTATTTGCTGTTTGAACTATTTCTTCAGTTATATCTGCTGTAGAAACATTCAATCCTTCAGTCTTTGCTGCAGAAAAGATTTGTTCATCAGTATTAGCTGCTGAACTGACTTGGGTTTCGAATTTTATTGCAACTATTGGGTCTTCAGTCTTTAACACTGCTGAATGTTCAGTCTTTGTTGCTGAAGTGCCGGGGTTGTCTATTGGGATAGCCGAAATAGAAGGGATTTCTGTTTGTATATTTTCTGCAGGATCCGAATTTTCAGTCTTTAATACTGCTGAAAATTTCGAATTTTCAGTCTGTGTTGCTGAATTATTTTCCAGAATGGGAGTATGAATCGGAGTCTTTATATTAGGGACAGGGTTATCTTTGTTTATATGTCTAGGTTTATAGGAGTATGTGGGCTCAGGGTAAATTTGGCTAGGAGCTTCATTAAAATGGTCGTTATTTATTTCCAAAGATCTAATGCTGTAAATAGAAAACTTTGGTCTGTCTTCCATCAATTTTGGTTGGCGTCAGGCCTCGTTTTCCGACTCTTGCACCCGAGAAAAGGGAACATTTTGCCGATCGTTTTGTCTATTGGTGGTCCTAGAATTTTCACCAAAACGATTTTCAGAGTTTGTAGGATTATTTCGGAATGGGTTACGCGTTGTTGTACCATGTTGGTAATTTGTTGAAGACGATCCATTCCTAGATATCTTGTATCTACACTCATTCTCTGTGTGATTATTCCGACCACAGAAATTGCATAATATGTTATATTCCCTTTTTATGGGTTGTCTATTCGGAAAAGTGGACTGCATGTTTCGATAACATGTGCCCTGTGTATGCCCTGACTTACCACAGGTTTGGCAGACTATGCGATTGAATGTAGGTTTTTCCTTGTATTGATATGACCTGGGAGAATTGTCCATTCGAGCCGCATGTGACACTACATGTGCAATCGACTGTTTTAAATTGTTTCCCCCATGGGCTTTAGCTAGTATCTTTAGCTGTTCGTCGTTTAGTCCATCCTCAAATGTTTGTACGGCCAATTTTTTGTTTTCTTCCATTAAGAATTCCCTAACCACCGCGTCTGCTGTTATTTCACACGTGGCAGAGTTTAGAGTCCTTAGAGCATTCGCGACTCTATCGCCGTATTCCCGGACGGTTTCTCTGTAGCGTTGTTTCAGAGAAATCAACTCATTGTGTGCCGTCGACCGAGATTGCTCCTCTTTATATTCCGATTCTAATTTTTCTTTTAAATCCTCCCACTTTGCGATTTCGCTATACCTAATCAGATCGTAAGCATGACCCTCTAGTCTATTTTTGACTAGATCTAAAAATGTCTCGTATATATCCGGGTCTGCCTTCTTTATGGATCTAAATAAAACGTCTCCCCCGGAAATAAATTTACCTAAGTCGCAGGGTTTCCCGTCAAAGGTAGGGACGATTCTGAAAACATCAGAAATTCCGACAGAAAGAGCCATTTCAGGGGGTTTAATGTGTATCGGTTGATAGTGGATTTGTTCTTCCCCCTGCCTAGCCGCCTGTCTCGTGTAATATGGACTCGTAATAGTGAAAGTTTAAAATAAAAGGCGAAAATTCGTTATCAATTCTTAAAAATATGGTTAACTTAAAAATATGGTTATGGAAAAATTGGCCTTTCTTTTGGTTATTCAATATATATATATATATGGGAAAGAAAAATAAATTGGTCCCAAAACTGAAAAGAAAGAAAATTCGACGAGAAAGAAACAAAAAAAAAGGAAATGTCTTCGAAATACTGAAATTAGAATTTGCAAAGAATATAGATAGAAATTTCTATCCAAAAAATATTCTATTGGGATAAGGAGAGCTTCCAAGTAGAAAATATTCCTAAAAAAAGTAGAGAGAAAAGTCGCTATTTAAAAAATTCTTACTCTACTAAATGTTGTCGTTGTACTGTTGATAGCAGTCTTGAGTGTTGCTCTTTTTTTTTCTTCTTCAGTTTTCCTTAGTTGTTTCCTTTGTGTGGTTCTTTTTCTTTTTCTTTTTAAATTTTTTTTTTCCTTTTCCGCCAGGCAGACTTCACGTCCTAAAGTTGATTTGCTAATCCTGGTCTTGGCTGCTTTCCTTTTTTTTTCTTTTTATTTCGTTGTTTTATGTCGGGGGTTTTTTTTTTTTCTTCTTATTTTGGTTTTTTCTCTTGTGCACTCGTTGTATGGGGTGTTGACGTCCGGCGCCGTGCTTCCTCGGAATGAGGGAAGAGCGTGGAGGTTAATTAAATTAAAATAATTTTATTTCATTTTCTTGATCAAATTTCTTTTTAAATTCTTTTATTCTTCGAATTACTTTTATAAATTCTCAACTCAAATTAACTGATAAAACAAACTTAAAGTCAACTCTAAACTCTCTTTTCCGAACTCCTCTCGTTCGGAACTGAAAAATTTTCTATTTCTATTTTTTCTTGTGTGACTTTTCACATCAATCAATTTGGACGAAAATCCAAGTTGCTATGTTTTGAATAAATAAAAATGTGCAGGTTATTAAGTGTGCTGTAACTGGTAATATTGTGAATGTTTATGAATGGTATGTATTAAGTGAGAATGTAATATATGTTAAGTGAAGTTTTTAAGGATGTGTTAGGAGATTCAGTGTTAAATTTAATAAGGGTAGTATTCTGGAATACAACACAAAGAATACAACACAAAACAAAACTTCTCGACAAAGGAAACAAAAGTAAATAAAATTCACTGTTTTAATGTCATTGATCCGTTTATTTATATTTAAAGAAACGGTTGGTGGAATAAAACGGACGATAAAAGGTACATTGATATTTTATAACTGCCGAGAATGGCATAGAGCAGAAGAGCTTTTTACACACACATTTCGCGATTGCGTACAATTTATTTTATGTTGAAATCATACCACTGGCAATGGTTTTCAATTAAGTCACTCCGGTACAAACCGAAATTTACGCACACTCGACTCGGTGATATTTCGCGCGTCTCCGCAGTGACGGAGAGCAGGAGATCGCGTGTGACCAGCGGTTCAACAGATGGAAAACGACTCCACGATATTCAATCGTTATTAAACGAAATTCAGCAGTGAAATTGGTTGCCTTAAAAATATTTTACTCCGGCCCAACTTCTTCTCCTATATAAATCTCAAATTAGATCCGCGCTCGAATATTGCTCTCATGTTTGGAGCTAAGCTCCTAAACATACTCTCGACCTACTTGAGAGCATACAGAGACGAGCGTTCCGCCTGATCGGGGGCTCGGCACTGACGCCGGGACTACAGTCGCTATCACATCGAAGGCGCGTAGCCGACCTTTGTCTGTTTTACAGATATTATCACGGGTACTGTTGTTCGTAGATTCTTGGTATTGTTCCACGTAATTCGGCTTATATGCGCCCCACAAGACAATTCGACGGATCGCACCCGTTTGTGGTTCATCTCCCGACGGCGCGAACATCCCTGCATCAGAACTCGTTCCTCTACAGAGCGAGGAAGCTGTGGAACTCCCTTCCCACGCGTGTGTTCCCGGAGCGTTACAACCTGCAACTGTTTAAAAAGAACTGCAACAGTTATTTGATGGCATCTCGGGGCGCCCACTCGGCGCTATAGGTTCGCCTCTCTCGAGAGGAGTCTAATAAAACAAAAAAAAATTCTAAAGTAAAGTGCAGTGTTAAGAAAAACAATAATGAATGTGAAATTCCTAAAAGTGAATAAAAGAACAAGTCAGTTAATTCTAAAACGTGTTTAATTGAAGACATTAAAAGAACAATTCCATAAAAAGACCAAATTACTGAACCCTGAAAAGTGAAAAAAGAAAATAAAAGTGTTTCAATTACGTATCATCATCATCATCGGCACTACAACTGGGAACCGGTCTTGGCCTTATTTAGCAAGTCCTGAGGCTTGTTAAATTTTCCATAATGATTTGTTTTTTTCCGGGCAAGGGCATTAGTCTTGCGCCGGATTCAATTACGTATACTTACCATTTAAAAATGGTTACACTTTTATTTTGTCTCTACATAATTTTGAATATATTTGTATTTGTTTGCTGAGGTTACTTACGTGTTTTTTGCTGCTTTGACTGGACTTGGAGTCGCTGGTGCTACTGCTTCCTCTGTCGAATGTTGTTTTCTTAATGGATATTGAAACATTTTTCAGGGTTTAGTAATTTGGTCTTTTTATGGAATTGTTCTTTTAATGTCTGCAATTAAACACGTTTTCGAATTAAGTGACTTGTTCTTTTATTCACTTTTAGGAATTTGACATTCATTATTGTTTTTCTTTACACTGGGTAATTACTTTACTTTAGAATTTATTTATTCAGTTAACAAGTTGTTTAATTTAAGTTTGGCAAAAAATGTGCACACACGACGACCAACCAATTTGATACTCAGATCTCGACTCCCCACTAAAAACTCACCCTCTGACCCAATGCTATACATATAATATGCCGTTGTAAAGGTGTGCGCGTTTCGTTGTCCACCGATGGACGGTCACAACGAACAATGGCTGTCGAACTCGTTCGGCACAAAAGGGGAGAGAAAATGTCGACCGGGGCGGTGGCTACCGCCGGTGATGTCCATCCGCTGATCAATGCTGGTCCGATGTTCTGTCCACCTGAAATGGGAGGATACTTAGTTTAGAAACGGGTCTCGTTAGGGTGCCCGCAGCAGTCCGTAGCATTGCCACTCTCACGGGTCCATCCCGGCCAGGGTGCACCTTAGGGATTCGCGCCAGGTGCCACTTACAGGGGGGTGCCAGCTCAGTCCTGATCACGCACAGTTGCCCCACTGCGACATTGGGGGTTCGGCTCTGCCACTTTGACCTGTGTTGTAATTCCTGGAGGTACTCTGCGGACCATCGCGACTAGAAATGCTCGTACATATTCCGCAGTAACTTTGATCGCAACAACCGAGATATGATGGGTTGAAGTGTGTACGGCTCCAGGATGGTCGACGTCGGACCACCAATAAGAAAGTGTCCGGGTGTGAGCGCCGTCAGGTCGGTCGGGTCATCCTTCAGCGGCTGGAGGGGGCGTGAGTTGAGGCAGGATTCTACTTGGGCCAGCAGGGTGGAGAGCTCTTCGAAGGTTAGGACTGCGTCGCCGATAACGCGCCTCACTTGAAACTTGGTCCGCTTTACAGAGGCTTCCCAGATCCCCCCGAAGTGAGGGGCTGATGGAGGGTTGAATCACCACTAGGTACCCTCATTGGCGAGGGGGTGGGCAATCTCGGCCGTTTGCCTTGTTGCCTGGGCGAATAGCCCCCGTAATTCTTTATCCGCGCCGACAAAGTTGGTGCCGCAGATTCCTCTCCGAGCCACGAAGCGACGGTAGACCCGGAGGAAATCCTCTGTTGAGTACCCGGACGCGGCCTCCAGGTGCACCGCGCGGGTGGCGAAGCATACAAACACGGCGATGTATCTCTTGAATGTGCTCCTGGTTCCACTTTTTGATCACCTGATAACCATCGGACCGGCGTAGTCATCTCCGCTGTATGGGAAGGGCCTGGTGGGTCGCACCCGGGTAGCCGGCAGGTCCCCCACGAGTTGAAGGGTCGGGGAGGATGAGTGTCGCCAGCAACGGAGACAGCGAAAGATTACTCGCCTGACCAGTTGTCGTCCTCGGATAATCCAGAATGCCTGCCGTAGATGGTTGAGTGACACAGCTGTGTGCCAGCGTGGGGGGTCCTGTCGTGGGCATCTCGGGCGAGGAGCAGTGGGAGGAAGGACCCGGGCGGGGGGATGAGAGGGTGCCTCTCATCGGGGTGTAGTAGGGAGTGGCGCAGTCTCCCGCCGACCCGCAGAAGGCCGTTCGGGTCGAGGAACGGGTTGAGGCGCATGAGCAGGCTGTCCATAGTGACGGATGAGTTCCTGGTGAGCGATGCTATCTGCCGGTGGAAGTGGACTCTCTGCACATAGGAGACCCAGAGCTTGAGTGCTGAGTCCATCTGCGAAGGGGTTAATTCGGCGGGAATGTTTGTGCCGGGGCTCGGGCACGGTCTCCTCCCCGGCGTGGTTCTTTTCTGCAGTCGCCGGGCAAATTCGACGCATCTTGCCGTCACGCGGAGGAGTCTCGGGAGCTGGGAGTATCGCATCAGCTGCTCGTTGTCCTCTCGTGGGGCGCTTATGACGTGGCTGGTTGCGGGGCGGCATTCCAGGACCACCTCCGGGACGGCGGTGTGGGTGCAGGGCCATGATGTATTGCCTTTGAGGAACTCGGCAATAGTGACGACGAGCGCAGTTGATCCGCTGACGCTCCGCGGGACGCCAAATCGGCGGTATTCTGAACGCCGACGACGTGATGCCAGTGGGCGCCCGGTAGAGTCGTCTGGATTTCGGAGACTCGGTTGACGACGTAGGTTTTCCATCGGCTCGGCGCACCATGGATCCATGATATGACGACGGTGGAATCTGACCAGAGGTGGACTGTGGCGTTCTGGGTTGACATGATGGTGAGGGTGCGCTTCACCAGGCCGATAGTAGTTCGATGAGCTGCTGCTTCAGTAGCTGTGTCCCTATGAGTGTATCCGAGTCAGCGAAGATGTCATCCACGTATGTATTCTCCATGAGCACTTGTGCTGCTGTGGGGAAGCGTTCGCCCTCGTTGGGCGCTGCCCAAATCCCCCAGCTCCGTTGTGATAGGCTTCAAAGAGAGTCGTAATATGTAGCGGCCTCGCTGGTCGCGTCTGGTCGTTGAGGCGAAGTGAACCTCACATGCTTGCTCCTCGAAGGTCAGAGCGGTTGGTTGGGGAGAAACCTCCCCCTGAATCCAGAACTTTTCCAAGAGGTCGGGCAGCTCGCGGTCGACATTCATCTGGTGGCTGGTGTTGGGGTGCCACGGGCCGCGGGAAGCTGCGCCGGTTAGTGTCCACCCAAGGCGCGTAGCCTGGGCGATCACGTCGGAGTTGTTGGACTTCTTTAGTCCGGCTGTAAGGATCGCCGGGTATGCATCAGCGCCAATGATCAAATCCACCTTGTCCGTTGACGAGACGTCTGGGTCTGCCAACTCCAGGCCCGCCACAATAGAGAGATCGCTTGGCAGGAGTCGTGGGGGTGGCACGTAGTCCGACAGATGGGGCAGGATGAGCGCGTTGACTGCCCAGCCTTGCGAGCCCTTGGCCCGGGGCAGTATGGTGACGGAGGATAGGGCTTTTGCCGTCTGACAGCGGGCGCCCCCGACTCCATGGACTGGGATGAATGATGCGCGCCGGCGGAGGCGCAGTCGCTGGGCGAGGGATTCCGAGATAAAGGTGGCTCTGAGCAGGGGTCGAGCAGGGCCCGAGCATCCAGTCGGCGTTGGGGCCCTGACTGGGCGAGGACGCATGCTGTGGCCAGGAGAATCGCCCGGGCGGGCGGGGCGCTGAGTGTGTGAGATGACACCCCAGGATCTGACCGCCTTGGAGCTTGGGGCTTGTGCCCCTTTCCGAATCTGGGGTGGTCGTGGTCGTTGTAGTATGGAGCAAGGTGTGTTGCCACCCTTGGTACTGTCGGCATCTGGCGGTCGATGGGCAGTCACGGAGTGAATGCCTTCCTAGGCAGTTAAAGCAACGGCCCTGTTTGGTGACGTACGACTTTCGCTCTTCCAGGTTGAGGTCCCGGAATCCCTCACACGATCCGATGTAATGATATGATGTGCAGACCGAGCAGCGGGCAGGGGGCTTCTGGGCAGGTGGTGGGGCAGTGTGTACTGAGAGGCGCGCTTTGGCGTTGTCTGGCCGAATCTGTTACGCTGGGGTTGATCGATGGCGGTCCGGGGCATCTTTACGAACTCCAATGCTTCGATCCTTGTCTTCAGGAATGCATCGAGCTGGTGGTACGTGGGTGGCTGGTTGGTGTTGCCTTGCGCCGTTTGCCAGTCACGAGCGATGGGGGGGGGGGGGGGGGGCATGCGCTGTGTTGTCAGGTGAACCAGTATGTCATCCCAGGCGGTCACGGGGCGGCCGAGCGCATCCAAGGTTTCGACTGCATCATTCGTAGTATCGCGGAGATGGCGCAAGACGGCAGCAAATTCCTTTACGACGGCCTATACCTGGAAGAGCGTACTCAAGGCAGAGTGGACCAATGCACGAGTGTTGTCGAAATACTCCACCAGCTTGTTCCAAGCTCGATGGTAATAATCCTCCGTGGCGGGAATGTTTTTGATGGCCCGGGCGGCGTCGTCGCGGAGGCTCGACATCTCGTCGTTCCACATCACCAAGATCAGGATGATCCGCCAATACCGCCTGGAACAGGTCCTTAAATGGCCGCCATCCCGAGTGCTTCCCGGAAAATGTCGGCAGTTGCATTGGGGGCAGCTTGCGGGGATTGGCGCGGGGTGTCACCGCTGCAGCTCCGGCTTTGGATGTTGTCGGAGGTTCAACGTTGAGGCCACGAGGCTCTTCGGCAAACTTCGTCATCTGCTCCAAGTAGACCTCCTCGGCTGACTCGAGGAAATCCTCAGTAAAGTAGCGGTCATTCTCAGTCTCCGGCGTCGCCAGCTCTAGGATGTCGTCGTGCCGTCTACGGATCTCCTCCCATTTAACCTGTAAATTGTATTTGCGGGTTTCCACAGCACTTACCGACGATGGCCCTCGCTTCCTCAGATTGATGAATGGGCGCGTCATCTGGCTCTGTACCGTGTACTGCGCGGCGATTTGTTTCTCGATCGCTGACATCGTCGCTGTGGCTAGAGATGTTCTAGAATGCTGCTGTCATTGATACACTGTTGGTTTGTCCACAGTTAGAGTCACTGGCAAAGGATGCCACCACTTCTTCGTTTAAGTCGCGAACTGTGCGGTGACGAGTGGGTCCAACGGCACTGGTTCCGGCTCGAAGGACCAGAAAATGTTGTAAAGGTGTGTGCGTTTCGTTGGCCGCCGATGGACGGTCACAACGAACAATGGCTGTCGAACTCGTTGGGCACAAAAGGGGAGAGAAAAGCACAGTCAAGGCGTTCAACAACAACGACTGGGAATAACTTTCAAGCATAAGGTATTATTTTATTTATCAAAGTGCGTTTTATTGTTTTAAGGTAAAAGGTAAAAGGTAAAAAATCAGCTTGTATAGTGCATTTTAAAAAATATAATTAACAGTAATAAAACTTCAAATATAATTCCTTTTCCATAGGATGCTCTCAACGATAAATATCACACCGATAGAAGTGACGAGAGAGAAGTTTGAAGCAGAGCGACATCAATTTACTGCCTTATTTCCAGGTAGGTAAAAATCAATATACACGTATATAGGTTGAATATCTCATTTATGTATGCAGTTTAAAGTTCGTGAAGGCTTGCAGGCGGGTAAGCTTTTCATGATTTACGCTTTTTTAGAATGCGATCCTTCAATAATTTCGCCAATAGGGTAGTGTAATAAGCCACAGTGAACGTCTGCTCTTATTGAGCAGTATGAGTGCACGCCATACCACGATAATTTATCGGCCTGTCGGTTTTCTGAGAGTTTAGTTTAGTTTAGTTTAGTTTAGTGTGAGGGCGGACCCCTTATTTATTTAGCTTAATGCAAGCTTCCATTAACTTAAATTAACTTAATGTAAAAAGTCTTACAGACTATCTTAAACTAGAGTAAGAATGAGAAAAAAAGAAAAAAACCGGGAAGGTAAAGGTGGCTGTGCGATGGGTGAGGTAGGAGGCTAGGGAGGAGCGAGTGTGTGTGGGGTGGTAAATTCGGCATTTGTGAGACAGTGACAGTGCAGGGCAGGAAGAGGTTGAAATTGTGGGTGGGGCTTGGGGAACTATTTTGAGGGTAGGAGAGGAGAGGTAGGATTGCGAGGTAGAGGGGATTATTGGAGGGAGGGGGCGGATTTAGGACGGGTTTATTTTGAGACGTCGTTTAAGAGTGGGGGTGGAGATGTTGAAATCGAAGGAGGTGGGGAAAGAATTGACCTGTCGTAGCATACGCGAGATGGGTTCGCTAGCGCCGTAAGAAGTGTGATGAGCAGGCACGTAAAATAGTCGTGGGTTACGTACGTTACGGGGGTTTGTATGCAATGTTAAAGTGGATAGCAAGCTTGGGCAATTGATTGAGCCAGACAGAAGGCGATGGACAAAGATGATATCGGCATGGATTCTGCGTTCTTCAAGTGTGTTTAGATTGATTAGACGGAGCCGGCTTGTGTATGGTGGTAGAATCAACCGATTTTCCCAGTTTAGTCCGCGGAGGGCGAAGCCCAAGAAACGACGTTGAACTCCCTCAATCCTGCGAATGTCTGTCACTTGATACGGGGACCAGACCTGACTAGCGTATTCGAGTAGTGGCCGGACAAAAGTTGTGTAGAGTGATCGGGTAACGTATGGGTTAAGGAATTCCTTCGACCAGCGTTTGACAAACCCAAGGCCGGCGTTAGCCTTGAGGATTATATAATCAAAATGTGCTCCTTGTCGAATAGGACGCCCAGATCGCGAATCAATTCAACCGATGTTATCGGTTGGTTCAGTAAGAGATAGGAGCGTGGGTGAGTGGGGGAACTCTTCCGAGAGAAGGTGATTGTGTGACATTTGGCGATATTCATTTCTAGACAATTATTTTGGCACCAAGTCGAGAAGCTGTCAAGATCTGCTTGGAGAAGTGAGGAGTCCAGGGGAGAGCGGATTGTCTTAAAAATTTTGGAATCATCCGCTTAAAGCGAAATGAAGGAGTGATTAATGCAGGAGCCTATGTCGTTTATGGTTAGGATAAATAGGAGTGGGCCGAGGTGACTGCCCTTGGGGACACCCGAGGTTAGGAAAAAAGGATCAGAGAGGGTGGATCTAAATCGCACGCGGCAGGTTCGATAACTAAGATAGGATGAGACCCACTTAATCAACAGGGGTTCGAAACGGAGGGAGGATAGCTTGAAGAGAATGAGGTTATGGGAGGTTTTGTCGAAGGCCTTGCTAAAGTCGGTAGCGACTACGTCGACCTGATCGCCGTTTTCTAGGGCAAGGAGTGTGTGGGATGTGAATTAGACAAGGTTAGTAGTAATGGACCTGCCTGAGAGAAAGCCGTGCTGGTTCGGAGAGATGATGGGTGCGCAGCGAAAATGTAACGCCTCATATAGTAGGCCTTCGAACACTTTAGGAATGTGCGAAAGCTTAGCAATGGGACGATAGTTGGATATATCGTTTTTTTTCTCTTTTTATGTATGGGGGTTATGTAAGAGGATTTCCAAAAGTTAGGGAATAGACCTTGAGCAAGGGATAGATTGAAAATTGAGGCGAGCGGGAGAGAGAGAGAAGAGGAACAGTTTTTAAGAGGATAGCAGGAAGTCCGTCTGGGCCGGGGCTGAAATCGTCTTTCAGTTCTTCAAGTTTCTTTGTGACTTGGTGTTGTTGTATGTGTAGAGGGATGAGAGGGCCGATGGAGAATTCAGACATGCCAGTAAAGTGGGAGGGGTTAGGCTCGAACGAGTCGTCCGTGAAGGATAGTTTGAAGAAGGACGCGAAAAGATTGGAAATGGTTGGGAAGTCCGTTGTAGTAGTTGAGCCGTAGAAAAGGGATGTGGGATAGGCATCAGATTTCCGTTTGTGGTTGATGAAGTGGAAGAAAGATTTGGGGTCGTTGATCAGATTGAATTGAGCTTTGGCAAGGTGATTGTAGTAGAGAGAGAGCTGTAAAGCTCGGTGAATTGGTAAAAGTAACCCAGATAGTTGGAGTAGTCAAGGGGAGAACGCGTGTTTAGGAAAGTGTTCCACAACTTATTCCTTTTGTTACGAAGGGTGCGTAGTTTGTGGTTATACCATGGATACAAGAAGCGAGGGGTGGTGGTTGTCAATAGTTGAGAGGGTGTGGGGACTAGAGACAACTGAGGAATTAAGGGGGTCTGTCGTGAACACAAGATCAAGTTGTCTGCCCAGATGGTTTAGGACATTGCTTACTTGGCAAAGGCCAGAGTCGGTGAGGCTGTCTATAAAGAGACATTTCTTGGTAGTAGTGGGGTTTGAGATGTAGTGGGAGTGGTCGTCAGACAGCGTCCATTGGAGATTGGGGAGATTAAAATCGCCAAGGACTACAATGTCGTCTTGGGAAGAACTAGCCTCAGTTATGCGGTCGATTGCCGCAATAGCGAGTTCGTTTGACTCGATGGCTTGCGATGGAGGTATGTAAAAGCATATGATGAACACGGACTTTGAGCGGTGTTCAATTTTTATTGCGACATAGTCGAGGTTGGGAGAAGAAGAGTTGGTGATAAGAGAAGATGTAAATTCATTTTGGATGGCAAGCAGCACGCCTCGGCAGGGGGTGTCAGGACCGGAATGATGGACCTTGTCGTCCCAAAAAACCGTGAAGAAAGGGGGGCAACAGTTCCAGGCTGTTGATACTGGGGGTCAGGTTACTTTCGGTCAGTGCGTATATATCAAAGGGAAAGGAGTGTGTATTTTGTAAGATTGAATGCGTTTTGGACCGTAGTCCTCTGACATTCTCGTAGTAAATAGTTAGGGGAAGAGTATTGGGAGAGCCTGTTAAAAGTGGTTCGTTATTACACAGTCAGGAAAAATCATTCATAAAAGTCTAAGAAGAAACCAAATACTTTGTTTTCAGACTCCTATTATTTACCATCGTTAGAGGAGGAATCTAAATCTTTGACTTCTCCAATGCACAATTTGTATCATTGGATATTGGACAGACAAAAATACAAGAAGGACATTTTAAAGTAATACGAGTACATGACCTTAATATCGAAGAATATGAAAGGCTTATCGAAGAAGTCACACCTACCCTAGAATTAAACATTACTCGTAATCATCCCTTATACCCCTTTATCTTACACGAAGTACAACAAATAAATAATCTCATTTTTAACTTAAAACCAAGAGAGGTAACAAGATCACTTGACTTCATAGGTTCCGTATGGAAATGGATCGAAGGATCTCCTGACCATGACATTTTTTTGTTATTGAAAACAAAGTATCAAATTTACTAGTAAACAATAATAACCAGATTATCATAAAAAGGTTACATAATGAAAGAATATATAATCTTACGAAAATGAACAATGACATTATTAGCTTTATAAAAAACGATTACATTGTAAATGATAAAATTATATCAAAAATTCAATGTAAGGTAAAATTGTTAAAAGAACAATTACAAAAAATAAACCTCGCTATTCATTGGGCAAAAGTAGAAATTATAAATTCATTAATATTATCTAAAGAAGAAATAATTAGTTATAAGAGCACGTGATAAAGCAAAAATACCATACGAAACTATTGAAGAAGCCTTAAATTTCGCAGAAGTCAAAACTGCTAAAATGTAAACACACTTCTTCATATTATAAATATTCCAATTACTAAACAATCTAATTATGAAAGACTCTTGTCTCTGCGTTGTTCGACTGGTGGCAAACAAACGCTATCGAACATAAGCTAGAATTGTACGCTACAAGTACACCGTCATATCCAGTGGTGTATTGGGGGGGGGGGGGGGGGGGGACGCGCTGGAACGACGTTCCCTTACCTTTTTTCAGAATCGGAACGCGTTCCAGTACTTTTTTGGTAGAAATTTTTTTAATTGCAAATGAAAATTATATTTTAAATTGGCGAATTATAAAAACATTTCAAAAAATATGTTAACTAACAGAGTATTTATCTTGCTTTTTGTGTTAATCCATATATTTATTAATGCACTTATAGTGCCGGGCGAAAATCGAACCATGTAAACGTTTCCGAGTGAACCACTTATAAAGATATGATGAAGTCAACGCGGAAAGATACGCGACAATTCGGAGAAAAGAAACAACGAGACTTTTCAAACAAAAAAAAAAGAAAATCGAATGGGAAGCGAATCGAATCGAACAAATTCCAGAAAATGCTAGAGCAAAGAACATCAGGAGAATGTATGTCGGCATAAATCCGATTAGAGACGGATACCGAGGGAGAGCCAAAACAGTTCAGGACGCAATTGACTGCCTGGTAACAGAAACAAATAATATCATTGCAAGGTGGAAGCAGTACTTTGAAAAACTGCTTAGCGCGAGCAAGAATCAACCACAAATAAATGTACCAGACGTACAGACAACCGATCCACAGTTTCCAGAGCCGTTTTCAACGAAGTAGTAGAAGCAATAAATCGATTGCAAAACAACAAGGCTCCCGGAGTTGGCTGCGTTTGGGCAGAGCTTATGAGACAACCGCTTGGATGGTCCAAGCTAGAAATAAATGAAGACAAAACAAAATATATGGTTCCGGTGAGGGCAGGTGGGCCTCAGGGAACACACATAAACGTCAGGAGAAAGATATTTGAGAAAGTTAAAGAGTTTAAGAGTTAAGAGGAAGGTAATGAAATGTCAAAAGAAATTAAAGAAATATTGCATTCCGACAACACTAGTTAGTACGCAGTCACCAAACTGCTAAAATCGATTCTGCTGTCACGTAAAATTTAGCTCCGTATTTATAGAACTGTGGCGGGGAAGTATGTACCAGCATGGGTACTTGGTTCACTTCCTCCGCCAACATCCACTTACAGTCGCCCATTGCGCCGCCGTAAACTGTCCGCAGGAAATTGTCACCACTGAATGAAGCAAAGCGCACCGATGGTAGTCTCCGGAATAAAACGTACTGATTTGGTTAATGTTAATTCTTTATTCGTTACGAGGTTGCTTTCACTTAGATTTATCCTTTGACATTAATCTGATTTTTCTGAATTTAATTTAAACACCCACACGACGGGCTTTTTTAATTACTCCTTTCGTTACTACGCACTAGACTCTAGTTATTATCGCTCCCGTCCGCGGAACGGAAGCGGAAGTCCGCACGACTAATGTCGTCGGCAGATGGAAAAGGACTCACCGATATCCTCTCCACTAAGGATATCGTTTTTACCTACCACCAGAGAAACCTAAAGTCTCTTTTGGTGGTATGTGTGCGATCGTTCAGATCTGTGTGATTTACACGTGCACGAGGGCAATGGGTAAACGAAACCGACAGGCGGTAAAAAAAACAGGAAGAAATGACCAAATGCGCCGTTGGTAATGCGGGTCATTGTTTACGCGATGCGTCGTTGCTATTATCGACGTTGGTAGAAAAAAGGTGCTAAAAGCAAATTGGATGTTTATGGCATCTCTGGCTGCAGTAGAAACCGGGTTCATGTTTGCATTAGGAAATGCTGGAGAATTTGGTTTCAGCGTCTATTGCGCTAATTATATGCAGCTGCTTGGGTTGTTTATTGATGAGAAAAAAGGTCGCCAGCCAATGTGTATGAAAAGGGATTTGTTGTATACATGACGCGGCTGGAAAAATAGACGGCGCAATATTTATGGTCCTTGTCATGACGGTTACATTGCATGCAAACCGAATCATTTTGTTTACAGGAATTTGTCTGGTACCGAAGGTGCCGAATAGGTTTGAAATTCCAGATAAGTAAAGCAAGAAATCTTACAGAAAATTGTATGCGAAGAGATGCATGAAAAGGTCAGTTTTCTTTACAGGGACTTTAAGATTATAGATTTTTACAGGTACTAATGCTGTTGCATTAGCGAACTTAAGGAAGTTGGGTAGTACTTATGGGGGTTTTTTCAGGAAAGTGGACCGTGGAGGTTGGCGGAACCGCCACAGAACCATAATCATGCCGATGAACATGAGGACAATGGGTGACGCGACGTTGAGGAGATCGGATCGGATGGGCAAGCGGCCACCTGAAGGAGGGTGCACAGGACAGGGAACGATGGCGCAGCCGAGTCAGTAAGTTCATGAACTTCCGGGTTGTTGTAGGCCAAAAAATTGTAGAAATATTATTTCCAAAAACCAACTTAAGTAAATTCATTTTTGAGAATTCTACATTTGTGAATGGTTCAATAAAATTCTGCCCGCAATTCACAGAAGCATTACACATTCAACTAAAATCGGGTGTCGCATCTTATTTTACACCAAGCGAAGATCAGACATTTGTGGACACGCACATTTTTATATTAATCATTCAAAAATTTTAAGTATTCATTTTGACTCCGACAGATTGCTCTTTCCACGGCTTCTGAAAGGGGACGGCAATCTGATATGAATGTTAGCGCGTACGGGAATGTATGTTAGTGCCCTAAGGAGCCCTACCATTTCCCTTCCACATACACATTACCCATCTACAAAAATTCCATCCATATCCCCAAATCAACATTGAGAGCGAGATCTTTTATTTCGTAATAATGTTTTAAAAAAAAAGATTGTGACCGCACATTTTACAATTCAGAGATTTGATAAGTTATATCTTACAACTGAAACATTATGACCAAATCAACATTGAATTCAATGTCAAGCAAACCGAACCAAATGTTCAATTCTCGAACATTGAATTCAATTCCTTAAAATCCAAAAAGCACAATGCCTATCTTCACTTGTATGGTATGTGCAATTAATACTTTTTAAAGCCTAGAACCCAAAACTCAAAATGAACACGTGTCTAAACAAAAATATGTCTATTTGATCCGCCGACACACAGTTCAGATAAACTATACATCATAATGTATATCTCCACGTCCCAGACGTTTTAATGACTTGCAAATAGACCAATATTTCCAGATTCTAATTTCACACCCAATCCCCACGGATCTTGTGTTACCCATCTGAAGTGCACGCAAACTCTTGTTTGCATTAGCCAGATGGATAACACAAACAAAACCCCCAAAAGGATCGGTGATAAGTGGCAATGCGTCCGGATTTCGAATAAGATAACAAAAGATTCAGATAGAGTCTGAATCGAGAGTCGGAATCGACAAGTAGTAGATAGGAAGAAAAGAGAGTCAGTACCTAACGTACGGGAGGAGAAGACCTCTTCAAAAGTTATAATATATTACATGTTATTATATATTACACGTAAATCCGTGTAGTAAATGTCCTTTTTCCCAAAGCAACAATTGTGTTTAAGTTTTAACTTCTCTTCGAAAAGAAAGTTCGTTGGTCGCAGAATTTGCTAAAACGGTGATTTGTTTGTTTCTCTCTAGTTTAATGAAAGTGACTTGTACAAAACAGTATTTATTTGTTCGCGTGTGTAAGGACAATTGCGTCGCCTATG
Organism: Microdon myrmicae; assembly: GCA_963931805.1. Lineage (NCBI taxonomy): Eukaryota > Metazoa > Arthropoda > Insecta > Diptera > Syrphidae > Microdon > Microdon myrmicae. Next base: position 125,438,093 of record OZ007496.1, read on the forward strand.
AATCCGTGAAATGGTCGGGAAAATCTCTGGCCAACTTTCGGAGCTTGGCTGATGAACCGGTTCGAGAAAAGTTTGGTTAGATGGTAGTCGGTCCCAAGGTGAGATACCACCCCGTCACGATGTACATTCCGCGATATCGTTGAGAGAAATCTTAGACGGTGTTTTGGATGGGTGGCTGATGGCCCGGACTGACACGAGGATAAGTCATGATGGTAATTTCCGATATAAAGAATTCCCGAGGTATACTAGTCTCCCATTCGGATCTCCTGGGGGACTATGTCAGGGGGAACATCATGCAGATATCATGATAAATAATGGAACTTTAAGAGGTTCGTCATCGCATAACCGGGCTCGCTCTCAAAGCTCGGCCCACGCTCGACTGGTGACGACATTTTGTAACATCGGGGGCATCGGTTTCACCAATATGAATGTAAACGGCATCCACCAATATTTGCAAACAACGAAACCTGATATCCTTGCCCTAACTGAGACCCAGGCCGATTCGTCAACTGATTCGACATATCTTCGTTGCTCAGGATACGACTTACATTCGAGATTCCGTTTTAAGGGCGGAGTCTGCGTCTTCGCGCGGTCCGATCTGGGCTTGCCAGAGGATGGAGGCGTTGGAACCCAATAATATGGACATCATATGGTTGAGGGTCCTGCTGAGGAATCCCGTTAAATTTCTCTGCGAGCAGATTACAGCGGCAAAAAAAAGATCTTTTAAGCAATGGCGCTCCAATCCCACCAATGGTAACAGAACGAATTTTGTTAGAATCAGAAACGCGTGCAACCAGACGATTGATACCGCGAAGATGGCTCCCAACGACAGGGTGATCAATAAGCTCCTTCGGCGCCCAACTGATTCGCTCTCCTTCTGGTCAATGGCAAAATCTGTCAGCGGTAACCTCACATGCTCCTCTTTCTCTCCGTTGGTGACAGACAGCCGGACGTTAGTCACGAATCCAAAGGATAAAGCTAATGTGTTCGCGAATTTATTTTCCGTAAATTCAAACCTCGATCCCGGCCTTTTGGAGCCACCTGTGATCTCTCCGGTACGATCTTCCATGCGGGATGTGAGATTTCGTCCGCGCACTATTCAACGCATTCTACGTGAACTGAATTGTAGGAAGGCAAACGGCCTGGACGGAATACCAGCAATAGTCCTTAAGAACTGTGCTCCAGAACTGTCGCCGGTTCTTGGCAGACTCTTCCGCTTATCTTATGCACGGAGGGCCTTTCCTGCCTGCTGGAGTTCAGCCAAACCCAAAGACGGGAAAAAAGTGTCTCCCACAAAATTACCGTCCGATAGCATCCGATAAAATATACATTATCTAAGGTAATGGAAAAAGTCATCAATACAGAGTTGGTTAAGTATTTGGAGTGCAACGGATTTCTGAATGATCGTTAATACGGATTTCGTGGCAGGCGGTCCACGGGAGACCTTTTGACACTTATAACCGATATATGGACATCTGCGATTGAACGGCATGGTGAGTCAAGGGCGGTCACATCGGATATCTCCAAGGCTTTTGACCGCGTCTGGCACGGGGCATTGCCGAGCAAACTTTGTTCATATGGAATTTCCCAACAACTTTGCGACTGGACGAGGAGCTTCATCGAGGATCGATCGATCCGGGTTGTTGTGGACGGCGAGTGTTCGGATCTGTATCCTGTTAATTCGGGGGTGCCCCAAGGTTCTATTTTGGCTCCAACCTTGTTCTTGCTTCACATAAATGATTTGTTGGAGACAACGGATAACAAAGTGTTCAGTTTTGCGGATGATAGTACGCTTTTTTCCTCCTTTTCGAGTGTTCGGCCGATTGGTGCATCTGCATCGCATCAGTTGAGATGTGGACAGATGGACTCTCTGAATCAGGATCTAGATAGGGTCCTGCAGTGGGGAAGGGCCAATCTCGCCGACTTCAATGCAGTGAAGACACAATATACAACGCGCACAAAGAAAGGTGGATCATCGGTTCCACAGCTGATGATGAATGGCCGGGCCCTCGAGGCAGGGGAAAGTTTGAAATTGCTCGGCGTCACGGTCTGTGGGAATGTATCATGGCATAAACACGTTTCGGGTATCGCCAGATCAGCCTCAGGAAAACTGAGCTATCTTTTTAGAGCCAAGAAATATTTGACCCCTGCCCAACTTCTTCTCCTATATAAATCCCAAATTAGACCCGCGCTCGAATATTGCTCTCATGTTTGGAGCTCGGCTCCTAAACATACCCTCGACCTACTTGAGAGCATACAGAGACGAGCGATCCGCCTGATCGGGGACTCGGCGCTGACGTCGGGACTACAGTCGCTATGAAATCGAAAGCGCGTAACCGACAGTTATTTGATGGCATCTCGGGGCGCCCACTCGGCGCTATAGGATCGCCTCTCCCGAGAGCAACACCTTCGATAGTGCGCGAAAAGACAAATACACACGAGTTCGACACATCCATAAAGGACAATAACGGTATCCTACTCTTCCCGGGATACCGGAAGCGCGGTGGTGCACCAGAAGTATTATAGGAACAAGTGAGTAAACACATAACATTTGGACAATATCTATTCGGCTTTGTTGAAACAAATTTTGTCTGCTTTTGTCTTAGTTTAAAAACGACATTTTCCCTTGTCTCAATATCACATTTCATTCTATACATTCAAAACACATACACAATATTTTTCCCTAACCTAATCCTATCCCAACAACGATAATTCATGGTCAAAGCTCTGCATCGTATATAACATACCAACATTTTCCGGCCTTTTTATCCCCTACCTTGCACGTGTCGTAAATGCTACCATAAGATTCTCTTAACGAGGACCTTGAATGTTTTCACACACATTTGTAGGTGCAATGACCCTTTCCACCAAATTTACTGTTACCCTATCATTATAAACAAGAATACCTGACGATTCATCGGGGGGTGGTTTCAGGTCAACGAGACCCGAAACCAAATCCCAATGAATCAATAAATGTTAGGGTGGGCGCAAATTTGTATTCCTGATATAAAAAGGACGGGAATGAGCGACTCGGGCTGTTGTAATTTTAGCCTTGCGGTCGTGATTTAAAAAAATTTCGTGGTGCGACACACTTACTTTTGTTGGTTAAAATTTGTTGTGTTATGTCCTGTGTATAAAAGTTCGGTGTGAAGCGTGTCGTGAGTGGTGTTGAAACAGTAATTGTAAAAAAGAAACAGTAAATAGTTATTGTAAAAAAATATACATGAAACAGTTATTAAAAAAAGAAGCATGAACTTAAAAAAAAATTAATTAAATGAAACCCTTTAATAAATTAAAATATGGGGTTTTCATCATTATTTCATATATAATGAGTATTTTAAAACATCTGCTAAGCGTAAAATAATCTAACTGCTTTAACTAAACGCACGTGAAAAAATATTGTTTACCCAAAGACAAATAAAATAAAAATTCAGTGAAGTCAAAATACAATTTGAACGAGCTAGAAAAAGGAAAACCAAAGACGGGAAAGTATTCTTAAAGATCTGAAGAATAAAAGGAAAGAAATATATTATTAATGTGTCACAAAATTTGCAACATTTTTATATGCTTTTTCATATGAAAGCGTTTTTGTATGCAGAGGACATTCCCCAGACACACACATGTGCATATGTTGAATACTTACGAAATGTTGAGAATACTTACATTACAATGGGCGATTTATTTCTTTTATTTATTTTTTAAGTCAACCGGCAGATTGCCACGCTGTAGGTTCCAGGATACGGTTGCGAAACAATTTTAACTGGGTTTCAGACCGTAGCAGAGTTCCCGACTTAAAGTTAGGAAAAGCACTGAGATAGGTTCTGCAGATGAACTAGTCCCATATTTGGATCTGCGGGTAAACTGCCTCAAAGGTAACAACATGCAAATAATCTAATAAGAAACCAAATTATATGCGGGGAACAATAGTCACGAACTCTGGAGATAAAGCCAGTGTTTTCCCGAATTTTTTTTCCGACAATAAAACCCTATATGGTATTTTAGAGTGTTGCGGATTGCAACTGAAGGCAACCAATGGATTCAACCTGAATGCATTGAACAACAAACATAATAACAAATGTCAGCAAACAGCTGACACCAAAAATAAGTTGATTGTTTTATAGCTGTCACGTTGGAATAATTAGATGAATGGAAAAGACTCATTTTCGCTGCTTGTTAGTATTTTGTTGTTAATCGAAATAAATCGGAACCATCCTAATGTATAATTTAAATCAAATAAAGACTATATTGTGAATTCTTACCAAAAACATTGCCTTGGGTTTATTAAGTGTAAATATCCGGTCATAGTGTTCTACAGATCGTTCAGAGATAAGGAGCAACAACAGAATACACGTGACAAATATTGATTGACACAACATAACGAAAGAAAGAAGCACCGGTGGAATTGATTATGGCTGATATGTTCTTTATCCAAACGGATCAATAGGTAATTTGACCAAGGACCAGTGACAAGAAGTGCTCCCAACCAGCCGAGACGTTATTCCCCTGGTCGCCACAACGGACCACGTCGTTCCACGGCAGGCGTTTCTAATTTTTGGCCCTGACGTCATTCCCCTGGCCCACCAACGAGATACATTCGTTGGTGGACGTTCGCAGTTCGCTCATTCCACTGAAGTCATTCCCCTGGCCCACCATCGAGATACATTCGCAGTTCGTGGCAACCATCGCACCCGGCCTTGTGGATCCGACCGCCGTCAAGTTCGCGGCATACTAGAGGGTCCAGACCCACCGCCAAGTTTGCGGCACATCCAAAAAAGGAAGCCCATTCCAAAGAGATGCCGGCACCAATGACAGTGAAGTCGAAGATGACGAAGGCTGCACTGGCGGAATAACTCGTCACAGCCCAGTTCGCCTCCCAGGAGCGCATATCCTGTTCATTTCTCAACCTTGAGAAGAGAGGGCCGCCAACGTTGTTCACGGTCGACATGCGCCAGCACAACCTCCAGATCAATTGGGAGGACATCCGACAGAAACACGACGAAATAATACACCTGGCCACGCCCGATACGATCACCGGTCACCGCTATTTTGCCGAAGGATTCATCAATCAGGCCGAGAAGATATATTTGGACGAGGCCACCAAGATTGCTGAGGCAAGGCACGCCCTCACCGCCGACCGTCCGACTACATCCAAGCCTGCGACGGACACCTTCAGTCAACCACAAAGTCGTTCGCCACCAATGATGTCGCGACTACAACCATGGTGATCGGGAACTCCACCCAAACCTCGCCTGCAAATGCCGCCTAGTCCATCACCGGCCCGTACCAGCCTTGACGGTATGCTTCCCCGATCAGGAGCTCGTATGCCGCCTGGCCCTCCACCCGGATTGCCATCACGGACGATGCACCCGGAAAAATCCCCCCATAAGGACACCAAAGACGTGACGACAACTACCGAAAATCCAGCCAAGGCAGGTGCTGCCGAAAGCAAGACCGCCAAAGGAGGAAAGGTCGAGAAGAAAACTGATCCAAAGCCTGCAACTAACGCCACCAAAGAAAGATGCCAAGATATCCGATGCGCCGAAAGAAGGAAAGAAGCCTGCTGCAGAGAAATCCGCCGACCAAGGCAGCAATGGCCAACTACCGAGGCTGCTCGAGGCTCAGTTCGCGCTCGACCCAGCCTCCCCCACTACGGCAAACAGTGCCGACCAAGGCAGCAATGCCAAACCAATGAGGCTGCTCGAGGCCCAGTTCTCGCTCGATTTAGCCTCCCCAACTATATCCAACGGAAGCCGACTATTGAACAGACATCAACATCAATACCATAGTCACCAAAAATCTCATTCCCCTGTGGCATCAGCGGTCCTCAGTCCGACAGCACTAAGAAGAAAAACGCAGCAAGTTGTAACGTAATCGCACAGTAGTAGCAACCTGACGCAGTTGCAGCTACAAGATCAGCTTAATCATAAAATGAACCACAATCCTAACCTCCACATAAATCCGCATCAATAATGTGCAACGACCAATAACACCTTATACAAAACTTCAAGTACAAGCAGTACCCATGGCATATACAGGATCCTTGCCAGATGTAATCCCAGGGCATTTCACGAATACGCCATCAACCGTCCAAGCAACAGCAGCCACGCACAATGTCCGCAGTGACCAAACACAGAGTCCGTTTAATAGTCAGTCTTACCAGCAACATCAATTGCAACAGCAACAACATTCACCAAGAAATTACCTAGGATCAGGCCAAACGTATTTGTCATTCACTAACCTATCGGTGATGTAGATCAACATATCAGTCAATTGTAATTCGCTGCACTACTCGTATGGAAATCTTCCTTCAATCGGTGGTCTCTCCGCAACTGCCGGTAGTACAGGCAACCTAACAGAGACACCGGGTAGCCACGCTCCGGCCAATGGCAGGAATCACCAAGGACGACCACTACCACATGTAGCCACCCCAATAGGGATAGGAGCGCGCAATGCCCCGCTTGACGGGCGGTGCTCCCTAGTAACCAACCATCAACTAGCACGCCTCTCAGTAATCCAGGAAAGGCGGTACTCCAATCATCCCAGTAGGCACTGTGTCCGCGACTGCCATTCACCCAACTCAACGCTGCGACATCACCCGCCACCGACCGCGTCTCGCCGGTAGATACCTTCGGACGGGACTAAATGGGCGCAGCATTCCTCACGACAACTGGTCTCGATGTAGTGAGACTAACCACCAGCCATTACGTGGTCAATGATCGTGGGTTGCGAACTTCCAATCCAACCCAGTTCACATGGTCAGTTCTGCGACCAACGTTAACGGATAACAGCGAACGAACTCTCGTCGTCACCAACCCTCCGGAGCTCCAAGACCCTCCATCCTTCAGCTATTCAGGGCGGACGGCGCTCTCCAGATCGCCGCATCACCAGGAGACCAGGGCCCTGGGCCTCCACCCCTGGAGCAACAGGGTTCGCCAATGATTGGCGAAGGCGGGCGGAATGTTGCGGATTGCAACTGAACGCAACCAATGGATTCAACCTGAATGCATCCAAAAACAAACATAATAACAAATGTCAGCAAACAGCTGACACAAGAAAGAAATTGATTGTTTTGTAGCTGTCACATTGGAATAATTAGATGAATGGAAAAGACTCATTTTTGCTGCTTGTTTGTATTTTGTTGTTAATCGAAATAAATCGGACCCATCCTAATGTATAATTTAAATCAAATAAAGACTATATTGTGAATTCTTACCAAAAACATTGCCTTGGGTTTATTAAGTGTAAATATCCGGTCATAGTGTTCTACAGATCGTTCAGAGATAAGGAGCAACAACAGAATACACGTGACAAATATTGATTGACACAACATCACGAAAGAAAGAAGCACCGGTGGAATTGATTATGGCTGATATGTTCTTTATCCAAACGGATCAATAGGTAATTTGACCAAGGACCAGTGACAAGAAGTGCTCCCAACCAGCCGAGTCGTTATTCCCCTGGTCGCCACAACGGACCACATCGTTCCACGGCAGGCGCTTCTAATTTTTGGTCCTGACGTCTTTCCCCTGGCCCACCATTGAGATACATTCGTTGGTGGACGTTCGCAATTCGCTCATAGAGCCGCCTGTGATTGCGTCAGTACAATCTTTAATGTCCGACGCAAATCCTATCCACAAATATTCCCCATGAACTCGACTTGCAGAAAGCAACTGGATCGAATACCGCCAATGATCCTTGAAAATTGTGCCTCAGAACGGTTACCGTTTCTTAGCTAAATTTTGTGCAAATTTTATTCACAGAAATCCTTTTCTACCTGCTAGAAAACTGTTCAAACTTGGTGTAACAGTCAGTGGGAAGGTGCAGTGGTATGAATATATGGCAATAACGCCAAGTACACCTTTAAGAAACTGAACAATCGTTTTAGGGGTAAAAGATACTTTATTTCAACACAACAACACAACAATGGTGGAGCCGAGTCGGTGAGGTCATGAACTTCCGGGTTCCTACAGGCCAATAAATAATACAAAAAAAAGCCACTCCTTCTACTCTACGGCGTTTCCAATGGTCTCTTTTCCGTTGGTCTTCCGGCAAGAATTCTACGGACGGTTGTATCGGTGCTAATTCTCGCTACTGGCTCGACCCATCTTAATCTTCGCGACCTGATGGTTCTCACTATTGTTGGTTTGCGGGTCCACAACTTCACGATTTATTTGTTAATTGTGGGGTTTCCTCTATTGTGTCGTGTCTTCATCGTATTTATTACCAAAGATACTTCTTCAAACTCTGTTCTCAAATAAGATTAATGCGCCCAAGCCTTGTTTCCATAGAGCAAAATCGGCATGATTATCGTTCTATATGTGGCGGCTCAACACGGACCACCACCTACATGCAATCACAGTAAGCAGAGGCTAGTTAAGTCGAGTGTATTCTTGGTCACTCTCGCACATAGGTTGAATTTGCGTGGGTATGGCTCCCACGTAAAGTCGAACCTGCGACAGAAGTTTGTCGGCGAATATTTTATGACACCAACGAAGTGTGGGCGAAATTGGCGGGAATATATCAGCGAATGTTGGCCATCGCGGAGAGCAGGCGGGCAGCTGAGAGTAATAGCGCGAATTAAATAATAACACTTCTCCGGTTTAGTAAACATTATTTTTATACAAGACTATAACTTAGTCTCAAATGATTCTTTATTTTAATTTTAAAACTAGTTGAATAGGTTAATTTCTACTTCACTATGACACTGGAGGGCTTCTTTTTTTTTTTTTAATTTTAAAACTAGTTGAATAGGTTAATTTCTACTTCACTATGACACTGGAGGGCTTCTCGATAGTATAGTGGTTAGTATACCCGCCTGTCATTCGGGAGACCAGGGTTCGATTCCCCGTCGGGGAGCCTCTGGGGCAAGAGTAATGACCTTGCCCAGAAAAAATAAATCATTATGGAAAATTTAACAAGCCTCAGGACTTGCTAAATAAGGCCAACACCGGTTCCCGGTTGTAGTGCCGATGATGATGATGATGACACTGGAGGAGTTCTCACACACAATAGCTCTCTGGAGGAGTTCTCGTACACAACACACCAGCGATGCAGATTGTATTCTATATTTTTTACTCGCTATGCTGGTCATGCATCCCATGTGTGTTGCATTGGTATCTTGGCGTCCTAGTCATTCATGATATGTTAAGGGTTTGTGGCGGTTCCGCCAAACCCCACTTTCTACTTACCCGAAAAACCCCAATAACTACAACCCAGCTTTCATAAGTTTCTGCTAATGCAATCGCATTAGCACCTGTAAATGCTTTACGCAACAAATTTATCAAATGTAGTTAGCTAAAATCTCCTGGAAGAGAATTCTTACCTGCATTCATTTATTCGAATTCAAAATTCTCTATAAGAATTCTATTCCAAACATCATAAATCCCAAGCCCAATTCGGCACCTTCGGCTGCCAAGAAAATCCCAACCTTACATACGCATTTTCCCTAGTCGAATTCCTGGAAGCAAAATAATTTGGTTTACATATATTGTAAAGGTAAGGTAGAATGCATACAACTCATGGTTGTAGCGTCTCCGGAATCGTCCTCCCTCACATACGGGGTCAACAATTCTCCTTAAGACCTTCCTCTCGAACGCGGCTATGAGTTCACAGTGCCTTTTATTGGGCACCCAGGCCCGGATACATACATGAGTACTGGTAAGACCGTGGTCTTGTACAGTAGTAGCTTGAATGTTCTGGATAAATTTCGAGATTTAAAGAGCCTCGATAGACCATAGTAGGCTTTGTTAGATTTGATCAGTCGTTCACCTATTTCTTCTTCCATATTGTTATCGGCTGGTACTATTGACCCAAGGTAGTTAAAGGATTGCACTATTTCAAATTCGTGTTCCACTACCCTGATAGTTTGACCAACGCCTCTTCGCAGAAGTTGCCATCATGTACTTAGTTTTTCCCTCATTAATGTGCAGTCCCAGTTTTTGTGCCGCCTGCTCGATCTTGGTAAAGGATTCCTGTACAGGCGATTCGGTTCTACCGATGATGTCGATGTCATCTGTGTAAGCAAGTATCTGGCTGAACTTGCTGTTAATAGTCCCTCTAGTTGTGACGCCAGAGTCACTGATTGCTTTCTCCAACGCCAAGTTGAAGAGGAGGCAGGCCAGACCGTCCCCTTGTCGGAGTCCATTATAGATGTTTATTGGTTTGGACAGCAATCCCGCTATTTTTACTTGACTAGTTACGTTGGTCATGGTCAACCTAAAAAGTCGTATCAATTTGTTTGGAATGCTGAACTCTCTCATGGCATTATATAGTTCTACCCTGGCTATGCTGTCGTAGGCGGTCTTAAAGTCTATAAATAGATGATATAATGGAATCTTAACTGACATTTTTCCATCGCCCGCCTAAGGGTGAATATCTAATCAATCGCTGATTTGCCTGGGATGAAGCCACACTGATATTGACCAATGATGGCTTTAGCGTATGGGGCTATCCGATCTTGTAGTATAGTGGAGAGTTTCTTATAGGCGGGACTCAACAATGTTATACCTCTATAGTTGTTGCACAGTGTGAACTCTCCCGTCTTATGTATGGCGCAAATTATCCCACGACGCCAATCTGCTGGCATCTCCCCTTGCTCACATACGTGCACCACGATCTCATGAATTGCGAGATGTAACGCCGTCCCTCTTTGTTTGATCAGCTCAGCTGGTATGCCATCAGCTCCAGGGGCTTTATTTGATTTGAGCTGTCTAATGGCTTTTAATGTTTCCTCTGTGCTTGGTGACGGCAGCATTTGACCTTGATCTTGCATTGGTGGAGCCTCCAATTCTTCTGTGAGCTAACCATTTAGCAATTCATTGAAGTGCACTTCCCATCGCTCCAGAATGCCTTCAGGATCGGTGATCAGATTACCCTCTTTATTCTTGCAGTAAGTGCAGCGTGGTGTGTACCGCGTCATACGGATTATTTGGTACAACTTCGGCGTCTGGTGTGAACCTCGCTCTGCAATTTTCTCTATTTCACAGACAAGGTTTTTTTCCCATGCACTTTTCTTTTGTCTGTGGAGTCTTTTTTTAGATCTTCTGAGCTCTTTGTATTTCTCCTCGCGTAACCGCGTCCTATGAGACTGCTGCATCGCCCGGTATGCAGCATTCTTAAGTTCAGTCGCTAGTTTGCACTCATCATCAAACCAGTCGCTCCGATCTCTACGACTACTGCCTATGATGGAGTTGGCAGTACTAATTCTACGCCCGGCATTCTGGCCCCAGGACTTAGTCTCCCTCCGTCGAGCTCTTCGAGGGCGAGTCTTAACGCATGACCAAATGTGTTACTGTTATTGTCATTGCGTAAGCCAGCCGTGTTGATTCGACGCTGATCCGCGGATGCAACGACGTTCCCTTACCTTTTTTCAGAATCGGAACGCGTTCCAGTACTTTTTTGGTAGAAATTTTTTTAATTGCAAATGAAAATTATATTTTAAATTGGCGAATTATAAAAACATTTCAAAAAATATGTTAACTAACAGAGTATTTATCTTGCTTTTTGTGTTAATCCATATATTTATTAATGCACTTATAGTGCCGGGCGAAAATCGAACCATGTAAACGTTTCCGAGTGAACCACTTATAAAGATATGATGAAGTCAACGCGGAAAGATACGCGACAATTCGGAGAAAAGAAACAACGAGACTTTTCAAACAAAAAAAAAAGAAAATCGAATGGGAAGCGAATCGAATCGAACAAATTCCAGAAAATGCTAGAGCAAAGAACATCAGGAGAATGTATGTCGGCATAAATCCGATTAGAGACGGATACCGAGGGAGAGCCAAAACAGTTCAGGACGCAATTGACTGCCTGGTAACAGAAACAAATAATATCATTGCAAGGTGGAAGCAGTACTTTGAAAAACTGCTTAGCGCGAGCAAGAATCAACCACAAATAAATGTACCAGACGTACAGACAACCGATCCACAGTTTCCAGAGCCGTTTTCAACGAAGTAGTAGAAGCAATAAATCGATTGCAAAACAACAAGGCTCCCGGAGTTGGCTGCGTTTGGGCAGAGCTTATGAGACAACCGCTTGGATGGTCCAAGCTAGAAATAAATGAAGACAAAACAAAATATATGGTTCCGGTGAGGGCAGGTGGGCCTCAGGGAACACACATAAACGTCAGGAGAAAGATATTTGAGAAAGTTAAAGAGTTTAAGAGTTAAGAGGAAGGTAATGAAATGTCAAAAGAAATTAAAGAAATATTGCATTCCGACAACACTAGTTAGTACGCAGTCACCAAACTGCTAAAATCGATTCTGCTGTCACGTAAAATTTAGCTCCGTATTTATAGAACTGTGGCGGGGAAGTATGTACCAGCATGGGTACTTGGTTCACTTCCTCCGCCAACATCCACTTACAGTCGCCCATTGCGCCGCCGTAAACTGTCCGCAGGAAATTGTCACCACTGAATGAAGCAAAGCGCACCGATGGTAGTCTCCGGAATAAAACGTACTGATTTGGTTAATGTTAATTCTTTATTCGTTACGAGGTTGCTTTCACTTAGATTTATCCTTTGACATTAATCTGATTTTTCTGAATTTAATTTAAACACCCACACGACGGGCTTTTTTAATTACTCCTTTCGTTACTACGCACTAGACTCTAGTTATTATCGCTCCCGTCCGCGGAACGGAAGCGGAAGTCCGCACGACTAATGTCGTCGGCAGATGGAAAAGGACTCACCGATATCCTCTCCACTAAGGATATCGTTTTTACCTACCACCAGAGAAACCTAAAGTCTCTTTTGGTGGTATGTGTGCGATCGTTCAGATCTGTGTGATTTACACGTGCACGAGGGCAATGGGTAAACGAAACCGACAGGCGGTAAAAAAAACAGGAAGAAATGACCAAATGCGCCGTTGGTAATGCGGGTCATTGTTTACGCGATGCGTCGTTGCTATTATCGACGTTGGTAGAAAAAAGGTGCTAAAAGCAAATTGGATGTTTATGGCATCTCTGGCTGCAGTAGAAACCGGGTTCATGTTTGCATTAGGAAATGCTGGAGAATTTGGTTTCAGCGTCTATTGCGCTAATTATATGCAGCTGCTTGGGTTGTTTATTGATGAGAAAAAAGGTCGCCAGCCAATGTGTATGAAAAGGGATTTGTTGTATACATGACGCGGCTGGAAAAATAGACGGCGCAATATTTATGGTCCTTGTCATGACGGTTACATTGCATGCAAACCGAATCATTTTGTTTACAGGAATTTGTCTGGTACCGAAGGTGCCGAATAGGTTTGAAATTCCAGATAAGTAAAGCAAGAAATCTTACAGAAAATTGTATGCGAAGAGATGCATGAAAAGGTCAGTTTTCTTTACAGGGACTTTAAGATTATAGATTTTTACAGGTACTAATGCTGTTGCATTAGCGAACTTAAGGAAGTTGGGTAGTACTTATGGGGGTTTTTTCAGGAAAGTGGACCGTGGAGGTTGGCGGAACCGCCACAGAACCATAATCATGCCGATGAACATGAGGACAATGGGTGACGCGACGTTGAGGAGATCGGATCGGATGGGCAAGCGGCCACCTGAAGGAGGGTGCACAGGACAGGGAACGATGGCGCAGCCGAGTCAGTAAGTTCATGAACTTCCGGGTTGTTGTAGGCCAAAAAATTGTAGAAATATTATTTCCAAAAACCAACTTAAGTAAATTCATTTTTGAGAATTCTACATTTGTGAATGGTTCAATAAAATTCTGCCCGCAATTCACAGAAGCATTACACATTCAACTAAAATCGGGTGTCGCATCTTATTTTACACCAAGCGAAGATCAGACATTTGTGGACACGCACATTTTTATATTAATCATTCAAAAATTTTAAGTATTCATTTTGACTCCGACAGATTGCTCTTTCCACGGCTTCTGAAAGGGGACGGCAATCTGATATGAATGTTAGCGCGTACGGGAATGTATGTTAGTGCCCTAAGGAGCCCTACCATTTCCCTTCCACATACACATTACCCATCTACAAAAATTCCATCCATATCCCCAAATCAACATTGAGAGCGAGATCTTTTATTTCGTAATAATGTTTTAAAAAAAAAGATTGTGACCGCACATTTTACAATTCAGAGATTTGATAAGTTATATCTTACAACTGAAACATTATGACCAAATCAACATTGAATTCAATGTCAAGCAAACCGAACCAAATGTTCAATTCTCGAACATTGAATTCAATTCCTTAAAATCCAAAAAGCACAATGCCTATCTTCACTTGTATGGTATGTGCAATTAATACTTTTTAAAGCCTAGAACCCAAAACTCAAAATGAACACGTGTCTAAACAAAAATATGTCTATTTGATCCGCCGACACACAGTTCAGATAAACTATACATCATAATGTATATCTCCACGTCCCAGACGTTTTAATGACTTGCAAATAGACCAATATTTCCAGATTCTAATTTCACACCCAATCCCCACGGATCTTGTGTTACCCATCTGAAGTGCACGCAAACTCTTGTTTGCATTAGCCAGATGGATAACACAAACAAAACCCCCAAAAGGATCGGTGATAAGTGGCAATGCGTCCGGATTTCGAATAAGATAACAAAAGATTCAGATAGAGTCTGAATCGAGAGTCGGAATCGACAAGTAGTAGATAGGAAGAAAAGAGAGTCAGTACCTAACGTACGGGAGGAGAAGACCTCTTCAAAAGTTATAATATATTACATGTTATTATATATTACACGTAAATCCGTGTAGTAAATGTCCTTTTTCCCAAAGCAACAATTGTGTTTAAGTTTTAACTTCTCTTCGAAAAGAAAGTTCGTTGGTCGCAGAATTTGCTAAAACGGTGATTTGTTTGTTTCTCTCTAGTTTAATGAAAGTGACTTGTACAAAACAGTATTTATTTGTTCGCGTGTGTAAGGACAATTGCGTCGCCTATGAATCCGTGAAATGGTCGGGAAAATCTCTGGCCAACTTTCGGAGCTTGGCTGATGAACCGGTTCGAGAAAAGTTTGGTTAGATGGTAGTCGGTCCCAAGGTGAGATACCACCCCGTCACGATGTACATTCCGCGATATCGTTGAGAGAAATCTTAGACGGTGTTTTGGATGGGTGGCTGATGGCCCGGACTGACACGAGGATAAGTCATGATGGTAATTTCCGATATAAAGAATTCCCGAGGTATACTAGTCTCCCATTCGGATCTCCTGGGGGACTATGTCAGGGGGAACATCATGCAGATATCATGATAAATAATGGAACTTTAAGAGGTTCGTCATCGCATAACCGGGCTCGCTCTCAAAGCTCGGCCCACGCTCGACTGGTGACGACATTTTGTAACATCGGGGGCATCGGTTTCACCAATATGAATGTAAACGCCATCCACCAATATTTGCAAACAACGAAACCTGATATCCTTGCCCTAACTGAGACCCAGGCCGATTCGTCAACTGATTCGACATATCTTCGTTGCTCAGGATACGACTTACATTCGAGATTCCGTTTTAAGGCCGGAGTCTGCGTCTTCGCGCGGTCCGATCTGGGCTTGCCAGAGGATGGAGGCGTTGGAACCCAATAATATGGACATCATATGGTTGAGGGTCCTGCTGAGGAATCCCGTTAAATTTCTCTGCGAGCAGATTACAGCGGCAAAAAAAAGATCTTTTAAGCAATGGCGCTCCAATCCCACCAATGGTAACAGAACGAATTTTGTTAGAATCAGAAACGCGTGCAACCAGACGATTGATACCGCGAAGATGGCTCCCAACGACAGGGTGATCAATAAGCTCCTTCGGCGCCCAACTGATTCGCTCTCCTTCTGGTCAATGGCAAAATCTGTCAGCGGTAACCTCACATGCTCCTCTTTCTCTCCGTTGGTGACAGACAGCCGGACGTTAGTCACGAATCCAAAGGATAAAGCTAATGTGTTCGCGAATTTATTTTCCGTAAATTCAAACCTCGATCCCGGCCTTTTGGAGCCACCTGTGATCTCTCCGGTACGATCTTCCATGCGGGATGTGAGATTTCGTCCGCGCACTATTCAACGCATTCTACGTGAACTGAATTGTAGGAAGGCAAACGGCCTGGACGGAATACCAGCAATAGTCCTTAAGAACTGTGCTCCAGAACTGTCGCCGGTTCTTGGCAGACTCTTCCGCTTATCTTATGCACGGAGGGCCTTTCCTGCCTGCTGGAGTTCAGCCAAACCCAAAGACGGGAAAAAAGTGTCTCCCACAAAATTACCGTCCGATAGCATCCGATAAAATATACATTATCTAAGGTAATGGAAAAAGTCATCAATACAGAGTTGGTTAAGTATTTGGAGTGCAACGGATTTCTGAATGATCGTTAATACGGATTTCGTGGCAGGCGGTCCACGGGAGACCTTTTGACACTTATAACCGATATATGGACATCTGCGATTGAACGGCATGGTGAGTCAAGGGCGGTCACATCGGATATCTCCAAGGCTTTTGACCGCGTCTGGCACGGGGCATTGCCGAGCAAACTTTGTTCATATGGAATTTCCCAACAACTTTGCGACTGGACGAGGAGCTTCATCGAGGATCGATCGATCCGGGTTGTTGTGGACGGCGAGTGTTCGGATCTGTATCCTGTTAATTCGGGGGTGCCCCAAGGTTCTATTTTGGCTCCAACCTTGTTCTTGCTTCACATAAATGATTTGTTGGAGACAACGGATAACAAAGTGTTCAGTTTTGCGGATGATAGTACGCTTTTTTCCTCCTTTTCGAGTGTTCGGCCGATTGGTGCATCTGCATCGCATCAGTTGAGATGTGGACAGATGGACTCTCTGAATCAGGATCTAGATAGGGTCCTGCAGTGGGGAAGGGCCAATCTCGCCGACTTCAATGCAGTGAAGACACAATATACAACGCGCACAAAGAAAGGTGGATCATCGGTTCCACAGCTGATGATGAATGGCCGGGCCCTCGAGGCAGGGGAAAGTTTGAAATTGCTCGGCGTCACGGTCTGTGGGAATGTATCATGGCATAAACACGTTTCGGGTATCGCCAGATCAGCCTCAGGAAAACTGAGCTATCTTTTTAGAGCCAAGAAATATTTGACCCCTGCCCAACTTCTTCTCCTATATAAATCCCAAATTAGACCCGCGCTCGAATATTGCTCTCATGTTTGGAGCTCGGCTCCTAAACATACCCTCGACCTACTTGAGAGCATACAGAGACGAGCGATCCGCCTGATCGGGGACTCGGCGCTGACGTCGGGACTACAGTCGCTATGAAATCGAAAGCGCGTAACCGACAGTTATTTGATGGCATCTCGGGGCGCCCACTCGGCGCTATAGGATCGCCTCTCCCGAGAGCAACACCTTCGATAGTGCGCGAAAAGACAAATACACACGAGTTCGACACATCCATAAAGGACAATAACGGTATCCTACTCTTCCCGGGATACCGGAAGCGCGGTGGTGCACCAGAAGTATTATAGGAACAAGTGAGTAAACACATAACATTTGGACAATATCTATTCGGCTTTGTTGAAACAAATTTTGTCTGCTTTTGTCTTAGTTTAAAAACGACATTTTCCCTTGTCTCAATATCACATTTCATTCTATACATTCAAAACACATACACAATATTTTTCCCTAACCTAATCCTATCCCAACAACGATAATTCATGGTCAAAGCTCTGCATCGTATATAACATACCAACATTTTCCGGCCTTTTTATCCCCTACCTTGCACGTGTCGTAAATGCTACCATAAGATTCTCTTAACGAGGACCTTGAATGTTTTCACACACATTTGTAGGTGCAATGACCCTTTCCACCAAATTTACTGTTACCCTATCATTATAAACAAGAATACCTGACGATTCATCGGGGGGTGGTTTCAGGTCAACGAGACCCGAAACCAAATCCCAATGAATCAATAAATGTTAGGGTGGGCGCAAATTTGTATTCCTGATATAAAAAGGACGGGAATGAGCGACTCGGGCTGTTGTAATTTTAGCCTTGCGGTCGTGATTTAAAAAAATTTCGTGGTGCGACACACTTACTTTTGTTGGTTAAAATTTGTTGTGTTATGTCCTGTGTATAAAAGTTCGGTGTGAAGCGTGTCGTGAGTGGTGTTGAAACAGTAATTGTAAAAAAGAAACAGTAAATAGTTATTGTAAAAAAATATACATGAAACAGTTATTAAAAAAAGAAGCATGAACTTAAAAAAAAATTAATTAAATGAAACCCTTTAATAAATTAAAATATGGGGTTTTCATCATTATTTCATATATAATGAGTATTTTAAAACATCTGCTAAGCGTAAAATAATCTAACTGCTTTAACTAAACGCACGTGAAAAAATATTGTTTACCCAAAGACAAATAAAATAAAAATTCAGTGAAGTCAAAATACAATTTGAACGAGCTAGAAAAAGGAAAACCAAAGACGGGAAAGTATTCTTAAAGATCTGAAGAATAAAAGGAAAGAAATATATTATTAATGTGTCACAAAATTTGCAACATTTTTATATGCTTTTTCATATGAAAGCGTTTTTGTATGCAGAGGACATTCCCCAGACACACACATGTGCATATGTTGAATACTTACGAAATGTTGAGAATACTTACATTACAATGGGCGATTTATTTCTTTTATTTATTTTTTAAGTCAACCGGCAGATTGCCACGCTGTAGGTTCCAGGATACGGTTGCGAAACAATTTTAACTGGGTTTCAGACCGTAGCAGAGTTCCCGACTTAAAGTTAGGAAAAGCACTGAGATAGGTTCTGCAGATGAACTAGTCCCATATTTGGATCTGCGGGTAAACTGCCTCAAAGGTAACAACATGCAAATAATCTAATAAGAAACCAAATTATATGCGGGGAACAATAGTCACGAACTCTGGAGATAAAGCCAGTGTTTTCCCGAATTTTTTTTCCGACAATAAAACCCTATATGGTATTTTAGAGTGTTGCGGATTGCAACTGAAGGCAACCAATGGATTCAACCTGAATGCATTGAACAACAAACATAATAACAAATGTCAGCAAACAGCTGACACCAAAAATAAGTTGATTGTTTTATAGCTGTCACGTTGGAATAATTAGATGAATGGAAAAGACTCATTTTCGCTGCTTGTTAGTATTTTGTTGTTAATCGAAATAAATCGGAACCATCCTAATGTATAATTTAAATCAAATAAAGACTATATTGTGAATTCTTACCAAAAACATTGCCTTGGGTTTATTAAGTGTAAATATCCGGTCATAGTGTTCTACAGATCGTTCAGAGATAAGGAGCAACAACAGAATACACGTGACAAATATTGATTGACACAACATAACGAAAGAAAGAAGCACCGGTGGAATTGATTATGGCTGATATGTTCTTTATCCAAACGGATCAATAGGTAATTTGACCAAGGACCAGTGACAAGAAGTGCTCCCAACCAGCCGAGACGTTATTCCCCTGGTCGCCACAACGGACCACGTCGTTCCACGGCAGGCGTTTCTAATTTTTGGCCCTGACGTCATTCCCCTGGCCCACCAACGAGATACATTCGTTGGTGGACGTTCGCAGTTCGCTCATTCCACTGAAGTCATTCCCCTGGCCCACCATCGAGATACATTCGCAGTTCGTGGCAACCATCGCACCCGGCCTTGTGGATCCGACCGCCGTCAAGTTCGCGGCATACTAGAGGGTCCAGACCCACCGCCAAGTTTGCGGCACATCCAAAAAAGGAAGCCCATTCCAAAGAGATGCCGGCACCAATGACAGTGAAGTCGAAGATGACGAAGGCTGCACTGGCGGAATAACTCGTCACAGCCCAGTTCGCCTCCCAGGAGCGCATATCCTGTTCATTTCTCAACCTTGAGAAGAGAGGGCCGCCAACGTTGTTCACGGTCGACATGCGCCAGCACAACCTCCAGATCAATTGGGAGGACATCCGACAGAAACACGACGAAATAATACACCTGGCCACGCCCGATACGATCACCGGTCACCGCTATTTTGCCGAAGGATTCATCAATCAGGCCGAGAAGATATATTTGGACGAGGCCACCAAGATTGCTGAGGCAAGGCACGCCCTCACCGCCGACCGTCCGACTACATCCAAGCCTGCGACGGACACCTTCAGTCAACCACAAAGTCGTTCGCCACCAATGATGTCGCGACTACAACCATGGTGATCGGGAACTCCACCCAAACCTCGCCTGCAAATGCCGCCTAGTCCATCACCGGCCCGTACCAGCCTTGACGGTATGCTTCCCCGATCAGGAGCTCGTATGCCGCCTGGCCCTCCACCCGGATTGCCATCACGGACGATGCACCCGGAAAAATCCCCCCATAAGGACACCAAAGACGTGACGACAACTACCGAAAATCCAGCCAAGGCAGGTGCTGCCGAAAGCAAGACCGCCAAAGGAGGAAAGGTCGAGAAGAAAACTGATCCAAAGCCTGCAACTAACGCCACCAAAGAAAGATGCCAAGATATCCGATGCGCCGAAAGAAGGAAAGAAGCCTGCTGCAGAGAAATCCGCCGACCAAGGCAGCAATGGCCAACTACCGAGGCTGCTCGAGGCTCAGTTCGCGCTCGACCCAGCCTCCCCCACTACGGCAAACAGTGCCGACCAAGGCAGCAATGCCAAACCAATGAGGCTGCTCGAGGCCCAGTTCTCGCTCGATTTAGCCTCCCCAACTATATCCAACGGAAGCCGACTATTGAACAGACATCAACATCAATACCATAGTCACCAAAAATCTCATTCCCCTGTGGCATCAGCGGTCCTCAGTCCGACAGCACTAAGAAGAAAAACGCAGCAAGTTGTAACGTAATCGCACAGTAGTAGCAACCTGACGCAGTTGCAGCTACAAGATCAGCTTAATCATAAAATGAACCACAATCCTAACCTCCACATAAATCCGCATCAATAATGTGCAACGACCAATAACACCTTATACAAAACTTCAAGTACAAGCAGTACCCATGGCATATACAGGATCCTTGCCAGATGTAATCCCAGGGCATTTCACGAATACGCCATCAACCGTCCAAGCAACAGCAGCCACGCACAATGTCCGCAGTGACCAAACACAGAGTCCGTTTAATAGTCAGTCTTACCAGCAACATCAATTGCAACAGCAACAACATTCACCAAGAAATTACCTAGGATCAGGCCAAACGTATTTGTCATTCACTAACCTATCGGTGATGTAGATCAACATATCAGTCAATTGTAATTCGCTGCACTACTCGTATGGAAATCTTCCTTCAATCGGTGGTCTCTCCGCAACTGCCGGTAGTACAGGCAACCTAACAGAGACACCGGGTAGCCACGCTCCGGCCAATGGCAGGAATCACCAAGGACGACCACTACCACATGTAGCCACCCCAATAGGGATAGGAGCGCGCAATGCCCCGCTTGACGGGCGGTGCTCCCTAGTAACCAACCATCAACTAGCACGCCTCTCAGTAATCCAGGAAAGGCGGTACTCCAATCATCCCAGTAGGCACTGTGTCCGCGACTGCCATTCACCCAACTCAACGCTGCGACATCACCCGCCACCGACCGCGTCTCGCCGGTAGATACCTTCGGACGGGACTAAATGGGCGCAGCATTCCTCACGACAACTGGTCTCGATGTAGTGAGACTAACCACCAGCCATTACGTGGTCAATGATCGTGGGTTGCGAACTTCCAATCCAACCCAGTTCACATGGTCAGTTCTGCGACCAACGTTAACGGATAACAGCGAACGAACTCTCGTCGTCACCAACCCTCCGGAGCTCCAAGACCCTCCATCCTTCAGCTATTCAGGGCGGACGGCGCTCTCCAGATCGCCGCATCACCAGGAGACCAGGGCCCTGGGCCTCCACCCCTGGAGCAACAGGGTTCGCCAATGATTGGCGAAGGCGGGCGGAATGTTGCGGATTGCAACTGAACGCAACCAATGGATTCAACCTGAATGCATCCAAAAACAAACATAATAACAAATGTCAGCAAACAGCTGACACAAGAAAGAAATTGATTGTTTTGTAGCTGTCACATTGGAATAATTAGATGAATGGAAAAGACTCATTTTTGCTGCTTGTTTGTATTTTGTTGTTAATCGAAATAAATCGGACCCATCCTAATGTATAATTTAAATCAAATAAAGACTATATTGTGAATTCTTACCAAAAACATTGCCTTGGGTTTATTAAGTGTAAATATCCGGTCATAGTGTTCTACAGATCGTTCAGAGATAAGGAGCAACAACAGAATACACGTGACAAATATTGATTGACACAACATCACGAAAGAAAGAAGCACCGGTGGAATTGATTATGGCTGATATGTTCTTTATCCAAACGGATCAATAGGTAATTTGACCAAGGACCAGTGACAAGAAGTGCTCCCAACCAGCCGAGTCGTTATTCCCCTGGTCGCCACAACGGACCACATCGTTCCACGGCAGGCGCTTCTAATTTTTGGTCCTGACGTCTTTCCCCTGGCCCACCATTGAGATACATTCGTTGGTGGACGTTCGCAATTCGCTCATAGAGCCGCCTGTGATTGCGTCAGTACAATCTTTAATGTCCGACGCAAATCCTATCCACAAATATTCCCCATGAACTCGACTTGCAGAAAGCAACTGGATCGAATACCGCCAATGATCCTTGAAAATTGTGCCTCAGAACGGTTACCGTTTCTTAGCTAAATTTTGTGCAAATTTTATTCACAGAAATCCTTTTCTACCTGCTAGAAAACTGTTCAAACTTGGTGTAACAGTCAGTGGGAAGGTGCAGTGGTATGAATATATGGCAATAACGCCAAGTACACCTTTAAGAAACTGAACAATCGTTTTAGGGGTAAAAGATACTTTATTTCAACACAACAACACAACAATGGTGGAGCCGAGTCGGTGAGGTCATGAACTTCCGGGTTCCTACAGGCCAATAAATAATACAAAAAAAAGCCACTCCTTCTACTCTACGGCGTTTCCAATGGTCTCTTTTCCGTTGGTCTTCCGGCAAGAATTCTACGGACGGTTGTATCGGTGCTAATTCTCGCTACTGGCTCGACCCATCTTAATCTTCGCGACCTGATGGTTCTCACTATTGTTGGTTTGCGGGTCCACAACTTCACGATTTATTTGTTAATTGTGGGGTTTCCTCTATTGTGTCGTGTCTTCATCGTATTTATTACCAAAGATACTTCTTCAAACTCTGTTCTCAAATAAGATTAATGCGCCCAAGCCTTGTTTCCATAGAGCAAAATCGGCATGATTATCGTTCTATATGTGGCGGCTCAACACGGCTAGTTAAGTCGAGTGTATTCTTGGTCACTCTCGCACATAGGTTGAATTTGCGTGGGTATGGCTCCCACGTAAAGTCGAACCTGCGACAGAAGTTTGTCGGCGAATATTTTATGACACCAACGAAGTGTGGGCGAAATTGGCGGGAATATATCAGCGAATGTTGGCCATCGCGGAGAGCAGGCGGGCAGCTGAGAGTAATAGCGCGAATTAAATAATAACACTTCTCCGGTTTAGTAAACATTATTTTTATACAAGACTATAACTTAGTCTCAAATGATTCTTTATTTTAATTTTAAAACTAGTTGAATAGGTTAATTTCTACTTCACTATGACACTGGAGGGCTTCTTTTTTTTTTTTTAATTTTAAAACTAGTTGAATAGGTTAATTTCTACTTCACTATGACACTGGAGGGCTTCTCGATAGTATAGTGGTTAGTATACCCGCCTGTCATTCGGGAGACCAGGGTTCGATTCCCCGTCGGGGAGCCTCTGGGGCAAGAGTAATGACCTTGCCCAGAAAAAATAAATCATTATGGAAAATTTAACAAGCCTCAGGACTTGCTAAATAAGGCCAACACCGGTTCCCGGTTGTAGTGCCGATGATGATGATGATGACACTGGAGGAGTTCTCACACACAATAGCTCTCTGGAGGAGTTCTCGTACACAACACACCAGCGATGCAGATTGTATTCTATATTTTTTACTCGCTATGCTGGTCATGCATCCCATGTGTGTTGCATTGGTATCTTGGCGTCCTAGTCATTCATGATATGTTAAGGGTTTGTGGCGGTTCCGCCAAACCCCACTTTCTACTTACCCGAAAAACCCCAATAACTACAACCCAGCTTTCATAAGTTTCTGCTAATGCAATCGCATTAGCACCTGTAAATGCTTTACGCAACAAATTTATCAAATGTAGTTAGCTAAAATCTCCTGGAAGAGAATTCTTACCTGCATTCATTTATTCGAATTCAAAATTCTCTATAAGAATTCTATTCCAAACATCATAAATCCCAAGCCCAATTCGGCACCTTCGGCTGCCAAGAAAATCCCAACCTTACATACGCATTTTCCCTAGTCGAATTCCTGGAAGCAAAATAATTTGGTTTACATATATTGTAAAGGTAAGGTAGAATGCATACAACTCATGGTTGTAGCGTCTCCGGAATCGTCCTCCCTCACATACGGGGTCAACAATTCTCCTTAAGACCTTCCTCTCGAACGCGGCTATGAGTTCACAGTGCCTTTTATTGGGCACCCAGGCCCGGATACATACATGAGTACTGGTAAGACCGTGGTCTTGTACAGTAGTAGCTTGAATGTTCTGGATAAATTTCGAGATTTAAAGAGCCTCGATAGACCATAGTAGGCTTTGTTAGATTTGATCAGTCGTTCACCTATTTCTTCTTCCATATTGTTATCGGCTGGTACTATTGACCCAAGGTAGTTAAAGGATTGCACTATTTCAAATTCGTGTTCCACTACCCTGATAGTTTGACCAACGCCTCTTCGCAGAAGTTGCCATCATGTACTTAGTTTTTCCCTCATTAATGTGCAGTCCCAGTTTTTGTGCCGCCTGCTCGATCTTGGTAAAGGATTCCTGTACAGGCGATTCGGTTCTACCGATGATGTCGATGTCATCTGTGTAAGCAAGTATCTGGCTGAACTTGCTGTTAATAGTCCCTCTAGTTGTGACGCCAGAGTCACTGATTGCTTTCTCCAACGCCAAGTTGAAGAGGAGGCAGGCCAGACCGTCCCCTTGTCGGAGTCCATTATAGATGTTTATTGGTTTGGACAGCAATCCCGCTATTTTTACTTGACTAGTTACGTTGGTCATGGTCAACCTAAAAAGTCGTATCAATTTGTTTGGAATGCTGAACTCTCTCATGGCATTATATAGTTCTACCCTGGCTATGCTGTCGTAGGCGGTCTTAAAGTCTATAAATAGATGATATAATGGAATCTTAACTGACATTTTTCCATCGCCCGCCTAAGGGTGAATATCTAATCAATCGCTGATTTGCCTGGGATGAAGCCACACTGATATTGACCAATGATGGCTTTAGCGTATGGGGCTATCCGATCTTGTAGTATAGTGGAGAGTTTCTTATAGGCGGGACTCAACAATGTTATACCTCTATAGTTGTTGCACAGTGTGAACTCTCCCGTCTTATGTATGGCGCAAATTATCCCACGACGCCAATCTGCTGGCATCTCCCCTTGCTCACATACGTGCACCACGATCTCATGAATTGCGAGATGTAACGCCGTCCCTCTTTGTTTGATCAGCTCAGCTGGTATGCCATCAGCTCCAGGGGCTTTATTTGATTTGAGCTGTCTAATGGCTTTTAATGTTTCCTCTGTGCTTGGTGACGGCAGCATTTGACCTTGATCTTGCATTGGTGGAGCCTCCAATTCTTCTGTGAGCTAACCATTTAGCAATTCATTGAAGTGCACTTCCCATCGCTCCAGAATGCCTTCAGGATCGG
Source organism: Microdon myrmicae (assembly GCA_963931805.1). NCBI lineage: Eukaryota > Metazoa > Arthropoda > Insecta > Diptera > Syrphidae > Microdon > Microdon myrmicae. Next base: position 125,463,824 of record OZ007496.1, read on the forward strand.
TGATCAGATTACCCTCTTTATTCTTGCAGTAAGTGCAGCGTGGTGTGTACCGCGTCATACGGATTATTTGGTACAACTTCGGCGTCTGGTGTGAACCTCGCTCTGCAATTTTCTCTATTTCACAGACAAGGTTTTTTTCCCATGCACTTTTCTTTTGTCTGTGGAGTCTTTTTTTAGATCTTCTGAGCTCTTTGTATTTCTCCTCGCGTAACCGCGTCCTATGAGACTGCTGCATCGCCCGGTATGCAGCATTCTTAAGTTCAGTCGCTAGTTTGCACTCATCATCAAACCAGTCGCTCCGATCTCTACGACTACTGCCTATGATGGAGTTGGCAGTACTAATTCTACGCCCGGCATTCTGGCCCCAGGACTTAGTCTCCCTCCGTCGAGCTCTTCGAGGGCGAGTCTTAACGCATGACCAAATGTGTTACTGTTATTGTCATTGCGTAAGCCAGCCGTGTTGATTCGACGCTGATCCGCGGATGCAATACGTCTCCGTAAGGCAATCCGCGCTCGGAAAACTGTACCAACAAGATGGTGATCCGAGTCGACGTTGGCACCTCGGTACATTCGTACCGTCATCAGGCTCGAGGAGTTGCGGCGATCTATCAACACGTGGTCAATTTAGTTGCGAGTGGCTCCATCAGGTGATACCCAGCTTTGTGGATATCTTTACGCGTAAACCTGATACTTGCAATGACCAAGTTTTTCGATGTTGCCAGTTCGATGACTCGTAGTCCATTGTCATTAGTGTTCTCATGCAAACTATGGTAACCTGCGTAGCGCCTGAAAACCGGCTCCCGATTTTTGCATTCAAATCACCAAGAACGATTTTCACATCGTATCTTGGGAAGGCATTGAGGGCCCGTTCGACGTTCTCGTAGAATTGTTCTTTTTCGTCGTCAGGGGACATGAACGTTTATGAAGCGTATGTTCTTAAACTTGCCTCGCACGCGAAGAGTGCATAGCCTTTCGTTTATTGCATATGCCGATGATAGCAGGCTTCAATTTTTGGCTGACTAGAAAGCCTAGCCTGAGCACATGGTGTTTTGCATGACCGCTATAATAAATGTCATACTCGTTTCTTTGAATAACGCCACACCCCGTCCATCTTGTAATGCTGTTATGTCAGCCTTATATTCGGACAGGGCATCGGCTAGCTGGTGTGCAGCTCGAGCTCTGTATAGTGAGCGGACGTTCCATGAGAAAATTCTTAAATTCTTTTCGTTTCCGCGGTCGTCGTCGTGTATCCGGTCCATATCCAACATCATCATCATCATCATCATCATCGGCACTACAACCGGGAACCGGTCTTGGCCTTATTTAGCAAGTCCTGAGGCTTGTTCAATTTTCCATGATAATTTGTTTTTACGGGCCTGGTTATTACCCTCGCGCTTACCTTTCTCAGGGTGTCGCTGCATGCATTGGTTCACTACTTGGCGTGTGCCAAAATAGCTATCCAGGGGTGTCACGTGGAGACTGCATGCCAACTTGGATTGAACAGGGACAAGGATCGTCCTGTTCTACGCCGGGTTGAAAGCAATGAGTAACTTTGCCCTGCATGTTCGCTCCCATGCCCCCGGATTCTTTATTTATGGGTACGCTAAGAGGTTCTCTATTTATGGATATACTATGGGATTCTTTGTTTGGTCAAGTCGATGATAGTGCATAGCGTTGACTCGCGCACCCAGCCCCCGGAGCCACGCATCAGCCCACTCTTCTTTCCTGAACGAGGGCTCAGGACCGGGAACCGGAAGAACAGTATTGAGGACCAGATCCCAGAGATCCAGATATAAACGAAACATTATATTACGTGACAGCAGTGTCCATTTTATTAGTTTGCTAACTAAGTATCATTGCCGGAGTGCAACTTTTGGTTTATTTCCTTATACATGTGGTTACTAGACGTCTCTAACGTTGTCAAATATATTTTCTAAGATGTTTATTTGTGTTTTCTGAGGTCTACCTACCCACGCAGCCCTCGCTGTGACCTTCGCTGATTTCTAGGTCTACATCTTCTGCCGCTTGCAAGAGCTTTCACTGGTTTTACTCACAGTTCCCAATTTATCGCCCAAAACATCGATGCCATGCATATGCGATCACTTGTGTAAATCTGCTCCAGGATAATCCGCCCATATAGACAAACACCAATGGATGAAAATGCTTCGTATATGCTGGATGGAAAACTGGCAGAAGCTCACATTTCTGTCGTCGTTTACAGTTCACAATTCCTTTGTAAAAAAGGGTTATAGGTGGGAATTCTTTATTGCATTTGTTAGATGTCATCAGATGATCTAACAAATGTTATAATCATTTCTCCGCGTGGTGCAAACATTCTTTTGTCGGCCTAGGGTATTTTTTTATCCTTGGGCGGAGTATAGAGTTTCTTCTGCCCCGAGAACATATTATTGCAGAATGAAAAGACTTATTAATCATGACTAATATAAAAGAATATTACACACAATTTTTTTATTTATTCTTTTGTTCCAGAAATTGTTCGAGAGTTAACTGAGGTGGTTGAAAAGTACGGCGACAAGACTACTACCAAACGTTTTGCGAAAGTAAATACAAAATAACATTGTTAGTTGCCATTTATGTGATTAGTAATTTATTTTTAAGTGTTTACAATACATCGGCAGAGGAGGTAAAACTAATCGAGGTGTACTTGTAGTTTCTAGCTATAAATGTCTCGTGGATAAGAAGTATCACACCCCGGAAGATATAAAACGCGTTCAAACAATTGGATGGTGCCTTGAAATTGTTAGCTGGTGAAACCGTTTTTACTTGTAATTACATTATAATCAATTGTTTTCAGATTCACAAATTGATCTTGATTTGGGATGACATTGTTGACAATAGTACAGTTCGCAATGGGCAACCTTGTTGGTACAAACGTGAAAATATCGGATTGGCAGCTATTAACGATGCGGTTCTGTTGGAAAATGCGGTGTTTCTATTTTTGAAATCCAAATTTCGAAACTTAAGTTGTTATTTAAATATTATTGAGCTTTTACATGAAACCATTTATGTGACTATAACTGGACAAAATCTGGACATATTTGGGGAACAAAGTGATGTTTATGATTTCACAATGGCGAAGTATTTACAAATTGTTGAGCAAAAAACTGCATTTTATACGTTTGTTGCGCCTTTCCTTGCTGCCACATATTTTGTTGAGTAAGTACATGGCTGATGCGAAAGCTCGATCCATTTTATAGGAAAACTTTAAAACCCGTATGTTTTTTAAAAGTGATGTTCAATCAGTGTAGGGTGTAAGGCCTACATCGCAAACTCTCCAAACTTTGGCAATCTCTTGGATTATACCTTCGTATCGGACATAGATATTTTAAGAAAAGAGAAGATAATACCCCTTTGCATTATTACGAATAACTACGGGATTTCTCATTAAAAAAAATGTTTTCATTTATTTCTCATTGTATTATTTCCTTAGTTTTGTACTGGAGAAGATGGGAGGCGTGACTTTGAGGATGTCGGGTCAGATGGCGAAGCGTGGAAGGAGAGTGCACAGGACAGGAACGATGGCGTAGCCGAATCAGTGAGGTCATGAACTTTCGGGTTCCTACAGGTCAACAAATAGTTGCATAGTAGTAATAGTTGTTGTTTAGTGCATAATATGAACATAAGGTTCACATTATGACGTATATTTTAGAAGAAAACGAATTACATCTTCAATTACTGAGTTCAAGTGCATGTCTATTAGGATCTGATCTTATTTTTTGATCGATCTTGTCAAGGTTTTTTCGGTTTCGGCTCGTTTTGGTAGCACTATTCGGAGGATTGTCGACTTGTTTGCATGTCATAAACGTAGACGCCTGTCTCGTCACCAGTTATGATGCGTTACATGAATGTGGACTCACTGGCGACTCGAGAAAGCAAGTCTTCGGTAACCGCTTTCCGATGATCTTTTTGCAAAAGATTCAACTCTTTTGGAACAAGCCTTGCTGCGACGCATCTCATCTCCAAAATATCGACCAAAATCTTGCGAACTGATTAGTGATATGTTTAGGTCTTGTGCTAGCTCCTTCAAGGTATAACAATGATTTTCAAACGCCAAACCCTTTAGCGATGTTTTCCTCAGTCACGCCAGTTCTTCGAGTGCTCGTGCGAGGCAAATAATTAAAATCTAGACGACCACTTTTAAATGTTTTGTTTCATTCATAAACTTATGTTTTCTATAGAACTGGGTCGCCATAGGTCTTAAACTACATTTTCAGCGATTCCGCACAAGAAATTCCGTTGGAAACATAAAATTTAATGCAAACCGTTTGCTCAGCCAAATTACCATTACAAATTACCCATTACGTCATTATGTCCCACAGTGGTGCCAACCCATTGGAAAAAAGAATTTTGACAATAGGCTTCGCAGGAATTTGAAATGAAAAATTTCGGTAATACTTTCGACCAAATGTATGTATAGATAAATTTTAAATTACATTATTTGATGATTTGAATATTATAGATGTATATGCATATATATATATATATATATATATATATATATATATATATATACATATATATATATATATATATATATTTATATATATATATATATAAATATATATTATATATCATCATCACTGGCACTACAACCGAGGATCGGTCTTGGCCTTAATTAGGAAATCCTGAGGCTTGTTAAATTTTCCTTAATGATTTGTTTTTTCTGGGCGAGGTCATTAGTCTTGCGCCAGAGGCTCCCCGACGGGGAATCGAACCCGGGTCACCCGCGTAACAGGCGGGTATACTAACCACTATACTATCATGGAGCCATATATTATATATATTATGTATATATATATATCTATTATATTATATATATATATAAACCATCATCATCATCGGCACTACAACCGGGATCCGGTCTTGGCCTTATTTAGCAAGTCTCGAAGCTTGTTAAATTTTCCAGAATAGTTAATTTTTTCAGGCAAAATTATTAGCCTTGGCCGATATATATATATATATATATATATATATATATATATATATATATATATATATATATATGTAATATAGATAATACGAGGGTTGCCTCTTATGTTTCGGGATTTGGCAACCCTAGTGTTGCAATCCGGCAATTGACAGCTCTGTCGTAAAGTTGGACATTTTTGAGGTTATACGCACTCAGAACGTTTTGACATACGGGCGCTATTTGTGTTGTTTACAGTAACTTAAAAGATTCATCTCGGCCCAAACATGGAATTAAATCGTCAACATTTTCGTGCGATTATTTTTTACAACTTTCGGCGGGGATTAACTCAGCAACAGTGCATGGATGAACTTAATTCAATTTTTGGCGATGAATTTCCATCAAGGACCAGTGTTTATCGATGGTATGGTGAATTCAATCGTGGTCGTAGTTCACTCCAAGATGAATTTCGTGAAGGTCGTCCAAAATCAGTTGTTGTTCCGAAAACCATTGATGCTGTGCGCGAACTGATATTGGAAGATCGTCATGTGACCTATCGTGAGATTGAGACAACCTTAGGCGTTAGTGGGACCAGCATACATTCAATATTGCATAAACATTTGACTGTCAAAAAAATGTGTTCGCGTTGGGTCCCACACAATTTGTCAATCGCCCAAAAAAAGGCTCGTGTCAATTGGTCGAAAGAAATGCTCAAAAAATACGGTCGCGGTGCTTCGAAACACGTCTATGACATCGTGACAGGTGATGAATCGTGGATTTACGCGTATGAGCCCGAAAGTAAACAGCAGTCGGCTGTCTGGGTGTTTCAAGATGAGCCAAATCCAACAAAAGTTGTTTGCGCACGAAGCACTCCCAAGCAAATAGTCGCCTGTTTTTTCGGAAAAACTGGACATGTCGCAACCGTACCACTAGAACAACGCAGAACAGTCAATTCTGAGTGGTACACAACCATTTGTTTGCCAGTTGTCTTCCAAGAAATCAGGAAAACCAACCGCCGAAGACGGATCACTCTTCACCACGACAATGCGAGCTCTCACACAGCGGCTGCGACAACTGCATATTTAAGCACCCAAAACATCGATTTGATGGGTCATCCGCCGTATAGTCCTGACTTGGCACCGAATGACTTCTTTTTGTTCCCGTACGTAAAAAACAAACTGAGAGGTCAACGTTTTTCGACACCTGAAGAAGCGGTTGCTGCATTCAGAATGCATGTGTTGGAGATACCTCAATCAGAGTGGCAAAAGTGCTTCGACAATTGGTTCAAACGCATGCAAAAGTGTATAGATCTTCATGGGGAATATTTTGAAAAACAATAAAGTGATTTTCGATGATCAATATTTGTTTTTGTTCTCTAATCCCGAAATATAAAAGGCAACCCTCGTATATCTATAATATATATACATATATATACTTTATAATATTTTTACAGTTTTTTACTCCCTTTTTTGCATTAATGTATGTGATAATAACAAAACAAAACATAGACAGGACAACCAAGTAGAAGAGGGCTTCTCGGAATCGGTGAGTAATCAATTATCCCACTTTGAATTTTGAATACGAAATTTGTAAATTAATTTCAATTTAATCATTATATCTTTCCTAATTTGGGCTCTTTATTTTCGAAATTCAATTTGGCTTTTTGTGTTAACAAATTGTTGTTATATTATTATCTCTCTGAGTTTTTGGATTAGCTTAAATTTCCATTTAATCATTTTAACTTCAAGGTGAAGTGACGAATTGTCGCTCGTGTCATCTTGTTTTTTGATTTAGTTAATTTTCGTTGTTCTCCTCAGTTGTCTTAATTTTTACTTTATTTTGTATCACCTAACATACAAGTTCTGATACAATCAAATCCGTTCTTGAGCCTATTTTCTTAAATCTTTATCCACTTTTCACTGTTTTTCTTGTATTCCATTCCACTATTGTACGTGTTATTACCAATGGGTCTAAAATCTCCCCAGGGCGTAGTCTCTCAGCCCAATCAGGCTTTGATTGCATTTCTGGAGACATTGAAAACCGAACTCGATAAAATTCACTGACGTCAAAAGAATGGAATGAAAATCAGACCGCAGCAAGGTGAACGTATGGGTGCTACACTTTGCCCCAGGGACTGACATAGATTCCATAATTCGGGCAAAGTCGCTTGCAATTTTGCATCAGCAAGTTGTCTTCGAGGTATTTCATAATACTGAAATACCTTGATACAGACGTTGCCAACGTTTCGGACATGTCTCCCTGGACTGCAATATGGACCGACGCTGCGTCCGTTGTGGAAAAGCCCACGATATTGGCAAGTGCGAACTCCCGCCAGCAAAATACCATCCCACAACAAATTTGTGGGATAAGATAACTGGCCTGCTTGCTGCAACTGCGGTACGAAAGGATATCTGGCCACTTACGGGAATTGTCCTAAAAACAAAGAGATAGTCCACAGATCCAAGCAGACTCGAGCTAAACAAGTAACCAAGTCAAACTTCGGAAAACAGGCCACACAAAACTTCATTCAAAATGGATTTACATTCGCTGATAAGATTAAAGAGATCCAAACCAAGAGTATGAAAACTCTCCCATCACCTCTCCTCCAAAAACAAATTCAAGTCTATAAGTGGTTCGCTGTACAGGCCAACACTACGCTACAAATCCATGCGGCGGTACAAAAGCCACAAAGGGGCAATCCTTAATGTACGAGAAACTACTTAGTCTCTTCCGCTTGACTGAAGATATTCGACCCCGATATGAAAAACTAACAACCGAGGCTGAGAGGGATGCACTCCTTCTCACGGCATATATAAGACACACCCTCCAAAATGGATCCCGAAATTCTTAGAAATGTCAACTCCCTTATTTCGTTACAAAGCGTAGTCGCTGACTTCATAAAGGATAATCGGTCAGACGTTGTTCTTGTAACAGAAACTACGCCCCGTGGTTCCAAACTTTTTCCTGATTCGAAGAGATAGAACTCTCACCTGAGGCCCTACTATCAACGGAAGTGGCACCTGTATATTGGTTAATAGCGGGATTCGCCATGAAGCTATTGACCTCCCACTTTTTGAGTCCATATAGGTCTCCGGGGTTGAACTGCATCTGTCTGATAATAGTAGAGCGAATATATATTCCGTATACCACTCACATAAAACCAATAATAGCCCTATTAATTCCGAAGATATCGGCAAATTAATAAGGTCTTCGAGGCATACATCATTCATTATAAGCGGTGATTTTAGCTCCAGACACTCCCCAAATCACTCCTCCCCAAGTCTCGACGGGTGTATCTGACCGCTACGCTGTGACCAGGTTCATTCGCAACTATCGATCAAGTCGAGCTCATATAAGATATATACTCGAGTATGGCCGCACAAATTGGGACGACTTCAATGTCACATTGAACGAAAAACTCCACCAAATCTTTTTTTTTCCAATGTCAGGAACCTACCGAGGGTTGAGATAAATTACGCTCCAGCTCGACTTCACGAGATTCTAGTTGAAAATTCGGGGGTTCATGTCCGTAAGTACAAACCTGAAAAGACTTTTCAGATTTCCCATGACGATCTAATCCGATCTGGAATATCGTATGCCTTTCCCATATGGTGCTGTATATCTTCGGTCCAAATGGAAAAACTTCAAGTTGTCGAAAGAAAACTCCTCAGAAGATGCACCAACCACTTTAGAAGGCCTGACGGTCGCAATTACCCGAACTCTCGCCTATACGAAGGTGCATCCATTATCCCTATCGACGAGTATTTGCTACAATTAGCATATAAGTACCTCGAAAGCATTCAGAACAGCGCGAACCCCCTTGTACCCCAATCCTCACCTATACGAGGGTGACTCCATTACCCCTATCGACAAATACATCGAAAGCATTCAGAACAGCGGGTGCCTACTTGTACGGGAGTCTTGCGTTCTTTACCCTTCTCTTTTTCGATCTTTTCGGATCCGACGGCCACAATATCTTCTTCAGTACAGAACTGAGAAAGCACCTTTCCGGACAACATTTCCGTCTATACGAGGGTTGCCTCTTATGTTTCGGGATTTGGCAACCCTAGTGTTGCAATCCGGCAATTGACAGCTCTGTCGTAAAGTTGGACATTTTTGAGGTTATACGCACTCAGAACGTTTTGACATACGAGCGCTATTTGTGTTGTTTACAGTAACTTAAAAGATTCATCTCGGCCCAAAAATGGAATTAAATCGTCAACATTTTCGTGCCATTATTTTTTACAACTTTCGGCGTGGATTAACTCAGCAACAGTGCATTGATGAACTTATTTCAATTTTTGGCGATGAAGCTCCATCGAGAACTAGTGTTTATCGATGGTATGGTGAATTCAATCGTGGTCGTAGTTCACTCCAAGATGAATTTCGTGAAGGTCGTCCAAAATCAGTTGTTGTTCCGAAAACCATTGATGCTGTGCGCGAACTGATATTGGAAGATCGTCATGTGACCTATCGTGAGATTGAGACAACTTTAGGCGTTAGTGGGACCAGCATACATTCAATATTGCATAAACATTTGACTGTCAAAACAATTTGTTCGCGTTGGATCCCACACAATTTGTCAATCGCCCAAAAAAAGGCTCGTGTCAATTGGTCGAAAGAAATGCTCAAAAAATACGGTCGCGGTGCTTCGAAACACGTCTATGACATCGTGACAGGTGATGAATCGTGGATTTACGCGTATGAGCCCGAAAGTAAACAGCAGTCGACTGTCTGCGTGTTTCAAGATGAGCCAAATCCAACAAAAGTTGTTCGCGCACGAAGCACTTCCAAGCAAATGGTCGCCTGTTTTTTCCGAAAAACTGGACATGTCGCAACCGTACAACTAGAACAACGCAGAACAGTCAATTCTGAGTGGTACACAACCATTTGTTTGCCAGTTGTCGTCCAAGAAAACAGGAAAACTGACCGCCGAAGACGGATCACTCTTCACCACGACAATGCGAGCTCTCACACAGCGGCTGCGACAACTGCATATTTAAGCACCCAAAACATCGATTTGATGGGTCATCCGCCGTATAGTCCTGACTTGGCACCGAATGACTTCTTTTTGTTCCCGTACGTAAAAAACAAACTGAGAGGTCAACGTTTTTCGACACCTGAAGAAGCGGTTGCTGCATTCAGAATCCATGTGTTGGAGATACCTCAATCAGAGTGGCAAAAGTGCTTCGACAATTGGTTCAAACGCATGCAAAAGTGTATAGATCTTCATGGGGAATATTTTGAAAAACAATAAAGTGATTTTCGATGATCAATATTTGTTTTTGTTCTCTAATCCCGAAATATAAAAGGCTACCCCCGTAGTGGAGTCCTGGACCCATCCCATAGGGAATACTGCTGACACACTACAAACACGCATGCACTGTACAAGACAGCAGAAATACACACACGCTGACCAAACCGTAGAATAGGGAAATCCCTGACACTAGCTGTTGTGTCTGGATTTGGCATCGCCCCCTTTTCGGAACAAACATGTCCCAGGTATACTACTTCCTTCTGGAGGAACTTGCATTTATCCGGTTGCAACTTGAGGTTGTGGTATCTAATTTGATCGAATACTTCCCGGAGTTTGTCATTATGGTATTCTAGGTTTTTCCCATATATGACAACGTCGTCCAGACAAACAAAGCATTCGATTCCTTGCAACCCGGATAGGACATGGTTCATGAGCCTCTGAAACGTAGCTGGTGCTCCCTTCAGTCCAAATGGCATACGTTTGAACTCATAGTGCCCGTAATTTGTGCTGAATGCTGTCTTACTTCGATCCTTCTGATCCACTAAGACTTGGTGGTTGCCGCTGGCTAAATCGAGCGTGGAAAAATAGCGTGAGTGACCGAGCTGGTCTAAAATGTCCTCTATTCGAGGGAGAGGGTACGCATCACCGATGGTTTCGGTGATGCGTACCCTCCATCCCAACTCTCCATCGGGCTTTTCCACGGGGCCCGCTTTTTTAGGAACTACCAAGAGTGGTGAGTTCCACGGACTTTTGCTTGGTTGAATGATATCATTCTCCAACACTCAGGCAGACGGTACATTCGTTGATTTATCGGTGCTTGATCCTGTATCACCGGTATCTCATGCGTTATTGCACTGGTATATGTTAGGAGGTCATCTTTGATGTGGAAAATATCGTTGAACTCTTCACATATTTCCACTATGGATTGACACTCTTGAGGACTTAGGTTTTTCCCTAAGTGAAGTTCCTCGTGTAATTGTGTCAACCTTGGATCTTTTGGTAATTCCTCCTCTGGGAATAGATGTCGGATATACTGGAGGTTTTCTCCCTCCGAAGGCTTTTTATCCGCATTGTATCCCGTAGAACGGTTGTCCTCATTTTCCAGCGGAAAGGTGGAAAATTCCTTCATTGGATGTAACTCCACCATGATTCAGTCTATGGTTTGGAGTTAGTTTGCGATATTGAGTACCTCTACTTGGGCACTCTTCGCTTTCCCTACAATACAATTGGATATGAAAATCTCTGATTATATTGGTTTAGGTACTATAATTACCTCTTCCCAAATTTCTATGGGAAGTCTCAGCATTTTTCGTGAACGTACCGGTATTATTGCCGGTTTGTTCAGAAAAATGTCTACCTCCGAAGCGTTTGGCAGTGAGTGTTCCACCACTGTTACTTCTTTGTTAGCTTTTTTTGGTAAGTGTCGTGTGTGTTCTTTAAATAAAAGGATAGTTTTAATATCAATCATAAACATTACTAAAAAACCCAAGTAATGTTTAATGGCCTATGGAAATTGTCGATCCTAGGAAAATTACCGAAGGATCAAACAAAAGACCGCTGGCTCACAATAGATATCCGGATACAAAGAATTTTATGTGAGGTTAGCGAGGAAGAGAAAAAACGAAAATAACACGTGCCTTTGGTTAACGTAGACAAAACGTTACCTTCGATCGAACGATCGCAATCGAGTCCGAGTTGGTTCGGGATTTTTGACCGAGACGGTCTTCAAGTGGTGCGCGGTGTGAGTGAGTGTTAACAAAATAATTTGTTTAGATACTCTGAAGAGTTTTTAATGAAGGAAGCCAATTGTTAAACATAAAAAAAGATTTCTATGTACACAACCATTCATCAATTAATCATCTAGACCGAGAAATATATGTCACCGAAACAATATGTGAGTTTAACATTTCAATTAAATAATTAATAATAAAAAAATAAAACAAAGAGTGTTTTCTTCAAATGTGTGTTAAGTGTGTGGGGTTAAAAAAACCTAACAAGACTATCTGAACAACTTATACTTCTAGCACTCACACCGCGAATCAATTGATGACCGTCTCGGTCAAAAGTCAGAACCAACTCCCTCTTTTTTTTCTTCGTCTCTCCGAACGAAAACGTTTTCCGTGGATCGTGCAGATCGTAGTACGTTCTTTTGTTACCCTTTTATCATCCGCCATTCACTTTCTTTATCTTTCCTGCACTCGGAACAAAAGAGGAAAAACAGAAAGAAATAATCAACAAAGGATCTTGCTGATGAGCATTTAAGATTCTCAATGTCGGTGGGCGACAAAATGAGCATGTGGTTTGTTTTATGGCGCAAGTTGTTTGTTTAGGAAAATGGAAAATGATGGTGATTGTGGGAATGCATTTGGGTAAACTAATTTCTAGAGCATCATAAAATTGCAGATGCGCATTTTATGGTTTGCTTGCTGTTGCATATATTCGTTTTATATAATTGTTTTGTTTAATGTTAGTTTTACGTATACAGTATAAATTTGTTGGTATATATATATATATATATATATATATATATATATATATATATATATATATATATATATTATGTGTTAATATTTATAACTGTGTTAATTTGTTTTGTTACGTAGTTTAAAATCTTCTTTGAATACTTATTCAAAATTATTAATTAGGAAATTTACATATTTTAATTTGTGTTTTATTTATTGGTTTTTTTTTATTGATAATCATGTAAAGTATTTGTTGTGTTTTTATTTCTTAGATATGTATTAAAATATTCATTATAAACGTAAACTTTAAAAATAGATATAGTACCACTATATTTTAACTAATATACAACGATAGGGATAATAAGATATATTATTTTGAAATTGCTCATGATGGTATTTACAACATAATTTTATTCAGTTAGTTTTTTTTTTTTTATATCTTGAAATAATTATTTACAATTTGGTATTTATAAATTGTCTTCCTAATTGAGGGTCAATGTCTTATTTCCTTTGTATTTGATTTCTTGTTTTATTTTATTTTGTTTATATTTTTCTTATGCTTTTTTGTGTATTATGATTTTTACTTATTTCTGTTTTTTTTTTGTAGAAAATTTAGCATAATTTTTAATTGTATTTTGACATTTGTTTCTGTCCAGTCTCTTTGTCCATATTAAGTATTTATTTCATGGTCATTATTTATTTCGTGGTAAATTTCATGTGAAATTTCTGGCGCAAGACTAATGACCGTGCCCGGAAAAAACAAATCATTACGGAAAATTTAACAAGCCTTAGGACAAGCCTTAGGACTAGCTAAATAAGGCCAGGACCGGTTCCCGGTTGTAATGCCGATGATGATGATGATGAAATTTCATGTGAATTTTGGATTTGGTCAAATACTAATAATGGGTATCTTTATTTTTTCATGTGATACGAGTTTGCGGATTTCATCTAAAGTTAAAGTTCTTGCGTGAAAGGTTCCTAGTTTTCCTGCTGAAATAGTATCTATAATTACTTCTAAACATACGGTCGCGCATTTCTGTAATGAATTTAATAAATTTTCCCCAAATTTGATCCCTCTTCTGTTTCTATAATGTCGTTCCTCTAATTGTAAATATATTTTCAATTTCAATTCAATTTTTATTTGGTAGATAATTACATTTATGGTATATTTTACAACTAGTACTTAAGAGATTTAGGATAGCAATTCCTTTACAACTATAATCTTAAATCTATATTATGACAATAGCACAATTTTAATGAATAACAAATAATAAATTAAGGGAAAACTACAATAAAAAACCCTTATTTGAATCTTAAGACTAATATTGCACGGGCTTCCGGTTATTTTATGTAGTAATGACCTCGATATAATTGTCATAGACAGAGTACATATGTAGTGATTTAGGATAACGCAAGACGGGAAACGGGAACATTGTCAGAGAAAGAACAATTGAGGAAGAAGTTACGATTGATTTTGTCAATAAGGAACTCTACCGGTTTAATGTTAGCGTTTTCATGTAGTTCATCTGTGGAATAATGCCATGGCAAATTCAGCAACACTTTCAATATTTTATTTTGACACCTTTGCATCTTTAATTTTGTGTGTGCGAGCACAATTACACCATACAGGGGCCCCGTACAGGAGTATTGCTTGAAAAATCATGATAAATAATGGAACGTTAAGAGGTCCGTCATCGCATAACCGGGCTCGCTCTCGAGGCTCGACCCACGCTCGACTGGTGACGGCATTTTGTAACATCAGGGGCATCGGTTTCACCAATACCAATGTAAACGCCGTCCACCAATATTTGCAATCAACGAAACCTGATATCCTTGCCCTAACTGAGACCCAGGTCGATTCGTCAACTGATTCGACATATCTTCGTTGCTCAGGATACGACTTACATTCGAGATTCCGTTTCAAGGGCGGAGTCTGTGTCTTCGCGTGGTCCAATCTGACTGGTGACGGCATTTTGTAACATCAGGGGCATCGGTTTCACCAATACCAATGTAAACGCCGTCCACCAATATTTGCAAACAACGAAACCTGATATCCTTGCCCTAACTGAGACCCAGGTCGATTCGTCAACTGATTCGACATATCTTCGTTGCTCAGGATACGACTTACATTCGAGATTCCGTTTTAAGGGCGGAGTCTGCGTCTTCGCGTGGTCCAATCTGACTTGCCAGAGGATGGAGGCGTTAGAACTCAATAATATGGACATCATATGGTTGAGGGTCGTGCTGAGGAATTCCGTTAAATTTCTTTGTTGTCTTTACCACTCCCCGAATGCCGATCGACCGGCGACATTTTTCGAACATCTTTCATATACCGTCGACTGGATACAGATCAACCACCCAGCTTCTGAAATTGTTGTCCTTGGTGATTTTAATGTGCACAATTCCGGCTGGTTGTTACATTCTAACAGAACCGACGAGGCTGGGAGGCTGGCGGAGATGTTTGCTGTAAGCCACAACTTGACTCAACTCGTGGGGGACCCAACGCGAGTGCCGGATGCCCGGGGCGATTATGCGAACACCCTGGATCCGTTTTTGACATCCGAACCGAGTATTTATACCGTAGATGTTTCTGCGCCACTGGGAAACTCAGATCACTGCTTGGTATCTGTCGCGCAAGCACTTGCATACCAAGCAAGCAACCGGCCTAGGCAGCTTCGCCATGTATGGAAGCATGAGGCCGCTAACTGGGATGATTTGCGAGACTTCTTCGCATCCTTTCCGTGGTCCGAGGTGTGCTTCGGAAACTCCGATGTTAACGCATGCGCGGAGTCGGTGTCAGAGATTATTCTTCTGGGGATGGAGATGTATATTCCACATTCCATCAAACGAAGTTCGTCTGATAAACCTTGGTTTGACAAAAAATGCAAGCAGATTACAGCGGCAAAAAATAGAGCTTTTAAGCAATGGCGCTCCAATCCGACCGATGTTAACAGAACGAATTTTGTCAGAATCAGAAACGCGTGCAACCAGGCGATTGATACCGCGAAGAAAGCTCACAACGACAGGGTGATCAATAAGCTCCTTCGGTGCCCAACTGGTTCGCGCTCCTTCTGGTCAATGGCAAAAGCTGTCAGCGGTAACTTTGCAACCTCTTCTTTCCCTCCGTTGGTGACAGACAGCGGGACGTTAGTCACGAATTCAAGGGATAAAGCTAATGTATTCGCAAATTTATTTTCGGCGAATTCAAACCTCGATCCTGGCCTTTTGGACCCACCTGTGATCTCTCCGGTACGGTCTTCCATGCGGGGTGTGAGATTTCGTCCGCGCACTATTCAACGCATTCTACGTGAACTGAATTGTAGGAAGGTAAACGGCCTGGACGGAATACCAGCAATAGTCCTTAAGAACTGTGCTCCAGAACTATCGCCGGTTCTTGGCAGACTCTTCCGCTTATCTTATGGACGGAGGACCTTTCCTGCCTTCTGGAAAATCGCTCGAGTTCAGCCAATCCCAAAGACGGGAAAAAAGTGTCTCCCACAAAATTACCGTCCGATAGCATTACTGTCTATTTTATCTAAGGTAATGGAAAAAGTCATCAATACAGAGTTGGTTAAGTATTTGGAGTGCAACGGACTCCTGAATGATCGTCAATACGGATTCCGTGGCAGGCGGTCCACAGGAGACCTTTTGACACTTATAGCCGAGATAGGGACATCTGCGATTGAACGGCATGGTGAGTCAAGGGCGGTCGCATTGGATATTTCCAAGGCTTTTGACCGCGTCTGGCACGGGGCATTGCTGAGCAAACTTCGTTCGTATGGACTTTCCCAACAGCTTTGCGACTGGACGAGGAGCTTCCTCGAGAAACGATCGATCCGTGTTGTTGTGGACGGCGAGTGTTCGGATCTGTATCCTGTTAATTCGGGGGTGCCACAGGGTTCTATTTTGGCTCCAACCTTGTTCTTACTTCATATAAATGATTTGTTGGAGACAACGGATAACAAAGTGTTCAGTTTTGCGGACGATAGTACGCTTTTTTCCTCCTTTTCGAGTGATCGGCCGATTGGTGCATCTGCGTCACACCAGCTGAGATGTAGACAGATTGATTCTCTGAATCGGGATCTGGATAAAGTCCTGCAGTGGGGAAAGGCCAATCTTGTCGACTTCAATGCAACGAAGACCCAGTATACAACATTCACAAAGAAAACTGGATCATCGGTTCCACACTGATGATGAATGGCCGGGCCCTCGAGGCTGGGGAAAGTTTGAAATTGCTCGGCGTCACGGTCTGTGGGAATGTATCGTGGCATAAACACGTGTCGAACATCGCCAGGTCAGCCTCAGGAAAACTGAGTTATCTTTTTAGAGCCAAAAAATATTTTTCTCCGGCCCAACTTCTTCTCCTATATAAATCCCAAATTAGACCCGCGCTCGAATATTGCTCTCATGTTTGGAGCTCAGCTCCTAAACATACCCTCGACCTACTTGAGAGCATACAGAGACGAGCGATCCGCCTGGTCGGGGACGCGGCGCTGACGCGACGTCGGGACTACAGTCGCTATCACATCGAAGGCGCATAGCCGACCTCTGTCTGTTTTACAGATGTTATCACGGATGCTGTTCTTCGGAGATTCGTGGTATTGTTCCGCGCAATTCGGCTTATATGCGCTCCACAAGACAATCCGACGGATCGCACCCGTTTGTGGTTCATCTCCCGACGGCGCGAACATCCCTGCATCAGAACTCGTTCTGTTACAGAGCGGGAAAGCTGTGGAACTCCCTTCCCACGCGAGTGTTCCCGGAGCGTTACAACCTGCAACAGTTCAAAAAGAACTGCAACAGTTATTTGATGGCATCTCGGGGCGCCCGCTCGGCGCTATAGGTTCACCTCTCCCGAGAGAAGTTTGATACAAAAAAAAAAAAAATCAATATCAACTGGACACATACTGAGTTTAGTGCCATTTGGTAGGTAGCAGTGTTTCCTACATCTCGAAAACCAGACAGCTTGTGTTTTATTACCATTTATTTTTATTTTCCATTTCCTGTAATATACTGCTAGTTTGTCAAGAGCTGCTTGCAAAGAGTTGTAGACATTAGTAGCTTATAAATCAAGGCATCGTGCCATACCGTATCAAAGGCTTTTTCGATGTCTAGAAGAACCAGTCCCGTTGACTCCTTGTCGATGAATTTACCAGCTATGTGGTTTTTAATGCGCAAGACTTGGCGGATTGTGCTGTGACCACCACGGAAACCGAACTGAAAGTTTGGTAAGATGTTATTGTCTTCCACAAAACGATCAATCCTTTCCTTAATGATTTTTTCTAAGAGCTTACTTAGACAGCTAAGTAGACTAATAGGTCTGTAGCTTTCGGGGCTGTTCTTCGGTTTGTCGGGTTTCGGGATAGGTATTACTTTTGCTGTTTTCCAACAGTCCGGAAAATAACAATTCTTAAGACAAGCGTTGAAAATGAACGTTAAATAGTTACTTGCAGCAGGTGGAAGTGCTTTGATTAATTTGTTGTTAATAATATCGAGACCCGCAGCCTTTTTTGATTTCGATTTTTTTATCAATTCTTTAACTTTGGTAATATTAGTTGCGTAAGTACTTTCAGCTCAGTGATTATATCAGCCAGTCACCCGCGAACTCTCTTACAGAGAACACCAGTTTAACAGTGCGCCAGTTAAAAAGTGAAGTGACTGCATATTTAAAAAGTAAAAGTATTTCAAAAGCAATTTTTGACAACAAATACAGTTCCTAAGAATTCACAAACAAAAGACAACAAGGACACATCAGTAAACTAAATATTAATGTAACAAGCGCGACAAACAATAAATATACTCGAGTTCAGGCCAAAAGTTTAAATTCAATAGACATGTGGTGACCAAAATTAAAACAGTGAAGATAGTCAAAACAATGAAATTCAGAAACCAAACAAAACAAATAATAAACGTAAAAACTTAATTGTAAATACTAAGTGAATTAAAAACGCATAAATTAAAATAAAACCTAAAAGCAAATGTGCATATTGCAGTGAAGTGCGAAAAATAAAATAATAATCAACTATAAGAAACATAATATATCACCTCGGTCGCAAGCGCAAAAAACAAAAATTAAAATAGATTGCTCGTTAAGCAATCTGTATTTACCAGGTGTACCGGTATAAATGCATTAAATAAAATCAAAATAAGTGCATATAAAAACAGTTGAGTGAGGTGCAAAAAGTGTTCGAGACAATAAAAACAAAAACAATAAAAAGATAACACTTCGGTCGCAAACGCGAAAATTAAAACAAACAATATATTGCTTGTTAAGAAAACAATTTTTAAATCATCCCTTGGCGCGAGTGCAAGCTTACTGACTCTTAGCAGGCGGTAGGCGAATTCAACTCAGCTTGCAGGAGAAATCAACTCGCCGTGGTTCAAAAGGTCGCCTTTGTTTTTTTTTAAATGAAAACAAACTGGAAAGAACCAGAATGAACACGGAGGACGATAAGAACACGACAACGCACAAACGAAAAGGCGCCCCGAAAAACTCCATTGTGACGCGAAGCAAAACCGCGAAATTGACGATGGATAAAGGAGATCAACAATTGGAGGACGACAGTGAGCTCCCCTTCCCCTCCAATTTTAACATATATGGGGCAAATAATTCATTCGCTTCTCTTGCATCCTCAGAGTCTGAGGATGAAGAGGAAGAGATAAGTGAATTGGAGGCGAAACTGCCGATGGCAAGAGCCCGATTACAAGAGAGACGCCGAAAGAAAAAAATAGCGGCGCTCGAACAAGAACAAAACCAGCAACAACTACAAAAGCTAAAGCCAAAAGTCGGCCAACAGCAACAATTTCACCATCAACAGCAACATCAACTTCAACATCAGCACCATCAACAGCAACAGCAACAATCAACACAAAAGCGATCAACGAACCAGCAAGCAACACAGCAGCAGCAAAGCAACAATAACAGCGGAAAAATAAAGATGCCACCAATCAACACCATAGATGTTGACTGTAAGGAATTGGTAAGTCTTTGTAAGCTAGCCATAGGTAACAATTTTGCAGTTAAAAGACTGACGGGTAACAGGCACGCCATTCAAACATATACGGTGGCAGACCACGACAAAATTAAAGAGGTCTTAAAAAGAGCCACCGCGGAATTTTACTCGTTCACGCCGAAACAAACAAAGAGCGTAACGGTTCTATTAAAGGGTGTCGACCCTGAAATGGAACCGGAGGCTCTGCTCGAAATGCTTCAAAACCTGAAGCACGAAGATCTCGAGTTTACCGCGGTAAAACCATTCACCACACCCAAGGCAAGAAGGGAAAACCGCAAGCTACCCTTCTTTTTGGTGCAATTAACACCCAGCAGTAGGATTGGTGGCCTAAGAAAAATTACAGTCTTGGATCATCAAATGGTCACATGGGACAAATTAAAAAAAGGCAGAGACATCCTGCAATGTGTCCGTTGCCAAAGGTTTGGTCACGCGGCGGCTAACTGTGAAATGCAGCGCCGTTGCGTAAAATGCGGAAAGGACCATAAGGCAGAAGAATGCCCTCTGGGAAAAGAATGGGTAGAAGACAAAGCCCTTCTAAAGTGCGCAGTGTGTCGGAATGAGGGACACCCCGCTAACTATCGAGGATGTCCTAAATTCCGAGAAATAATGGCAAGAAGTGTGACCCGGCAAAAAAACACAGAGCCAGCTCGCACTACAACAATGCCCGTAACATCGAAGCGGTCGTACGCACAAGTTGCTTCGGGTGGGAGAACACCAAATCAGGCTACATCACAGGTAGCCGCAAATACTCCCACACGGACGGAAACAACACCGCAAGCAGACGTGGTCACGGTTCTGCTTAATCTGCAGAGACAGATGACACAGCTGCAAAATCAAATAAACGAGATCTACTCGCATTTGCCCAGTCTAAATAACAAGTCGATATAAACCCTCTAACCACAACATCAATAAAAGCTCTTGTCGTGAATGTAAACTCACTAATAAGAACTGAGAGAAGAGCCAATCTTTTTAACCTGTTGCAAGAGGAACAACCTGATGTACTTCTGGCGGGGGAAACAAAGTTAAACCAGAGACATAAGATAGGACATAAAAACTACGATATTATACGAAGAGATCGACCTAACTCCTCTCAAGGGGGGGGGGGGGGGGGGGGTGTCGCAATCTTTATTAGAAAAGGGATCAACCATAAAGTAATATATAGTGGAGAAGTGCGCAGGTTCCGGGTGCTGGAAGCCTGTATCGTCCGCATACCCCTTCAGCAAGGAAGGGGTTTGTATGCGATTGCGGTCTATGCACCTGAGGAGCACCAACAAAACCTATTTATAGCGGAGCTCGAGACACTCTTTCGATGCTTACAATTGCACCTGGGCAAAAACTACTTTATCCTAGGGGGAGATATGAACGCCAAGCATAGAAATTGGGGAAATTATATATCTAATGCCAGAGGAAATCAGTTGGCTGGTTGGTTAGATCAGTATCATATTGAATATAGAACTGACCTGCTAGCTACGAAATATCCATCGTTCCCCAGAGGTAGATCGTTCTTAGATATCTTGCTAATCGACTCACGACTGAGATTACTTAACACCAACAGACGAAACACAAACTGTTTACGGACAATTGAATACGACAGTGACCACTGTGCATTCACGGCAGTAATAGAGCTTCCGAACGAGCTCGCAGATCTGGAGGAATTCGTGATCCCGCAACCCTATAACTACGGGGCAATGCGATGGCCGCGGTTCACCAGATCATTAACAAGAGAACTTCGTTCGAATGACTTTAATCTGCCAGTAAACAGAAACCTGACAAATGACGAAATCGACAAATACATTCAACAAATGGACGAAACCGTAAAACGAACAATGGACAAAACAATTCCCAAAACAACAGTTACAGATCACATTAACATGTACAGAAACGCAACAATAAACGCACTCCACAAGAAAAAGAGCAGACTGCTATCGAAATTAAAACAATTACACAGACAGTTTACAGACAGACAAGACCAGGAGATAATATCACTGAAATCCCGATTAAAAAACCTCCAAAAATTACTTAAAGCTAATTATAGAATAGCAACAAATTTGTATTGGAACAACAGAGTTCGATCTATAAAAACTAATAACCCGAATATGTTCCCACAAATAAATAAAATATTCAGGAGAAATAACCAAAACGAGATTCAGTGTCTCCAAATTCCACGTACTGAGGTAAACAAGCAGCTGCTAACCAACATTGGCATAGATACAGAGAACGCTATCTTCAATAGTGAGCTCTTCGTGATCGAAGATCCTTTGGAGAAGGCGAACGCTGTGGGAGCTGCCTTTCAGGAAATGTACAAGGTGAATGAAAGCATTCACCGAAATCATGACCTGGAGGACAGAATTCGACTGAATCACCTGCACCTCCGGAATGAAATTTCACATTGGCAATCGGAGAATCCGGGTTTTACGGAATTCAGTGACGATAATCTGTCAATTGACATTAATGCCAATGGTGGGGCTAATAGCCTTTTAATCACAAGGGAAGGAATCCAGAGTATCTTCGACTCATTAAGAAGCAAAAAGTCAGTGGGAATAGATGGAGTACCTAACATCGTACTCAAGAACCTGCCCCCAAAGGCAATAGATATATACACGGTCCTGTTTAACAACGCGTTGAATAATGCATATTATCCCGCGCGTTGGAAAACGGCAATCATTCAGCCCATCGCAAAAAAGGGCAAAGACTGTACAAACCCAATGAACATGCGTTCGATAAGTTTACTCCCAAGCATCAGTAAAGTATTTGAAAAAATCATTAACAAAGCTCTGCTAAAATGGGTAGACGACAATAGCATTATTCCAAATAACCAGTTTGGCTTTAGGGCGGGTCATGAAACCACACATGCCGCAGCTAAACTGGTCTCCGACATACAATGGAATAAATGTAGGAACCAATGCACAGGTGCCTGTCTGATCGACTTGGAAAAAGCCTTTGATACCGTCTGGATCGAAGGGTTGTATTACAAACTGGTCAGATATGGCATACATAAGCCTTTACTATATGTACTTTACGATATGTTAAAAGACAGGAGGTGCGTGGTCAAAAGTGGTAATGTGACCTCTAATGAAACGTATAATATCAAGAATGGCTTGCAACAGGGTGCGGTACTCTCTCCGATTCTTTTTAACATTTACATTAGCGACTTATTAGATGCACTTCCGCAGGCTATTGCGTACGCAGACGATCTCATAATTTACAGAACAGCTCCGAAAGTTGAGATCATAAATAGTTTAATACAGCGAGATTTCAACAACGTGCAGCGCTATTGCGACAACTGGAAACTTAAGATCAACTTCCAGAAATGTGAAGCCATCCTATTTAGAACCCCATTATATAAAGCCACGAACGACACAAGGAAAAACTGGCGAAAGCTAGTTATCGTGGGACCGCATGGAGATAAACTGGAAACCAAGAGTTTAGTTAAATACCTGGGCATCTGGCTAGACCAATATCTGTATTTCAACAGACATGTAGAGGCTGCTCTGGTCAAGGCTAGAAAAACGTTTGCTATGACAAGGAGGCTATTTCACAGTAGCCAACTCGACAGCAGGGTAAAAGTCATATGCTACATGACGTTAATCAATCAGGCCAATGCTCATATATGGTTGTCCATTATGGTTTAACATAGGTCCAAATTTGATGGAAAAGATTCGGGTGTTCGAAAGGAAGTGTCTGAGAACCTGTCTCAGATTATATCGAACACCGGAATCGGAATACAAAAAGTACTACTCAAATGAGACTTTATATAATGAAGCCTGCATAAATAGGGTGGATAATTTTATGATTAAATTAATCAGAGGACATATTGCGAGAGCAATAAGCTCGTCCAATAACCTAATTTTCGGGGCTTATTATCCAAATACCCTGTACTATGAGAACGTGCGTCGCAACGGTTTTGTTCCACCAGAGGCGTTCCTTGATTTGGACATGAAAGGGCTTATACAGGATAGATCCGGAATCCCGCTGATCTATCATGTAAGTAGATCATCCGTAGACGGGCGATTGTGCTACGACCGGGAAGTAACGCGCATCGAAGAAGAGCTCCTGCGCTTCAGTAGGGCTATCTCCCACAGAGACCGGGACGATAGTATTAGACAGCGTCAACAGTTCTGGTGGTTGAATGGCATATAAAGACCTGGATACCAAAGTCGGTATAGAATCACACTATCATCAGCTAGCTTACATAGACTTAGCTTTTCTAGAATTAGGGTAGTATAAGATTTAAGTTAAGTTAAGCTAAGTGATTTTACATAAAATATATTAAAAAAAAAAAAAAAAAAAAAAAAGTAGATAAGTTTAGGTAAGTTAAGTAAGTTAAATTTTAAGAAAAAAAAAACAAAAAAAAAATTGACAAAGTTTTTCAAATTTTTCTTTGTCTTTCAAATAATTATAAGTATTGCCACAAAGTTCCGTCGCCGAAAGGCAAATTATACAAATATTAAGTAATGTTTAGCTTAGAGCGTCTGCGAAGGACCAGTAAGTTATTATATAAGCTATTTAAGCTAGAATTTAATCATTTTTTGTCTAGCCTTTAATTTAGAAACTAAGAATATAGAAAGAAAATAAAAAAATGTTTAAAAATGGAGTACTTTCAGCTGGTGTTTGAGAAAGTACATGGATAGTGTTAGCAACTTCAGCTTCAGTATACGCGTCGCTTAGATACACGTGTTAGCTAGTAGGTTCGATTTCTCCACTGAAGAAATAAACAACTTGTCGTGAACTTTAAACGGAGGAATACTTGACCCTCTCTTTTTCATAATTTTTGATATTTTCCAGAACGGTTTGCTTGCTTTGTCAAGAGAGAGAAGGTGTTTATTCCAACACTTGTTCCTATATGTTGAGATTTCGTTTTTAATGATATTATTTAAGACTTTAACATTAACTAGAAAACAATCGATTCTAACAGGTCTATTGAAAAGTCCCCGGCCTGCCATAGTAAAACACATTTTTTTGGCAAAATTCGTTTTTTTTTATTCAACATAATTCCCTTCGAGGGTGATACACTGATTATAGCGACCCTCCAACTTTTCGATACCTTTTTTGTAGTATGATTTGTTCTTTGCTTCAAAATAGGCCTCAGTTTCGGCGATCACCTCTTCATTCCACGAAAATTTCCTCCCAGCGAGCATTCTTTTGAGACCTGAGAACAGGAAATAGTCGCTGGGGGCCAGATCTGGAGAATACGGTGGATGCGGAAGCAATTCGAAGCCCAATTCATGGATTTTTGCCATCGTTTTCACTGACTTGTGACACGGTGCATTGTCTTGGTGAAGCAGCACTTTCTTTTTCTTCAAATGCGGTCGTTTTTCGGCGATTTCGTCCTTCAAACGGCCCAAAACCGCTGTGTAATAGTCGCTGTTGATGGTCCTTCCTTTTTCAAGATAGTCAATGAAAATTATTCCGCGCGCATCCCAAAATACAGACGCCATAACCTTGCCAGCCGACTGTTGCGTTTTTCCACGCTTTGGGGCGGGTTCATCGTGTGCAGTCCACTCGGATGACTGTCGATTGGACTTCGGAGTGAAATGATGGAGACATGTTTCATCCATTTTCACATATCGACGCAAAAACTGGGGTTTATTACGCTTGATCATCTCCAAACACTGCTCCGAATCATCAACTCGTCGTTGTTTTTGGTCAAAAGTGAGCTCGCGCGGCACCCACTTTGCACAGAGCTTTCTCATACCCAAATATTCGTGAATGATATGATGTACACGTTCGGTTGATATCTTTAGAGTGCCTGCTATTTCATTCAATTTCAATGTACGGTCATTCAAAATCATTTTGTGGATTTTTCTAATGTTTTCGTCGGTAACAATCCCTTTTGGGCGTCCACTGCGTTCACCGTCTTCGGTGCTCATTTCACCATGTCTAAACTTAGCATACCAATCCTTGATGGTTGATTTTCCTGGGGCGGTGTCTGGAAACTCGTCATCAAGCCAAGTTTTTGCTTCAACTGCATTTCTTCCCTTCAAAAAGCAATATTTTATCAACATGCGAAATTCCTTTTTATCCATTTTTTTCACAATAACAGAAGTTGCTTCACTCAAAATACTATAATTCACAAACTAATGATCCGACATCTGTCAAATGTATACACGCGTCTTTTGAAGGTTGGGGCTAACTAAAAATCATATGGATTTAATTCTAGTGCCGCCATCTATGTGTCAGGCCGGGGACCTTTGACCTGTTTTGACCTGTTATAAAGCAGCCATTTTCTTCTTTCAGGGTTTCGTAGCCTAATCAGATGTAAGATATTTCCAGGAAGCGGTGCCTTGTCAACTGGAGCAGTGGAACATTTAGGTATCGCAAGATGGGCCGCACTATTGATAACAGATACAAAATTATTACATAGGATATCAATGTGCTCGCTGCAGGTTATAGAATTTAGGGTGGTATCACCTAGAACCAAGTTCGTGTTTATATATGATTTATAACAATTCCAGTTGGCGGCGGAATAGTTGTGGTATAAACTGGTTCGGTTTACAGCTACTGTATGATTCACTGTGAGGCTGATCGGAAGGTGGTCTGAACTATTTAGAGTTAATGGTACTGTGCAGTAATTTGGAATATTAGTGATATATAGATCAAGAGTTGAGGGGTTCTTGTTAGCACTCGCTGGGATATGGGTGGGGAGAAGTGGATAAAGTATGGAAAAACTTGGGCTGGATTCAGTAACATCTAGTAAAATGTTACCCCAGCAGTTTGCCCTAAGACAATTCCACGACTGATGTCTGCAGTTTAGATCACCACCAATAATTACCTTGTTTCGAGTGTTGATTCTATGCAACTTTTGCAGATCCCGCTTAAAGTAAGTAGATTTCTCAATGTTTCTATTTCCACCAGGGAAATAGACCGAAAAAAGACTTACCTTGGAGTTATCACTTAATGTTATATCTATACTAATTTCCTCAATTAACTTAAGGTGCAATGAAGGACGCAAGGAATGTTCTATACATTTTTTCACAACAATGGCGACACCTCCACCACTAGCATGTACCCTGTCTAGGCGATAACATATGTAATTTTGATGTGAGAAAGAAATGTCTTGTTTCAGCCAGGTTTCTGAAACAAGTGCAATGTCAATATTAAAATTTATCAAGAAACTAAAAAATGCATGCTTTTTGTTTTTGATGCTTCTCGCATTCCAAGTTATGATGTTAAGAGAGTTTCTTAACATGGTTTTTCCGAGTATATGTACTTAATAGCTAATGAAGTAATGATGTTAAATTGGTCAGCTTTAGTTAGACAAGCACTAAGCTTGGTTACAACTTCATTAAGAAGAGAGTTTATCTCGCTAAATGAGAACAAGTTATCATTAGTTATAGTTTCAGACGGATTTTTCTTCGTGTGTGTCGTATCCCTGTTGGAAAGTTGCTGGGTTTGATGGAGGCCAGAAGCCCAGGTGGATGAAGGAGGTGAAGGTTGACGCACAGATCGGTGTAGTGGAGGAAAATTATCAATGGATAATCGGTCGGGCAGTGGATGCTGTTTGTCACTCGGAGGCTGTAGGAACTGTAGCGATCCTAAATCGCTACTCCTATCTAAATCCCCAATAACATCAAAAATCCTAATCCCATAACAAAAAACCCAAATTTCATATCGAATCAATGCGCGATAAATTAAACAAAAGTTAATTATCGCACATTGATTCAAATTCCACATAACACATCCAAATCCCATATTGAGTCACATGTACAACGAATTTAACCAAAAGTTAATTCATCATACATTGACTCAATTCCTAAAAATCCTAACATCATGAAATGCTAAATTCAAAACGCATTTCATGATTCCCTTCCCAGAATCTATCCAACAAAAACCTTTAAAAAATTCTCGGAACAAAATACCAATCGAAGCACGCCAAGCCTTGCGTACGCTTCTTGGAATTTTGACATTAAAATAGTTGACAAAAGTCAACTCCAGAACCTATAAAAGGGGAGTGCATTTCAATCTCATGATCAGTAGATCACCAGAGGCCCAACCTCCGGCCAACAAAATAAATAATAGCATCAGTACCATTACAGAGGCCGAACCGCTGGCCAGATACACCAAGAATATCCACACATCTGATCCAAACCCAAATAAAAATAGCGTTCCTTTGCAATTAACAAAACCCACCAAAGTTAAGCTTCTCTGCTATAAGCAGCTAATCCGATCTGGAATATCGTACGCCTTTCCCATATGGTCCTGCATATCTTCGGCTCAAATGGAAAGACTTCGGGTTTTCGAAAGGAAACTCCTCAGAAGATGCACTAATCATTCTAGAAGGCCTGACGGTCGTCATTACCCCAACTCTCACCTATACGAAGGCGCCTCCATTACCCCTATCGACGAGTACTTGCTTCAATTAGCATATAAGTACCTCGAAAACATTCAGAACAGCGAGAACCTACTTGTACGGGACTCTTGCGTTCTTGACCCCTCTCTCTCTCGATCTCTTCGGATCAAACCCCCACAATTTTTTCTTCAGTATAAAACTGAAGAAAGCACCCTTCCCAACAACATTCCCCTCTATAATAGAGGATTTCTGGACCCATCCCATAGGGTCTACAATTAACAAACCAACACACGAACGCACAGTACAAGACGGCACAAATACAAACATACACACCGACCAAAGCGCAGATTATCAGACGCCAAAGACGTGATCTGCGTTTACTACCGCACCCAAGACCCACCGGTCTTGTAAGATTTCTTTCCCACCATCCCGCTATAAAAGTAGTTAGAGAACACTTGGACTAACACTGTCCACACTATCCTTGGATACCCCCCCTTTTTTTTCTTCTCTTTTCAGATGCCGCGAGACCGAGCCCAATATCCTCACGGATGTGGGTGATTCTGGTTATCGCAAGATGACCAGAAGTCAGAGACAAGATGAAGGACACATATGTCCTGTCTCGCCAAATTCGGCCTTCTCGCCACATTTTTTTTTTTTTTTTTTAATTAACAAAACCCTTCCGCTGTTTTATTTTACGTACACAACTCCCCGCGCTCTTCTCTCGGGATTACAGTTAAAGCACGGCGCGGAGTATTACAGAACGTTGTATTTTCTGTACCACGTCCACGTGAGGATAATTTGCGGCGAATGTCTATGTACAGTTTTTGGCTTATGCATTCTGGATCGGTGGATTTATGTTGCCCACTACAATTTGCACACTTGATGACCTCATTCGTTTTGCAGTCGGATATTTTATGGTTTCCCGAACAGATTGCACAGAAGCTATTTATGTGACAATGCATCGAGCCGTGACCGTAAAGCTGGCAATTGTGACATTGTGTGACCTTACCTGGATGATGTTTTTTAAAGTTTCAGCGAACGATGGTTTTGAACAAGGTAGAGTAGTTCCCTTTTAGTTCGTTTAATTTAACAGTACCGCGTTGAATGTAAACGATGTACAAGTAGTGTTTGTACAGGGCTTTTGTTGACGAATTTAATGTGATGGTTTTAACATCTAGGCACTTAATCCCGAGTGCAATTAGTTCATTTTTCACTAAATCTTTGCTAATCAAGTCTAATCCTGATAACACTACCTTTAATGGACGATTTTCCTTGCGCGAGTGGGTAAAAAACTCACATTTTAACCGTAAGAGTTCGGTTCTGATTTTGTTATATAGTTAAGTCCATTGTTGGGGCACATATTTTTTGTCCAATATGTTTTTTATTAAGTATTTGTCTATCTTAATGTTGCTCAAAATATCACGCCCTTTAGCACTAGTTGTTTTTAACACCACAATTGGCGGAACGGTTTCCTTAGGAAGTTCTGCGCACTGTTCGTCATTGGTCGGATCCATTTCAGGAGAGTCTTCCATCAGACTTTGAAGTGGTTGAAAAAAGTTTGTGTTTGTTCACTTTTGAAAGTTTATCGGGAAGAGTTTGGCCTCCAATAACGGGGTCGTAACGCAATTGTTTGCGCTTAATTTTGTTTAACACACGTGGCCCAGGGGCCATAGCTTAACGGTTTTAACACTTGTTCAAATTTTTGTATGCGGAAAACGAGGCAAAGAAAACAAGATAATGATAATTAAATTGTGATAATTATTGTGAAAATAACGGTTGATTAAGATAAATAGCACGAGCAAAACTGTGAGACAAGTTGTCTGTTTGAAAGTCAGCCAGGTACTGTGGCGGATTGAATTTAGCTTCTAACAAAACCCGTTTTATATACCCAACATCCAATCTGATTTTACATTTCTTCCCACGATCGTATCGTTCACCTTGAGACAGTGAACCGATGCCATCCCATTCCCAGGCCGTGCCAACGATGATGGCAATTGCAACGTTGCAATATTGTCGCCATTCACCTTGAGACGGAAACCAGACGTCTATTCCCGCTGCAACTTTACCCCAAGGCTATGGGAAAACTTCGGTCAACGCATCCCGGTGTCAATCGATTCACGGTGATGTGAAAAGAGGGCATGTGCTAGGGTGGAACGGAGGAATTGCAGAATTGCAATTTTAGTTGTTACTCAAAGTAACATTATGCTCATCAAGGTTATGGGAATGGAATATTTACGTGTAGTAATTGCATATGCTATTGCATGATAAGAATTTGCATTTATCAAAAGGTAGGCGAGTGATTGGGTTTCATGGCTACACCGAAAGAACTCTATTGGTTGAAAGTTATTAAAACTTTAATTTATGACCGCATATCACATGTGTCGCGAAATGTCCCCGGCGAATATATTGAATTCGACAATTTATCAACACTAACATTGTGAACAATCGGTTATTCGACTCCAACAAAACTTCCCAGAACCGTGATGTAAAACTAGGTATTAACTACTTGCAACGAAACTATTGTGTGCAACAGTGTCCTTCGCGGTACATCACCCACCACCATCATCATCATCATCATCGGCACTACAACCGGGAACCGGTCTTGGCCTTATTTAACAAATCTCTCCACCGGTCCCGATATCGAGCCGATGTCATCCAGTTTGGCACTCCCAGGCTCTGGGAGTCCTGGTCTACGCCATCCCTGCATCGCAGACAAGGTCTGCCGCGCTGTCTCCTTCCATACATCCTGCTCTACCGAGCTTGATTTTTCTTACAATATTAGCTTCAAGATAGATTGCGAACAACTCATGTTTGTAGCGTCTCCGGAATCGTCCTCCCTCACATACGGGGTCAACAATTCTCCTTAAGACCTTCCTCTCGAACGCGGCTAAGAGTTCAGAGTGCCTTTTATTAAGCACCGAGGTCTCAGATCCATACATGAGTACTGGTAAGACCGTGGTCTTGTACAATAGTAGCTTGGATGTTCTGGATAAATTTCGGGATTTAAAGAGCCTTGATAGACCATAGTAGGCTTTGTTGGATTTAATCAGCCGTTCGTGTATTTCTTCTTCCATATTGTTATGGGCTGATACTATTGACCCAAGGTAGTTAAAGGATTGCACTATTTCAAATATGTGTTCCACTACCCTAATAGTTTGACCAACGTTAGGTCTTCTCTTCGCAGAAGTTGCCACCATGTACTTAGTTTTTCCCTCATTAATGTGCAGTCCCAGTTTTTGTGCCGCCTGCTCGATCTGGGTGAAGGATTCCTGTACAGCCGATTCGGTTCTACCGATGATGTCGATGTCATCTGCGTAGGCAAGTATCTGGCTGGACTTGGTGACAATAGTCCCTCTTGTTGTATCGCCAGAGTCACGGATTGCTTTCTCCAACGCCAGGTTGAAGAGGAGGCGGGCCAGACCGTCCCCTTGTCGGAGTCCATTATAGATGTTTATTGGTTTGGACAGCAATCCCGCTACTTTTACTTGACTAGTTACGTTGGTCATGGTCAACCTACGAAGTCGTATCAATTTGTTTGGAATGCCGAATTCTCTCATGGCATTATATAGTTCTACCCTGGCTATGCTGTCGTAGGCGGCCTTGAACTCTATAAACAGATGATATAGTGGAATCTTAAATTCCAGACATTTTTCCATAGCCTGCCTAAGGGTGAATATCTGATCAATTGCTGATTTGCCTGGGATGAAGCCACACTGATATTGACCAATGATGGCTTTAGCGTATGGGGCTATCCGGTCTTGCAGGATAGTGGAGAGTATCTTATAGGCGGTACTCAGCAATGTTATACCCCTATAGTTGCTGCACATTATGATATCTCCTTTCTCATGTATGGGGCAAATTATCCCACGGCGCCAATCTTCCGGCATCTCCTCTTGCTCCCATACGTGCACCACGATCTCATGAATTGCGTGATGTGACGCTGTACCTCTTTGTTTGATCAGCTCAGCTGGTATGCCATCAGCTCCAGGGGCTTTATTTGATTTGAGCTGTCTAATGGCTTTTAATGTTTCCTCAATGCTTGCTGGCGGCAGCAGTTGGTCTTGGTCTTGCATTGGTGGAGCCTCCAATTCTTCCGTGAGCTGACCATTTAGCAATTCATTGAAGTGCACTTCCCATCGCTCCAGAATGCCTTCAGGATCGGTGATCAGATTACCCTCTTTATCCTTGCAGTAAGTGCAGCGTGGTGTGTACCGCGTCATACTGCGGATTATTTGGTAGAACTTCCGCGTTTGGTGCGGACCTCGCTCTCTACTTTTCTCTATTTCACAGACAAGGTTTTTTTCCCATGCACTTTTCTTTTGTCTGTGAAGCCTTTTTTCAGATCTTCTGAGCTCTTTGTATTTCTCCTCGCGTAACCGCGTCCTATGAGACTGCTGCATCGCCCGGTATGCAGCATTCTTACGTTCAGTCGCTAGTTTGCACTCATCATCAAACCAGTCGTTCCGATCTCTACGACTACGGCCTAAGATGGAGTTGACAGTACTAATGACAATATTCTTAAGGCGTGTCCATTTCTCTTCTACGCCCGGCATTCTGGCCCCAGGACTTAGTCTCCCTCCGTCGAGCTCTTCGAGGGCGAGTCTTAACGCATGACCAAAGGTGTTGCTGGTATTCTCATTGCGTAAGGCAGCCGTGTTGATTCGAATCTGATCCGCGAATGCAATACGTCTCCGTAAGGCAATCCGCGCTCGGAAAACTGTACCAACTAGATAGTGATCCGAGTCGACGTTGGCATCTCGGTACGTTCGTACCGTCATCAGGCTCAATGAGTTGCGGCGATCTATCAGCACGTGGTCAATTTGGTTGCGAGTGGCTCCATCACGTGATACCCAGGTGGCTTTGTGGATATCTTTACGCGGAAACCTGGTACTCGCAAGGACCAAGTTTTTCGATGCTGCCAATTCGATGACTCGTAGTCCATTGTCATTAGTGTTCTCATGCAAACTACGGGAACCTGTGTTGTGTCTGAAAACCGGCTCCCGACCTATTTTTGCATTCAAATCCCCAAGAACGATTTTCACATCGTATCTTGGGCAGGCGTTGAGGGCCCGTTCGACATTCTCATAATATTCTTCTTTTCGTCATCAGGTGACTCCTCTGTAGGTCCGTGAACGTTTATGAGGCTTATGTTCTTAAACTTGCCTCGCACGCGAAGAGTGCATACCCTTTCATTTATTGCATTAAAGCCGATGATGGCAGGCTTCAGTTTTTGGCTGACTAGAAGCCTACCACGAGCACATGGTGTTTTGCGTGACAGCTGTAATAAATGTCATACTCTTTTCTTTGAAAAACACCACTCCCCGTCCATCTTATTTCTTGTAATGCTGTTATGTCAGCCTTATATTCGGACAGGACATCGGCTAGCTGTTGTGAAGCTCGAGCTCTGTATAGTGAGCGTACGTTCCATAAAAAAATCCTTAAATCATTTAGCCATTTTCGTTTCCGTGATCGTCGTCGTGACCTTGCCCGGAAAAAAAAGCAAATCATTATGGAAATTTTAACAAGCCTCAGGACTTGCTAAAGAAAGCCAAGACCGGTTTCCGGTTGTAGCGCCGTTGATGATGGTCGTCGTCGTGTATCCGGTCCATATCCGAAGCTTGTTAAATTTGCCATCATAATTCATTTTTACGGGCCTGGGTATTAGCCTTGCACCAACCTTTCTCAGGATGTCGCTGCATGCATTGGTTCACTACTTGGCGGGTGTCAAAGTAGCTATCCAGGGGTGTCACGTGGAGACTGCATGCCAACTTGGATTGAACAGGGACAAGGATGGTCCTGGCCTTCGCCGGGTTGAAGGCAATCAGAGACTTTGCCCTGTATGTTCGCACCCATCCCCCCACCCACCACCATGCTCCAGTTCAAATGCCAATTTCAGGTGAACTGGAATAACGTCACAGTCGAGGATTTTCAACGGAATCAGATAGGAATCAGCTAACCATTTAACGTTCACATTGTAATACACTGTGGGGTTAAATTAGAATTTAAGATTGGTAGTGGAAGGGGTGTTGAAACTAGGACGAGGATCAAGTCTAACCACTGTTATGTAGTGATTCCCCCACCACCTTTGTCCCAACGAGAAAACATTAAAACATAAACAAAAAATACATAACATATAAAACATGTAAACAATTTAAAAATTAAACAAGTACATTACATTCATTTACAATTTCACATAATTAAACACATAAAACATCGAATTTAAATTGAAAACAAAAAATATATAGCTGATACTTAAACCCAGTTCTTTCTCCGGCGATGATATCTTCGAATAGTTACGAAATTGATCATAGCCGAGATTCTTCGTTGGGACAACGGAAGAGAAGAACAAAGAAGGAACGGAAAGACAAAAACAACCGTGGTGAAGGTAAAAAAGAAAACTACAGTAGGTGTAAGAAAGTGGTCGAAAAAACGAGTCAATACGGTTGAAGGTGAATTTTCTTAAGTATTTTCCTAAATAATAGTAGTTATAAAGAAAAAGGAAAGGAGTGTCGAGAAAGCAAGTACTGCATTTTTGTTCAAAGGTTTTTGAAAGACGAATATAAACCATTGTGCTGGCTGAGAACTGTCCGAGAATCAATGGTAAAGTAGTGTTTGGAAAGCAATTACTGAATTTTTGTTCAAAGGTTTTTAAGACGAATAAAGCTGAATACAAACCATTTGTGACAGTGGTAATTTAATTGAACGCAAGTGATAAGGAAATCGATGTGCCGGCTGAGAACTGTCCAGGAATCAACGGGAAAGTACCAACTGCAAACCGGAGGCTTTGTTACCCTCACAGGAGGGTTTTTGCATTTTTATAGACGTTTGGGGAACAGAGTGAACTTAAGATAATTACTTGCTATAGACACCACCCCAAAGGAAGACTCACCGACGGGTAATATTATCAGCAAACAACGCTCCGACAACACCAGAAATTATTTGAAAAGCCCCAATATCAGAATCCTTATCCCCTGGTGTAAGGGCATCAATTAAGAAGTTCCAGTTGGAAAGTATTGGAAACCGTGAATACTTTTATGTATATACTTTTTGAAAAGTGGAGGTCAAACTGCGAAGAATGAACACAATATTTCGTTAATTTCAAAACATAACATTGATTTCAAGAAAATTTTCCTTGTTTGATTAAGCCTAAGTATAACACCTCGATCTCACCGGAATACAACACCACCCTTGAAATGTAGTCTTAGCACATTGCTGTGAACTGCTATTGACTTTCGACTAACTTTGATGGTCGTTTTGTCCGGCGCGATTATTGATTATTGCTTACATTCCAAATCGGTACCTGTTTGCCCTTATGATTTCTGTACCTCATCAATACCTTTTTGCTCGAGGTGAAATATGTGTGGTTTCGCTTCATTTCCGGCATGTTTGGTTGCCTTCACCTATCGCCATTACTCACATTGCTTTTTATAAGTCTTAATGTCGGAGGACGAGCACTAGTATCTTTGTTGTATATTGTATTATATGATTTGCTGATGATGGGATGTGTTACGGACTCCGCCTCCGTTTCCTCGCTCAACACCCACTAATTTCCGCAAATTTCCCCTCTCTACCAGTAAAGGAAAGAAAAATCGCCAAGTAGCTAATTCGCATAACTTTATGCAAATTCGACTTGGCAGTAAAAACAATTTAAAAAAAGGCGTTGCCGCTAAATAAAAAATAGAAACGTCAACGGCAAAAAATTAAAATACATTCAATCAAATATATTGAACGAGAAGAGAGGGGCTAACGTTCAAGATTATTAGTTATCAATACTGATATAAGACTTACGTTCAAGATTAATAGTTATCAATAATGATATAATATAAAGTGATAAAACAAGTACTCGACAAAACATAATTAAAAAACAAAATACAAATAACCAGCATCAACAAACAACCAGCTGAACACGGGGAGTCAAGAACTCAACGCCCCCTGCAACCTCCATACCAGGGACCAACAACATCGACCGTTCCACGATCCGCCCTACAAGTAAGTCGCTTACCACTACCCTTAATATATTGTTAATCTATTTGAATTATATTATACAACAATTTTCACTTTACTTACCACTCCCTTTCTATATTGTAGTTGAATTGTGTATTTAGATGTTCACCGGAAGGGGAATCGAAATAAACCCTGAGCATAATCGAAATCTCAGTTTTTTTTTTTTTTTGGTTTGATAGGGTTTTCATGTAACTTTTGGTTTTGCTCAGTTTGAGAGCAGCTAGTGCGCGGATCTAGTGGATAGGACAGTTCTTCGACTAGTACATTTATCTTGGACACTTACCTTGTGGGGGGCAAAGTCGTGGGGGTAATTGGAAGTAGGTCATGGCGTTTAGTGGAACCGCCACAGTACCCCCCCCCCCCCGTGACATAGTCACGAAAATATAGGTAGGGCTGAGGGGCTACTTGGGTAGTTGGTGCGGTGCTAGAAAGAGGGCTGTACGCTTGGAAGTCAAGGTGGCCCCGTGGCGGTTCCGCCAAATCCCACGGTTCACCTTCCTAAAAAAAACCGCAATAACTGCAACCCAGTCTGCATTAAGCTTTCGCTAATGCAATTCGCATTAGCATATTAAATGCTTCACGCATTATATAGATCAAATCTCTAACCTAAAGGTACCTGCAAAAGAATTCTTACCTTTTCAACCATTCCTTCGCTTACAAATCCGCTGTAAGAGTTCTTACTTTCCTTATCATAAATTTCCTGAAAAGGAAAAACGTCGGTTCACATATCATGTAACCATTCCAGCCAGGGATAATTATCATTGCGTCGCCTATTCCCAGCTTCATTCATGTGTACGATAAATTTTTTTATGTATACATTGGCTAGCGACCTTTTTCTCCCAGCAATAAAATTCTTTGACTCGACAATGTGCAAACCAAAGCAAATACGCATTCCGCGTCTCTTGGCATCAATTAAATCCCACAGCATAAACAAATGCAAATAGGAATTAAATACGTACCCTTACTAGCGATGCCATAAACACCATTTCCCAGTAACCTAGCTAAAACCAATTTGCACATTTCCACATCGCATCGTTGTCTCTTCGTTTAGCCGCGACGCACATGCATCCGACGATTTCGGATTTGTTTGCTTTACCGAAATCGTATCCCATGAATGCTCTTTACCGGCGCCGGTACGGTGCGAAACGAAAAGAGAGTCGAGTGAGAAGTAATTTTTCTTGAGAAGAGTAGAGTTAGAGTCGGCCGCATTAAAAAAATAGAAAATAATGCCTCTTGTGGTTTCTCGAGTAAAATAACTGTGAAACCAATTAACAACCAATAAAATAGTAATAAACTGAATCAGTGTGTTATTCTTTCCGGTGTTGATGTCGCGGAGTTTTGCTCAGTGTTTTGTGTCCATCGAACAAATGATGGGGATAGGAGTTAACCAGTGCCAATGTCGGCACACATGCTTCTACCCCCACAGCCCTGCATGCTTCGGGAGGCGCTGTGGTTAGATTAGGGGAACTGTCGCGTTGAAGCACGTTCATATAAGGCATAGTTGGGGACAAAAAAAATGGGTGGCGAGAGGGCCGACTTTAGCGAGACAAGGACAGATGTGTCCTTCATCTTGTCTCTGACTTCTGGTCATCTTGCGATAACCAGAATCACCCACATCCGTGAGGATGTTGAGCTCGGTCTCGCGATATCTGAAAAGAAAAGAAAAAAGGGAGGTATCCAGGGATAGTGTGGACAGTGTTAGTCCAGGTGTTCTCTAACTACTTGTATAGAGGGATGGTGGGAAAGAAATCATACAAGACCAGTAGGTCTTGGGTGCGGTAGTAAACGCAGATCACGTCTTTGCCGTCTGATAATCTGCGCTTTGGTCGGTGTGTATGTTGTGTGTTTGTGCCGTCTTGTACTGTGCGTTCGTGTGTGTGGTTTGTTAATAGTAGACTCTATGGGATGGGTGCAGGATTCCTCTATTATAGAGGGGAATGTTGTTGGGAAGGGTGCTTTCTTCGCCTGCAGCGGCGTGAAAAGTTCGGGAAAGCTTTCCATTCACTCTAACTTGGAAGGTTCTGTTTCGAACGAACTGGAAGATGATACTACATAGCGTTCTACATAGCGTTCTACTGAGGCCAGTATTCAATAATTTAAAAGCGAGACCTTCGATCCAAGTCGTGTCAAAAGCTTTTTCAATATCCAGGCTCACCATAGTGGTGCCGTGCGCTCTTTTAAATCCAAATTGGAAATCAGGTATTAGGTGCCTGGTACTGACAAAATTATTTAGTTTCTCGTATATGTATTTTTCATATATTTTGCTGATGCAAGTGAGAAGCGAGATAGGGCGAAAGCTTGAGGGGTGATACGTTGGTTTCCCAACTTTTGCTATTGGACAAATAATAGCGTGCCTCCAAGCTTGGGGAAAGTAGCCCATGTTGTAAGCATGGTTGAACAGAATGGAGAGCTTTATAAAGAATAAGGCAGAAAGCCTTCGCAAAGAGTGGTATGACATGTTGTCGATACCGGGTGACTTCTTAGGGTGTCGAGATTTAACCAGGCTCTGTAGGGTATTAGGTGTGATGAAACCGTGACCATTATCACGCGCGTCATCGAAGTATGCACTGTTAGGTGGGTTAAAGACAACAATTGGCTCGTTGAAGTCGTCCAACTTACTGTGGACCTCTGAACTAACGATTGCATTAGTATCCGGGTCGCTATCTTGGAGAGTAAGTTTGTGATTGTTTTCGAAGGTCTCTCCGATGATATTTGCTTTATTGGTGTCGTTATTGGCAACAACACGATTGTTCACGATTGGCCCAGTGATACGGGAAGTGTCACATATCTTTTTAATATTTTTATAAACGTTCTGGTCCATCTGAATACCCTTCAGTTTGTCTTCCAATTGTCGGGTCCGATTGTTTTGGATTCTCTGTTTTATCAGTGTACCAATATTGTGAATAATGGATCGCAATAATGGTTCCCTTTGCGTAAAGCGGTGACGATATCTCATTCTGCAGAGCTTTTTACGCTCCCGGATGAGACGAAGAGTGAAGTCGTCCTGGGGAATTTGATAAGTCTTTTCAAGTTTGTACTTCGGAACATGAGTCTCCGAGGTTTCAACTAGAATCTCGTGAAGTCGTTTTGTAGCGTTGTTTATCTCAACCGTCGTTAGGTTCCTGTCAGTGGGAAGAGAGAATTGGTGGAGTTTATCGTTCAATGTCATATTGAAGTTGTCCCAATTTGTCCGCCCATAATCGGGTATGTATCTAATATGAGCCCGGGATGCTCGATAGCCGCGAATGAATGTGGTCACAGCGTTGTGGTCAGATACACCCGCTGAAACTTGAGGAGGAGTGATTTGTGGAAGTAAGTCTTTGGACACAAAAAATATGTCCAGAATTGAGTTACCTCGAGTACCAACCGTAGGTGCGACTATTTCGAAGTTGAGGGCATACGTGCTTGCGGTGTACCATTGGTACAGTTTTGTGCCATTTGGGCAAGAGACAGAGTTGTTCCAGTGGGGTTGTCTGGAGTTAAAATCGCCGCCTTTGATGAAGGGTGTATGCCCCGATGTCCTTATTAGTTTGCCGATATCTTCGGGATCAATGGGGCCATTATTTGTTTTATGCGAGTGGTATACGGAGTATATATTCACTCTACCATTATTAGCCAGATGCAGTTCAAGTCCAGACATCTCTATGGACTCTAGGTGTGGGAGGTCAATAGCTTCATGGCGAAGTCCGCTATTAACCAGTATACAAGTGCCACCTCCGTTGATGGTGGGAGCGCCAGTGAGGGTTCGATCTCTTCGAATCATGGAGAAGTTTGGGAATACGGGACGGTGACATAGATGCAACCTAGTTTCGGTTACAAGTACCACGACCGCCCGGTTTTCCTTTATGAAGTCAGAGACTATCATACGCTTGGAATGCGAAACAAGGGAGTTAACATTTATGAGGATAACTTTAATTTTGGAATCCATTGTGGAGGGTATGTCTTGCGTATGCAGTGAAAAGGAGTGCCTCCCTCTCAGCCTCGGTTGATAGTTTCTCGTATCGGGGTCGAATATCTTCAATCAAGCGGAAGAAACTGAGTAGTTTCTCGAACATTGAAGATTGCCCCCTTGGGGCTTTTGCACCGCCGCTTGAGTTTGAGGCGTCTTGTTGGGCTTTACCGGGGCTCGCTTAGGGACTTGAATATGTTTTTGAGGGGGGGGGGGGGGGGAGTTGGGAGAGTTTTTATGTTCTTTGCCTGTTGTCCCCTGGGCATGTCGGCGAATGTAAATCCATTTTGGACGAGGTTCTGTGTGGCCTTATGGGGGTGAAAGTATGTGTGCTGTAGTTAGCGCGGGTTCTACTTCCATCCCCAAGTAGTTACCTCGTAGATTTTCATCAATGTTTCGTCTTTCCGTTTTGGGATACTTCACTAAACTGTCCCCTATCTCGTTGTCCACAGTCCGTGAACGGCGCAGCTATGCCACTTATAGTTTAAAACCAAAAGGGAGTGAAAGTCACTATTCAAACTTAAACGGTTTCTTTATTGTTCTTTCTACAAAATTTGAAGACTCCATACAAATTAAAAAAAACACAATTCAAAGCCTTAGTTAATCCAAAAACCAGTGTACAACCGATGTAAATAAAAAAATATAAAATACACTTATTCGAATGATTAATATGAATAAAAAGGTTAGTGGTTTGTACTCGATTCTTAAACTATGAATAGGCTTACAATATCACTTAATTAGATTTACTCCACTATGTACAGTCGGTGTAATTAACAAATATCATTTAATTAGATTTACTCCACTATGTACAGTCGGTGTAATTAACACTGTGTAAAATGCACGTATTCGAATGATTAAGATGAAATAAAAAGGTTACGGGTTTGAATTTAATACTGCGCACCGCATTCACACGCCAATACATTAAAATAGATTAACACTTTTGCTTCCAAAGCACGACCGATTACCTCGAACACCAGAACTAGACTCCTTATTATTTGGTTTATTTAACGTGGAGGCCCGACATGCCTCCACGGAATCTAAAACGCGATTAAATAAGTCCATCGAAGCGATAGGGTACCAAAATCCCATCATCGCCTCGATGACCATATTTGGTAATATGTCCCTTTTGCGTTTGGTTCAACACAAAAGGGTTGAAACACACACACGATGATTGCTTTTGCTGTTCATCGTGTGTATCCGCAGGGTTGAAGTATTTGCACGATCAACGTGTGCGCAAGGCATTATTGCTGATCGTGTGCTTTCCTCTTCCATAAATGGATATGTTCCTTCGACATCATTGTGTGGGCTTCACGCTGCTTGGGCGC
This sequence comes from Microdon myrmicae, assembly GCA_963931805.1. Taxonomy (NCBI): domain Eukaryota; kingdom Metazoa; phylum Arthropoda; class Insecta; order Diptera; family Syrphidae; genus Microdon; species Microdon myrmicae. Next base: position 125,505,051 of record OZ007496.1, read on the forward strand.
GCTTTACCGGCGTCCCCTGGTATTAATTGCCATGCGCGTGTGTGCCAAAATGCTTTGTCTTATGCGCATGGAAAATGTAAGGGAATCATATCGAACACGCGATGTTGTATCAATCCGTGTTTCAAGGGCATTTGGCTGGTGCCAACAATTTGGCTTGTCGGACGGGTGGTCGATCGATCGTTTGTATAGATGACCGCAAAAAGGAAAAAATATCGCCTGTAGTATGTGGTAAACACATTAGAAGGCATTTCTTTGGTACTTTTGGGCAGTGTTGATTGCTGCATATGCAACCGGATTTGCCTTTGGTGTACATGGTGCGATTCGCACAACTATGCCCTTGTAGGAAATGTCTGTTGTTGCCGATGTATTTTTCGTATCAGTGGACATTATGCTCCACAGGTTTTTCGTGGTTATTGGTGTGACCAATGCAGGTAAGTACACGCTTTTTGTGAATTAGGACGCGCGGGTAAATGGTTACCTGATAGTAGATGAGCAGGTAAGTATTGGCGTTTGCAAGAACCGCCACAGCCTGTCTTCCAAAGTCTGATTTGGCTGTTTGCTTAGCTCGAGTCTCCTTGGATCTTTGTATGATTTCTTTATATTTAGGACAATTCCTGTAACTAGCCGGATGTCCTTTGTTGCCGCAGTTGCGGCAGGTTGGCGGCGTTGTTTCATCCTGCACGTTTGTTGCGATCGTATTTTGCTAGCGGTAGTTCGCACTTGCCAATATCGTGAGACTTTCCGCAACGAACGCAACGGCGACTCGTGTTGCAGTTTCGGGAGACATGCCCGAAACGTTGGCGACGTCTGCATTGAGGCATTTCTCTGTTATGAAATAGCTCGAAGACAACTTGCTGATGCAAGATTGGAAGCGACTTTGTCCGTATTATGGAATCTATGTCGGTTCCTGGGGCGAGGTGAAGCTGCCATATTTTCAGCTTGCTGTATTTTTGTGGTCTGATGTTCATAAACCGCTGTGGGGGGGGGGGGGGGGGGGGGGGGGGGGGATTTTTTGACGTCAATGAATTTGACGTTAGGAAATGTTGCCTCAAGAGCAGTTACGATGTCGTCTTTTTCCCAAGAGGCAGCGACTCGTTTTAAGAGGATTGTCCTCGACTTTTCGTCGGCCGGGGTGAAGGTGTAATAATTTACCTCCTTGGCCTTGAGGTTGTCGTTAACCTTGTGGTAGGTTTCCCGATCGTAGGTCACGATTTTGTTTAGGGATGGGCTTAAGGTCTTTGCGTTGAAGTTGGAGATCCCTAGTCGGTTCATGTCACCGACGAAATTTTTTAAATTGAGGTCTCGTGCAAAGACCCCGGGTTGCTGCTTCTTCTTAGGGACAGGTGGGCGGGCCACGCCCTCTGGCTGAACAGTGTTGGGAACATAAGCGGCCTTTGGTTTTGGATTAACCACCGGAGTTGGCATCGGAGGCACGATTTTCGGGTAGTTTTGAGTTATCGCGGGGTTCGACAACTTTTTGGGCACAGATGATGATGATGATGGGGGTGACGTTGGCGGGCAGCCGGTAGCGACGCGCTTATTGGGGGGTCCTCCCTCACAGCTTGTTGTTGGGAACGGCGTTTTTTGCTTTGGTGCCCTAGATGAGTTTGGGGTAGGGGTACGCGAGTTACCGCCGCCCATTGACTCGTCAGAATTGTCAGTGACAATCTCTAACTCCGGCTCGATCTCTGATTCTGAATCAGAAGCTTCCAAACCGACACCGAACGGGGGCGTGGATGGGTGCAGCTTCCGGTCGCGATAATCTATTTTTTAGGACTGTGGTGTATTTTCTTGCCACAGAATATTTGGTATCAACATATATATAAAAGCTTACCTGTCGTAAGGTGACTTTTTATTTAACCTTCCCAGCTCGGCTCAGGTCTGTGCGGCAGTCTTCCTTCACGAAAAGGCAAGCGTCTTACGGGAGCGATATGTAGCGATGATTAACAACGTTTTCATTCCACCTTTACAACAAGCAACATCTCAAAAATCTGATCAAATTACCGTCGTTATGTTATGTTTCTGATTATTGTATAAATGTGCAATTTCAATAATTTTATGTTATATCCATAAATTATGATAATACTTCCGCTCTCGACAAGGCGCTGTTTATCTTGTCAGTATCATCGTCGCTATTGCTTCCTAAACTTCTTTTGAATACTGATGATTATTTTTAAAGTATGTTTATTTCAGCTTCAGCTATCATATTGTTCATTGGCCCTCTCCAGTGGGTTGTGTGGTAATATGCACATACTGCGGATAGTGATCTTATTTCAAAATAGGATATGAATCCTCCTTTATGGGTTAGCCAATTGCGATATCATACAGGATGCGCAGACACTCAGTTAAGGAAAAAGGACACCAACTGATTTCAACACAGTATTTGAGGTTGTTTTTCTTTATTCAAACAAGGAAAACTTAAAATTACATCACAAGCTTTCTTATTACGCTTTTACACAACCTTTTCGATCTTTTCTTCACAACGGGGCGTTGCAGTTCTTCCTCTTTTTTCTGTTAACACCAACTCTATTCTAACTGCATTCAATAACCGTATTCAGTAAAACAAAACCAAAACAAACGGAATCGAAAATTCCTCCTGCTGTTTCTCTCTCTCTCCATCAACACCCACTCCGAAAACAGAATTCGAACTTGCACACGATCCACACTCGAACTGGAGTATGTTCACACACTCACATGTGGATCGTGTGCTTCTCCCACCACCTTACCATCAAATTATATTAAAACCAAATTATATTAAAAACAATTAAATGATGGGGGGGGGGGGCGGAAGCCGCACGTAACATACCCCCCCCCCCCGCAAAGACTGCGTGGCATTCTTAGGAGAGGAATGTCACGGCCGAGAGAGGACGGAGGAGAGCAAACAAACAAACAATTAACAATATCAACAAAATAAATAAATAAATAAATAAATAAATTAACATGCTTAGGTGTTAATGTTAGTAAATTTTATACTACCTATATATTAGTGTTAGTAGGAATGAATAACAATAATTTAATAGGGGAACACTAACGGGAACTCCCCGGAGACAAGGACAGAACAAGCAACAAAGACTTCGCTTCTCATGGCGGACCCGACACTTAAACCGACGGTCCGACTGAAAGTTCGACCGCCCACACGATCCGCTCAGGAACCCCCACTAAGGCGAGGTGATCCCCTCTCGTCTAACCTCCAAAATGTCACCCGGCCGGCGAAATCGTCCCACTCCTATATGTTTTCTTTCCAATTTTGGACTCCTTTACTTGCCCCGGTCCATGGGTTGGCAGATCGGGGGTTGCCCCGTTCCGGCGGCAAAACCTACCATCACCCGACATTATGGTGCGCTTTCGCAACTTCATATTAGTGATCCAGCCCCCAGCACTGGGGTTTGCCTTTGCAGTCTGCGCTGGGAATGCGCCTGCAGCATTATGCCTGGCCTTAAAGACTTTTTCGTCAGACTCAATATTTGGTATCCCCGGACGAAGGTCCTTTACAAGGACGAAGATTCCGGAGGGAAACCAGAGTCTGCCCAGCTATGATCAGGGGCTCCAGGATTCAGGAAGGCTTAACCTTTCCTTATTTGTTTTTTATAAAAAATGTTGTCTATAACTATGTTACTATCAACGTCCGTTGTTTGGGGTTTATCCGGATGACCACGCGGGTAGCACGTGGTTGAGCATCTTTTCGCAGCCCCCCCCCCCCCCTGTATGGGTAGGGTCTCCGGGCGAGTACCTGCCGCAGTATCGAGCTTAACAGGTCCCTGTGACACGTCTCCCCGTTCGGCTACCACATGTTCAACCCTTCCCGTCCCATGGTTGACAAATTGAACGGAGAATGGCGCGGGATTTACGGTCGTTCGGGGAAAAGCCAAACAACCATCCGGCCCGTCTACCTTACAATTCCGAGACAGGAAATCGTACCCCAACAATCCGTCCTCCTCCAAACCCGGCAAGGAGTCCACTATTTGGAAACTGCGGGGAATCTCGTGGTGCAACTTGAAATTCCCAGTGCAGCGTCCCCTCGACTTGCCTTTGACAAACAGCGCTTGGAGCGTTGTAGATTTATGCACATCCATGCCATATCTAGGATGGAGTGCTTTCAGCTTCAACAGGCTGATCTCAGCGCCCGTGTCCACGATTAGGCGCGTAGAGTTCCTACGGCCAATGTCAAAGGAAGAGTGACAATCGGGACCTGTTTCGGAGAAAACTGAGAACAGCTGGAGCTGGGTTGCGTTCTAGTGCGGTCGGGTTGGATCTTGCCGACCCGACCTTTGGGAGTTTCCCGAACTCTCCCATTTTGCCTTATGTCGACACTCTGCCGCCTTGTGAGTGTGTCGACCGCAAAACTCCCACAATAATCCGCTCCTCCGTTCAGGACTGTCCCTCTCGGGAGTCCCACCGGACTCCGAACTAGCGGAACTTTTTTCGGCCCACTTTGGGCCCAACGCGCCGGGGTCGCCATTTCCGGTTCCCCGCGCTGCCTGATGCGGCGCCACGCCTCGCACCCGCCTTTGAGGGCTCCGAGTCCATGGAGTCGGTTCGCCTTCCGCCACCGCCCGACGCGGACGATCCCCGCCTATTATCTCCACCTACATTCCGGGAATCCTTACCCTCCTCGCGACTACTACCGGCTCTACGATTGCGCCGGCGCTGTCTCCTACGCCTTGCGCGCCTATTACTAGCGCTCGCCCCAGTCTCCACCTGGGTGTCCTGCTCTTGGCTCGCAGCAGGTGCTGCTCCGGCGTCAGAGAAACCTGAGAACCCTGTTGTTGTTCCCACCTTTGTCTATATTCGCACCCGCGCATGTTATGACTCTGACGGCCACAAAACTCGCAGCAGCACCGGACGCTGAATACTCTGGGGCCCGACGTCGCCGGCCCGCCACCCGCAGACGGGGGCTGCGGCTTCGGCAGGGCTCTCCTCCAAAACTGCGGCCGCTGATGGGGCGGTCCATGCCGCGCGAATCCGCCCTGCTGTTCTCTACCCCTGTACGGTCCGGGCAGTCCACTATATCGTGGCCATACCGCCAGAATTCGCGGCAGAAGCGAGTGTTTCGTCTTTCCAGACATTCGTCGTACACGTGACCTCTCAGCCTGCAAAAACTGCAAGTTGTCTGGGATTCCCGGGGGGTGCGCCGATCGACCAACCGGATCCCGGACCGGATTGGCCCGATCCGATCGATCCTGAGGCACATAGGCCTCCTGAGCCAAGCTCTGCGACTCTCCACTCCGGCTCGAGGAAGGCGCGGTTTTTGACCACGCTCCCTCGCCAGAGGAGGCCGGAGCATAGGCACCAGCATCTGTTCGATAACTAAGAGGCCCGTACGACCGCTCCCGAATAAAACTGTCCTCCTCCCGTCGACGACTGTATGGCTCTTCGGCGGGCAACACGAATGACACCGCCCGGGGGTCAAGATTCGACAAAACCGGCGCCGGGCAATCCCTAAAAGTAGATGAAGGGCCATTTATAAAGGTTGAGGAGTTGCCCGGTCCTATAGTCAACGATTCCGACATCCGATCGGCGATTCGCGCGGCGGCCGCGCATCTACAAACAGGTCCCCCTGTCACAACATTTCCTTCCTAGCTCGCTCGAATCCGGTCAGGTGGTCCATCATGCTGCGAAATGGGACATCACCCAACGTGAGGAGGAAGTGCCTTAGTCCTTCCCCCCTTAAACCCCTTACCAACACCGGCTTAGCCATTCCCTCAAGGTGGCTTGCGAAGACGGACCTACCCTGACGACCATAATAGCGCTCAGCGGCCTCCTCGCACCGTACCACGGCCCCCTTCACTCGGGAAACGAAACTCGTGGCATCCTCGGAGGGAAGCTGTCGCATTTTGGATAGTTGTGCGCACAACTCCTCATACGACACTCGGGGTTCAAAGGTCTCTCTGAGACGCTGCTCCGCTTCGAAGAAGGTCGTGGGTGGCCGCTCCTCGAACATTCGATAGACTTCGCCGCTCAGCCTAGAGGGTAGCCACCGGAGGAAGGTATGCTCCTCCTCCACCGCCAGGCCATCCAAGGTCCTTCTGCAGCCCTTGAGAAACAAAGAGAGTTTCTCGGCTGTATCCGGACTTTCCTGTCCCGAAAACATGGGGACCGCCTTCGACACGTGGTCGAAAACCCTGTCTGTGCCCAACGTGGTCCATACAGGACATGGCTGCGGGCCCAGTTTAAAGTATGAGGGCATCGGCGTGTCCTCCATGCTTCCAACAGATTGTTTGCTAACGGTGGGAGGGGGCGCGTTGGTGATCGTTCGTCCACAAATTCGTCTCGCGAATCGTGGAATGCCTCCGGATCCACCTCGTCAGCCGGCGGCTCGGGAAATGCCGCGGGCCGCGCTCGGGCGGGGGTGCCCCCTCGGCCCTCTCTCTGCCGCTGTCTTGTTTGCATTAGCAGGCCGTCTAACTAAACTTCAAACTTCTCGATACCAGGACCAAACCCGGAACCCCGACAAGCCCTATGGCCAAGAGCAAAACCGGGAAAAACAACAGTCCAACCCCGAGACCCAACAAGAAATATAGCAATAAATATAACACCTCCAACGAGAGAACCACCCCGAACGCGACAGAACCAATCCACACACGAGCCGGCTGTGTATCCGGTACAAACCCACAACGTCTGAGCTGATTAGTGTCTTATTTCGAAATCGCCGATTGCCAACGGCCGCACACGGACCGAACAGACGCGAAAAACAACAAGGAACACAACCCCCACAACAGACAAACAAACCCTCTTAAAGGGGACAACCACTCTTCTCGCAGCCACACAATTATATACAGCGCGAAAGACCGCACAACACAAATGACCACTACACCGCCCGAGAGGAGAGAGAGGGGGAAAGGGGGGAGGAAAAAAAAGATAAGAGGAAAACAAAAAATTTCAAACGCGCCTCTTGTCACGTATAAAAACAATATATACCTTATGGTAATTTTGCAACGCAGCAAAAAAAATAAACAAAATCTACCGCGCAGCTGAAAAAGGAAGATAAGCAGATTCCCGATTCCAAACAAAAATTTAGAGATCGATAAAGCTAGCAATGAATATCTCTACCATTTAACCGAAGAGACTTAGTACTGGTAAAACTAGTTAATAAATAAATAAATTAGTTGGATAATAAGAAATTAAACGCAATAATAAAGAATCAATAAATACCATCAAACAACAGCTTAATACTAAAACCAAAACAATCCTACAAATATTTGGTGCACAAATTCAAAAACTTCAAATTATATCCACAATCAAATTATTTAACAAATCAAAACAAAACAAAAAATCTCCGCTATTCCGCTATGCTGGGCCTTCGCCGACCGCTGCTCAAGCCACCGCGTCGAACCTCCCTCAGAATTTCTCTCCCGACAGTCGTTCCTGCTCAAGTATAGGGACGTATGGAGCCTCAGGGCTCCACCCACCAATGGTCTTGCACCTCCGAGCAAAGCGTGCTCAAGGATTTAGGGCAAAATGCCAGTGCAGAGCCAACTAATGGGCACCGGCTGCGCCAATGTGGTGTATTTTCTTGCCACAGAATATTTGGTATCAATATATATATATAAAAGCTTACCTGTCGTAAGGTGACTTTTTATTTAACCTTCCCAGCTCGGCTCAGGTCTGTGCGGCAGTCTTCCTTCACGAAAAGGCAAGCGTCTTACGGGAGCGATATGTAGCGATGATTAACAACGTTTTCATTCCACCTTTACAACAAGCAACATCTCAAAAATCTGATCAAATTACCGTCGTTATGTTATGTTTCTGATTATTGTATAAATGTGCAATTTCAATAATTTTATGTTATATCCACAAATTATGATAATACTTCCACTCTCGACAAGGCGCTGTTTATCTTGTCAGTATCATCGTCGCTATTGCTTCCTAAACTTCTTTTGAATACTGATGATTATTTTTAAAGTATGTTTATTTCAGCTTCAGCTATCATATTGTTCATTGGCCCTCTCCAGTGGGTTGTGTGGTAATATGCACATACTGCGGATAGTGATCTTATCTCAAAATAGGATATGAATCCTCCTTTATGGGTTAGCCAATTGCGATATCATACAGGATGCGCACACACTCAGTTAAGGAAAAAGGACACCAACTGATTTCAACACAGTATTTGAGGTTGTTTTTCTTTATTCAAACAAGGAAAACTTAAAATTACATCACAAGCTTTCTTATTACGTTTTTACACAACCTTTTCGATCTTTTCTTCACAACGGGGCGTTGCAGTTCTTCGTCTTTTTTCTGTTAACACCAACTCTATTCTAACTGCATTCAATAACCGTATTCAGTAAAACAAAACAAAAACAAACGGAATCGAAAATTCCTCCTGCTGTCTCTCTCTCTCCATCAACATCCACTCCTAAAACAGTATTCGATCTTGCACACGATCCACACTCGAACTGGGGTATGTTCACACACTCACATGTGGATCGTGTCCTTCTCCCACCACCTTACCATCAAATTATATTAAAACCAAATTCAATTAAAAACAATTAAATGACGGGGGGGGGGGGGGGGCGGAAGCTGTATGGCTGTTAGGATGTGATGAGATTAGTGATTTAGGATCACAACATGGAGCACAATAAACTCTTAAGCCGGCCATGCAGGGTATTACGGAATTGTCGATGTACGAAGAAGGAACGCGCTATAGAGCATTGGGACGTAAGTGAACCACTGGGCTCACGATGTTCTGAGTCTAACTGGTGGAATGAAGTTATCCAACGTCACTTATTCCCCACATTCTTAACAAGATTGAAAAATTAAATTATATATTATAAGTTATTTTCACAGCTTTGGCTGAATTGTCTATTAAGAAACATAAGAGATCAATAAACATAAGAGTTTTCTTATTAATAAGCATACGAGATAAGAGAAACTAACCCTCGTAAAATTAATTGCCCTCTGCTTCAAACCTGGATTGCCGAAATGGATTTCGCTCCATCTAAATGACAGACCCTATTCCGCACTGTTCAGGTCCATAATATCCAACCCTTTCCTTGCCTCCTCTGGGGTCCCCCAAGGAAGCCACATGGGCCCTCTTTTATATCATTCAGAACGAACAAGAAAAAAAAACGGATTGAACTTTTGCATCAACCCAATAAACACAATTTGTTGCACATTATTTAACATTTTGCAATCGTCAATACAGGAAACCAATTAAGGATTTACACACTATAAAGAATATTCTAACGGAAATCGGAATATACTTCCAATGTCAGGACGACTATTTAGACTGCTTCGGGGATGAGAAAATAATCGGCAAAGTTGGCACAGATATACAAGATCACAAGTGTTCTTGGTTAGCTGTGAAGTGCATGCAGCTCGCCAATGACGATCAAAAGAAGATTATGTCTGAAAATTATGGACATTCTGGTGAGTATTTGGTGAAGGCGGCTCCTTCTAGAGGGAAACTAATAGAAATTCTCGATTTCAGATCCAGAAAAAGTGGATAAAATCAAACAATTGTACATGGCATTAAATCTTCCCGATGTATACAAAGCTTTTGAAGAAGAAATGTACCAAAAAATAAATACGTCTATAGAAAAATCATCGGGTGATGTGCCGCGTGAATTACTTTATTATACGTTAAATAATGTTTTTCATAGATTTTCCTGATTATATAATGTGATAAATTATATTCCTGATTATATAATGTGCTAATTTTTGTGTTCAATGTTGCTTCCATTGGAAATTCAATAACATTCAATTCAATTCAATTTTTATTTAGTAGATAATTACATTTATGGTATATTTTACAACTAGTACTTAAGAGATTTAGGATAGCAATTCCTTTACAACTATAATCTTAAATCTATATAACGACAATAGCACAATTTTAATGAATAACAAATAATAAATTAAGGGAAAACTACAATAAAAAACCCTTATTTGAATCTTAAGACTAATATTGCACGAGCTTCCGGTTATTTTATGTAGTAATGACCTCGATATAATTTTCATAGACAGAGTACATATGTAGTGACTTAGGATAACGCAAGACGGGAAACGAGAACATTTTCAGAAAAAGAACAATTGACGAAGAAGTTTCGATTGATTTTGTCAATAAGGAACTCTACCGGTTTAACGTTGGCGTTTTCATGTAGTTCATGTATCGAATAATGCCATGGCAAATTCAGCAACATTTTCAATATTTTATTTTGACACCTTTGCAATTTTATTTTGTGTGTGCGAGCACAATTACACCATACAGGCGCCCCGTACAGGAGTATAGCTTGAAAAATGGTTTTAAATATTATAATTTTATTTTCGATGCTAAGCTTTGATTTTCTACACACTAATGGATACATAACTCTTACGACTTTGTTTATTTTGTCAATTGTGGTAGTGATGTGTTTTTGAAAGATGAGTTTTTTATCTAGAATAATACCTAGATATCTACACTCTTCGGACCAATCAATATCAACTGCACACATACTGAGTTTAGTGCCATTTGGTAGGTAACAGTGTTTCCTACATCTCGAAAACCAGACAGCTTGTGTTTTATTACCATTTATTTTTATTTTCCATTTCCTGTAATATACTGCTAGCTTGTCAAGAGCTGCTTGCAAAGAGTTGTAGACATTAGTGAATAAGGCACCCGAAGAGAAAATGGCCGTATCATCGGCAAACATAGCTACCTCAATGTTTTCACCTAGACATGGTAAATCTGCGACAAACAATGTAAATAATATGGGACCAAGGACCGAGCCCTGGGGTACACCATGGTGGATTCGGTGAGTAGAGGATATGTCGGTTCCTAAACTCACAACATATTTTCTCGAACGAAGAAAGCTCTGGATAATTTTGATAAGCGGTATTGGCAGCTTAAGTTTTAGTAGCTTATAAATCAAGACATCGTGCCATACCGTATCAAAAGCTTTTTCGATGTCTAGAAGAACTAGTCCCGTTGACTCCTTGTCGATGAATTTACCAGCTATGTGGTTTTTAATGCGCAAGACTTGGTGGATTGTGCTGTGACCACTACGGAAACCGAACTGAAAGTTTGGTAAGATGTTATTGTCTTCCACAAAACGATCAATCCTTTCCTTAATGATTTTTTCTAAGAGCTTACTTAGACAGCTAAGTAGACTAATAGGTCTGTAGCTTTCGGGGCTGTTCTTCGGTTTGCCGGGTTTCGGGATAGGTATTACTTTTGCTGTTTTCCAACAGTCCGGAAAATAACAATTCTTAAGACAAGCGTTGAAAATGAATGTTAAATAGTTACTTGCAGCAGGTGGAAGTGCTTTGATTAATTTGTTGTTAATATTATCGAGACCCGCGGCCTTTTTTGATTTCGATTTTTTTATCAATTCTTTAACTTTGCTGATATTAGTTGCGTAAGTACTTTCAGCTGGTGTTTGAGAAAGTACATAGATAGTGTTAGCAACTTCAGCTACGCGTCGCTTAGATGCATAGATATGGAGTGGTTCTTACTAAACGTGTTAGCAAGTAGGTTCGATTTCTCCACTGAAGAAATAAACAACTTGTCGTGAACTTTAAACGGAGGAATACTGCACCCTGTCTTTTTCATAATTTTTGATATTTTCCAGAACGGTTTGCTTGCTTTGTCAAGAGAGGAAAGGTGTTTATTCCAACACTTGTTCCTATATGTTGAGATTTCGTTTTTAATGATATTATTTAAGACTTTAACATTAACTAGAAAACAATCGATTCTATAACGCAGCCATTTTCTTCTTTCAGAGTTTCGTAGCCTAATCAGATGTAAGATATTTTCAGGAAGCGGTGCCTTATCAACTGGAGCAGTGGAACATTTAGGTATCGCAAGATCGGCCGCTCTATTGATAATAGAAACAAAATTGTTGAATAGGATATCAATGTGCTCGCTGCAGGTTATAGAATTTAGGCCGGTATCACCTAGAACCAAGTTCGTGTTTATATATGATTTATAACAATTCCAGTTGGCGGCGGAATAGTTGTGGTATAAACTGGTACGATTTACAACTACTGTATGATTCACTGTGAGGCTGATCGGAAGGTGGTCTGAACTTAACGCATTTAGAGTTAATGGTACTGTGCAGTAATTTGGAATATTAGTGATATATAGATCAAGAGTTGAGGGGTTCTTGTTAGCACTCGCTGGGATATAGGTGGGAAGAAGTGGATAAAGTATGGAAAAACTTGGGCTGGATTCAGCAACATCTAGTAAAATGTTACCCCAGCTGTTTGCCCTAAGACAATTCCACGACTGATGTCTGCAGTTTAGATCACCACCAATAATTACCTTGTTTCGAGTGTTGACTCTATACAATTTTTGCAGATCCCGCTTAAAGTAAGTAGATTTCTCTAGGTTTCTATTTCCTCCAGGGAAATAGACCGAAAAAAGACTCACCTTGGAATTGTCACTCAATGTTACCTCTATACTAATTTCCTCAATTAACTTAAGGCGCAATGAAGGACGCAAGGAATGTTCTATACATTTTTTCACAACAATGGCGACACCTCCCCCACTAGCATGTACCCTGTCTAGGCGATAACATATGTAATTTTGATGTGAGAAAGAAATGTCTTGTTTGAGCCAGGTTTCTGAAACAAGTGCAATGTCAATATTAAAATTTATCAAGAAACTAAAAAATTCATGCTTTTTGTTTTTGATGCTTCTCGCATTCCAAGTTATGATGTTAAGAGAGTTTCTTAACATGGTTTTTCCGAGTATATGTACTTAATAGCTAATGAAGTAATGATGTTAAATTGGTCAGCTTTAGTTAGACAAGCACTAAGCTTGGTTACAACTTCATTAAGAAGAGAGTTTATCTCGCTAAATGAGAACAGGTTATCATTAGTTAATGTTTCTGACGGATTTTTCTTCGTGTGTGTCGTATCACTATTGGAAGGTTGCTGGGTTTGATGGAGGCCAGAAGCCCAGGTGGATGAAGGAAGTGAAGGTTGACGCACAGATCGGGGTAGTGGTGGAAAATTATCAATGGATAATCGGTCGGGCACTGTCTGCTGTTTGTCACTCGGAGGCTGTAGGAAGGTTGTATTTCCTGTACCACGTCCGCGTGGGGATAATTTGCGGCGAATGTCTATGTACTGCTTTCGGCTTATGCATTCTGGATCGGTGGATTTATGTGGCCCACTACAATTTGCACACTTGATGACCTCATTTGTTTTGCAGTCGGATGTTTTATGGTTTCCCGAACATATTGCACAGAAGCTATTTATATGACAATGCATCGAGCCGTGACCATAAAGCTGGCAATTGTGACATTGTGTGACCTTACCTGGATTATGTTTTTTAAAGTCCCAGCGAACGATGGTTTTGAACAAGGTGGAGTAGTTTCGTTTTAGTTCGTTTAATTTAACTGTACCGCGTTGAATGTAGACGATGTACAAGTAGTGTTTGTACAGGGCTTTTGTTGACGGATTTAATGTGATGGTTTTAACATCTAGGCACTTAATCCCGAGTGCAATTAACTCATTTTTCACTATATCGTTGTTTATTAAGTCTAGCCCGGATAACACTACCTTTAATGGACGATTTTCCTTACGTGAGTGGGTGAAAAACTCACATTTTAACCGTAAGAGTTCGGTTCTGATTTTATTATATATGTCCATTGTTGGGGCACATATTTTTTGCCCAAGCGAAATGTTTTTGATTAAGTATTTGTCTATCTTAATGTTGCTCAAAATATCACGCACTTGAGCACTAGTTGTTTTTAATACCACAATTGGCGGAACGGTTTCTTTAGGAAGTTCTGCGCACTGTTCGTCATTGGTCGGATCCATTTCAGGAGCGTCTTCCATCAGACTTTGAAGTGGTTGAAAAAAGTTAGTGTTTGAACACATTTTAGATTTTTCTAGAACTTTATTGTTCACTTTTGAAAGTTTATCGGGAGGTGTTTGGCCTCCAATAACGGGGTCGTAACGCAACCGTTTGCGCTTGATTTTATTTAATACACGTGGCCCAGGGGCCATAACTTAACGGTTATAACACTTGTTCAAATTTTTGTATGCGGAAAACGAGGCAAAGAAAACAAGATAATGATAATTAAATTGTGGAAATTATTGTGAAAATAACGGTTGATTAAGATAACTAGCACGAGCAAAACTGTGAGACAAGTTGTCTGTTTGAAAGTCAGCCAGGTACTGATTCAATAACATTACTCTGGATTTGTTTGCCTTTATTTAAACCAATAAATATTTATCTCCTTTTACTATTTGCTACCCTGCAAAAACAATTTATTTCACGTTTCTTTTTTATTACATTGGAAACAGTTTATAATTTTTAACATTATGTACATCACGATTAAAATATAATAACGCAGTTCCAAGTGGTTCCTTTGGTTGTAGCCATATCAATATAGCTGAGTTGGAAGGGTAGTTATATCATACCATCGATTATTCTCAGGTAGGTTCAATTGATGCTCTTACCATTATGGTAATTCGGCGTAATTACAGTGTGGTAGGATTGGCCCCGTTCTCCCTGTTGATGTGACATACAATCCCACTAAACTATCGTTTCGTGAAATAGTTGGCAGACATCCTTGACCAGCTTTCGAAGCTTGAATGATGGACCCGATCGAGAAAAAATAACCCTTAAGTACATCGACTCAGCGCTATAAGTACGCCCTCCCTGGGAGAAATAAAAATAAAAAGATGAAAAACGAAACGCCATTCAGAAGATGGTCTAGACATTTTTTTTTCATGTTTTTAAATATACATCTCTCGGGAGAGGCGAACCTATAGTGCCCCGATATGGTACTAAATAAAATGGCACGAAATAAGTGTTGAACTTCTTTTTAAACAGTTACAGGTTCTAACGCTCCGGGAACACCTGCGCGGGAGGGAAATACACAGCTCCCCCGCTCTGTAACGGAACAAGTTCTGATGCAGGGATGTTCGCGCCGTCGGGAGATGGATCACAAATAGGTGCGATGCGTCATATTGTCTTGTAGAGCGCATGTAACCCAAATTGCGCGGAACAGCACCATAAGCTCCGAAGAACAATACCCGTGATAATATCTATAAAAAGCAGGGGTCGGCTAGGCGCCTTCGATGTGATAGCAAAAAGATGGTTGGATTCAAAACAGAGTCTTCAGGCACCCCGGAGTTAATAGGATACAGATCGGAACACTCGCCGTCCACAAAAAACCCAGATCGTTCGCTTTTCGGGGAAGCTCTTCGTTTAGTCGCAAAGATGTTGGGAAAGTCCATATGAACGGAGTTTGCTCAGCAATGCCCCGTGCCGGATGCGGTCAAAAGCCTTGGAGATATCCAATGCGACCACACTTCACTCACTATGCCGCTCAATGGCAGATGCCCATATATCGGTTATATTGGTAAAAAGGTCTCCCGTGGACCGCCTACCACGGAATCCGTATTGGCGATCATTTAGAAGTCCGTTGCACTCCAAATACTTAATTAAATCGGCGTTGATGACCTTTTTCATCACCTTAGAACACATACTATCGGCCGGTAATTTTGTGGGAGACACCCTTTTCCCGTTTTTGGTATTGGCTGAACTCGAGCGATTTGCAGCAGGCAAGTCCTCGTGCATAAGATATGCGAAAGAGTCTGCCAAGAACCAGCGTTAGTTCTGGAGCACAATTCTTAAGGACTAATGCTGGTATTCCGTCCGGGCCGGTTGTCTTCCTACAGTCCAGTTCACGTAGAATGCGTTGAAACTTCACATCCCGCATCGAAGACCGTACCGGTGCGATCACAGGTGGCTCTATAAGACCGGCATCTAGGTTTGAATTCGCGAACACATTAGTTGTATCTTTTGAATTTGTTACTAACGTCCCGCAGCCCGTCACTAGCGGAGGAAAAGAGGAGGAAGCGAAGTTACTGCTGACAGCCCTTGCCATTGGAACGCGAACCAGGCGGGCACTCAAGAAGTTTATTAATCACTCTGTCGTTGTAAACCTTCTTCGCGGTATCAATCGCCTGGTTGTACGCGTTTCTGATTCTTACAAAATTCGTTCTGTTTACCTCGGTGGGACTGGAGAGCCACTGTTTAAAAACTCTATTTTTTACCGCTGTAATCTGCTCGCATTTTTTATCAAACCACGGTTTATCTGATGAACTTCGTTTGATGGAATGTGGAAGGTAGATTTCCATCCCGATAAGAATAATCTCCGTGACCGACTCCCCACTTGAGTTAACATTGGAGTCTCCGAAGCACACCTCCGACCATGGAAAGGATGCGAAGAAATCTCGCAAATCGTCCCAGTTTGCAGCCCCATACTTTCATACATAGTGAAGCTGCCTAGGCCTGTTATTCGCTTGAAATGCAAGTGGTTGCGCGACCGATACCAACAGTGCTCGGTTCGGATGTCAAAAGCAGATCCAGGGTGTTCGCATAATCGCCTCGGGCATCCAGCACTCGCGTTGGTTCCTCCACGAGTTGAGTCAAGTTCTGGCTAAAAGCGAACGTCCCCGCCAGCCTCCCAGCCTCATCGGTTCTGTTATAACGCACCAACCATGCGGAGTTGGGTACATTAAAATTGCCGAGGACGACAATTTCAGAAGCCGAGTGGATGATCTGTATCCAGTCGACGGTACGTGAAAGATGTTCGAAAAAGCTGACTGTTCGATCGTCATTCGGGGAGCAGTAAAGACAACAAAGAAATTCAGCAGAATTCCTCAGCACGGCCCTCAACTATATGATGTCCATGTTATTGGGTTCCAACGCCTTCATCCTCTAGCAAGCTAGATCGAACCGCGCGAAGACGCAGACTCCGCCTTTAAAACGGAATTTCGAATGTAAGTCGTATCCTGAGTAACGAAGGTATGTCGAATCAGTTGACGAATCGACCTTGGTCTCAGTCAGGGCAAGGATATCAGGTTTCGCTGTTTGCAAATATTGGTGGTCAGCGTTTACATTCGTATTGTTAAAGCCAATGCCTCTGATGTTACAAAATGCCGTTATCAGTCGAACGTCGGCAGAGCCTTGATTATGCGATGACGTATTTCTTAAAGTTCGGTCATTTATAATAATATCTGCATGATTTTCTACCTGACAAACTCTTGAACGACAAGTGGAAATAATGGATCTTTTTTTCTCCCAAACTTAAAATATGAAGATACTTAAAAGCATTTAATGGCAACTGTATGCGGAAGTTTGTGCGGTTTTAGTACAGAAAAGAAAAGGACCAAAAACAATAAGTTTACAAAACGTTTATTCTGTAAAATATCCACCATCCGCTTCTGCACCCTTCGTCCATCTATTTGCAAGCTTGTGGGTACTTTTTATGAAGAAATCTTTTTCCAGGGCTCAAAATGCTACCACGTCTTCTCTCCTCGAGTTTTGAATTGCCGTCCGCGCATATAATTGTCCATGGCCAAAAAGAGAGGGTAACCTGACGTAGCAATGCCTGGTAAATATGGAGGGTGGGGTAAAGGTACCAACCCTACTAAAGAAATCACCTCCATACTTGTTAAATAAGGCCTCGCATTGACTTGGTAAAACATTCTTCCTATTCATGAGTGCAGGTTGTTTTTTGTGAGTTCTTCGGCTACTCTGTGCAATTGTGCTGAGTAAATATCTTTGGTACTGGTTTTACCATTTTCCAAAAACTCGGAATACACAATTCCAGAAGTAGTCCACCACACATCAGCATCACCTTCCACTGATGAAAACCAGACTTAGCTCTCAAGGCATTGGGTTGTGTGACGAAAGTGAGTGGTAGGATCGTTTTCTGTTGTAGTACATCGTCCACTTTTCGTCCCAAGTCAAAATACGATTTTCTCAGCTGATGTAAGTGTACACGAATTGTCTCATCGCTTACCCTAAACCGTTGAGCAAGTTCCTGACATGTTTGGCTATAAGTATCTTCGGTTTTTTTTTTATTTTTTATTTTTTTATTTTTTACTACACTTCTCTCGGGAGAGGCGAGCCTATAGCGCCCCGAGATGCCACCAAATAACCATTGCAATTCTTCTTGAACAGTTGCAGATTATAACGCTCTGGAAACACTTGCGCGGGGAGGGAATTCCACAGCTTTCCTTCGTGTGCGGACCTTTTTAAGCTCACATAGCAGTTCAGACGTCACTCTCTAGGTTGCGTCGTCGACGAAGACTCGGGGCATGTTCACTAACAGGTCTACCTTCAAGTGGCTACAATGTCCCAGATTGAGGAACACCACACCGCTCAGCTCTCGGTGCAAGACAGAATGTTTCACGGGTTCCTCAACCTCCAGGACAAGGGACAACCAACGTTGACCACGATAGAGGCCCTCAAAGATGACCTTAACCTCGAATGGAAACGTCTCCTCAGGTGGCACGAAGAAATCGTGCACATGGCAGCCCCTGAGCATAAAACCCAGGAATATTTCGCGTAAGACATGATCGCTGAGGCGAGGAAGTGTATCTCGACGAGCAGGCAAAGCTCGTCGATGCCAAATACGAGCTTGAATCAGAGCTCCCGGCAATATTCACAGCTTCCACAACAGCCCCGACCGCCTTACTGCCAATCGCGACCTCGATAGTGAGCTGCCTTCCGCGCAGCTACAGATAATCTCGGTGCAGCGGTCACGGGCCTGCAATAATTCCCAACCCAAACCTATAGAACTGCCCAGCCTGGAAGTCAATCACAAACAAGAAGCCCACAAGAAGGCCATGTGTCACACCTCGAGCTTGAAGTCGGGTGCAACCGTATCGGGTTCCCCAAGGCACACTGCATCACCACAATTGATGAAGCAACAGGTTCCCTGTACGTTATGCAGGGCCTCACACTACACCTCCGACTGCGAATGCTTTCGGTCGCTCGCAACTGCCCGGCGGAAGTCCTTGCGGGCCAAAGGAGTATATGCTACAACTGTTTGGGTCGACACTGGCTGCGCGACTGCCACTTCAGCGTTGCGGACCAAAGAAGCCTGTGCCATAACTGTTTGGGTCGACACCAGCTGTGCGACCTCCGCTTCAGTAAGGTATGCGGGCAATGTCAACGAAGACATCAAACCTTGGTTGTCCACTATCAACAGACCGACCTCATCATCTCCAAAAGTGAGCGCAGGACGCACCCTTCGAATCCAATCCAATCAAAGGGTCTGCGTACTTGCGATCAACACCACTCCTCAGCAACCTGTACTGCTCACAACCGCTCGAGTCATCGTCACATCAGAACTCCAACGGAAGGTTGAAGTTCGGGCTCTGATGGACCCGTGTTCTAACGGCGCCTTCATATTGTAACCACTCGCCCGACGGTTACGGCTCCGGGGCCAAACATCGTTCGTTCCTACCTACGATGTCGGAGGTACTCGTTGCCTTACTGCGAAGGTGCAAGCAACAATCACCATTGTCCCTCGCCTTCACAGCTCCCAACGTTGGGCACTGAAAGCGTTTGTCCTGTCGCTTCTCTCGGGGTACGTGTCACTATCAAAAACAATGGCACGAGATCTCTCGTTTGTGGCAGATCTGGACCTTGCAAATCTTCAGATCGTCTCCGGTGACAAGGTCTCCCTCATCGTTGGAGCAGACCTCTACCCCACCCTCATCCTCAAAGGGTTATGGAAAGGTGAACGCTCTGACCTCATCGCATAGGCTACTCACTTGGGTTGAGTGCTAACAGACGCAGCAATCACCACGTCATCCAGCTCCGATGTGACGAGAGCTGTCACCACCCACCACATGACCATTGCTCGCGGGTTGCGAACTTACAATTCCAACCCAGATCAATTGGTCGACTCTGTGACGGCAGATCGCAACTCCTTTAAGCAGATGGAGGGAAGGTTTCGTCGGCATCGATTCCATGGGCCACACAAGAGGTCACTAGAAACAGTTCCGTATCAGTTGTTTATTTGACTGCGCACACAACACATGTATCGAAAGCAAAAGGCTGCTAATGTAAATTTCAAAAGGAAGAGTCATTGGAAACAGTGATGAGGAAAGGCAAATCAACGTTGTGATCTCGAACGCTGGACTTCTTGGCGGTGTGTACGTGTTTGCGATTGAATGCAGACTCACTCATTGGGCATAACCGCCAATTCAAAAAGGGACGCCATGGCGTCATCGTTGGTGACAATCGGCCAGCTGGTGCCAGCTGCTGCGCAACTGGTATACACTGCGAATGTACTAGATTTCTCCAGTACATCCCAGCACATTCAATTGCCAATCCGCAACATTCTGTCCGCCTTCGCCAATCATTGGCGAATCATTTTGTTCCAGGGGACGGTGGCTAGGGGCCGGGAGTGTGCGGTCTGCTGGTGGCGGTTGGTCTTGGTCGTTGAGTCTATGGTGGTCGGATGTTGCTGTCCACTGCCACGTGGACGGTCGGTTGGGACGGGGCCGCCCGCCTTGAGGAGCGCTGAAGGCCTGGCGGCCTGAGATGGCCTGTAGGGTAGATGGCGACAGGATGATTCTTTCCACTGCGCCCGTTAGTGCCCGTTCGAAGTTAGTAACCGGTGGGATGCGGCCGCTGGCGTGTGAGGCTGTCGCGTGGAGTGTGGTGCGATGTCGCCCCTGGCACTGTCCGCGTGGCTTGGCGGAATGGCAGTCACGGGCCAAGTGCCTTCCGGAGTCGTTGGGGTGCAGCCTCTGTTGATGCCCTGAGAGGCGTGCTTTCCTATTGGAGTTCGGGAGACCGCTGGTTGCTGGGGAGCGCCGCCCGCCAAGCGGGGCATTGCGCGCTCCTGGTCCTGTTTTGGTGGCTGCGCGTGGCAGCGGTTGGCCTAGGTAATTTTGGACCCGGGCAGGAGCTTGACCACGTGGTGTCCTGGGTGTGGTGGGGTGCCTTGAAGTGTTTGAGTGGGTAAGCTCCTGGTTCCTCGATTGCCTCTTGCCCCTGGAATGGTTCAGCGGGTGGGGGGTATGTCTTGTAGTTGGGTCGCGCAAGTGATCGGTGGCTGGTAGTTGCATGGGCCTCGTAGGTGGCCCCTGGGGCCGACGCCGGCGAGACCTCCTTTTGGTCTTCTGATGGGAGCTGCGACCATCAGTCGTAGGGTCGGCCGGTTCTTCTGGGTCGGAGTTGTAAAATCGCAACCCACGAGGAATGGACATATGATGGCTGGTGACAGGCCTCGTCACCTTTAGGCTGGATGGTATGGTGGGTGCTGCGCCTGTTAGCACCCATTCCAGTTCAGTGGCCTGCGCGACGTGGCCGGAACGTGGATCCTTCCTTAGACCCTCCAGGATGAGAGTGGGGTACATGTCTCCTCCAATGATCATGTCCAACTTATCGGCGGAGGCGATGTTTGGATCTGCAAGTTCCAGATCCGCCACGAACGAGAGACCCCTCGTCGTTGATTGTGGTAGTGGTGCATACACCGATAGCCCGGACAGGATGGGGGGCCTCAGTGTCCATTGTTTCGAGCCGTGGAGGCGAGGAGTGATGCTGATGGTAGCGTGTGTTCTGGGGGCAAGGCCACGAGTGCCGCCAACACCGTATGTGGGGACGGATACTGCTTGGCGCCGGAGGTGCAACCTTCGGGCTAGTGATGACGCAATGAAAGTGCCGTCGGAGCAGGGGTCCAGCAGAGCACGGACTTCAAGCCTTCGTTCGTTCTCCGGCGTCACAATGACTTTCGCTGTTGGTAGCAACGCGGAATACTGTGAAGGGGTGCTGACTGTGTGTGCGCAGGCCCCTTCCTGACGGTCGATCCGGGGGCGGACCTTTTGGCCCGGAGCGGCGGTGAGATTGTCCCGTCGATGGCGGTAGACAAGACATGCAGCAGAGTGTGATATCTCCGCCGGCATTGACGGCACGTCTTGCTGGAATGGCAGTCGCGTAGGCGGTGGCGACCCAAACAGTTGATGCACAGGTTTCTTTTGTGTGCGAAGGACTTCCGACGGTCAGGTGTGAGTGATCGGAAGCCCTCGCAAGCGTAGATAGGGTGTGAGGCCCCGCAGAATGTGCATGGAGCCTGTTGCTTTAGGGGTTCCGGCGGCAGTCCGTGTATCGGGACATGGGTCTGGTTGATCATTGGGCCGGCGGCATTCTGATCTGTTTCTTGGTCGGGACTCACTGGTCTGGGGTGCAGTGCCTTTTCCGCTGGCTTGGTGGCGACCATTGGCAGCTGCACTGGGGGCAGCTCGCTAGGGTGGCGGCGATTGGCGCTGTTAGCCATGGTTGGAGAGGCTGGATCGAGAGCGTGCTGGGTCTCGAGGAGCTTCGTCTGTTCCTCCAGGTATATCTCTTCAGTCTCTCCGATAAAGTCCTCCGCGAAGTAGTGATGCTGTTGGTACTCAGGGGGCGCCATGTAAATGATTTGGTTATTCCGCATGCGGATGGCTTCCCATTCGGTGTGGAGGTCTCGTTTTGTGGTTTCTATGCTGGTAGTCGTTAGTTGTCCCTTTTCCTGCATGTTGAGGAAGGTGCGAGCGATGGTAGTCTGTGCCGCGAACTGAGCGGCGATGAGTTCCTCAATAGTGATTTGTTCATTGATCGGTTGTTTGGGTTCATTGCCCTTCTGGGGTGGTTCCGCAATGGTTGTCGTCATGGCTTCGGTGTCCCTACGGGGGGAATTTTCCGGATGCATCATCCGTGATGACGATCCGGGTGGGGGGCCGGGCGACATGCGCATGTCAGGTGTTGGTGGAGTTTCCGGGCGCCGTAGAGGTGGCCGGAACATCATTGGCGCCGAAAGACTTGCTGGCGGGGAGATGGCCGGTGCACCGGTCCGAGGAGCATCGTTACCAGGTTTCGGCGTCGAGTCACTTTCCCCGTCACCGGTTTCACTCGATGTATCACTTTCTTCCTGCTTGTCACTCTCACTGTGGTTAGGCTTAGGGTCCTGTTCGTTTCCCCGTTTCCTTTGAGCACTCTCCGTTCCCTTCAGGGATTCACCAGCATTTTGTCCGGATATCGCCATCATATTCTGCTGCACTGGGCGCAGCTTCGGTGGATCGGCTTCTACCTTTGCCTGTAGTTTCCTTTCACATATTTTTGTTGTCAAGTCCTTTTGACTCAATCCTTTCCCTTGACGTTCCTGTTGAATGATCTTGCCGACTTCTAAAGGTATTTTTTCATGTTTAAGTTCTTCAGTTTCCCTGTCCAATTTAGCCGTGTTTTTAGTGTTGATGTGCTGCTTATTAGTACCGGCACCAAATTTCTGTTGAGTATCCGCTTGAACGCCCTGACGACGTGCCTGATTAATAGCACTTTTTGCTTTGAGGGCAGGTGATTTCAGAGCCCGTTTACGTAAAACCGTAACTGTGTCCCAGTCAGACATCTTGTGTTTGTTTCACAGACGATTGGATTGAAAATTAAATTGATACTTCAGCAAATGTTGCTGCTTGCTTGATTATGAATAACAGATACAAAACGTTTAGTAATACCTTCAAATCCTAAGGATATTATGATTTCATGAATGTTGCAGCTTAAGTTCCTTGATTTGTGTCGAGGTGACTGGCAGTTGTCGATCTAGTTGCAGTGCCTACAACTGATGGTGCACTATCTGTGGTGTGTTGTGGTTTTGGCGCTCTTTTGGCGGCGATGATGTACAATTTTCAGTGCTCGTTCTATTTTCAGGTGACGTGATCTTTCCTTTCAGTTTTGTATGGATAGATACATCTGTATGTACTTTATTTAAGGGATGATATTCAAGTGGTCACACTTTAAGGGCACTTCGAAGTTTTAATGACCTTCTGACATGTGTACCTGCCACAGGTATGTTGTGCCGCGAACTGGTCGGTGATGGTGTAGATCCAAATAGGCACTGGATCCGGCTCGAAGGAACAGAAAATGTTTTAATATCGCGATGCCGGACGAGGAATGTTGTCCGTCGAGATCCTAGTTGATGATGATCTGATCCGGCTCGAAGAACCAGAAAATGTTGTAATAGTGGCGGGCGATAATGAGGTTGCATCCAAGAGGAAAGCGTTCTACGGTTAAGGCATCCAAGAGTGGTGTATTGGTCTGTATTGGAGGGCAGCGTCCAGGAGCGGTGAGCTGCATTCAAGAAGATAGCCGAGATCCTTCCTTTGTTCTACGTCGGTTGTTAGGTTGGCTGCACAACACAACACACGTATCGAAAGCAAACCTCGCTGATGCAAATTACGAGAGGAAAAGTCACTAGAAACAGTTCCGTATCAGTTGTTTATTTGACTGCGCACACAAAACATGTATCGAAAGCAAAAGGCTGCTAATGTAAATTACAAAAGGAAGAGTCATTGGAAACAGTGATGAGGAAAGGCAAATCAACGTTGTGATCTCGAACGCTGGACTTCTTGGCGGTGTGTACGCGTTTGCGGTTGAATGCAGACTTACTCATTGGGCATAACTGCCAATTCAAAAAGGGACGCCATGACGTCATCGTTGGTGACAATCGGCCAGCTGGTGCCAGCTGCTGCGCAACTGGTATACACTGCGAATGTACTAGATTTCTCCAGTACATTCCAGCACATTCAATTGCCAATCCGCAACAGTCGGAAACAAGTTTTGTCGCAGCATGAACTGTGCCATGTTGCGAACGGAAACCAAACTGATTGTTTGGAATAATACCATTTTTCTCACACCAGTTAGTCAATGCTTTATTTATAATTTTCTCGAATATCTTGCTGATGTTCGGAAGCAAACTAATCGAGCGAAGATTGGCTGGATTGCTCCTGTCTTTGCCCTTTTTGGGGATGGGATAGACTACTGCAGATTTCCATTGGGTTGGATAATATGCATTATTTAGAGCGTTATTGAACAAAATAGTGTAAACCTTCACTACTTCAAGAGGTAAATGCCTTAGAACAATGATAGTGAAACTTCGACTTAAGAGACGCCAGTTGTTAAGATCATTGCGTTGCGAAATATGTTTTTGGAGAGCCCTATTTTCCAGGTCAAGGTTAGAATGAGCTGATTCGTTCAATCTATACACTGCTTCGAAACAAGCGCCAATTGAGTTCGCCTTTTTTTGCGGATCCTCGACTATTATGAACTCTTCGTTAGAGTTGATGTGTTCCAGGGTAAGTCCTGCGTTCAGCAGAGTTTGACAATTCTCGGGAGTCCGCGGAACTCGCAGAGATGGGATGTAATTATAATCTTTCCTTCGAAAGGCTTTATTTATTTGTGGGAACATATTCGGTCCACTAGCTTTAATGGCTTGAATTCTCTTGTTCCAGTCTTCATTAATTACTGATCTATAGTTGTCACGGATCAGTTTTTGAAGATTTTTAATTAATGACTTAATTGTGTTTATTTCCTGGCTATTTGGATCGCAGAATTGTCTGTAGAGCAGTTTTAACTTACAGAGCAAAATACTCTTTTGCCTATATAGCTCGTCGATCGTTGCGTTTCTGTACCGGTTTGTATGGCTCTCGGAGTGAGTCAATTTTGGGATAGAACGATTCATTGCATTACTAACAATGTTGTTCATCGTCGAAAGATAATGATCAATTTCGTCATTATGAAGATTCCTGTCAGTGGGTGGATCTATGCCATTGGAACGTAATTCTTTTTTTATTATCCGATCAAAGCGCGACCAGTGTGCTTTTCCAAAATTAAAAGAATGTATCTGTTTGTACTGCTCAAGTAGTGGATGTTCGTTTGGGACATGTATTACAGCACCAAGTCCGTAATGATCGCTATCGTACTCGATTGTACGAAGACAATTTCGAGTATTTAGATCTCTATCTAATAATTATATTCGCTCATCCAGCAACAATAAATCCAAGAAGGAATTTCCTCTGGGATATGAGGGAATACTTGTAGCGTACAATTCTAGATTATGTTCGATAGCGTTAGTTTGCCACCAGTCGAACAACACATTGCCACTTGTAGTCGTTACCAACACGTCAAAGAGATAAGACGTATACCTGACAAGAGGAGAAAGTAAAAGAAAAGAAAAAAATATATATATAAATAAATAAATTCGTCGCGCGAGTGTAAGTGAACAAGTGTGGATTACACAGTGTGGCCGCCACTGAGAGCGGTTGTTTAAAATAAAATAAATAAATAAATAAATAATAAATAAAAAAATAAAAAATTATGGAAACAAACAAAGTGCTAAAGAGCTCGTCCCCTTTCATGAAAAGGGGCCAGGCAGACCTGAAAACGATGACACGGAGCCGACTCGAGCGACAGCCGAGTATTATAACAAAGCGGCACAAGCCAAATTCAGACGGCGAAAAAAATGCAAAAGGAAAGAAAAACGAATACACAGGCGCAGGCAACCAATTCAACGAATTGGTCACCTTGACCCAAGTGAAATCGAATTACCTGCTGAGGAAGAAAACAATATCACAGGTACTGCAACAGATCCGGCGGAATTAGAAAAACTCCTTCCGGATATTGACACAAAAAAAGAGGAACTCAATAAACAAAGAGGAGCAATCCTCAAATTAAAAGACCTGGTGCAGCAACAACAAAGCCAAGAAAATACAACAGCACAAGGAAAAATCAGGAACAACATCAGGAAGCAAACAAAAGGCAGCAAACAAAGGGGATGCAGAAGCAGCAAACAAACCAGCACATCGTAACCAACAAAAAGGAAAAGGCGCCGCCTATAATACTTACGTCCATGGAAACAAAGGACGTTATAAAATTAGGTGAGTTAACTTGCAAACATTTCAAAACAAAAAAAATTAATAATTCTAAAATAAAATTAATGTGCGATGATATTGAAGGTTATCGCAAAGTAATGACTGCTTTGGGTAGGACAAAAAGCGAGTACTACACGTACACCCCGAAATCGGAGAAAATAATCTCCATGCCCCTAAAAGGCGTTGATCCATGTTTTTCCCCTGAGGAGGTATTAGAGCAATTAAAAAATGTCGAAACCGACAATTTAAAATTTACCGGCAACTCCAGAAAACGCAATTGCAAATTGTCTTTCTTTATTGTATCACTGAGTCCCAACAGTAAAGTTGATGCTCTCCGATACATCAAACACCTCAGCCATCAAACAATAAGTTGGGAAAAAATTAGAAAAATCGATCGCGTATTGCAGTGTATGCGTTGTCAACGCTTCGGGCACGCGGCAACAAACTGCCACATGCAATTCAGGTGCGTAAAATGCCTCTCCGACCATATCATTGGTGAATGCCCCTTGGGCAAGGAACAGCTTCCAGATAGGAAAACACTGTCCTGTGTCCTCTGTAAAAATACAGGTCACACTGCTAATTTTAGAGGATGTCCTAAATTTCAACAAATGAAATTAAAATTGGAATCCAAAAAGAAACAAGTTGAAGAAGAGAAAAAAATGAAAACTCGTTCTTACAACAATTTCGTGGCTCCTTGTGTGTCATATGCACAAATGGCCGATGCTCCTAAGTAACCAGCATTCATGGAACATAAATACAAATTGTAATGGAAGAATGCCCGCGCCAGTGGCACATTCAGAAATAATAACAATGTTATTAACCATGCAAGGACAATTTGCCGAATTTCAAAGAACACTGACTGAACAAAGAGCACGAATAGATACTCTCTATTCAACCCTGTTCTCAAATAACTCTCCACATCAAAATCTTCAACCGTCCGTCTGAACTTAACCTAAAAATTATTCCAATGAATGTAAATTCACTAATCCACATCGAAAGAAGGGATAATTTAGGCAATCTGCTCCAAGTCGAATGCCCAGATGTGCTCTTGACTAGCGAAACTAAGCTAAACCAAAGGCACAAAATGGGCTACAAAAATTATAACATAATTAGACGAGATCGAGCACACTCTACTCGAGGGGGTGGGGTCGCTATCTTAGTTAAGAAAGGTCTTCACCATAAGGTCGTTTACAGCACGGAAGTACACAAATTCCAAGTGCTAGAGGCATGCATTATAGACATTCCGCTAAAAAGTCAAAGGCATCTATATATAGTCGCTGCTTACGCTCCTGAATCTGTTCAAGGTACCCAATTTATCTGTGAAATCGATACGCTTTTCCGAAGTCTAAAGTTAGAAGTCTAATAATAGGGCGGATTCTCCCGTCAGAAATGAAAATACAAATATGTTTGTGCGCAAGGATGAACTTAGAAACATACTTAGCTCAATTAAAAATCAGAAATCATCTGGAATAGATAGCATTCCAAATGTGGTTCTAAGTCACTTGCCTCGCGAAGCAGTGAACATATACACTACTTTGTTTAACAACGCTCTAAACAATGCACACTATCCAACCCATTGGAAGACTGCAATAGTCCACCCTATCCCCAAAAAGGGTAAGGAGAAGAGCAATCCAGCTAATCTGCGCTCGATCAGCGTGCTTCCCAACATCAGCAAGGTATTCGAAAAAATTATAAACAAAGCACTGATAGCTTGGTGTGATGAAAACGATATCATCCCCAACAACCAGTTTGGCTTTCGAGCGCGACATGATACATTTCATGCAGCGACGAAACTTGTTTCCGATATACAGTGGAACAAGGCAAAGTGACAATGTACAGGCGCCTGCTTGGTTGACTTTGAAAAGGCTTTCGACACCGTATGGTTAGAAGGACTTGTCTATAAGTTAACAAACCTGGGTATGCCGCAATATCTGTTATACATCATTTATGATATGATAATGGACAAACATTTTGTGGTGAAATGCGGGGACATATTCTCCAACAAGACCTTCCAAATTAAAAATGGCTTACAGCAGGGAGCTGTGAATTCTCCCATTCTATTCAATATTTACACTAGTGATCTAGTGAGTTCTCTCGAAAACGCCATTGCGTACGCCGATGACATAGTGGTGTACAGAACAGGAGGAAAAATAGACGTCATCAATAGGCACCTCCAAGATGACTTCAACAAAATAAAACAATTTTGCGACGACTGGAAATTAAAGATTAATTTCCAGAAGACCGAGACTATCCTTTTCAGAACGCCCCTATCAAGGGCCTCGAGGGGTACAAAATACAATTGGAAACACTTTTCTATTGTAGGTAACAATAACCTTCCACTGCAAGTGAAAACTGTAGTTAGATACCTTGGTATCTGGCTAGACCAGTATTTATATTTTGACAAGCACATAGCAGCGTCCCTCTCCGCAGCTAAAAGTGCATATTCTATGACAAGAAGTCTATTCCGGAGTAGTCTTCTTGACCCCAGAGTCAAAACAATTTCGTACTCGGCATTCATCCGACCAGTTTTGATTTATGGCTGTCCAGTATGGTATAATATATCTCCACTTTATATGGAGAAGTTTCGTGTGTTCGAACGGCAGTGTTCGCGTTCCTGCCTCGGACTTTATAGAACACCAGAGTCGCAATACAAAAAATTCTATCCCAACAAAATCCTGTATAACAAATCAGGGTTAAATAGGATAGACAATTTTATAATTAAAATTATTCGTGGTCACACAGCAAGGGCAATGTGCAGTGACAATAATCTTATCGCGGGAGCATTCTATCCCAATGATATGTATCTGGAGAATACCCTCCAGAATGGGTTTATTCCCCCAGAAGCGTTCCCTTTCTTGGATCAAAAAGGCCTTATCCAAGACGTGCAAGGAGTCCCGATTATTTACCACGCTTTCCGTGGTGCCAGGGACAAACGAATTCTCCATGATAGTTATATCTCCAATGCCCCAGACCGCCTGCGTTTTAGCACGGCGATCAGTGAAAGAGATAAATCAGCCACAGATCGAACATCTCCCAAATGGTGGTGGCTTTTCAACGAGGAGAGGACTTCACTTCCTCAGATATAGTATGCCTTTCAAGAGCAACGCTCTCCTTCCTCTTGTCCCCCCTACCCCTGTCCGCCTTTCCCAATTACTTTTGTGTAGCTATTTTATTTTATTTTTTATTTCCTATTTTATGTTTTATTCGTTTTGTTTTGAAGTTTTTGTTTGTTATAATAATTTGTAAAAAAAAAAAATAAAAAAAAAAAAAAATAAAAAAAAAATAAAAAAAAATTGTAATAATAATATATCCATGTAAACGAGGAGTCTCTCTAATATATGACTTATTTCATATATATATTCATATATATATATATATATATATATATATATATATATATATATATATATATATAAGAAAAAAAAAAAAGATGTACGCCGAAAGGCTTTATATATGCCTTAATCAAGATGTAATGTGTAATTTAGAGAGCTCGCATAGAGCCAGTAAATTAATTTAAAGATTGTGATCGTAGAAAAGGGTTTAACATTTACCCCTAATATTATACATGTAAAAAGAATTAGGAAAATAAATGTGGTTTAAAAACTAAAAAAAAAAAAAAAAACATTGCCACTTGTGTTTGTGATAAGGTTACCCCAAGTACTGCGCTTGGAATTGAGATCTCCCACCATAAAGAAATAATTATTTTCTGAGTCTAACTTGAGACTTCGAAAAAGGGTATCAAGTTCATTGATAAACTGTATACACTGTAGAGATTCGGGAGCATAAGCAGAGATCACATATACTGTGAGCGTCAAAAGAAAGTGTACAGCCATGAACTGTATTTTGGCAACCCTGTTAAAGCAAGGGGGTTCGATCTTTTAGTAAAATACTTATGTTATTTTTTAAGGTAGTTTATTTTCAATGAATTGCCATATAAAACTTAACAGAAAATAATGAAGTAAAAATACACTAAAAAAATAAAAAAAATTATTTCAGTTTTAAAGCGTCAAAAAAAAGTGTACAACTTGCCACACATACTGTGCAACTTTCCGCTTATCGGGAAAACAACCGTTAAAATTTATTTTGTTTTCTTTACAACTCATAACTAATTGATTAAAAGATTATTGAGTTCATTTCCATCGAAAGTTGCTTGTTGTTTAAATTATTTTTTTAAATTACTTCAAAATGGGTAAGCAAAGTTCAGTAGAAACACGACAACTTATTATTAAATTAAGAAAGGAAGGGAAATCTTACCGCGAAATAGGCAAAACAGTGGGCAGATGCCATAACACGCTGAAAAGAATTTTGGACAAATTTCAAAAGTTCAAGGATGTAAAAGATCGACCTCGTTCCGGAAGACCAAAAAGGCTGTCCGTAGGTGATGAACGTGCTATTGTCAGGGAAGTGCAAAAAAATCCCGCATCTAGTGCAGTAAAGATTTAACCTTAGCGCGAGCACTATTCGGCGGACCCTCCATAGCAGCGGGCTACACGGAAGAGTTCCTCACAAAAAGCCATACATTTCTGGAAAAAATCAGAAGCGAAGACTTCTGTGGGGAGGAAGTATGTACCAGCATAGGTACTTGATTTACTTCCTCCTCCATCATAAGCCGCTGTAAACAGTTCACCGGACACAGCGACAGGACAAACAGCAAAAGGGGGAAACAGGCGCACCGAGAGGGAAACACAAAGAGAAACTCCGCGACATCAACACAGGAAAAGTTAAACACACTAATTTATTGTCACTAAGGTTCCGCGGGAAAGAAAGTCAAATGCACTGTCCACCAAAAGAAACAAAACAAGTACAAACAAGTCTCAGCATACCGTCCGCCAGAGGTAAAACCAAATAAAAACACTTGCGGCTTGTCGTTTGTAATTTATAACTTTTATTTTATCGGTTATTAAAGCACACACGGTGCGGACTTAGTTTTAATTAATTTTAACACGGATGAAGCACTTCGACACGACTCTTAGATACCACGCCGTACCGGCGCCGGTACGGTGAATGGCAGTGACCCGACCGCCTTTGAGGTTGGAATACGACTCTACGATCGTCATATCATGCAGAGATGATTTCGCTAAGAAAAAAAGGAAGAGAGAGAAAAAATCTTCTCTTAAGGGTGTGACCACTAAGAAAATGCGATCTTTTTGGTGCAGTGGTATATGTGCGCGATCGAACAGATTCAATGTTGTTGCACGTGTTTGAAAGCAGGCAGGCGGCAAGGACAATAGGGAAAAATGACCAAATGCGCCGTTGGTAATGCGGGTCATTGTTTACACGATGCCTCGTCGCTATTTTCGACGCTGGGAGAAAAAGGTGCTAAAAGCAAATTGGATGTTTATGGCGTCTCTGGCTGCAGTAGAAACCGGGTTCATATTTGCATTAGGAAATGCTGGAGAATTTGGTTTCGGCGTCTATTGCGCTAATTATATGCAGCTGCTTGGGTTGTTTATTGATAAGACAAACAAAAAAGGTAATATGTATGAAAAGGTACAGGACGCGGCTGGGAAAATAGACGGCGCAGTATTTATGGTCCCTGTCATAAAGGTTACAAATGTATGTAAATCTAATTATTTGTTTACCGGAATTCCTCTAAGGAAATTTGACTGGCGACGTAGATGCTGAAATTGATTAGAAATTCCTGGTAAGCTAATAAAGAAATTTTAAGGAGCAATGGTATGCAAAGAGAATGCACGAACGTAAGTTTTCTTTATAGGGACTTAAAGATCATAGATTTGATCTCTTAAATGCGTGCAGCATTTTTAGGTGCCGAATGCGAATGCATTGGCGAGGACTTAAACGTCTTGGGTGATGATTATGGGGGTTTTTCAGGAAGGTAAACCGTGGGATTTGGCGGAACCGCCACACTTCTTTTTGCCAAGAAGTATCAAAAAGAAAGTTCTTCATTCTGGGGAAATATTCTCTTTAGTGACGAGAGCAAATTTGAGATTTTTGGTTCAATAAAACCACCAAAAATATGGAGAACGAAAATAACTGAATTTGAACAAAAAAATTTAAATTCAACAATTAAGCACGGAGGCGGTTCGGTAATGGTCTGGGGATGTATGGCGTCATCTGGAGTTGGGAACCTCGTCTTTATTGACAGTACAACGAGAAAAGAAGATTATCTTAATATTTTAAGAGACAATTTGCCAAGTAGTGTTGCGAAACTGGGTTTAAGTGATTCATGGGTCTTCCAACAAGACAACGACCCGAAGCACACATCGAAAATGGTCAAGGAATGGTTACTTTACCGTACACCTAAGCAACTGGATCACCCTCCGCAATCCCCAGACTTAAACCCCATCGAGCATTTGTGGGAGTATCTGGATAAGCAGATCCGAAAGAGGAACATTTCAGACAGAGAGTCACTAAAGTCAATTCTAGTTGAAGAGTGGCAAAAAATCCCAACCGAATTGACTAGGAAGCTAGTAGAGTCAATGCCCAGACGCATTGATGCTATTTTAAAGGCTAAAGGGAAGCAGACAAAGTACTAGTTTTAAGTTTTTTACTTTAATTGAATAATGTACACTTTTTTTGACGCTTTAAAACTGAATTTTTTTTTTTTTTTTTTTTTATTGTATTTTTACTTCATTATTTTCTGTTAAGTTTTATATGGCAATTCATTGAAAATAAACTACCTTAAAAAAAAACATAAGTATTTTACCAAAAGATCGAACCCCCTTGCTTTGACAGGGTTGTAAAAATGCAGTTCAATGCTGTACACTTTCTTTTGACGCTCACAGTAGATGCCTTTGACTTTTCAAAGGAATATTTATAACGCAGGCTTCCAGTACCTGGAACTTGTATACATCTCTACTGTAGACGGCTTTGTGTTGTAGACCATTTTTAACTAAGTCAGCGACGCCGCCTCCCTGAGTAGAATTTGGACGATCTCATCTAATTACTTTATAATTTGGGTAGCCCAAGTTGTGCCTTTGATTTAGCTTAGTTTCGCTAGCGAAAAAGACATCTGGGCGTTCAGCTTCCAGCAGATTGCTGAGATTAGTGAATTAACATTCACAGCAATAATTTTTAGGGTTAATTCAGTCGCAGTGAACTTTATGATTAGAGTGTGGGTTCGTCTGGAAAAAGGGTCGAATAGATAATGTCCGTTCGAGCCACTTGTTCCGTCAGTTTTTTTTTCCGATCATTACGAATTTTTTATCAAATGCAGCAAACTGTCCTTGTATGGACAGTAATATTGCTGTTATATCAGTTTGTGCCTCTGGAGCAGGCGTTGTAATGATATAACGTGATTGTTCTAAGATTGGTGCATTTTTTACTCCACCTGCCATTTGAGCGTATGACACACTTGGTGCCACGAAGTTGATGTGAGAGCGAGATTTCATCCGTTTCTCTTCTTCAACTTGCTTCTTTTTGGCTTCCAATTTTGATTTTAGTTGTTGGTACATAGGGCAACCTCTACAGCTAGCAGGATGACCTGAGTTGTTACAGAGGACACAGGATAGTTTACTTCTATCCGAGAGCTGCTCTTTGCCCAATGGACATTCTTCAATGATGTGTTTGTTTAGGCATTTGACGCATCTGAAATGCATATTGCAATAATTCGCTGCCACATGCCCGAAGCGTTGACAGGGCATACACTGCAATACCTGGTCGGACTTCTTTATTCTCTCCCAACTTATTGTTTGGTGATTAATGTATCTAATATACCTAAGCCCATCAATTTTACTATTGGAGCTTAGCGACACAATGAAGAAAGGGAACTTACGGTTGCGATTTTTAGAATTTGCTGTAGAAAATGGTGTCACACCTGTAAATTTCAAGGTATCGTTTTCGAAGCTTTTTAGTTTTTCGAGCACCTCTTCGGGAGTAAAGGAAGAGTCAACTCCTTTGAGGAGCATGGAGACAGTTTTCTCCGATTTAGGGGTGTACGTGTAGTACTCGCTTTTCGATTTCCCTAATGCCGATTTAATTTTGTTATACCCTTCTAAATCCTCGCATGTTAAACTTATCTTAAAATTATTTATTCGTTTTGTTTTAAAAGTTTTGCATGTCAACTCACCCAATTTCATGAGATCCTTTGTCTCCATGTAGCTGATGTAGATAGGAAGTACTTTCTCCCTTTTTTTGACTGGCACCTGCTGAGATGTTTCCTGCCGAGATGTGTCATTTTCATTTTTACAACATTTTTTTATTTTTCTTTTTATATTCTTAATTTCTAAATTAAAGGCTAGACAAAAAATGCTTAAATTCTAGCTTAATTATCTTATATAATAACTTACTGGTCCTTCGCAGACGCTCTAAGCTAAACATTACTTAACATTTGTATAATTTGCCTTTCGGCGACAGAACTTTGTGGCAGTACTGATATTTAGTTGAGATACAAAGAAAAATTTGAAAAACTTTGTCAATTTTTTGTTTTGTTTTTTTTTTCTTAAAATTTAACTTACTTAACTTACCTACTTTTTTTTTTTTTTTTTTTTTTTTTTATGTACAAGCACTTAACCTAACTTAACTTAAATCTTATACTACCCTAATTCTAGAAAAGCTAAGCCTATGTAAGCTAGCTGATGATAGTATGATTTTTTACCGACTTTGGTACCCAGGTCTTTATATGCCATTCAACCACCAGAACTGTTGACGCTGTCTAATACTATCGTCCCGGTCTCTGTGGGAGATAGCCCTACTGAAGCGCAGGAGCTCTTCTTCGGTGCGTGCTACTTCCCGGTCGTAGCACAATCGCCCGTCTACAGATGATCTACTTATATGATAGACCAGCGGAATTCCGGATCTATCCTGTATAAGCCCTTTCATATCCAAGTCAAGGAACGCCTCTGGTGGAACAAAGCCGTTGCGACGCACGCTCTCATAGTACAAGGTGTTTGGATAATAGGCCCCGAAAATTAGGTCATTGGACGAGCTTATTGCTCTCGCAATATGTCCTCTGATTAATTTAATCATAAAATTATCCACCATATTTATGTACGCTTCATTATATAAAGTCTCATTTGAATAATACTTTTTATAGTCCGATTCCGGTGTCCGATATAATCTGAGACAAATTCTGAGACACTTTCTTTCGAACACCCGAATCTTTTCCATCAAATTTGGACCTATGTTAAACCATACTGGACAGCCATATATGAGCATTGGCCTGATTAGCGTCATGTAGCATATGACTATTACCCTGCTGTCAAGTTGGCTACTGTGAAATAGCCTCCTTGTCATAGCAAAAGTTTTCCTCGCTTTGAGCAAAGCAGCCTCTACATGTCTGTTGAAATACAGATATTGGTCTAGCCAGATGCCCAGGTATTTAACTAAACTCTTGGTTTCCAGTTTATCTCCATGCGGTCCCACGATAACTAGCTTTCGCCAGTTTTTCCTTGTGTCGTTCGTGGCTTTATATAATGGGGTTCTAAATAGGATGGCTTCACATTTCTGGAAGTTGATCTTAAGTTTCCAGTTGTCGCAATAGCGCTGCACGTTGTTGACATCTCGCTGTATTAAACTATTTATGATCTCAACTTTCGGAGCTGTTCTGTAAATTATGAGATCGTCTGCGTACGCAATAGCCTGCGGAAGTGCATCTAATAAGTCGCTAATGTAAATGTTAAAAAGAATCGGAGAGAGTACCGCGCCCTGTTGCAAGCCATTCTTGATATTATACGTTTTATTAGAGGTCACATTACCACTTTTGAACACGAACCTCCTGTCCTTTGACATATCGTAAAGTACATAAAGTAAAGGCTTATGTATGCCATGTCTGACCAGTTTGTAATACAACCCTTCAATCCAGACGGTATCAAAGGCTTTTTCCAAGTCGATCAGACAGGCACCTGTGCATTGGTTCCTACATTTATTCCATTGTATGTCGGAGACCAGTTTAGCTGCGGCATGTGTGGTTTCATGACCCGCCCTAAAGCCAAACTGGTTATTTGGAATAATGCTATTGTCGTCTACCCATTTTAGCAGAGCTTTGTTAATGATTTTTTCAAATACTTTACTGATGCTTGGGAGTAAACTTATCGAACGCATGTTCATTGGGTTTGTACAGTCTTTGCCCTTTTTTGCGATGGGCTGAATGATTGCCGTTTTCCAACGCGCGGGATAATATGCATTATTCAACGCGTTGTTAAACAGGACCGTGTATATATCTATTGCCTTTGGGGGCAGGTTCTTGAGTACGATGTTAGGTACTCCATCTATTCCCACTGACTTTTTGCTTCTTAATGAGTCGAAGATACTCTGGATTCCTTCCCTTGTGATTAAAAGGCTATTAGCCCCACCATTGGCATTAATGTCAATTGACAGATTATCGTTACTGAATTCCGTAAAACCAGGATTCTCCGATTGCCAATGTGAAATTTCATTCCGGAGGTGCAGGTGATTCAGTCGAATTCTGTCCTCCAGGTCATGATTTCGGTGAATGCTTTCATTCACCTTGTACATTTCCTGAATGACAGCTCCCACAGCGTTCACCTTTTCCAAAGGATCTTCGATCACGAAGAGCTCACTATTGAGGATAGCGTTCTCTGTATCTATGCCAATGTTGATTAGCAGCTGCTTGTTTACATCAGTACGTGGAACTTGGAGACACTGAATCTCGTTTTGATTATTTCTCCTGAATATTTTATTTATTTGTGGGAACATATTCGGGTTATTAGTTTTTATAGCTCGAATTCTGTTGTTCCAATACAAATTTGTTGCTATTCTATAATTAGCTTTAAGTAATTTTTGGAGGTTTTTTAATCGGGATTTCAGTGATATTATCTCCTGGTCTTGTCTGTCTGTAAACTGTCTGTGTAATTGTTTTAATTTCGATAGCAGTCTGCTCTTTTTCTTGTGGAGTGCGTTTATTGTTGCGTTTCTGTACATGTTAATGTGATCTGTAACTGTTGTTTTGGGAATTGTTTTGTCCATTGTTCGTTTTACGGTTTCGTCCATTTGTTGAATGTATTTGTCGATTTCGTCATTTGTCAGGTTTCTGTTTACTGGCAGATTAAAGTCATTCGAACGAAGTTCTCTTGTTAATGATCTGGTGAACCGCGGCCATCGCATTGCCCCGTAGTTATAGGGTTGCGGGATCACGAATTCCTCCAGATCTGCGAGCTCGTTCGGAAGCCCTATTACTGCCGTGAATGCACAGTGGTCACTATCGTATTCAATTGTCCGTAAACAGTTTGTATTTCGTCTATTGGTGTTAAGTAATCTCAGTCGTGAGTCGATTAGCAGATTAAAATATCTAAGAACGATCTACCTCTAGGGAACGATGGATATTCGGTAGCTAGCAGGTCAGTTCTATATTCAGTATGAAACTGATCTAACCAGCCAGCCAACTGATTTCCTCTGGCATTAGATATATGATTTCCCCAATTTCTATGCTTGGCGTTCATATCTCCGCCTAGGATAAAGTAATTTTTGCCCAGGTGCAATTGTAAGCATCGGAAGAGAGTCTCGAGCTCTGCTATAAATAGATTATGTTGGTGCTCCTCAGGTGCGTAGACCGCAATCGCATACAAACCCCTTCCTTGCTGAAAGACTGCCGAGATGTGTCCTGCTGTCGGTGTGATTCCTGCTGTTGATGTGGTTCCTGCTGAGATGTTTCCTATTGTTGGTGTGGTTCCTGCTGTTGTTGTTGATGTGATTCCTGCTGTTGAGTTTCCTTATCTTGTCGTGTTTTCTTTGCCTTCGTGGGTTGCTGTTGTCTTTGTTCTTGCTGTTGTTGTTCTACCATTTTCGTTTTTCGCTCGTTCTGGCTCAGGTTGTTTTTTAGTTTAACATCTTCCTCCATTTGTCTATCCAGTTCTTCTTTTTTACGACTAATCGCATGGATGAGTCTGTTGAGGACCACGATCTGATTGCTAGCGTCTGCATTTGTTTCGCTGACAGCTAGTTCTTTGAATTGGTTTCCAGCCCCCGAGTACTGGGCACCATGGGTGTGGTCTTCGTCATCGCTGGTTACAATCGACGTGTCTGTATTCTTATTTTCATTTGTTCTAAGGCGTTTAGCCTTTAGGTGTAGGTCCGTATTTTGCCTTCTCCGATTTACCATTTTGGTATCCATTTGTTTTACGTCCATATTATGGACCGAGTTGGAGACGGAGCAGCACTCGATGGCAACACTGGTGCAGGCACCACTAAAATGCTGTCGTGACAAACAAATGTCAGCAAACAGCTGACATTTCAATTATATTTAAATTCGAGCTGTCATTTGCAAACCCGTTTCTACTTGTCGTATGTAGCGTAAATAATAAACAAACCATTAATTAATATTCGATCGGTGTTTGTTTCTCACTCTTGTGGTTGTTATTAATGGTCGGTCCTTTGGTTAGCAACGTAAGAGCCTTTCCTCGTGAGTCGAGCAACATCAGGAAACCCCAGAGAGTCCAAGAACTGAGGGACTACGATCGAAAGAAGAGTTCCAGAACCGGATCCAGTCTGTGGATCCAATCCACTGCTGCCAGTTCACAGTGGACAAACGAGTTGCAGATTCTTACGTCATGGCATATTCGAGGATTCGCGATCCGAGGCAAACACAGCAACTGCCGACTGGACAACCTCTCCTGCAGTGCAACGTGTGACCCAAGCGTTTCAACCGCAACGCAAAGCAACAAGACAGACGGTCATCCAGCCGATTAAAGCCAGCCACAACCAGCAGCGCACTCAGTTGCGTAGAAGCCTAAGGCCAACCTACAACCGATCCACAAGAATCGGAATCAAGTAGCCAGTGGCACTTCGATCCACAAGCATCGAAAAAAGGGGCAAACTAAGTTGCAATGGCTACCGGCGACATGACTGTTCCGACAATGAAACGGAGACGAGGAGTCATCAAGGGATTCCTCACGCGGTTGGAGGAGTTCGCGTCCAAGTCGAATGAGGTGACCAGGGAGGAATTCGCAAGCAGACTGCGCAAACTGGATGACTCATTCAAATCTTTTGAGAGCCTCCAGGAAGGTATCGAGGAGAACGACCCGGACCTGAACATCGACAGGGAGATCGAAGAGCGAGCAGAATTCGAGGAGCGATACTTTTCGCTGCAAAGCAAGCCCAACCAGCGGTTGACCTTGGCAACAGGCACAGGTTCCATCGCATTAGATACGTCAGGAGACACCCTGGGGACGGCAACTACTACAACGTTAACAGCGGAGCAACCAGGAATGAAGAGGCTGCTTGACGCCATGAACGCCAGCCAGAAGCTCATGAACAGCTTGGTGGAATTGGTTACGCGGTCAACGGAACCGACAGCAACGGATTCCACGAGTGGAGCGACAACCCGACCGGTCAAGTTGAGGCATATCGACGTGCCTACCTTCGAAGGCTACCAGCAACAAGATCAATCGCAAATGAACGGCACTGAACCACATTACAGGAGCCCGTCTCGGCCAACAAACTTCATTGTAAATCAAATGACTACTCCTCTGAGCAGTAATGACTGGGGGACCTGCAGTGCTCCGACAACTTTACAGGCGTTGCAACAACAAGAGCCAACGCAAAGTTCTACACTGCCAATAAATATTCCTACATATAACGATATCGGCAACGGTAAAGCTGCGAATACGAATTATAAGCAAGCTCCTTATGTTCCGACATCGGTGTATCAAGGGGGAAATGAACTCGGTTCTCCATCATCTTCCACACAACCGCTGCAACAAAACTTCCAAATTTATAATTCACCACCTGCTTCTAATATAACTCAGCAATCCTATTCCTCTGGTGTCACAAACACAATGACGGGCACTACGTACATAAACTCTCAAGTAACAAATGAACCACCGAGTTCTTATCAGGTATCTTCACAACCTTATTCAAATTCAAGGACTCCGACGAATGGGCAAATGCAGCACTGGATCTGCACCAGTTATTCACTCAAAGTTGCGGCCTCACATGCCATAGGCGGCATCCCATCGGACGATACCGTCCAGCGACGGAACACTCGTCATCATCAATACACCCATCACCAATTCAGGGTGGGCGGCTCTCTCCATGCCTCCACATCAATAGAAGTCCAAGGCCCTGGGCCTCCGTCCCCTGGAACAAACGGCTTCGCCAATGATGGGTGAATGCAGCAACCACAACCACCAGCACTGCAACAGCATCAACCTTTGCAACAGCCACAATCGTTGCAACCACAAAATATTCAGCAGCAGTCCATGACGCAACAGCCTTTAACACAGCAACCAATGCCCCAACAGTCTCCGCCGCAACAATCTGTGGCGCAGCAATCTATGCCACAGCAATCTGTTCCGTTACAATCTATATCACAGCAGTCTGATTCGCAACAAGCTGTACCGTTACAATCGACGTCACAGCAACCTGTTCAGCAGCAGTTTATGCTACAGCAGTCTATGCCGCAGCAGTCGGCACAACACCAATCTGTACCACAGCAGACGGCATCATAATCTTTAACACCACAGCCTGTTCCTCCACAGTCTATGCCACAGCAGTCTGTACCACAACAGTCTATGCCACAGCAGTCTGTGCAACAACAATTTGTGCCACAACAGTCTGTACCACAACAGTCTGTGCCACAACAGTCTATACCACAGCAGTCTGTGCCACAGGAGTCTGTACCACAGCAATCCATGCCACAACAATCAATGGCACAGCAATGTGTACCACAGCAATCTGGACAACAACAATCTGTGACACAGCAGCCTGTCTCTCATCAAACCTTACCGCAGCCTATGACTCAGCAATCTGTGCCACAACAGCATAGGACACAGCAAAGTATGCAGCAGCAATCTGTTCCGCAACAGTTTTTGGTCCCACAACCTATGGGGCAGCAATCTATACCACACCAATCACACCAATCAAAGGGCCAAACCAAATTGGCGATCCAGTTGGCGAATCAACTGACGGAGGTTCTTAAAGGCGGCGGATTCCCGCTACGTAAGTGGAAATCAAATTGCCACAAGGTACTGAACTGGCTGTCCGCCGATTCACCGGGTTCTGAAGAAGTGTACCAGTTCATCACGAGCGAAGAAACAAAGCTACTTGGTGTGAATTGGCATCCCGGACCGGACTATTTGAGCTACAAGGTGCAGAAGATTCCGGAGGTATCATCGCTCACGAAGAGGAAGGTTCTGTCACACGTCTCCAGACTATATGATCCAAGCTGGTATTGCAAAAACTGTGGCTTAGAGCTGTCGATTGGGATGAACCACTGGCTGAAGAGATCCGGAGAGAGTGCAAGGAGTATTTCGAAGGATTTGCCAGCGCTGGAGTCGGTGAAGATCCCACGATGGTTGGGACATCCGAACACCCTTCAGTTACATGGATTTTCGGACGCAAGCGAGAAGGCGTATGCAGCGGTCCTCTACGTCAGATTTGAGGAGGACGGTGCTTCTCAAGTACGTATCATCATGGCAAAGGCAAAGGTGGCCCCAGTCAAGCAGGTGTCACTCCCAAGACTCGAGTTATGTGGTGCCCATCTCTTGGCTCGGCTTTTTTCGTTCGTGAGGAAGGCGCTTCAACTTAGCGAGGTTCAATGCTTCGCATATACCGATTCCACTATAGTTTTACAATGGCTATCGGATCATCCCGGGCGGTGGAAGACATTCATCGCAAATCGTACGTCGTAGATTTTGGAAAGGCTGCCAAAGGGCCAGTGGCATCATGTACCGACTGCGTCCAATCCAGCGGATTACCTATCAAGGGGGCTTAAGGAAAAGGAGCTTGCCGGAGCAGAGCTGTGGTGGCGAGGGCCGGGCTTTTTGCGAGACAAAGAGCTGAAGCTGCCCCGGACGCCCACTCATCAAGTCCGAGAGGCGGACACCGGAACACCGATAGACCTCGAGGAACGAAGGGCATCATATTTCGTAATACAGCAAGAGGAGCTGTCTATAACAAGAAGAGTCTCCAGCCTCACTCGAACGGTACGAACATTAGCGTGGCGGAAGGTGGACCTAACAGCCACGAGAGCCGGAAGGCAAGTATCAAGACAAAGCGAACTGATTGCGCTCAACCCATTCATCGATGACCAAGGTACCCTCAGGGTGGGCGGAAGACTAGAAGCAGCAAATATGGAATACGAACGCCGACATCCACCAATCTTACATCGGCAACATCACCTGGCAAGGATTATCGTGAGAGATTTGCACTTGAGACTGGTGCACGCTGGAAGCTGGTTACTGCTATCCGAAGTGAACTCCCGGCACTGGATCATAGGGAGTCGAAGACTTGTCCGGGGGGTCATCGCTGAATGCACGATTTGCGGCCGTCACAAGGGACGGGTGCTAGCTCAACAAATGGCGGCATTACCAGCCAGTCGGATTAATCCCGCAAGGCCAGTTAGTAACACCGACGTGGATTATGGAAGTCCTATCAGCGAGCTGTCCATTGAAACTTTCCTGGCAGCATTAAGGAGATGGTGGCAGAAGATGAGACGGTTGAACCGACAGTTCAAGGTGGGCGGAATGTTGGAAACGGAGCAGCACTCGATGCCGACACTGGTGCAGGCACCACTGAAATGCTGTCATGACAAACAAATGTCAGCAAACAGCTGACATTTCAATTATATTTAAATTCGAGCTGTCATTTGCAAACCCGTTTCTACTTGTCGTGTGTAGCGTAAATAATAAACAAACCATTAAATAATATTCGATCGGTGTTTGTTTGTTTATTTGATTCTATTTATTTATATTTACTTTGTTTTGACTGTTTTTATCACTGGAATTTATTTGTTTATATATAGTCTTTTTATAATATTTCAGCCACTCGCGACTCATAAAAGCAACTTTTTTCATTTAATTCGATTGCCGAATTGAAAACACGTCGTAGATGTCGCAGAGGACAAAGGACCGACCCTCCTACCGTCAGCTACTTCAACAAAGAAGACAGGATGCCCGGAGGTTGGGTACGGGCACATATGATTCACCAAGATACGACACCCCACATAAGCACAAGCGCAACTTAGATTTAAAATTTGTTCCATAATCCAACAGAAGAATTTTTTCCCTCGGGGGTTTGTTATGAGAATTACATGAAATTCGGCCCAATAACCAACTTCAATAATTATTTAACTGACCTCAATAGGTGTCATTGATTTGCTTATGCTAACAATTAATATTGGCAAAACCAAAGCAAGACAAAAGTTGTTTCGAACAAGAAATCGATAACAATTCATATTTTGTCTAGAGGCTAACCTTGTTAACCTCACCAAGTTTTAAGTATAAATAGAGAATGGAAATTGAATTAAGGGCACTTCTAATACGAAATACAAAGACTAAGTATCTCGCTATTCAATCTGTTCAAAAAAACAAACCAAGCCAGACCATGTCGAGAAATTAAAACGACGTCACTGAAGGCAGGACCAAACATTATATCCTGTAAAGTTAAGCAAAAGAAATGTAATGTAATGGTTTATAAATACATAAAAATTGTAATTATACTCTTTAAGATTCTACTAGTACTACTACTAACCTTTTAGCAATAAAAAATCCACACCCACCCGGTGTTACGATCTCAAATCGAACACACCCAAGGTTTCGCGGTGGCGCAATTGACGTTTAATATTTGTAAACAAATTTCCTTCCTGCGTAACTTTATTCCTTAGCTGCCAAATGGATCAGAAAATAAAGATGTAAGTATAACACGGGGTGGGTGTGAAAAGTAATTATCTAATTTCCGAGCTACAGTTTAGTAAGTGGCGATGTCCGAGGCAGATTTAAACAATTGTTCAATCGCGTGGAAACTATCAACAAAAAAGCGGGACCATTTGATTTATTGCTGTGTGTGGGGGAATTTTTCGGAACCAACAACGACGAACTGATTGCCTACAAAAACGGATTTAAAAACAGTAAGTGCGTGATCGATCGACAATACAACCCAAATAATTTGCTATGGCCTTACGACAGTACCTGTTCCCACATATATACTGGGCCCAAATACAAATGAAGCGGCAGAGTGTTATCCGAATGAAGCAGACGGGGAAATTTGTTCCAACTTAACTTACTTAGGTAGCAAAATAGAATCAAGTAAATAGATGAGGTGTATAAAAATTGTTCATCTAGGTAAAAGGGGCCTCTACACATTATTGTCCGGAGTGAAGATCGTCTACCTTAGTGGAGTTGAGGGACAAGGACCAAATACTTTTAATAAGGCCGACATTCAATCCCTTCGAAACTCTTGTATGGCAGCAAAAGAATCCGGTGATTACAGAGGTGTAGACATTCTTATCACGTCTCCTTGGCCACACGGCATCGACAAACAACAAGTAGTCCAGTAAATTCTTTTCTATCAACATTAGGTAATTGTCGTCTTCACTTCTAGAAATTCGTCTCAAAACTAGTGGCTAGTTTAGTGCGAGAGATTAAACCCCGCTATCACTTCTGCGGCATGAATAACACTTACCACGAACCTCCTCCATATAGGTAGTCACTGTTTTTAGAATTACAAAAAATCACTTAAGTAAAATGCTGTGGGATTGCAGGGTACCTGCGGATAGCACAACACAACTGGAACTCTGTACAAGGTTTGTAGCGCT
This sequence comes from Microdon myrmicae, assembly GCA_963931805.1. Lineage (NCBI taxonomy): Eukaryota > Metazoa > Arthropoda > Insecta > Diptera > Syrphidae > Microdon > Microdon myrmicae. Next base: position 125,549,923 of record OZ007496.1, read on the forward strand.
TGCAGAAGTCGGGAACATCAACAAACATAAGTACGTCTATGCCCTAAGCTTGTGTCCCGTAGAAAAGATGCGAATGTTAGAGTTAATTCAAAAGACTACTAACGAGCTTCCATGCCCCTTTGAGAGTAGTGGTTTGTCCGACTCTAAATCCCATCATCGAGGAGTAAGTACATCCTGATATTGAAGAAATCTCTACTTAATAATTTTTGTCGTTTCACAGGATGAAAACCAATATTTCTACGATTTAAATCCCAACTCACATGACAACCGAAAGAGAATGGGACGAAGAGGCCAAGACAATTATCAAAAACGCCCTAAGCCAACATTCGACCAAGGTTAAGATTTTGATGTTGCTTCATTTCTCATTGACGTCAACTCCTTTGATTTTACAGAAAAGTGTTGGTTTTGTCTATCGTCGTCTGGTGTGGAGAAGCATTTGATCATCTCGATCGGGAATAATTTCTATCTAGCTCTTGCCAAGGGACCAATTAATGAGTATCACATACTAATCCTTTCAATAACACATTTACAATCTGCAGCACAACTGTCCAAGGATGATTGGCAAGAATTGACAAAGTTTAAGGATTCAATAAGGTCCCTATATGAAGACCACGGCAAGGTTGCTTGTTTCACTGAAAGAAATTACAAATCTTCCCATTTGCAAATTAATGCGATCGGAATTGATAAGGGATACGCATGGAAGATAAAGCATGGATTCGAGGTATTCCTCAATCATTGGTGTAGTCTTCTTAACTGATTTTTCGTTCAATTCAAAAGGATAAAGCGGAGGAATACAAACTCGAATTAGAAACTGTACCTGAAATAAAGGAACCGTCTGAACTTCCGCAGCAAGGACCATATTTTGTTGCTGAACTACCAGATCGTAGTACTTTTTTGACACGCCAAATGAAGCAATTCCCACTGCATTTCGCCAGGTAAATGAAGGAAAACAATTTTTTGTCACTGTACTGAGAGTTTTTTTTTTTGGGAGAGTGTTTTTAAAAACCTGTTAATTTTGTCGCTGATGTGAGTCGATGGGGCGTTACTAGTCTACATAAAGTGAGGTGCGTCCGGTGTGAGTGGGACATTTATTTTTCTAATTCTTTTTAGATATTATGTATAATATTAGGGAAAAATGTTAAACCCTATTTTACAATTATTACTATTTATTGGCCTGTAGGAACCCGAAAGTTCATGACCCCACCGACTCGACTCCGCCATTGTTCCCTGTCCCGTGCGCTCTACTTCCACGTTCGACCATCCGCTCCGATCTCCTCGAAGTCCAACCTAACATTGTCCTCCCATCTCCGTCGCGGCCGCCCTGTCGGTCTCTATCCCGTTGGCTTACCGTCAAGAATTCTATGCACGGTCCTATCGTTGCACATTCGCGCCACGTGTTCGGCCCATCTTAACTTCGCGGCTTGATTACTCTCACTATTGTAGGTTTGCGGTATAGCTCTTCCAATTCGCGGTTATGGAGTTTCCTCCATTGTCCTGTCTCCTCGTCATATTTGCCGCCAAAGATATCCTTTAGGACTTTATTCTCGAATACGCGGAATTTGTTTTCTTCCGGTTTTGTGAGAGCCCATGTTTCGCATCCGTATAGAACAATCCACATGATTATGGTTCTATAGGCACGGAGCTTTATATTCCGTGATAACAGTTTGGATTTCAGCAATTTAGTGACTGCATGCCAACTAGCGTTACTGGAGTGTAGTCTTTTGTTAATTTCCTTCGACATTTCGTTACTGGCCGTCAGTATCGTTCCCAGATATTTAAATGCTTTCACTTTTTTCCAATACCTTACCCCTGACGTTTATGTGTGTCCCCTGAGTTCCACCTGCTCCCACCGTAATAATATATTTTGTTTTGTATACATTTATTTCTAGGTCCACCTCTTCTGCCGCTTGTATGACGATTTCATTGTTTTTACTTATACTTATTATAACCAAGGTTCGGACTTACTTGTTTTCTTAAATCCTAATACCACTTGGGCTGTTTGTTTGATTGTGTCTCTGATCAATGCCCATTTAGTATCCACACTATTGGCTTCCTCTTCCTCACTACTGTCATTCTCTAGGATGCAAAATCTAGTCGTTAGTTCGTCTTGATATTCAGCCCTTTTGCGTAGGTCGTTTAGTTTATAAATCTCGAACTTTTTGCTCGTCTCCCGTGACTGTCCATGTGGGTTTGCTGCGAGCCGACTTCTAAGTTTACCCAACACTAGAAGGTGATCGGAGTCGCAATCTGCTCCTCTATATGATCTTACGTCAAGGATATTCGAGTGGTGTCTTTTGTCTATGAGGAAGTGGTCTATTTGGTTACGCGTTACGTCGTCGGGTGATATCCATGTGGTTTTATGGATTTGCTTGTGCCTGAACATCGTGCTTTTCACTACCAGATCTTTGGACGCTGCGAACGTGATAATTCAAATTCCATTATCATTTGAAACGTCGTGTAGGCTCTCTTTACCTATAGTTGGTTGGAAGATGTCTTCCTTTCCAATTTTCGCATTGAGGTCCCCGAGGAGGATTTTAACATCGAATGATGAGATCCCATCGAATACTTCCTCTAGGGTCTCGTAGAACGTGTCCTTCGTTTCTTCGTCCGTAGATTCTGTTGGGGTGTGTACGTTTATACATACGTAATTGTACCATGGTCCCTGTATTTTTAGCACCGACATTCGGTCATTAATAAATTGCACATCTTTTACATAGGGCGTAATCTTCTTGCTTATGATGAAGCCAGCTCCTAGGTTATGTGTATCGGTACCTCCACACGCCAGTGTAACATGACCATGTTTCTGCGTCGAGCTATTCCTCGACGAGACATCAAAATGAAAATCATGGCGTTGTAGCCCAGCAAAGTATATGTTCCGTGGTCGCTCTCCACTTGACCAGGAAAGCAAAATGTGCCAATGGCGTTAACATCATATGGTTAAGGGTCGTGCTGAGGAATTCCGTTAAATTTCTTTGTTGTCTTTACCGCTCCACGAACGACGATCGACCGGCGACATTTTTCGAACATCTTTCACATACTGTCGACTGGATACAGATCAACCAGCCAGCTTCTGAAATTGTTGTCCTTGGCGATTTTAACGTGCACAGTTCCGGCTGGTTGTTACATTCTAACAGAACCGACGAGGATGGGAGGCTGGCGGAGATGTTTGCTGTAAGCCACAATTTGACTGAACTCGTGGGGGAGCCAACTCGAGTGCCGGATGCCCGAGGCGATTATGCGAACATCTTGGATCTGTTTTTGACATCCGAACCGAGTATTTATACCGTAGAGGTTTCTGCGCCACTGGGAAACTCAGATCACTGCTTGGTATCTGTCGCGCAACCACTTGCATATCAAGCGCATAACCGGCCTAGGCAGCTTCGCCATGTATGGAAGTATGGGGCTGCTAACTGGGACGATTGTGAGACTTCTTCGCATCCTTTCCGTGGTCCGAGGTGTGCTTCGGAAACTCCGATGTTAACACATGCGCGGAGTCGGTATCAGAGATTATTCTTCTGGGGATGGAGATGTATACTCCACATTCCATCAAACGAAGTTCGCCTGATAAACCTTGCTTTGATAAAAAATGCGAGCAAATTACAGCCGCAAAAAATAGAGCTTTTAAGCAATGGTGCTCCAATCCCACCGATGTTAACAGAACGAATTTTGTTAGAATAAGAAACGCGTGCAACCAAACGATTGATACTGCGAAGAAAGCTCACAACGACAGGGCGATCAATAAGCTCCTTCGGTGGCCAACTGGTTCACAGTCCTTCTGGTCAATGGCAAAGGCTGTCAGCGGTAACTTGGCATCCTCCTCATTCCCTCCGTTGGTGACAGACAGCGGGACGTTTGTCACGAATTCAAAGGACAAAGCTAATGTGTTAGCGAATTCAAACCTCGATCCCGGCATTTTGGAGCCACCTGTGATCTCGCCGGTACGGTCTTCCATTCGGGATGTGAGATTTCGTCATTATTCAACGCATTCTACGTGAACTGGATTGTAGGAAGGCAACCGACCCGGACGGAATACCAGCAGTAGTCCTTAAGAACTGTGTTCCAGAACTATCGCCGGTTCTTGGCAGACTCTTCCGCTTATCTTATGCACGGAGGACCTTTCCTGCCTGCTGGAAAATCGCTCGAGTTCAGCCAATCCCAAAGACGGGAAAAAAGTGTCTCCCACGAAATTACCGTCCGATAGCATTACTGTCTATTTTATCTAAGGTAATGGAAAAAGTCATCAATACAGAGTTAGTTAAGTATTCGGAGTGCAACGGACTTCTGAATGATCGTCAATACGGATTCCGTGGCAGACGGTCCACGGGAGACCTTTTGACACTTATAACCGATATATGGACATCTGCGATGTAACGGCATGGTGAGTCAAAGGCGGTCGCATTAGATATCTCCAAGGCTTTTGACCTCATCTGGCACGGGGCATTGCTGAGCAAACTTCGTTTTTATGGACTTTCCCAACAGCTTTGCGACTGGACGAGGAGCTTCCTCGAGAATCGATCGATCCGGGTTGTTGTGGACGGCGAGTGTTCGGATCTGTATCCTGTTAATTCGGGGGCGCCCCAGGGTTCTATTTTGGCTCCAACCTTGTTCTTGCTTCACATAAATGATTTGTTGGAGGCAACGGATAACAAAGTCTTCAGTTTTGCGGATAATAGTACGCTTCTTTCCTCCTTTTCGAGCGTTCGGCCGATTGGTGCGTCTGCAAAAGACAGAACAACAACGAAATTATTTGAAATTCAACAAAAACTTTATTCACTTAACAAATTTACCCTTTTGTAGTAGTGTTACTGACGACCGATTAAGTAATGTCACAACGTAAAAAAAAACAGAAAAAACAAGCACCGTATATACCACTGCACCGCAACAGCAACTTCAAACACTCCTTGATTGAAATCACCGGTTGATCATTGCAAACAACAGGTTTCTCCACCTTGTCTTATTGAACGGTAGTTGGGGTCAATAACCAGAGTCTGTCTCTTTCGAAAACGCTGAAGAGCAGATGTTGTTTTCCTTGGAGTTGCAGATGATGATGATCGTTGGTGTAGTTTATCGTCATCAGGTTGTTGGATTCGATTTTGCTATTGGTGTTCTTGTTGGCACTGATGTTGATATTGATGAACATCGGACTTATAATCAGTTTTGGTATCGCATTCATTTCCGGTTATTTGTAAATGAATGGACGGGACTCATTTTGTTCTCTTTCTAAATGTGGAGTTCTACCAGATATAAGTGGTGATGTGGGAGTTGTTGGCCAGTGGTATGCAGTAACGCTATTAAATGATGGTACGCCTCCGAAGAATCTTTTCTTGCTATAGGTTGCAACCGATTTGGTAGATATTGGATCTAACAATACAACATTTAAATGGATTGTTGTTTGCTCATGTTGCTGTACTGCAACACCGTTGGTTTCGATTACTTGATGTGGGAGTCGGACTTCCTGAAGCGTGACGATGTCCATTTTATATTGTTTCGCGTTTTCTACGACCGTCTGTTTATACGCCTGGTTTATATAACAATTATAGTCCTTAAATTAACTTACTGGTTCTATGCGAGCTCTCTAAGTTACACAGTACAAATTGATTGTTATTTATGTCTTTCGGCGTACATCTTTTTTTTTCTTATATATATATAAACATCAAATAGGTAATATATTAGAGGGACGTCTCGTTTACATCTATATGTATAAATAAATAAATATATATATATATGTATATATATAAATCTTTTTTTTTATTAAGTAGCAAACTAAAACTTCAAAACGATACGAAAAGGTAAATAAAAAATAAAATAAAACAGAATAGCAACAAAATAAGTAATAAACGTAATGGGGGAGGGTGAACAGGATGGTCGGGGGGGAGAGCGTTGCGCTTGAGAGGCATACTATATCTGAGGAAGTGAAGTCCTCTCCTCGTTGACAAGCCACCACCATTTGGGAGATGTTCGATCTTTGGCTGATTTATCTCTTTCACTGATCGCCGTGCTATAACGCAGGCGGTCTGGGACATCGGAGATATCGCTGTCATGGAAAATTGGTTTCTCCCTGGCACCACGGAGAACATGGTAAATAATCGGGACTCCATGTACGTCTTGGATAAGGCTTTTTTGAACCAAGAAAGGGAACGCTTCTGGGGGGATAAACCCATTCTGGAGCGTATTCTCCAGATACATATCATTGGGATAGAATGCTCCCGAGATAAGATTATTGTCACTGCACATTGCCCTTGCTGTGTGACCACGAATAATTTTAATTATGAAATTGTCTATCCTATTTAATCCTGATTTGTTATACAGGGCTTTGTTGGGATAGCATTTTTTGTATTGCGACTCTTGTCTTCTATAAAGTCCGAGGCAGGAACGCAAACACTGCCGTTCGAACACACGAAACTTCTCCATATAAGGTGGAGATATATTATACTGTGGCGGTTCTACGAACCATACAACCCACTATGGGTTGAGAAGTCCATTCCGCCAAGGAACATACTCACCTTTATCCATCACACGTGCCCACAGACACGTGTCCCAAAAGTCCTTACTCTCACCTGAAACAGAAGGTAACATTTCACACACCAACATTGAATGCAATAGCAAAGCGCCACAATACCATACTGGGCAGCCATAAACCAAAACTGGTCGGATGAATGCCGAGTACGAAATTATTTGGACTCTGGGGTCAAGAAGACTACTCCGGAATAGATTTCTTGTCATAGAATATGCGCTTTTAGCTGCGGAGAGGGAACCTGCTATGTGCTTGTCAAAATATAAATACTGGTCTAGCGAGATTCCAAGGTATCTAACTACAGTTTTCACTTGCAGTGGTGGTTATTGTTACCTACAATAGAAAAGTGTTTCCAGTTGTATTTTGTATCCCTCGAGGCCATGGATAGGGGCGTTCTGAAAAGGATAGTCTCGGTTTTCTGGAAATTAATCTTTGATGTTAAGTCGTCGCAAAAATGTTTTATTTTGTTGAAGTCATCTTGAAGGTACCAATTGATGCCGTCTATTTTTCCTCCTGTTCTGTACACCATTATGTCATCGGCATACGCAATGGCGTTTTCGAGAGAACTCACTAGATCACTAGTGTAACTATTGAATAGAAGTGCTCCCTGCTGTAAGCCATTTTTAATTTGGAAGGTCTTGTTGGAGATTATGTCCCCGCATTTCACCACAAAATGTTTGTCCATTATCATATCATAAATGATGTATAGCAGATATTGCGGCATACCTAGGTTTGTTAACTTATAGACAGGTCCTTCTAACCATACAGTGTCGAAAGCCTTTTCAAAGTCAACCACGCAGGCGCCTATACATTGTCGCTTTGTTTGTTCCACTATTAGAAACAAGTTTCGTCGCTGCATGAACTGTATCACGTCGCGCCCAAGAGCCAAACTGGTTGTTGGGGATGTACCATTTTCCTCACATCAAGCGAAAGAGTGTACCTGGTCGTACTGCTCAAGTAGATGGTAGTGGTTTGGCACGTGTATTACGGCTCCAAGTCCGTAATGATCGCTATCGTACTCAATTGTGCGAAGACAATTTCGAGTAGTTACATCGGTATCTGGTAACTGAATTCGATCATCTGTCATAAGTTAATCCAGGAAGGAGTTACCTCGTGGATAAGACGTTGTACTTGTAGAGTACAATTCTAGTTTATGCTCGATCGCATTTGTTTGCCACCAATCAAACAAGGCATTGCCTCTGGTGTTCGAGTTCAGATTGCCCCAGGCACTGTGCTTGGCGTTAAAATCACCTGCCATTAAAAAGTAATTGTTTTCCGAATCTAACTTGAGACTTCGGAAAAGCGTATCGATTTCACAGATAAATTGGGTACCTTGAACAGATTCAGGAGCGTAAGCAGCGACTACATATAGATGCCTTTGACTTTTTAGCGGAATGTCTATAATGCATGCCTCTAGCACCTGGAATTTGTGTACTTCCGTGCTGTAAACGACCTTTCTTAACTAAGATAGCGATCCCACCCCCTCGAGTAGAGTGTGGTCGATCTCGTCTAATTATGTTATAATTTTTGTAGCCCATTTTGTGCCTTTGGTGTAGCCTAGTTTCGCTAGCCAAGAGCACATCTGGGCATTCGGCTTGGAGCAGATTGCCTAAATTATCCCTTCTTTCGATGTGGATTAGTGAATTTACATTCACAGCTATAATTTTTAGGTTAAGTTCAGGCGGAGGGTTGAAGATTTTGATGTGGAGAGTTATTTGAGAACAGGGTTGAATAGAGAGTATCTATTCGTGCTTGTTGTTCAGTCAGTGTTCTTTGAAATTCGGCAAACTGTCCTTGCATGGTTAATAACATTGTTATTATTTCTGAATGTGCCTCTGGTGTGGGCATTTTCCCATTACTATATGTGTGTTCCATGGATGCTGGTTGCTTAGGAGCACCGGCCATTTGTGCATATGACACACAAGGAGCAACGAAATTGTTGTAAGAACAAGTTTTCATTTTTTTTCTCTTCTTCAACTTGTTTCTTTTTGGATTCCAATTTTAATTTCATTTGTTGAAATTTAGGACATCCTCTAAAATTAGCAGTGTGACCTGTATTTTTACAGAGGACACGGGACAGTGTTTTCCTATCTGGAAGCTGTTCCTTGTCCAAGGGGCATTCAATAATGATATGGTCGGAGAGGCACTTTACGCACCTGAATTGCATGTGGCAGTTTGATGCCGCGTGCCCGAAGCGTTGACAACGCATACACTGCAATACGCGATCGATTTTTCTTATTTTTTCCCAACTTATTGTTTGGTGGCTGAGGTGTTTGATGTATCGGAGAGCATCAACTTTACTGTTGGGACTCAGTGATACAATAAAGAAAGGCAATTTGCAATTGCGTTTTCTGGAGTTGGCGGTAGAGAAGGGTTTCACACCTGTAAATTTGAAATTGTCGGTTTCGACAGTTTTTAATTCCTCTAATACCTCCTCAGGGGAAAAACATGTGTAGTGTAACAACATACGCACGACATGACCACAGACAATAATATCAATTACATTAATTGCCCATGTCACATTTTTCAAATATCAAATAACCAGCATTCGTTGTTGACCATAAATTCAAGGTCAACTCATTTCATTTCGTAAACAAACGAATAGCTCCGGTTACGAAAAAACGTTTCCGAGGTTATCATTGGCAAGCAATTAATGAATTAATTAGGTCAACTCGTAGCGTAGTTTTTGCATTGCACTCTTAATCGATTGTAAAGAATAAAATAGCTTAAGTAATCAATATTTGTATAAGTGAAGTTACCGTTCAGAAAAGAATTGTATGTTAGGCAATATTTATATGGAAATTGTGGATAATTGAACGAATGATTGGGAGTATAAATACCCCAATCATTTCAGAAATAAATCAATCATTAAGCAACTGTCTTTTTGATTCAAATAACTGCGGCGCATTCGCCATGCACTTTTAGCGTGCTGCGCTTTATACAGCGACAAGTAGGGAAACTCGAATATAGGTCCTGATATATTAATTGAAGACACTGCATAAAAACTTGTGCATTCAAAGACAAAATTCTACTTGGCGATCCTTAAACACCGCATGGCGATCCTTCTACCATCCACACGTTACACATAGATCAACTCTTTTTAGGAGCATGGAGATTATTTTCTCCGATTTCGGGGTGTACGTGTAGTACTCGCTTTTTGTCCTACCCAAAGCAGTCATTACTTTGCGATAACCTTCAATATCATCGCACATTAATTTAATTTTAGAATTATTAATTTTTTTGTTTTGAAATTTTTGCAAGTTAACTCACCTAATTTTATAACGTCCTTTGTTTCCATGGACGTAAGTATTATAGGCGGCGCCTTTTCCTTTTTGTTGGTTACGATGTGCTGGTTTGTTTGCTGCTTCTGCATCTCCTTTGTTTGCTTCCTGATGTTGTTCCTGATTTTTCCGTTGTGCTGTTGTTTTTTCTTGGCTTTGTTGTTGCTGCACCAGGTCTTTTAATTTGAGGATTGCTTCTCTTTGTTTATTGAGTTCCTCTTTTTTTGTGTCAATATCCGCAAGGAGTTTTTCTAATTCCGCCGGATCTGTTGCAGTACCTGTGATATTGTTGTCTTCATCAGCAGGTAATTCGATTTCACTTGGGTCAAGGTCAATCAATTCGTTGAATTGGTTGCCTGCTCCTGTGTATTCACTTTTCGTTCCTTTTCCATTTTTTTCGCCGTCTGTATTTGGCTTGTGCCGCTTTGTTATAATACTCGGCTGTCGCTCGAGTCGGCTCCGTGTCATCGTTTTCAGGTCTGCCTGGCCCCTTTTCATGAAAGTGACGAGCTCTTTAGCACTTTGTTTGTTTCCACAATTTTTTTTTTTAAACAACCGCTTTCAGTGGCGGCCACACTGCGTAATCCACCCTTGCACACACACTCGCGCGACGAATTTTTTTATTTTTTATTTTTTTCTTCTCTTTTGCTTTCTCCTGTTGTCAGATATACGTCTTATCTCTTTGACGTGCTGGTAACGACTGTTGAATTGGTTGCCTGCTCCAGTGTATTCACTTTTCTTTTCTTTTGCATTTTTATGGGCATCTGTATTTGGCTTGCGCCGCTTTGTTATAAGACTCGGCTGTCGCTCGTGTCGCCCCCGTGTCATGGTTTTATAATTTGCCTGGCCCTTTTTCATGAAAGGTGATGAACCCTTTAACACTTTGTTTGTTTCCACAATTTTTTTTTTCAAAACAACCGCTCTCAGTGGCGGCCACACTGTGTAATCTACACTTGCACACTTACACACAGTCCTAGATGTGGTGTTACTTAATGATGGTATCGATGACACCTTCATAAACGAGAGAGGCCGGTCCAAAATCGACATCACATTTGTCAGCTCCATGTTGGCAAGAAGTATGGAGTGGCGAGTTTTGGACACGTACACCCATAGTGACTACCAAGCCGTTATGTACGAAATATTACCGCACAGGGGATTCATCACTGGCAAATTGGCGAAGAAAGTCCAAAGAAATGGGTGGAAAGAGAAGGACCTCGATGCGGAACTGCTCGATTATATGCTGGAAGACCAAATCGCACAGTTTGACGCAGAGGCCAGTGCGAACAGGCAGGCTGGAAAAGTCATGAAGTGGCTAACTACCACATGTGATGCTTCTATGCCACGAAAAAGACAACCAGCAGGGGCTATCAAACCAGTGTATTGGTGGAACTCAGAAATCGCCCATGTGCGATCGGAGTGCAACAGGTTAAGACGCTTGCAACAAAGAACAAGAAACCGTAACACCTACCCACAGTTGCATGCGGAATTCCTCAACAAACGGAAAGAGTTGAGGAATGTGATCCGCAAAAGTAAATGCGCGTTCTGCTCCCTAAGGGATAAATTAAATAACAACCCATGGGACAGCGCTTACAGGATAGTCATGAAAAGACTACAGAGTAACAGTAGCCAAATGCAAAAAAGGAAAAGTGACATGACCAGAATCGTTGATCTCCTCTTCCCGCAGTGTGATGAGGTATTGAGAGTGCAAGAGCAGTGGAGGATCACTAAAGGAGAGATACCTCCCGTGATCACCGAAGAGGTACTCTTGGCTGCAGGGGTTATCAAAAAAAAAAAAAAAAACAAGACCCCGGGACTGGATGGTATCCCTAACGCTGTAGTGAAGACTGCTCTAACAAAAAAGCCGGGCGTCTTCAGCAGTCTCTTCACAACACAATCAGGACAATTTCCTAAACGATGGAAAAAACAGCGGCTTGTGCTTATACCGAAAGGTGTCAAGAATCCAGAAGAGCCGTCGTCTTATCGCCCGTTGTGCATGCTGGACACAACAGGAAAACTGCTTGAGCGAGTAATTGCCACTCGCCTGGAAGAATTCGCTGAGGGAACTTCGGGGCTCTCTGAATCGCAGTATGGGTTCCGGAAAGGTAGATCAACCGGAAAAGCACTATCTGTGGTGTGCGACATCGCTCGCAATGTAATAGCTGGAGCACGATGGCTAGGTGGTACCAAAAAATATTGCGTGGTGGTGACGCTTGATGTTAAAAATGCGTTTAACTCGGTGAATTGGAATCGGATTCTAGAAGCGTTGGGCGATCTACAAGTCTCCCCCTACTTGGTGCGTACATTAGCAAACTATCTCTCGGATAGAAGACTGCTCTATGGCACAGATGCGGGCCCACAGGAATATAAAATAACAGCGGGTGTACCTCAGGGATCTGTATTAGGTCCGCTGTTATGGAATATGGAATATCATGTATGATGGTGTGCTCAGAGTCAATGCACCAGAATGGGTTAGAATCATTGGGTACGCAGACGATTTGGCAATAGTAGCCGTCGCTAAACATCTAGATGACCTGGAGAATATTTGCTCCCAAGCAATCCAGAGCATTAAATGCTGACTAGATATGGCCGGACTGAAATTAGCTGGACATAAGACGGAGGCAGTTTTAATAAGCAGCCGCAAGAAAGTTGAACACCTTGATTTGGAAATAGAAGGACAAATAATCAGATCCAGTCCCTATATTAAATATCTTGGTGTTATACTCGACAACAGGTTGAGCTTCAAGGAACACCTGAGGAAAGCGAGTGAAAAAACGGCAAGAGTATGCAAAGTTTTGGCGAGAGTGCTACCCAATGTTGGAGGACCCCGGCCCCACATAAGGAAACTCATAACAAGTGTCAACACCTCCACTATAATGTATGCAGCTCACATATGGGCAGGAGCCGCACAGTATAAGTCATACATGAGGGGAGTGAACTCAGCGCATAGACTGGCATCACTAAGAGTATGCTGTGCATTTTGAACGGTATCCGAAGATGCCATAAATGTTTTGGCCGGGAGGACACCACTTGACATTGCAGCTAAAGAAAACGCTGCATTGCATAAGGTCTCCCAAGAGAATCGTCGGAGAATGCGGGTACGATTAGAGCTCTCAAGCCTAAGAGAATGGCAACGAAGGTGGGATTCTTCCACCAAAGGAAGATGGACCGACACCATGATACCCGATATAGAAACATGGGTGAAAAGAAAACATGGCGAGCTGAATTACTACTTGACTCAGCTAATATCAGGACATGGATGCTGTGGGGGGTGAAGAGTACTGTGTCGTACGGACACCAGGTTCACTCGTATCCCCAGCGTCGATTGGTTCATTCCGGTTCATACCTAATGCCAGTGAAGGACAATACACCGATCGCACCGGAGAAAATAGTAGGAATAAAACACGCTGTTACACTCGATCCAAATGATTTTTATTGTAATGTATTTCGAGCCAAATAATTTTGAGAGTTCGCAATTGGTAATTTATAAAAGAAACAAAACTTCGAGAATTCATTTCGCAATACTGTTCGTTATGTTTGCCAAGTTGGATCCGACGCAGATTGTTAAGCCATTTTACAGTGGAATTAAGCGTTATGGTATGGAACTAATCACGGACACTGAATACATTTCTGTTGTTACCGCGGGTTTCACGTGATTTTCCATTAAGGGACAATTGCACGACGCTGGTGTTAATCTTCGTTAAGAGTACTCTTGATGCGCGTTTAACGGAAGATTTATGTGGGGTGGAGAGTCGACAGGTGGGGAATTCACCAGTACTGGATTAACGGGTTAGGGGGACTCGCGTAGATACTTTGTGGGTACGCACCGTATCGCGCACACGGTACGGTGGATGGCGGACACGACTGATTGCCTTGGTCGTCGGAAAGCGACTGACTTTTACACACAGGGGCGGCGTGCCCCACGTGGCCGCAGTGGTTATCAGGGGAACCTCGACGTGCGCGTGTTGGGAGTTGAAGGACGACTGACTAATGAAGGAAACAATCTATTCTAATTTCAAGTAGAATTGCTATGCTTGCATAGGAATTCAGTTCCAGCGAATCCTGGCCGTATAAGCTGAGTTGGATTCGTTGGTTGTGTATACTGGGAAATTGGTTTGGCGGCATAGCCAAGTATGATCAAGGGCCTTGGTTGTTGTGATCGTCTCGTGGAAAATTGGCTGCCGCTTGGTCGCAAGCGAGAAGTATAATTTAAGGAGGAAATGAATGGAAGTGGTTTTCGGGGAAAATTGGAATTGCTTGGTATAGTTGGTGGTGATGGTTAATGTTCCGTTATGGATTTGAATATGCGTTTCATTACGGCATATGAATTTCGGGGAAATTAGGATTGCTTGGCTGCAAAGAGGGAATATGGATTTGTGGGGGTTCTCTACATCACACAGAACCAACCCACAACCCTCACCTGCAAACATGCAAAAATCGAATCTGCAATAGCATACATTCCCAAATATGCAATAAAACATTTCCCAAACCTCCAAGAGAATATAATTCAACCGAATATATTCTAATCACCACCACACGCATTTTCCCAAAATTGCGTTACTCAATTATCCATATTTCCTCAACGCAACCTAACAATCCACATTTCCCCGAAACTCGTATGCCATAGCAAACGCATATTCAATCCTCAACGGAACATCAGCAAGCATACCCGGCCGCACACATTTCCCCGAAGTTCATGTGCCTTAACAAAGCATATACCCAATCCTCAACGGAACACTACCAACCAAATAAACCGCGCACACTTCCCCGAAATTATTTCAGTTAACATTTCTATCTAAACGATATCCCTTGCTTGCACCCAAGCCATTCCAATTTCCCCCGAAAACACATGCCCATGCTCGCTCGCGTCGCCAAACCAATTCCCGGTACACCCAACCAACGAAGTCAACCCAGCCTGTACGGCCAGAATTCGTTGGAACTGAATTCCTATGCGAGCATAGCAACTCGTCCACAATTCCCCGTAATTGGCAGCGAGCCTAACTCTGCCATGACGCACCGCCACGGCGCAATGAATGAATTATATTCATCCATGAGTCAGTTGAGTAATAACCACCACTGAGGACACACGTCCCTTCATACCCTCCAGCGCGCATCACTGAATAATCGGGTCCTTGAACCTAACGAATCGTCGTCACCAATTAACGGGCGCGTATTTAGAATAGGGCGTGCGAGCGCAGCCTTTACACTACTCACCGGCGGTATTAATTCAAACGGCCGTGCCGTCCCCACGTCCCCCGGTCCAGAATCCCTACGCGTGACGCGTGTGCGCGACGTTTAAACGGCTAGGTGTTCGACTAACTGTGCTCACCATGATGTGGGATTGTGACACTGTAAGCTTGAAGTAGCAACCACGTAAAATTCACGGACTTGATTGAATCAGGATTTGTCCCGAGTGCGACGGGTTCACACATTTTGTAAAGTTTTTGGTAAAGTTGATACACGATATAAGTTATCGTTAAGTTATACATGACAAATAAATGAACATTAATTCGAACCGGTTCACACATTTTGTAAAGTTTTTGTAAAGTTGATACACGATATAAGTTATCGTTAAGTTATACATGACAAATAAATGAACATCAATTCAAACAACATCCCAGTGCTTGACTTTTGTTACTTTTCCAAAGCCTGTCGGTGGACGTAGTGCCTTTCGCTCTAGGTGAAACAAGTAGGTGGGAATACCGATGAATCCGAGTCCTTGCCGACTCACCACGAAGCCACCCCACACTGGTGACCCCGTAAAAACGCGCAACCCTCGAACATTAGCGACCGGAGAGCAAACACGCCCCATTAAACACCGACTTACCCTTTACCAAACCCAAAAAAAACTAGAACAGTGACAGTGCCTGCAACAAAAGTCCCTCAAAAAACAATTAACATTCAGTGACGAACAGTGCCAGCGGAAACCGCGAAAAATAAAAACAGACCAATTCCGAGTGAAATCCGACAAAGACCTTCTATCCAAAAGTGAAGTAAGACAGGCAATACGGTTATTGAGCCCCGGTCCACCTTGTCTACCATCACCTCCCATCGGACAATCAAATCGAAAACACCAAAAACAGCACGCGCACATAATTGTTCCAACGCACATTAACCTAAAGCAAGTGCAACAAATCTATGCTAAAATAAATAAAACTATACATACGAGAGACTACAAACGCCGCAACCTACACTTTCTTACACCAATTAAAGACGAAGTACCCGAACCCGTAGAATCATCAGGTTCCTCATCCAGCACTGATCGACACAAATTTACGAAAGGAGTGCAGCCTTCACCTGGCAGCCTACCCCCACCGTAACACCACAGCGAAGCCATAACACCCCATCAAGGGATCTGAAGCTGCAGCACCGGCATCGACACAACAGTCCCGGATAATCAGGTTTTCCTTTCTTTTATTATACCAAGTGTCATTTCTCCTTGCGACGAGCTCCTTCTGAGTCACCAAAAATAAATTTTTAAATAATATTCCAAAATTTAATGAAATTGTGAACTTTAAACTAAAATTTAAAAATAAGTTAAAATTGTCAAAAGAAACGCAAACTAAACTTTTATGCTAAAGACAGCAGTAAGAAACCAAATTATTCCCAGTCTCCTACTTTTTCTGGCACATATTTCTTATATTCCGTTTTTAATTTAGAATGACCTCAGTGCCCAAGTAATCACACATCTATTCAAGAACATTGTTACTAATATTTAAAGAAGCATAATTAAATAATTACAAAAGAACACAATTAATTTAAACGACACAGACTCACGACTAAATAATTAAAGCTAAATAATTACAAAATTGATATCTTCCCGTACACACGCACAGTAAAGAGAAACGAGTCGCCAAACACGAATTTTACCAATCATTAAGCCTTACTAAGAATACCTAAAAGCCCTTAAACAAAAATAGCAAAATATTAAAACAAACATACAAACATAATTCGTTACAATAGAAAAATAGGATATATATAACCAAACACACTCACTATCTGATCAAACATCCAAAGTACTAATAAAAAGCGTATTACACAACATTAAAGATCAAAAAGAAAAAAGAGCGAAAGAACAATTAAAAATTTTTTTTTTTTTTTTTTTTTCCCTTTCGCAAACATAAAACCGACCAAACAAAACATAAGCATTTCCCTTTCAACAATAGAAATTATAAATTTATCAAGATCAAAAATTAAAATAACAACCGGCAAACCCGAAAATATTAAAACCAAACTAGGCGAAACAATTCTATCAAAATTACAAACTATTGTAAGTCCCCTTCCGGGTCCGAACCAAAAACAAGATCACGATTGAACCATACTTCAAAACCACCGTATCATAATCATAACAAGCAAAAAAAAACCAAAAATATCAAACTAAACTAGGCGCAAAAACCTTATCAAATTATAAACAATTATAAACTGTCGTGCACCCCTTCTGGGTACAATCCACGCACACTAAACATAGAAGCAACTAAAGTAAAAACCGCGACAATATCCACGACCCCACTGGACCTTACGCGACTCTCGTTTGACTCCCCTCGACTCACGCGTCCGCCCCACGCCCCTTGGCTTCATCCACAGACACACCCCGTCTCTCCTCAATCCCGGCTACCCTTTCCGACTCCGGCACCACTATGCCCACCACACGAGCCGGTACTACCCAGTAGGAACAACCGCGACCCAACTCCCCCGCGTTTCAGGACGCTTCCGGCGTCGAATTCCCACCCCCTACCCAAAATATAAAGCTCCCCCCGTTCGACGAGGAGGATCCAGAGCTCTGGTTCGCTACAGCCGAACGTTTTTTCCGGTTCACCAACATCCACGACGAAGAACATCGTGCTATAGAATTGCTGCGGGTGCTGGATGGGACACAGCGGACGCATATCGCGCACGCAATCAGGTCACCAGGCCCCAACCCATACAGCAACATGCGGGAGACGCTCCTCAACGCCTTGGACCAGCCCATCAGCATCAAACAGCAACGACTGGCGAATGAGACCAATTTCTCGGGTATTAGACCATCCCTCTTCCTGACCCATTTACGCTCGATAGCGGGGACCGGGATCTCGGATGATCTAATTAGGCCACATTTTCTGAGGAGTTTACCTCAACATGCCCGCTCGGCACTATTGGCCCAACCTAATCAAAGTTTGGCCTATTTATCAAAGGTGGCTGATTCGATTATGGAAACCTTGGACCCACAGTCCGAGCTACCACCATATCAAGTCGCGGCGGTTAGTCAACACGCCGCACTGCCTACACGGCACCCTCAGTCGCCTCAAACTGTACCTCGAACCGCTCTGGTAGCTTCGACTCAGCTCCCCCCCTCATCCTCTAGAAGGCACACTGGCCTTAATCCAAATTCAACCCAACAAACCCTCGACCGTATTATCGGCGATTCCCAGCCAGACAACCCCCCTACTCAGGTCACTACGGCTGACCTACTCGCGCTTCAGGCCTCATTCCGCCGCGAATTGGATCAAGTTTGTGCGAGGTTCCAAAACACACAACGAAGCGTTCAGAACCGCCCAACGAACCGGCGGCAACCTCCACAAAATACATCCCCGCGGACTCCTTTTCGTCGCCCACCTCCACGGCCCCCTCGTGACGAACCCGCCAACGCGCAAAATCCGCCCAACAATACCGTCACACGCGCTTGGTGCGCCAACCACCAACGATACGGGGACCGTACAATTAATTGTAGGGCACCCTGCGGGTGGACTCGACCACCCAACAACCCGCCCCAGCCTTTAAACTAATTCTGCCGACCGACACCCCTGCGCAACCGGCCGGCACCGCATCCATAAGACGCCTCACAATCAGGGACCCGAAACTAAATATCAATTTTACCATCGACACCGGCGCTGATATCTCGGTACTTCCGCGCTCGTTCGCCCCACCCAACCGCGTGCCCACCGCCTTACAATTGTCAGCAGCAAACAATTCTCCGACACGCACGTACGGAAGGAAAAAGCTGACACTCCATCTGGGTCTCCGACATCCAATCACACACCAGTTCGTGATTGCTGATGTTAACGAACCCCTAATAGGTTCCGACCTATTAGGAAAACACAATCTGTTGGTCGATTCGACACACAACAGGCTAGTAGCCCACACCGCACCTTCCCCGCCCTTGTCGGCATCTCCAGCGGTAATACCCAGGGCCACACCGTGTACAGACCCTATCCAAGCTATGGTACAGGAATTTGTCAATACGACAACCCCTCTACCTAACCAGCGACGACATAAGGCGAATGTGTTTCATCACATCGAGACACGGGGCCCTCCAGTAAGCCAACGCGCACGTCGCCTGGCTCCAGAAAAACTACGCGCGGCACGCGCCGAGTTTGATGAAATGATAGCACAAGGTATCTGTCAACCATCAGACAGTCCTTGGGCAAGCCCACTCCATTTAGTTAAGAAACGTTCCGGGGAGTGGCGCCCATGCGGGGATTACAGACTGCTGAATGCAGCAACAGTCCCCGACAGATACCCCATTGCACACCTATATGATTATTCATATAAATTACGAGGGTGCAAAGTCTTCACCACCCTGGATCTCACCAGGGCTTACCACCAAATCCCGGTGGCACCTGAAGACATCCCAAAAACGGCAGTCATTACTCCTTTCGGACTCTTCGAGTTCAAAGTAATGACTTTCGGTCTCAGAAATGCCGCGCAGACATTTCAGAGATACATCGACTCGGCCTTACGTGGTCTCAATTGCTGTCATGCTTATCTCGATGACATTCTCATCGCCTCACGAGACCACGTGGAACACAAGCGCCATTTACGACAGGTCCTCGAGCGCCTCCGCGAATTCGGTCTCGTCATCAACCCAGATAAGTGTCAATATGCCAAAGAGCAAATCACATATCTGGGCTACATTGTTGACGATCGGGGCATTCGCCCACTTCCAGACCGTGTAGAGGCCCTCATCCAATATCCACGTCCAACCAACATAAGCGAGCTCCGACGTTTCCTCGGCACGCTCAATTTTTACAGACCCACCCTTAAAGACGCCGCCCAAACCCAGGCTCCTCTGACCGAATTTCTAAAAGGAGCAAAGCGCAACGACAAGCGCCCAATTCCATGGACAGAAGCTTCGGACCGTGCGTTCCAACTGTCCAAGGAGCAACTGGCTAACGCCACACTACTCCGATATCCCTTAGAGGGAGCGGTTTTGTCTATCCAATGCGATGCATCGGATTCCGCAATCGGAGCAGTTCTCCAACAAGATTTTGAAGGCCAACCGGAACCGCTCGGTTTCTTTTCCAGGAAACTGAGTCCCACAGAGCGGCGATACAGCACCTATGACCGGGAATTACTGGCAATCTATAGCGCCATTAAATATTTCCGTCATATGGTAGAGGGTCGGCCGCTCTCCGTGTATACAGACCACAAACCTCTGGTCTTTGCGTTCCGGAAAAAGTCGGGAAATGCTTCCCCCCGACAAGAACGTCAACTCGACCTCATCGGCCAATACACTACCGAAATTAAACATATCTCCGGTCCACAGAACATCTCGGCGGACGCCCTTTCTCGAATCGATACGATTCATTTGCGCGCCACTCTGAACAACGTCGACCTAGCCCTGGCCCAACAGGAGGACAGCCAGCTCAAATCTCTTCTAACTGCTGATACAGCACTCGAGCTACGCAAAATCACCCTCCGCGACCCTTTGGGCGAAATCTGGTGCGATGTTTCAACTGGAACCGCCAGGCCCTATATTCCCGAGAAGCTTCGTAGGGGCGTGTTCCAGGTCTACCACGATCCAGCCCACCCCAGCGGCCGCGCAACCGCTGCCGCCGTCCGTAAGAAATTCATTTGGCCCCGAATGAGCAAAGACCTCACCACCTGGGCCCGCGCTTGCCTCCAATGCCAGCGCTGCAAAGTAGCGCGGCATAATGTATTAGAACCTGCACAATTTAAGCTACCCACGGCACGCTTCGCCCATGTCCATATCGACATAGTGGGACCGCTTACTCCATCAAGAGGATTTTCCTACATCCTCACCATGATGGACCGCTTCACGCGATGGCCAGAGGCGACCCCCCTCAGAGCAGTTACTGCCGAATCTGTCGCCAAAGCCTTCTACTCAACCTGGGTCACACGTTTTGGCGTGCCCGCTACCATTACCTCCGACCGAGGACCGCAATTCGAAGCAACAATCTTCAGACAGCTGACAGACCTCCTCGGCTGCCAACGAAGCCGTACGACGGCCTACCATCCCCAATCCAACGGCATGATCGAACGCTGGCACAGGTCCCTCAAGGCCTCCCTCATGTGTCATAACGACACCCAATGGTTCGACGCCCTTCCCACCGTCCTCCTCGGCCTGAGGAAAAGCCTCAAGGAGGACCTAGGCTCTTCCGCGGCGGAACTCACCTACGGCACCAACCTCCTACTGCCAGACGAACTCTTCATGGACGGCGAAACCCCACGCACCCAGCTGCCGGATGTGGGCCACCTCCGCGGCCTCCTTCGCAAGGTCAGAGCAACACCCGTGACCAGACACGGCTCTAAAAAACTCTTCGTCCACCCCGAACTGCACAGCTGTACGCACGTCTTTGTCAGGGTGGATAAGGTCAAAAAACCCTTGGACCCCCCATACGACGGCCCCTTCAGAGTCTCCAACCGCATGAGCGACCGTGTCTTCGAGATCGACATCCGAGGCAAACGATCCACGGTCAGTGTCGAGAGACTCAAACCTTGTTTCCTGGAGGCTTCAGCCCCAGACCCTCAACCCGCACCAATACCCGATCCCACCAGCAACCACCAGCCGCCCCAACCACCACGTACCCGTAGCCAAGCGCGCCCCCCTGGACAAACCAAACCCACCAGACCCCTAGCTACCTAACACCCCTCCCGCCACACACCAACCTACTCCTTTCGCCCTACCCTTATTTCGTGACTGCGTCACTGGGCGGGGAGTACTGTGGGGGTTCTCTACATCACACAGAACCAACCCACAACCCTCACCTGCAAACATGCAAAAATCGAATCTGCAATAGCATACATTCCCAAATATGCAATAAAACATTTCCCAAACCTCCAAGAGAATATAATTCAACCGAATATATTCTAATCACCACCACACGCATTTTCCCAAAATTGCGTTACTCAATTATCCATATTTCCTCAACGCAACCTAACAATCCACATTTCCCCGAAACTCGTATGCCATAGCAAACGCATATTCAATCCTCAACGGAACATCAGCAAGCATACCCGGCCGCACACATTTCCCCGAAGTTCATGTGCCTTAACAAAGCATATACCCAATCCTCAACGGAACACTACCAACCAAATAAACCGCGCACACTTCCCCGAAATTATTTCAGTTAACATTTCTATCTAAACGATATCCCTTGCTTGCACCCAAGCCATTCCAATTTCCCCCGAAAACACATGCCCATGCTCGCTCGCGTCGCCAAACCAATTCCCGGTACACCCAACCAACGAAGTCAACCCAGCCTGTACGGCCAGAATTCGCTGGAACTGAATTCCTATGCGAGCATAGCAACTCGTCCACAATTCCCCGTAATTGGCAGCGAGCCTAACTCTGCCATGACGCACCGCCACGACGCAATGAATGAATTATATTCATCCATGAGTCAGTTGAGTAATAACCACCACTGAGGACACACGTCCCTTCATACCCTCTAGCGCGCATCACTGAATAATCGGGTCCTTGAACCTAACGAATCGTCGTCACCAATTAACGGGCGCGTATTTAGAATAGGGCGTGCGAGCGCAGCCTTTACACTACTCACCGGCGGTATTAATTCAAACGGCCGTGCCGTCCCCACGTCCCCCGGTCCAGAATCCCTACGCGTGACGCGTGTGCGCGACGTTTAAACGGCTAGGTGTTCGACTAACTGTGCTCACCATGATGTGGGATTGTGACACTGTAAGCTTGAAGTAGCAACCACGTAAAATTCACGGACTTGATTGAATCAGGATTTGTCCCGAGTGCGACGGGTTCACACATTTTGTAAAGTTTTTGGTAAAGTTGATACACGATATAAGTTATCGTTAAGTTATACATGACAAATAAATAAACATTAATTCGAACCGGTTCACACATTTTGTAAAGTTTTTGTAAAGTTGATACACGATATAAGTTATCGTTAAGTTATACATGACAAATAAATGAACATTAATTCGAACGGGTTCACACATTCTGTAAGGTTTTTTGTAAAATTGATACACGACATAAGTTACCGTTAAGTCATACATGACGAATAAATGAACATCGATTCAAACAACATCCGTTAAGTTATACATGACAAATAAATGAACATTAATCCGAACCGGTTCACACATTTTGTAAAGTTTTTGTAAAGTTGATACACGATATAAGTTATCGTTAAGTTATACATGACAAATAAATGAACATCAATTCAAGCAACATCCCAGTGCTTGACTTTTGTTACTTTTCCAAAGCCTGTCGATGGACGTAGTGCCTTTCGCTCCAGGTGAAACAAGTAGGTGGGAATACCGATGAATCCGAGTCCTTGCCGACTCACCACGAAGCCCCCCCACAGATTCAGTAAGGAATTGACCGAAGCAATTTTGGGAAAAATTATATGTGGGGTGATGTAAGAGATGATTTAGAATATATTCTATTGAATTGTATTCTGTTGGGAGTTTAGGGAAATTCCTTTTATTGCAGATTGTGAGATGAATTCTTGCAAGTTCGGGATGGATGCGCATGCAGATTGGGATCTGTTTTGCATGTTTACAGGTTAGGGTAGGGTGACGCGCTGTTAGAGGTCGAGATTGGTTGGCATTGTGGGTTGGTTTTCCATGAATGCTTCCGGCAATACTTGCACAAGTATAAGCATGTGAATCACCCATACTGCTTGTATTGTGAAGGTAAAATAGAAGCGGAACACGTACTCACCGAGTGCGTTAGATTCGAGACCGCACGAACAATTTTGGAGAGACACACGATACGGATAGTTACTCCGGCTGGAGTAATAGAATACATGCTTAGTTCAAAACAGGCATGGTCCGTAACCAATGGTATTCTCCGTAAAATGATGCAGCAGTTACGACGTGACGAGCGGAGTAACAGGTAAACTCCGTCCCGCCCCGCGATGGAATATCTAAAAGAAAGTTCCACGGGGATCAACGGGAATATGAGCCTGGCGGGAGGTGGTTTTAGTCCTGGGTTGATTGTTTTTTTTTGTGTTGTGACTCACTTTACTTTCGTCCTCACTGGTCGATGGTTAATTTTGTACAGTGACTTTGGACGTAAGACTGAACCATATATTCCATGAACTTTTCTTCCTATTAAAGGGATGAAGATAGCGAAGAATTGGCTGCAAAACTGCCGTTTCTGTTCAAAAACAAACTTAATAGTTATGTAATAGGATATGCTGCCGCCGATTCAATGCTTAGGTTCGGTTTCCTGAAAAAAGGTTTTTAAAAAACAAACTACTTTGAGGAGATTCCTAAGAATATATCTCAATTCAAAATTTGCCTACGCATAAAATAACTTCTATGGTTTACAAAGCTGCCGAGTCACATATTTAATATCCACACAGTCATCTTTAAAGATATAAAACCAGAGGAACTAATCCATGACTTGTTAATATTTCAAACGCTTTGAAATGCTTCTCCAAAAATATTTAATTCCATCTCGATAAAATATTCAAAATTTAACTTTTTTTTCAGGGAAGTCTACTGCTCCGAAAATCTTCTTAATTGTGAAGAGAAAATTGATTGGAAGGATTGCAACTTGAGTAAAGACGAAGAAACTCAGCTGGTGAAAGACCTTCGAGAAAAATATAAAAAATTCGATTTTACTTTATAAAATCTGCTATTACAAATTTTATAGTATGTTACAATAACAAAGGATCTTTTAATTATTAGTGTATGCATGTGTAATATATTCCTGGTGCACCACCGTGCTTCCGGGACCTCTGGGAAGAGTGGGCGACCGTACTGATCCTGATTGATACTTGGACGTATATCCGGATAATCCAAATGATCCGCCGTCCGTGAACATGTGAACCACACGATCATATATGTTATGTCAATGAAGACACTCGAAAATAATTTATAGAAGACTATCGATGGCACTCATCAATAAGGCGAGTTGTAGGAAGAGACCAAATAAAGATTTCACAAAAAGATTCGAAACACCAACGCAGCGACAAAAGGACTTTGAATCACACTTTGGCGGATTTTCGTGTCTTCACGTCGCAAGAAGTGTTCCGCCGAAGAATTTCAGCACACAAATGAAACACTGTGAAAACGTTCCTTTGAATTTGAATTTGAATTTGAATTTTTATTGTTTTGTGTTTTAACATTACATATAGCAGGTTAACATATATACATAGTCTGTCATCATCATCATCGGCACTGCAACCGGGGACCGGTCTTGGCCTTATTTAGCAAGTCCTAAGGCTTGTTAAATTTTCCATAATGATTTATTTTTTCTGGGCAAGGTCATTAGTCTTGCGCCAGAGGCTCCCCGACGGGGAATCGAACCCCGGTCTCCCGGGTGACAGGCGGGTATACTAACCACTATACTATCGAGGAGCCTGTCTGTCATCTGTCATAGTCTGTCACTTTACTTAATTAATCCGGAGCACAAGGTAGTTAATAATTAATTACACTCAATTTTCGTTTTGATTCTATTGTTACTGTACATAATCGAACACGAATACCTTTCAATTTTTGTTCGTACACACACGCGAAGTTCGTCGTTGCCTCTGCCTATGCAACTCCCCTGTTGGGATTCTCAATGTCGATTTTCGTTAATTCGCGTATTTAAATGTTACGAGACTGCGGACCGGTGGTTTCCTTCATTCTCTCTGCGATCGTCGAAGTGTGTAGACGCGTCCTACTACTGCTTTTGAAAAACAAAAGAGAAAAGAAAAATTAAAAGAAAACACGTGTGCGCGTGCAGACATAAATGTGTGACCGTCATTAGGAACGGTCTGTGGCCGAACAATAGTGTATCGTGTATAATATTAAGTGGAACATTTTGTGAAATTTCTGTGCGACATTTTAAAATTTAAGTAAAATTGGTAAACCAAAACATAAAATCAGCGACCGCATCCGGAGTTTGCGTTCGCAGATGCTGGTCAGCGGCCCCAGTACTGCCGAGCTACCTAAAAAACGAAAAAAAAACTGCTCACAGTCCTCTGAACGCACCGAAGAAAGTAGCTACAATGGCTACTCAACTAACAACGGAATACCACAAAAAATACGATGACGCGATGGAAACAATAAGGATACTAACAGCCCAAATGGAACAACTACAAGAAAAAATTCGCTCTCTTCAAGCGCAAACCAAAACCAATGTCGACGTCCGCATGAAGGAAGTTCCTCCCCAACCCATCTCATTAACATTCAACAATAACCCATCATCATCGAATATCTCGCCACCGCCCCAAGATACCCACAAACCAGAAGACCACTGGCAAACAGTTGGACAGAAATCTACAAATAAGGTGAGACCACCCCCAATTTACATTAAAAATCCTAATAGTACCAAAGAAGTCATCAAGACGCTTGAGAATGCCCTTGGACACAGAAATTTTACCACGGACTCAAAAGGATCTTCGATTTCTATCAAGACGATGACTCTAACGGATCACGACATGGCAATAAGAAACCTCTCAGAGAACAAACACGAGTTCTTCACATTCCAACATGCCCAGATAAAACCAAAAACATTCATCATAAGGCACATTGATCCAGCATGGACTACCGAGGAACTTACACTCGAAATCTTGAGGATATGCCCGTCAATGAAAATCCACAGATTGGACTACTTTCAAACCCCACACATGAGGGAGAATAATATTAGGAGTTTGCGAATCATACAGATCCCACCGAACGGTGATGTCACCCAACTTAAACAAATAAAATATTTGTTCACACACAAAATCACGATCGAGGAGCCACATAAACAGAGCATTCTCCATTGCAAAAGGTGTCAAGGATCAGGACACCTAGCAGTTGCGTGCCACCTAAGTGCACGATGCGGAAAATGTGCCGAACAGCATATACCAGGAGAGTGCAAAGTGAACCCGCCTGGCACAGAACCATCAATAATTCAGCAAACAAACGCCGATGGATCAACATCCACGAAAAAAATTACCATAACTTGCTGTAACTGCGGAGGCCCACATCCAGCTAGTTTTTCACAATGCCCCGAAAAGCTACGGATTCTGGAGAGACGTTCGTTACACACGGTAACTAATACGGCCAAACCAGCTGCAACGAAACCCTTATCACCACAACCATCCCATCTCAGGGGGTCAGGAACATCATATGCAGAAATTACGAAAAGTTCCCGTAGCTGCCCGAAATCTCAACAACCCAACCCCAACGTTCTCAACCTGGATATCTTGGGATACATCAGGAGCCTGGAGACACTACTACCAACCTTAAAACACAGTTCCGAATTGGAAAAAAAAGGTCAGATCTTAAATTTAATAACTTCCCACATCCTTTCCCTTAACGTATAACTTAACCCTTATCTGCCTCAACTCAGAGTCCATTTATTCCCACACCCGTAGACAACACCTCCGACTGTTTGTTGAAAAGTTCTCCCCAGATATTCTTCTGCTTTCAGAAACTTGGCTGAAATCCACTTCTCGAGTCTACATACCTAATTACACATTTGTGTCCAACCCACGAACCTCTGGCTCTCATGGAGGTACGGGAATCTTAATACATAAAAAATTCCAATTTGCTGAGATTAGATTTGCTAATATAACTAGTGTCGAATACACGGCTGTTAAACTTTTCTGCCGAAATAATAAAGTACTGGTCTTGTCCTCCATATACATTCACCCTTCTCGTGAACCTAACTTCCCTAGTGCAGACATCTCACAAATAATCCAACAGTCTCTGCCAGCACCTTTCATAATAGGAGGATACTGGAACGCACGACATACTGCATTTAATGACATCAAATGCAACAAATACGGCTGCCAACTCCTTGATCTCCTCCGACTTCATCCATATGTCTACGCAGACTGCCCGTTGCAACCTACTCGAATTTGCAGTTCAACCAAGTCAACAATCGATTTCTTCCTAAAGTCTACAGATAGCTATTCATCTAATCCTCCCACAGTGTCATTCACATTCCCTTCGGATCATGGCTCTGTCCACACCTCGGTTCAAATCCCCTCGCTTGAACCACTCTACACTCTGAATCCTATTCCAAATTTCACCAAAACAAACTGGAAAAAAGTCAATAAGGATATTGCTGCTAGCTTTTCAAAATTTTCTTTACCGGAATCTTCTAACCTGCCCCCTACACAAATTGACTAAGCAGCGGCCCAAATAGAGCAAATACTGGGAAATGCTCTCTTCAGCCATACTCCCACTATCGTTCCTCATAATCACTTAGGAAAACCCCTACCCAACCTACTCACAAAATTATTACGTTTAAAAAAAACAACTCCGACGAAAATTGCACACTACCTACTCACCTTTTATTAAACAACAGATCCAGCTATTGACCTCCCTGATAAATGGACAACTAAAAGTTTTCACTAATCAGACCTACACATCCACCTTAAACAGTATCAAACCAAATCGCGATCTATTTAAAAACATAAACAGACTAACGGGTCGCAAACTCAAGCCTCGAACAGATTATCTTATTCACCCAACTAATAATAACATCGTCCAGTCGGACGCTGATATAGCAAACTGTCTCGCTGAACATTTCTGCAAAGTCCATAAGCAAAACGATACCCTCCCAGTAACAAATTTCCACGATACCGTGAACGATTACATTCCACGCTCACTGGAGCCATCCCTCACACCATTTATTACTGAATTCACCGAAAGCAATAAAGCATCACACCCCGTAGGAATCGACACATTCCTAAGCCTTGAAGAACTATCCGAAGTCATTACTTCACGTAACAATAAAAAATCGACTGGCCTAGATGGAATCCCTAACCTCCTATTCAAAAGACTCCACCCAGGCAACTTGCTCCCGATTCTCGTTCTTCTCAACCACATAATAAACGCTTCACATTTCCCTAAAAGTTGGAAAACAGCGGTGATCGTCCCTATTAGCAAATCTGGGCCCTCCAAGTACCCGGATAACTTCCGTCCGATATCGCAGCTAAACTCGCTTAGCAAGATTCTTGAATGTAAAATCTACAAAAATCTTCTCTCATTTGCCAGGGATAACTCCCTCATTCCTAACTCTCAATTTGGCTTCCGCTCACAACACTCCACTTGTCATGCTCTCTTAAAACTGACACATGATGTGACGACCCACCTCCAAAACCAATCCCCAACGGTATGTGTCTCCCTGGACATAGCTAAAGCATTCGACTGTGTCTGGATCGCAGGACTGTTATACAAACTTCATTCAATATATGGATTAAACATCCACTCCACAAAACTTCTCGCTTCTTACCTCTCTGATAGAAAGTTCATGGTGAAAATAAACTCAACTCTCTCGACACCTTATAGCAAAACCGCAGGAGTTCCTCAAGGATCCATCCTCGGCCCACTACTATACCTTCTTTATACATCAGACGCACCGCAGCCACTGTTACCCAATACAACAATGCTCAACTATGCCGACGACACCTTAATTTATTCAAGCAACAAGCTTGTCAAGGAGGCAAGAAACTGTATTAACAGATATCTCCCAATCCTGTCAGCCTACTTTACCAAGTGGAGAATTCAACTAAATCCAACCAAAACTCAGCTCATAGTTTTTAAAGGCAGAAACGCGAGTTGTACAAACAACACTATTCGCTGCCATAATAAAATCAGAATTAAAATAAATAACAATATAATTAAACCCTCCAAAACCTTAAAGTATCTAGGTATAACCTTTACCAACAATCTGTCATTCTCCGCCCACATTAAAAATACGATTCGTAAAGCCACAACCCAACTGAACCTCTGCAGAAAAGTCATGTACAAACCGAATGGTCTCTCTCCCAAAGTCAAATCACTTATCTACAAACAAATAATCAGACCCACTCTCACATATGTATGCCCGATATGGTACCATATCACACCCGCCCAAATGGAGAAGCTACGCATTTTCGAAAGGAAATGCTTCAGACTTATCACTGGCCTCAACCGACATCCTAACTCCCACAAATATTACAACAGTAGTTCGCTCTACTATGCCGCTAATATTGAACGTATAGATCGACGCTTCCTCGAGCTGTCCATCAAATTTATCGAAAATCTTCCCAATAATCCCAATCCGATAATAAATGCGCTCACATCGACTCCGTCAGACAACCGAACTGCCTACCCGAACTGTCTCCACACCAGAACCCTCTTCACCTCTGGCAGGTTGGTCAACAACTCCAATGAGATCGTATACCACAATACTGAACTCTCACCTCACCAGTTTAAATATTGTAATATACAACCCTTCTCTAATATCTTGCGTTTCAACGACCAATCGGAAAGTGTTCCCCCAACCCATATCCCCGACTCATAGTACCCACCCTAACCCAAATTCCACCCATCAACCACTATACCTCCCGCCCCACCCTATTCTAACTTATTGTAATAATAATAGATTTAATAATTAGATAAGCTAGGCTAAGCTAAGTTAAGTTAAGTTAAGCAAATTAGTTATAGGTTAAGTAAATAATTATATCCTGGTTTTCTGACCTTTTCCAGGAAGCCCCACCTACTCCTATCTTGTCCACCCATGAAATATATAACTTTATAATAATGTTTGAAAAATGTACTAGCAAGTATGTGTAAACGATTAAAGCTAAGATAATAATAAGTTATCTGTATTACTTATTGTAACAAATCATTTATGGTCAATAAATACAGAAATGTAAAAAAAAAAAAAAAAAAAGTTGGTTTCCTTTTCGGTTATTTAACTTCGCTACTATACAGTCACCCGCGAACTCTCTTACAGAGAATACCAGTTTAACAGTGCGCCAGTTAAAAAGTGAAGTGACTACCTATTTAAAAAGTAAAAGTATTTCAAAAGCAATTTTTGACAACAGATAAAACTCCTAAGAATTCACAAACAAAAGACAACAAGGACACATCAGGTAAGAAACCCAAAATATGGCCCTAGGGCCAAGCCAGCATGCCGGCAACAGGTTCCTAGAACTGGGAGAATGCTCACTCTCAGGCTCTGCAACCAACGTGCCAACAAAAAAGAAAAGACAATCCGGCAGCCCATTGTCTTTCGATTTCCCTGCTTTGCCGAACAAAGCAACTTCAAAAACACGTTGGTTTATTCAAATTCACCCAACTGATGCGTCAAGGCCACTAACATCTGTTAACGTCTTTGTGCTGAAGAGAATAATTGATTCTATTAGTACACAGTACGAAAGAATCACCCTGCTTAGGGATGGTTCCATACTAATTCTAGTCAAAGACCAAGATACAGCAGATAGATTCATCCAATCCAAACGATTCGAATCAATCTGTCCGGTCGGCATAAGACTACACCCCAACCTAAACATCTCTAAAGGGATTGTTTACGCCCCCTGTCTTCTAAACGTTCCAGAACCTGATATAACAGCAGAAATGGGTTCCCAAGGCATTGTTGATGTGTTTAAATTCACCAAAATGATGAATGGAGAAAGGAAGCCCACGGGCCTAATGCTATTTTCATTTGACCGTCTTCAACCACCAACAACAATTGAAATCGGCTGGTACAACACCAAGGTCAAGGAATACATTCCGAGGCTTATGCGTTGCCGACAATGCCAATTACTAGGCCACACGGCAAAATGGTGCAAAAATACAATAGCAAGCATCTTCCACCCCACCCTGAAACCGAATGTACAAGAACAACCTGTGCAAACTGTCACGGCCCCCACCCGGCATCTTCTTCCATATGCCCAAAATACATGCAATACCAACAAATTTTAATAATACAAACAAAAAATAAAACATCCCTATCCGACGCTAAACGCATATACAGAGAACAAAATCCCATACAAACAACAAATAATGATCTCTATTCGGAACAAATAAAGAAAACCACTACCGCATTAAAAACAGCAACTGGTACCAATTCAGTCCCAACAAAACACATACAAGACCCAATGCCCTCAGACAAAACTGCTACCAAAGAAACATATATTTCCCTCCACCTCTTACGCAACCTTAAAGGAAATAGAAATGAGAAAACACTCTATCGTACAACAAAACACAATAAAAGACAAAACACAAAACGCGTCTCCCATACAAACTCAAACACACACAAACAAATCGAAACACACCAGCAAAAATGCAAAAATTCCGTTT
This sequence comes from Microdon myrmicae, assembly GCA_963931805.1. Classification (NCBI taxonomy): domain Eukaryota; kingdom Metazoa; phylum Arthropoda; class Insecta; order Diptera; family Syrphidae; genus Microdon; species Microdon myrmicae. Next base: position 125,581,969 of record OZ007496.1, read on the forward strand.
AGACTCAACGGAAAATTTCCCTTTACCTGATCATGGAAAGATATGATCCTAATCTCTGTCACCAACACATTGACTCCGCGACACAGGGTGACTTTCACTCAAACCAATCCGAGCGGATTGGACAACTGAGTGAAACGAGCTGTGTGGGGCGGATTCAGATAACCAACCACCGTTATATTGACTCCCCCACACTAACAACAACCCAAACGATCTTTTAATGCTTCAGTGGAACCTGAATGGGTTCCACAATAACTATCACGAACTACAGATCCTTATATAGGAACTAAAACCAGCGATCATAGCATTGCAAGAAACTCACTTACCCCAGTCCTCAAATGCTAAAGTTCCTCGGGAATATAAATCCTACTTCAACAACCTCACAGGAAACAACTCCTCTAAACAAGGGTCCGGTATACTAATACATAGGGACCTTAATCATAAACACCTCAACATTACTTCCCCTTTCTCGATTACCGCAATCAAACTTACAGGGAAATTAAGTTTAACTGTTATCTCAATTTACATCCCACCCAACCAAACATTCAATCTAGCGGATCTGAATAACACAACTCAAAACATGCACACACCAATCCTCCTAGTGGGGGATTTCAATGCATGTGTTGACGTCCGGCGCCGTGCTTCCTCGGAATGAGGGAAGAGCGTGGATCTTTTATCAATCTCAGACTTCGAATTTAATTTATATCCTATTTATATAGGGCTTTCCGCCCGTCTTCTTTATTGAATAATAGTAATTTGTTTTTCTTTTTATTTATTCTCTTTATTCACTCTTTTATATTTTGCATATTTTATTCTATATTAATTTCAACTACTGACTTCGAACTCTAAACTCTAACTGATTTTACTATTGAATTTTTTCTCTACTTATAGAACATTGTGTTCTAATTTACTGTAAATTATAATATGAACAAAACAAATTTTCTCAAAGTATTCCTTTAGTTTCTGTGACTTTTAAATTGAATAAAATTTGAACGAAAATCAAAGTGCTCTGTTTTGAAATAAAAAGGGGCAAGTTATTAGAGAGAGAGAGTGATCTTTTATTTCGTAATAATATTTTCAAAAAAAGTCTGTGACCGCACATTTTACAATTCAGAGATTTGATAAGTTATATCTTACAACTGAAACATTATCTTGGATAAAGAAAAGAAAAATATGTATAATTAATAATTAAAAGAATAAATCGAAGGAAAATACGAAAAAGAAAAACCTTCATTAAAAAAAAAAAACCAATAATAAATAATATAAAGTGTAAATATTTACATGAAATTATGACAAATTAAGCAAGAAGCTGGGTTATGAGAGGATTTTCAGAACTTTCACAGCTGATGTTATAGTTATATACTAGTTTACGAATTCTTTCAGAAATCAATTCAACATCCGCCCTTCCGTGGAGACTTAAGGTTGAATAGTGCCAAGGGAGGTCTAGCATCATTTTCAAAACTTTGTTTTGTGATACCTGCAACTTCTTTAAATGGCACCTTGCAGCGTTACCCCATACTGGACACCCATATAACATGTATAGCTTGGAAAATAACTTTATGAATAATAATCTTATTTTCATTTGTGAGTAAAGACTTGCGATTAATAAAAGGGTAAAGCATCTTAATAGCAATACTCATTTTATTAAGAGTACTTTGAATATGTTGTTTAAATGTGAGTTTTGTATCGAGATGAACTCGGAGATACTTTACGGATAATATTTTTCAAGTATCTCGATCGCATGCTTTAGATTTGTCTCAACGTTGAGAGAAAATTCATGCGAGGCAAATACTGCAGTGTCGTCAGCGAAGATAGCTGATTCACACTGCGGTAGATTTGGAAAATCCGAAGTGTAGATATTGTACAAAGCTGGACCAAGTGCTGTGCCTTGGGGGACGCCACAATCAAAAAATATCAATCTAGAAACATCACAATTGACATGAACCTGAAAACATCTATTGGATAAGAAACTCTGGACGACCTTACACAAATACAAAGGAAAGTCGAACTGTATCATTTTATATATTATCCCATTGTGCCATACGGAATCAAAAGCTTTTTCAATGTCTAACAATATCATGCCCGTTGATTGACCACGTGAACGATGGTCTAGAACATGGCTGCAAATTCGTTTAACCTGGTGCGAGGTGCTGTGAAAGCGTCGAAATCCAAATTGGATATCGGGGAAAATATCTTTATCTGAAACAACTTTTAAAATATGTTGTTTCAGGATTTTTTCAAAAACTTTACTTATGTTGTTAAGTAAACTAATTGGCCTGTAACTTTCAGGTTTATCTGGGGCTTTTCCAGCCTTAAGGATAGGTACAACCATTGCTTTTTTCCAACATTGAGGAAAGTATTGACATTTAAGGCATGCATTGATTATAAATGTTAAGTATTTAATTCCAATATGAGGCAATTGTTTTAGATAGGCATTCTTAACTTCGTCTAGTCCTCGTATTTTTCGTGTTGGCAAGCACTTGATTACATTTCTTACGTTTTCTTCTTCTACAAATGCATTTAGAGGAGTTAATTCGTTTGTGGTGTCGAATTTTTCGATTCTGTTACCGACAAGTTCATTAGTTTCAAATTCACCCAAATGCTGAGAGACCAAGTGATTTTTTGAAAAACTTGTTCCAAATAGGTTTGCTTGTTCAAAACCTGTAAAAAAAGTAGTAGAAGAATCCTTCAGAAATGGTATTTTACGGTTTTTATTCTTGATTAACTTCACTACATTCCAGAACGGTTTAGCATTTTTATCCATAACGCTCAGTTTTTTGTTCCATTCTCTATTACGATGGATTTGTATCTGGTCAGTAATGCGCTCATTAAAATGGGAAACCATTGATCGAGAAAAGGGCTGACGGTAATTCTGCCAGTTTCTTCGATGAATGTTTCTCACTTTAATAAGTTCTAAGATATGGATTGGAAGTTTTTTAAAAATATCTTTTTTTACTCTTTTGGGAATACTTTCATCAACCGAAGAAATTATAGCTTGTGTAAAGTTTTGTACAATAAGGTCAACATCATCTTTACAAGACACTCTTTCAAGATTTGTAGTACTATTTTGAAGGCTCATTTTAATCTTTGATTTGAATGAATTCCAATTAGCATTCTTCATGTCCAGGAAATATTGAATCTTTCTTTCACCCAACCAAGAAAGGTTACAAAAAACAGGATTATGATCTGAACTGAGAGCACTTAACGAAACGGGTTCTGTTATAAGACCAGGGACATTTGACACAAACAAGTCAAGGACAGAGGGGATGCCACGAGAACCTGCGGGAAAATAAGTTGGACAAGGTGGATAAAAAATATTAATTGGTAGTGCCAATGGAAGGGCAGCCAATAAATTGCCCCAAACATTTGCTCTTACACACCCCCAATCTCTATGCCGGCAGTTAAAATCACCACCTAATAGAAATTCACCATTCATTGTGAATAACTTTTTTAAATCTTGCTTGAGCCATTTTCTTTTAATATCCGACGAAGATCCACCAGGGAAATAAACAGAATAGATTTTTACTGTCTTATGGTTTCTTAACTTAATCATTACACCTACATTCTCCACAAGCCTAGTTGGAATTACAGGTAAAAGCGAATGTTGAATTGACTTCCTGATAAGAATCGCCACTCCCCCACCCCTTTGGTCTACTCTATCAATGCGATAGCAGTTAAAGTCAGATGATGGGAGTCTTATATCAAAATTAAGCCAAGTTTCTGTTACTAGAGCAACATCAACTTTATAGCTATTTAAAAAGTTTAAAAAGTCATGAAATTTATTACGTATGCCTTTAGCATTCCAAGTAATTATTTTTATATGTGTATCTGCCATTTTACTTGACATTATTAGTGTATAAAAACTTAGTGGCTAAATGCGCGATCACATTAAATTGTTCTATTTTCGTTTTACAAACTGATAAATTTGAGATCATTTCCATGCACAAGGAATTTAGTTCCTCGATTGTGAAGAGTGCTGAATTGTTGTTGGGTAAATTATTGTTATTGTTTGATGAAGAAGCGCCGCGTGAGTCATTTTCCCATGCATTAATTGTTGGTGGTAAACTTTGAATTCGCGGGCTTGAATTTGGAAAGCTTTTGCTCGGAGCATTGGCCAGTCCCAGTCGTCGCTGTGGCTGTGGAAGCGTAGGAAAATCACTCATAGAGGCAAACGAAATCGGTTTTTGGCAAGCTTGATGATTAGAAATTTGAGTTGATGCAGCGAAATGAGTTCTTGGATGGATCTTGGATCTTCCAGATGATCTTTTTTTTATTTCTAAGTATTTAGATCTACTGGTGCATGTGACGTCAGTAGCTTTATGATTGCCGTTGCAGTTGGCACATTTATTTACCGAAGCGTTATTACATTCGCTTGTTTTGTGTGAACCAGCGCATGCAATATGTTTTTATGTGACAATTTCTCTCACCATGTCCAAACATTTGACAATTAAAGCATTGTGTCACCTTACCTTTGATTTTCCTTTGGAAGTTCCAGTTCACTTGGGTATGAAAAATTGAGCGATAATTTTTTTTAAGTTCACTTAATTTAATTGTTCCATTTTCAAAGTGAATGAGATAAAAAAAGTCAGTAAATCGATCATATTTTTTTTCAATTTTTTTAACATCAGAACATTTTAAGCCAAGCGAAATGAGTTCAGCTTTGAGTTCATTAGTTTTTATATCATCCAGTCCATACCAAATAACTTTGAAAGTTTTAGCACTTTTAATATCATGAGAAAAATATTGACAGTTACCCTCTTTTAGTTTTTCTAACACAATATTAAATGATTCAATAGTTCCGAACATTATTTTTATACCAATTGTTAATTTTTTTATTGAATAACTGGATATTTTAAGCCTTTTCATGAGGCTATGCACATATTCTGGTGATTTTTGCAGCACTTTGATTGGTGGCACATACAATTTTCTGATTATTGGCGAATCAGTTTCGTCCATTTCAGAATAATCTGTATCTGGATGGCATTGTAGGGGAGTGAATTTATTACAATAGGGGTTTTTACCAAGTCCGCTTGTTGGATGCATATTGGAACGAAGTTTTTTATCCGAGGACAAGCAATTGTCCCCGGTATCAGGCGATCTATCGGGTTTGGGAATGGTTGTAATGAGAACTCGCGACCGCGATGAACACGTCAAACGCAGTCGAAAGCTCCGGGTGAACTGGGGCAAGTTATTAAATGTGCTGTAACTGGCAATATTGTGAATGTTTATGAATGGTATGTATTAAGTGAGAATGTAATATATGTTAAAGAAAGTTTTTAAGGATGTGTAAGGAGATTCAGTGTTAAATTTAATAAGGGTAGTATTCTGGAATACAACATCCCACCCTTCTTCGAGAAAGAAAATTATCCTTGAAGAGAATAATTTTCTAGTAACTATATGTTAGCTTAAGATTAATTAAAGACTTGGATTTTCGTTCAATTACATTACAATGGTTTTCAAAATTAATCTTTCATCAAAGGTTACAATAATCAAAAAGTTCTTAATACTAGAAAAATAATCTATTTACATTATATATTAACTAAATTTTTACAATAATCAAAATGTTCTTAACACTAGAAAAATAGTCCAAAATAGTCTATTTACATTATATATTAACTAAATTTAAATATTTCTCCTTGGAACCCTTTCTTTTCTTATCCAAAAATTATTATTACTTATTATATTAATTATATAATATTAATATTATTGTTTCAAAATTCTCATTTCCGTATATATATTAATTCCCAAATTTCCAATACATATTACCTCAAAAATTTTCTTTCGTTATTCCCCCTCTTTAACTTTGTATAAAATAGTCCAAAATAGTCTATTTACATTATATATTAACTAAATTTAAATATTTCTCCTTGGAACCTTTTCTTTTCTTATCCAAAAATTATTATTACTTATTATATTAATTATATAATATTAATATTATTGTTTCAAAATTCTCATTTCCGTATATATATTGATTCCAAAATTTCCAATATATATATTACCAATAAAATTTTCCTTCTTTCCTTTTCCGTTCGAATATATATTAATTCCAAAATTTCCAATACAAGTTACCTCTAAAATTTTCTTTGGTTATTCCCCCTCGTTAACTTTTTTTTTCGTTTTCGTCAATTCCTACAATTGTTTGATTAGTTCATATATATTGAACAAAAAACAAAGGCCATTTGTTATGTGTTTATCTTTTCCTTAAATTTATGGAAAATTTTCCAAAACCTTTCTGGGCCTATTATTATGATGATTGTATAGAAATGCAGTGCAGGAGACCGGGGTTCGATTCCCCGTCGGGGAGCACCTAGCGCAAGACTAATGACCTTGCCCAGACAAAATAAATCATTATGGAAAATTTAACAAGCCTCAGGACTTGCTAAATAAGGCCAAGACCGGTTCCCGGTTGTAGTGTCGATGATGATGATGATAGAAATGCATAATACCAAAAATCTTCTTAAGAAATGATTTCAAATGTCCTAAATGACTGTGTAACATTTTATTTTTTTTGTATTTTGTGTTTGAATAAATGTTTATTGTTGAAAAAAAAAATTTGTAATGTACTTATATGGTTTTCCTTTTCCGTACCTATTTTAGATAAATTATTATTTTCATTATTTATTATATCGTGTTTGAGTAAGTGTTTGTGTTTGTTTTCGTTGTTTAAAATATTTATTGTTTTCGGCTTAGTGTTGTCATTGTCCATAGCTTTAACCGCTGTCGGAACGTCTACCTTTTCAGCCTTACTCACTGCTGATGGATCGTTTAGGTTCTCAGTCTCATTTACTGATTCGTATAGTTCTTCAGACTTATTTGCTGTTAGAACATCTTGGTTCCCAGTCCTATTTGCTGTTTGAACTATTTCTTCAGTTATATCTGCTGCAGAAACATTCAATCCTTCAGTCTTTGCTGCAGAAAAGATTTGTTCATCAGTATCAGCTGCTGAACTGACTTGGGTTTCGATTTTTATTGCAACTTTTGGGTCGTCAGTCTTTAACACTGCTGAATTTTCAACCTTTGTTGCTGAAGTGTCGGGGTTGTCTATTGGGATAGCCGGAATATTAGGGATTTCTGTTTGTATATTTTCTGCAGGATCCGAATTTTCAGTCTTTAATACTGCTGAGTTTTCAGTCTTGGTTGCTGAAGTGTCTGCGTTGTCAATAGGGATAGCTGAGATATTAGGGATATCAGTCTTTAATACTGCTGAAGATTTCGAATTTTCAGTCTGTGTTGCTGAATTATTTTCCAGAATGGGAGTATGAATCGGAGTCTTTATACTAGGGGCAGGGTTATCTTTGTTTATATGACTAGGTTTATAGGAGTATGTGGGCTCAGGAGCTTCATTAAAATGGTCGTTATCTATTTCCAAAGATCTAATGCTGTAAATAGAAAAATTTTGTTTGTCGTTCATAAATTTTGGTTGGCGTCATGCCTCGTTTTCCGACTCTTGCACCCGAGAAAAGTGAACATTTTGCCGATCGTTTTGTCTATTGGTGGTCCTAGAATTTTCACCAAAACGATTTTCAGAGTTTGTATGATTATTTCGGAATGGGTTACGCGTTGTTGTACCTTGTTGGTAATTTGTTGAAGACGCTCCATTCCTAGATATCTTGTATCTACACTCGTTCTCTGTGTGATTATTCCGACCACAGAAATTGCATAAAATGTTATATTCTCTCTTTATGGGTTGTCTATTCGGAACATTTTTGAACTGCATGTTCCGATAACATGTGTCCTGTGTATACCCTGACTTACCACAGGTTTGGCAGACTATTCGATTAAATCTGTCATTATAGTTATATGGCCTGGGAGAGTTGTCCATTCGAGCAGCATGTGATACTAGATATGCAATCGACTGTTTTAAATTGTTTCCCCCATGGACTTTAGCTAGTATCCTTAGCTGTTCGTTCTTTAGTCCATCTTCAAATGTTTGTACGGCCAATTTTATGTTTTCTTCTATTAAGTATTCCCTAACCACCGCGTCTGCTGTTATTTCACACGTGGCAGAGTTTAGAGTCCTTAGAGCATTCGCAACTCTATCGCCGTATTCCCGGACGGTTTCTCTGTAGTGTTGTTTCAGAGAAATCAACTCATTGTGTGCTGTCGATCGAGATTGCTCCTCTTTATATTCCGATTCGAGTTTATCTTTTAAATCCTCCCACTTAGCGATTTTGCTATACCTAATCAGATCGTAAGCATGACCCTCTAGTCTATTTTTGACTAGCTCTAAAAATGTCTCGTATATATCCGGGTCTGCCTTCTTTATGGATCTAAATAAAACGTCTCCCCCGGAAATAAATTTACCTAAGTCGCAGGGTTTCCCGTCAAAGGTGGGGACGATTCTGAAAACATCAGAAATTCCGACAGACAGAGCCATTTCAGGGGTTTTACTGAGTATCTGTTGATAGTGGATTTGTTCTTCCCCCTGCCTAGCCGCCTGTCTCGTGTAATATGGACTCGTAATATTGAAAATTTGAAATAAAGTATGGCGAAAATTTGTTATCAATTCTTAAAAATGTGGTTTATGAAAAAATGGCCTTTATGTTATTATTCAATATATATATATATATGGAAACGATATGGTTTGGACCCAAAACTGAAAAGAAAGAAAATTTTCGACGAGAAAGAAAAGAAACGGAAATGTCGTCGAAAAAAAACTGAAAAGAGAATTTTCAAAATTTCTATCGAGAAAACATTTTTTTTTTTTTTGAAAAAGGAAAAAATTCCAAGTAAAATATTCCTACAAAAAAATTAGAGAGCAAAGTCGCTAAAAAAAATTCTTACTCTACTAAATGTTGATTGCTGTCATACGTAATGTTGATAGAAGTCTTTGTCTTGAGTTTCTTATTGTTGTGTGTTCTTCTTTCTCTTTTTTTTTTTCACTTTTTTACAAAATTTTTTGATTATCGCCAGGCAGACTTCACGTCCTACAGTTGAGTGTATCCTGGTCTTTTTTTTCCGTAGTTTTATGTTTTTTTTTCGTTGTTTTATGTTTTTTTTTCCGCAATTTTATGTCGGGTTTTTTTTTCTTCTTGAGAAAAAAAAATTTTTTTTTTTTGGGTTGTTTTTTTTTGTTTTTTCTTATTTTATTTTCATTTTGGATCCTTTGATTGGAAAATCCCACCAGTCTTCGAGGATATCTCCAGTCTTCGATTATCTCGTCTTCATCTCGTCATCATCATTATCTGGGAGTCCTCATCATCGTGATCATCATCATCGGGATCCCGTTATCTGGGAATCCCACCGCTGCCACCAGTGTTGAGGTCCGGCGCCGTGCTTCCTCTTTCGAGAGAAGAGCGGGGACCTTTTATTTTTTATTTATTAAGATTAATTTAAACTTAGGATTGCGAATTTATTCACTGTTCTTTTATTTATTTCTATTCTAATAACTAATTATTCCTTTTCTTAACTTTTCCGAACTTAACTTCACTTCTCTGATTCTCAACTCAAACTGATTTTGCTATTGAATTTTTTCTCTACTTATAGAACATTGTGTTCTAATTTACTGTAAATTATAATATGAACAAAACAAATTTTCTCAAAGTATTCCTTTAGTTTCTGTGACTATTAAATTGAATAAAATTTGAACGAAAATCAAAGTGCTCTGTTTTGAAATAAAAAGGGGCAAGTTATTAAATGTGCTGTAACAGGCAATATTGTGAATGTTTATGAATGGTATGTATTAAGTGAGAATGTAATATATGTTAAAGGAAGTTTTTAAGGATGTGTAAGGAGATTCAGTGTTAAATTTAATAAGGGTAGTATTCTGGAATACAACACATGGAGTACAATATGGGGTTCACGAACAACAAACAAAAGAGGTAAAATCGTTGAACAATTTTTGCTACAATCCCACTTGGCAATACTGAATAACGGCAAGTCAACCCACTTTTCCACACACAAAACCTTCACAAATGTAGACCTTTCCATAATACTTTCTCTCATAACTAACTTTTTTTTTTTTATTAGACTTCTCTCGGGAGAGGCGAACCTATAGCGTCGAGTGGGCGCCCCGAGATGCCATCAAATAACTGTTGCAGTTCTTTTTGAACAGTTGCAGGTTGTAACGCTCCGGGAACACTCGCGTGTGAAGGGAGTTCCACAGCTTCCCCGCTCTGTAACGGAACGAGTTCTGATACAGGGATGTTCGCGCCGTCGGGAGATGAACCACAAACGGGTGCGATCCGTCGGATTGTCTTGTGGAGCGCATATAAACCGAATTGCGTGGAGCAATGCCAAGAATCTCCGTAGAACAGTACCCGTGATAATATCTGTAAAACAGACAGAGGTCGGCTACGCGCCTTCGATGTGATAGCGACTGTAGTCCCGACGTCAGCGCCGAGTCTCCGATCAGGCGGATCGCTCGTCTCTGTATGCTCTCAAGTAGGTCGAGGGTATGTTTAGGAGCCGAGCTCCAAACATGACAGCAATATTCGAGCGCGGGTCTAATTTGGGATTTATATAGGAGAAGAAGTTGGGCCGGGGTAAAATATTTATTGGCTCTAAAAAGATAACTCAGTTTTCCTGAGGCTGATCTGGCGACACCCGAAACGTGTTTATGCCATGATACATTCCCACAGACCGTGACGCCGAGCAATTTCAAACTTTCCCCAGCCTCGAGGGCCCGGCCACTCATCATCAGCTGTGGAACCGATGATCCAGTTTTCTTTGTGAATGTTGTATACTGGGTCTTCGTTGCGTTGAAGTCGACAAGAGTGGCCTTTCCCCACTGCGAGACTTTATCCAGATCCTGATTCAGAGAGTCAATCTGTCTACATCTTAGCTGGTGCGACGTTGATGCACCAATCGGCCGATCACTCGAAAAGGAGGAAACAAGCGCACTATCATCCGCAAAACTGAACACTTTGTTATCCGTTGTCTCCAACAAATCATTTATGTGAAGCAAGAACAAGGTTGGAGCCAAAATAGAACCCTGGGGCACCCCCGAATTAACAGGATACAGATCCGAACACTCGCCGTCCACAACAACCCGGATCGATCGATTCTCGAGGAAGCTCCTCGTCCAGTCGCAAAGCTGTTGGGAAAGTCCATAAAAACGAAGTTTGCTCAGCAATATCCCGTGCCAGACGAGGTCAAAAGCCTTGGAGATATCTAATGCGACATCCCTTGACTCACCATGCCGTTCCATCGCAGATGTCCATATATCGGTTATAAGTGTCAAAAGGTCTCCCGTGGACCGTCTGCCACGGAATCCGTATTGACGATCATTCAGAAGTCCGTTGCACTCCGAATACTTAACTAACTCTGTATTGATGACATTTTCCATTACCTTAGATAAAATAGACAGTAATGCTATCGGACGGTAATTTCGTGGGAGACACTTTTTTCCCGTCTTTGGGATTGGCTGAACTCGATCGATTTTCCAGCAGGCAGGAAAGGTCCTCCGTGCATAAGATAAGCGGAAGAATCTGCCAAGAACCGGCGATAGTTCTGGAGCACAGTTCTTAAGGACTATTGCAGGTATTCCGTCCGGGCCTGTTGCCTTCCTACAATCCAGTTCACGTAGAATGCGTTGAATAGTGACGAAATCTCACATCCCGCATCGAAGACTGTACCGGCGAGATCACAGGTGGCTCCAAAAGGCAGGGATCGAGGTTCGAATTCGCGGAAAATAAATTCGCGAATACATTAGCTTTATCCTTTGGATTCGTGACTAATGTCCCGCTGTCTGTCACCAACGGGGGGGAAGAGGAGGATGCGAAGTTACCGCTGACAGCCCTTGCCATTGACCAGAAGAAGCGCGAACCAGTTGGGCACCGAAGGAGCTTATTGATCACCCTGTCGTTGTGAGCCTTCTTCGCGGTATCAATCGCCTGGTTGCACGCGTTCCTGATTCTAACAAAGTTCGTTCTGTTAACATCGGTGGGATTGGAGCGCCATTGCTTAAAAGCTCTATTTTTTGCGGCTGTAATCACCTCGCATTTTTTGTCAAACCAAGGTTTATCAGACGAACTTCGTTTGATGGAATATGGAATATACATCTCCATCCCCAGAAGAATAATCTCTGATACCAACTCTGCACAAGCGTTAACATCGGAGTTTCCGAAGCACACCTCCGACCATGGGAAGGATGCGAAGAAATCGCATATCGTCCCAGTTAGCAGCCGCATAGTTCCATACATGGCGAATCTGCCTAGGCCGGTTATTCGCTTGATATGCAAGTGCTTGCGCGACAGATACCAAGCAGTGATCCGAGTTTCCCAGTGGCGCAGAAACCTCTACGGTATAAATACTCGGTTCGGATGTCAAAAACAGATCCAGGGTGTTCGCATAATCGCCTCGGGCATCCGGCACTCGCGTTGGTTCTCCCACGAGTTGAGTCAAGTTGTGGCTTACAGCAAACTTTCCGCCAGCCTCCCAGCCTCGTCGGTTCTGTTAGAATGTAACAACCAGTCGGAATTGTGCACATTGAAATCGCCAAGGACAATAATTTCAGAAGCTGGGTGGTTGATCTGTATCCAGTCGACGGTATATGAAAGATGTTTGAAGAATGTCGCTGGACGATCGTCATTCGGGGAGCGGTAAAGACAACAAAGAAATTTAGCGGAATTCCTCAGCACGACCCTCAACCATATGATGTCCATATTATTGGGTACCAACGCATCCATCCTCTGGCAAGCCAGATTGGACCGCGCGAAAACGCAGACTACGCCCTTAAAACGGAATCTCGAATGTAAGTCGTATCCTGAGCAACGAAGGTATGTCGAATCAGTTGACGAATCGACCTGGGTCTCAGTTAGGGCAAGGATATCAGGTTTCGTTGTTTGCAAATATTGGTGGACGGCGTTTACATTAGTATTGGTGAAATCGATGCCCCTGATGTTACAAAATGCCGTCACCAGTCGAGCGTGGGCCGAGTCCCGAGAGGTAGCCCGGTTATGCGATGACGAACCTCTTAAAGTTCCATTATTTATCATGATATCTGCATGATGTTCCCCCTGACATAGTCCCCCCGGAGATCCGAATGGGTGACTAGTTTACCTCCGGAATTCTTTATATCAGAGGGCACCATCATGACTTATCCCCGTGTCAGTCCGGGCCATCAGCCACACATCCGAAACACCGTCGAAGATTTCTCTCGGCGATATCGCGGAATGTACAGCGTGACGGGGTGGTATCTCACCTTGGGACCGACTACCACCTAACCAAACTTTTTTCGAACCGGTCCATGAGCCAAGCTCTGAAAGATGGCCAGGGATTTCTCCCGACCATTTCACGGAGCCTATAACTTGATGGGGTGGTATTTCACCGGGCGCACAGGGCGTTGGGACCCCGGCTACCACTCGGCCTTTAGTCGCCTCTTACGACAAGCTGGCCTAGCTGTGAGTATATTCTAAGGCCCTACTCACAGGGCCTTAGAATATACTGGGAAATATTAGACAATCTGCATGGAAGCGATCACTTCCCGATTAAAATCTCAGTCTCGACTGGCAACGGCAATAAGAAAAAGATCAAGCTCCTCCCCAAGTTCCAATCTGACTGAGCCAATTAGCATAAATTTCAAACATTAACCACACAATTCCTTAGCTCCCATAGCGCAAAACAAAATATTAACCAAGAAGCATGTATTATTGTAGTGCTCCAAAAAGCCCTACCATCTTTTTCCGCCATTCCTAATCCAAAATCCCAGCAATATTACCCTAAAACCCAAAATCCTATCAACACCTGAAAAAACCCAAACATGATCCAAAATTCGCAATAAACGAATCAAACAATCGTTTATCGCATAACATTTGCCCCCACGGCATAATTAAATCCAAAATCAAAATTAAAATTAAAATTCACAATAAACGAATCCAATATTCGTTTATTGTTCTACATTTGCCCCACAGCATCACCCAAATGCAAAATTCAGAAATCGTTATCTCTATCCCAAAAATTCCATAGAGTTAAACAAACAAAAACTCAAAAGCAGATACATTCACACATCTGCCTAATAGTTTCATAAGAATTCAAGAAATTGATTTCTTATCTTGTGTAAATACGAGGGTTGCCTCTTATGTTTCGGGATTTGGCAACCCTAGTGTTGCAATCAGGCAATTGACAGCTCTGTCGTAAAGTTGGAGATTTTTGAGGTTATACGCACTCAGAACGTTTTGACATACGAGCGCTATTTGTGTTGTTTACAGTAACTTAAAAGATTCATCTCGGCCCAAAAATGGAATTAAATCGTCAACATTTTCGTGCGATTATTTTTTTACAACTTTCGGCGTGGATTAACTCAGCAACAGTGCATGGATGAACTTAATTCAATTTTTGGCGATGAAGCTCCATCAAGGACCAGTGTTTATCGATGGTATGGTGAATTCAATCGTGGTCGTAGTTCACTCCAAGATGAATTTCGTGAAGGTCGTCCAAAATCAGTTGTTGTTCCGAAAACCATTGATGCTGTGCGCGAACTGATATTGAAAGATCGTCATGTGACCTATCGTGAGATTGAGACAACCTTAGGCGTTAGTGGGACCAGCATACATTCAATATTGCATAAACATTTGACTGTCAAAAAAATTTGTTCGTGTTGGATCCCACACAATTTGTCAATCGCCCAAAAAAAGGCTCGTGTCAATTGGTGGAAAGAAATGCTCAAAAAATACGGTCGCGGTGCTTCGAAACACGTCTATGACATCGTGACAGGTGATGAATCGTGGATTTACGCGTATGAACCCGAAAGTAAACAGCAGTCGACTGTCTGGGTGTTTCAAGATGAGCCAAATCCAACAAAAGTTGTTCGCGCACGAAGCACTTCCAAGCAAACGGTCGCCTGTTTTTTTCGGAAAAACTGGACATGTCGCAACCGTACCACTAGAACAACGCAGAACAGTCAATTCTGAGTGGTACACAACCATTTGTTTGCCAGTTGTCTTCCAAGAAATCAGGAAAACCAACCGCCGAAGACGGATCACTCTTCACCACGACAATGCGAGCTCTCACACATCGGCTGCGTCAACTGCATTTTGAGCACCCAAAACATCGATTTGATGGGCCATCCGCCGAATAGTCTTGACTTGGCACCGAATGACTTCTTTTTATTCCCGTACGTAAAAAACAAACTGAGAGGTCAACGTTTTTCGACACCTGAAGAAGCGGTTGCTGCATTCAGAATGCATGTGTTGGAGATACCTCAATCAGAGTGGCAAAAGTGCTTCGACAATTGGTTCAAACGCATGCAAAAGTGTATAGATCTTCATGGAGAATATTTTGAAAAACAATAAAGTGATTTTCGATGATCACTATTTGTTTTTGTTCTCTAATCCCGAAATATAAAAGGCAACCCTCGTACTCGCTCGAAATATCCAAAAGATCGAGATTGTTGCACGAAAATGTGTATCTTTGGGATACAATTTTCGATTCCTTTTCCTTTATAAAGGAATAGTCAAGTGATCTCCGGGCCGCAGTTAAATATCGAGATCTGTCCCCGAAGGAAGTCCCCAGGAGAATATCTAAGTTGTAACTAGAAGAATAGAGGAATGCTGGAAAATAAAACCCACTTGGAAATAAAATACGTGAATCAACTTGTTTCATTTTAACTTGACTGATAGCGAAGTATCACCTGGCCCCCACGGAAGACCAAGTGAAGACATCAAGACTGAGGCCAAACCAAAAGGACGTTGCTCTTCCCTCTGGAACAGAGGAAGCACGGTAACGACCCCTTGTAGGACAAGATTTCAGGAGCGGTCTGTTTTAAGAGATCGCCTTGTCCTTTTAAGGATCAGGAGACTCGCGTCCTGAAACTAACCCCTACTAAACACAACAAAAAATTTTGGTGGCAGCGCGTGGGATACCCAAAATCCCCTACCAAAGAGACACTGGTAAAATTATCCACGAAGGACGTCCCAATAATGCAGAATTTCAAAATCCTCTACAACTGATTCCTGAAGACATCAAAGACACGCACTCCAGGCGCTTGAAGGAAGACATTGAAGACTGGCGGGATAATACTTGCGATATCCCCTAACAACAAAAACAGTGAAGCAGAATTTCTTCTAAAGCGTATTCCGGGGCTAACACCGGAACAGTGACATTAAAACCTTTTTTTTTTTTTAAATTTTTGAAGCGTATTCCGGGGCTGACACCGGAAAGGTATTGAAATTTAAAAGCGTTGCCTGGGGCTTGGATACCGGCAAAGTAGATAATTAAAATCAAAGTGCTACGAAAACTGCCACGAGTTCCGTGGAAAAGAGGAAAAATCTTTTTCCTTATACAACAGCACAACATAATCATCAGGAAATTTGCTGAGATCCTGACGATAGTGATTGGGACCAGAAAAGAAATATAATACATCCAGTGGAGCGAACCTCAGTCAGCAGAAAAACCGATTCCTGTCGCAGCTACAACAACCACAGGTAAAAGAAAAATTTTTTATTATTAAAGTGAAAAGTGAAACAGAAAGTGAACTCAATTTGATAATTAAAATAAAGAAAAATTAATTTAAGTTTGTCATTTTTGCGTTAGTAATCGGCCTCCAAAATAAATAAAATTTTTAAATTTTCGAAATCATTAACTAAAGGAGGCGCCAAGAATAAATTGAATGTTCAAATACTTTTTTTCAAAATTGTTCTTTGTACATGAGGATCAAGAAAAACCCTCTAAAATCTGATTTTTCTTTTAAATGAAATTAGTTTATATATTTTTTCCTCTCCTAATGGGAATATCCATATAAGTGCCCAGAAGGGATAAAATTATAGTGAAGCAATCAAGGGAACTATAGAAAATATGTTCACCTTTATAGACGAAATTTAAATAAACGTACACTAAAATTTATCAAAAATTTTACACATATTTCAACTTACAAAGGCAAAATTTAAATATATACTAAAATTAAACACACACAAATTTTCATAAAATTGATACGAATATACATACACACGTGCATACACACTTGTAGTACACACTTATTTTCTTAAACTATTTCGGCTTGTAGAAAACAATTTTTAAACACATTTTTTCTTAATAAACATATATTTTTAAACGCATATCTTTAACAATTTTCTAAAAATTTTTACACATATATATATATATATATATATGCATATACACATTTACTTTTCGGAACTATTTCAACTTCTTTGGGGAAGATTTTCTATTGTTTCTGAGTGATAGCTGAAGGAAAACGGAAAGTTAAAGTCCTTTGCACTTAACTTTGGCGTTGTTTTGGACTTTTTGTGTGTTGATTTTCTTTTACACCCCTGCGGAAAAACCTATTTCAGGGTCCTTTCTCTTTTTGCCCGTGACACTTTAGGCCTTGCTCCCCTCGAACGAAAGGAAAATTGTTTCTCTCACCATTAGGAGTAAAATACATTTTACCCAATAGGATCTAACTAACTAAGTTGGAGGATATATTATTCTTGTTGTTTTCGTCTTTTCTCTTGGTAAAAATTACATCTCTTTGTTCTCTACCCCTTTTCACCATCATTTGGGAAGGTCTGTTTCACAAATACGTCGTGAGCGACAAAAATAAACCGGGTACGCGTTCGCAGAGACCTGAGCCCGAGCTCATACAAAATCGCGAGGACGAAATATCGGAAACCGTACGTATGGAAACACGCGAACAGAGTTCTAGAATGAACTTACCAATAGGATTAAGTGACATACTGGGATTCGTGCCGGTATTTAACGTTAATCCTGACGAATTAGAGGGTTTCGTCTCTTGTGGAGACATTTTGTTCTCACAAGCACAAGAAGACAACCAGAAATCCTTTATTCTAAGGGTGATCAAAACCAGATTACAGGGACCGGCCCGAGACTGCATCAAACATAAAATTATTTCTACTTGGGAAGATTTGGTATCTGAATTGGAGGGAGATTTTAAAGTTCTCATCTCTAGGTCTACTGCTCAAAATAACTTAGTGGCAACAAAACAGGATAGCAAGGAGGGTGTGAAAGAATTTTCAAATAGACTCACACACCACCTGCATGAATTGGACAGAGCCACATACGCTAGTTCATCTGATCCTGCGCTCAGAACTTATCTTCTGGCTGAAAATCAGAGACTCGCTTTAAATACGTTTGAGGATGGGATAAGAAATTCCAGCCTCAAAATCTTAGTAAAAGCGCATAGGGCTTCGAATCTTAAAGCAGCCATTAGCTACGCTTTGGAACAATCTCAAAGATTGAACAGCGACCACACAATGGCAGCACCCACTAACAGTTTTAGGAGAAACCAACCAATTGTTTGCCAAACATGCAACAAGAGGGGACATACTTCTGCGACTTGCTATCGCAATACAAATTTCCCAAATTTCGTCCCCCAACGCATTAAGACAGAGGCTGAACGTATCCAATGCACATACTGTCGAAAGTATAATCACACTCAGGCAGAGTGCAGAACCAGGTTAACTCATATGCGAAACCAGGACCTACCTTCGACGAGTCGAAATCCCTTTAGAAACCAATCCAACCAATCTCAAAATAGGACAATGACTAACTCGCCTCGGATTGAAAATCGAAATACCCGACAAAATCAAAATATTAACAGGGTATCTAATCAACAACAGGGAAACGAACTCACTCGGGCAGCGAGCAACGGCAATCCTTCTCGAGTGCAGACAATCCCGATGTAAATTTTCAAATGCGCGTATTTTTCTGCCCTGAATTTAAGGAGGCAGTAATACGTGTAAAATTTAATCCATCGGATAAAAAATACTCCACTTTCCTCATTGACACAGGCGCCGACATCAGTCTTATCAAATTAGACAACTTATATATTGAACGATCTGTAGATAATTCAGACCTAGTTACTATATCCACCATTGCTGGAAAAAAGGTCAGCACACGTGGAAAGGTATTGGGGGAGTTCGAATTCAAAACAGACATGCACTCCATACCCTTTAAGCATAACCTTTTTGTAGTGGGAAGCAATGTAGAATTCCAACACGATGGCATACTGGGAAGCGATTTCCTTGCGAAGCACCAGTGCCACATTAACTTTGAAAAGGGATTCCTTAAATTCGCTGTGAAGAAGAGAACCATGGTAGAACTCGAGCAGCCTTTAGGAAACAATAACGAGGTCAAGGAAAATATTCAGAACGCCACACCTTACGAGGCGCCTTCCACGGAAAACATAGGCATTCATGAAAAATTGGACAACACCGTTCGTGAGTCAACATCCGAATCCGTTTGTCTACGGGCCGGATCTGATGCTGTGACCAACACAACGAAACCAACCACCCTTGATTCTTCCTCTTCCCATTTAAATAAAGTTTGTGGTAACGGAAAAGTTAAGGAAATTTCAAAACTAAGTTCAGGAAAACATGAACATGAAACGCCAATATCCCCAGTAAATTTAAAACGAAATGCTAAAATCGATCTCATAAAGTTGCATTCACGATCTCAACAAATAATGGAGATTCCATTTAAAGGAAAACTCAGTAAAGAACTGATAATAACAAAATCCGAGATCATCCCAGGGATATATCTGGGTAATAGTTTGACAACACCACAGGACAACAAAATAAAGGTATTACTAATGAACACATTAGACACCGATCAAGAAGTAAGCACCAACGACATAGAAGTCGGATCGGAAGATATGGATGACTACAATGTGTTACAGGCGGATGAAACCCAAAACCTTCTAAAAAAATAGGCTTGAACGGCTAGAATCACTCCTAGAGTTGCGTCATTGTAACCAGGAGGAAAGGAAATCTATCCTAGGCATCTGCCGCAGATTTAACGATCTCTTTTACTTAGAGGGCGACCATCTCACACACACTGACGCCATAGAGCATCAGATCATCACTGAAGAAGGAAAGCCCCCACTTTACATAAGACCATATTGCCTCCCAGATAGCTCGAAGCAAGAAATCCACAAACAAGTGAATGAAATGCTTCAGGATGGCGTGGTACAACCAAGTTTCAGTCCTTGGAATTCCCCTCTCTTACTAGTACCCAAGAAGGCAGGGACAAAACGGTGGAGAGTAGTTGTCGACTTTAGAGCACTCAATAAAATAACAGTCGGAGATGCATATCCATTGCCCAATATTACAGATATTTTGGACCAGCTAGGAAAAGCTAAATATTTTAGCACTTTAGACTTAGCAAATGGTTTTTATCAAATATGCATGGACAACAGAGACAAGGCAAAAACAGCGTTCAGCACACCCTTCGGACATTACGAATATAATCGAATGCCCTTCGGACTTAAAAACGCACCTGCCATATTCCAGAGGCTTATGAACAATGTACTCATGGGTCTCCAAGGAATACAATGTTTCGTCTATATAGATGATATTGTAATTTACGGATACGATCTGAACGATCACAATTCACGACTTACCTGAGTTTTCGAGCGGTTACAAAGGCACAATCTGAAAATACAACCAGAAAAGTGTCACTTCATAAGGAAGGAGCTCACGTACTTGGGGCATGTTATTTCAAAGGAAGGTATAAAACCAGATCCAGAAAAAACTAAAGCGGTAAAAACTTTTCCAACGCCCAAGAAACAAAAAGACGTAAAATCTTTTCTCGGTTTTGTAGGCTACTACAGAAAATGTATTCCAAATTTCGCCGAATTGGCAAAACCTTTAAGCAGATTGCTCAGGAAAAATGTTCCATTTTCATTGGGATGCCTTTTGTGACGAGGCATTCCCAACTCTAAAAAGAAAGGTTATTACCCCACCAATCCTGGCTTATCCAGACTTTAACCGGGAGTTTATAATAACCACGGATGCTAGCAATGTTGCGTTAGGAGCAGTGCTATCTCAAGGTACAATAGGACAAGATAAACCTATTGCTTTCGCTAGCTGAACTTTAAACGACGCAGAAACTCGATATACAACATCCGAAAAGGAATTATTGGCAATCGTTTTTGCATTAGCCCAGTTCCGACCATATGTCTACGGACGAAAATTCACAATAGTAACTGACCATAGCTACCTACAGTGGCTTATAGGACGAAAAGATCCTACATCCAGACTTATGCGATGGAGAATTCTCCTCGAAGAGTATGAGTATACAATCGTCCATAAAAAAGGAAAACAAAATGCAAATGCTGATGCTCTCAGCCGTATAACACCGACTACCCCAGTCGTACCCATCAAAAATAACATTCTCGTCACCACACGAAGTAAAGCCAAACTCGAAGAAGATGAGGCTGCACAATCATACAAAGATACTACCATACTACGTTTCATGAGCAAGATGGGTTATGCGCCATCACATTGCCATTGCCCTTCAGAAACCTAAGCGACCAGGAAACCGCTAAGAGTTCCCTTATTGATCTGAAGAAGATTTGCGAAGACAGGAATTTCAATTCCATTGGAATTTTAGTGCCCTTGATAGAAAACGAATCAAAAGTAGCACTTAATAACTTGCTAAAAGAAACTTTTGCTCACCTCAACGTGACAATGTACGTTTTCTCCAATAAAAAGATTTGAGGAATGCAGTGAACGCACGAAAAAACGTCGGGTTCATGAATTAGCTACCCAGCACAGTTCAGGGGAACTAAGCTATGCTGCTAACATTTCAAATCGGTTTTCAAAGTCTCCTCAAAAATCTAATAAGACGTTAACTCTGCAACAAACGCTAGCATTGTATTTAGATTTGGATTTGTCTAATAGAAAATACGCTCTTCTACGATCTGTTGTAAATTGCCTTCACAAAGACTGTTTTCCCAGTTACTATAAATTGAAAAAATATAAATCTGATCTATTACCCGAAATTGCTGTTGCGTCGGAAACAATTGCTGAAGTTAACCTCCAATCGCTTTTAAATAAATCACTTATTAATTACTTCGGATCCTCTCATTTCAAATATAAGATTCAAAAGCTCATATATGCCTAAAATAGATCCACATATTGAACATTATCTACTTCGAAATGGTGCAGAAAGTTTCACGCTACCAATAGACTTGGCCGATATAGGTGGAACATCATCATCGGAGAGCCATTAATAATTAACATACATATGTACATATTTGTTATTTCAAATTAATTTATTAAACTATAAAATTGTTAACATACTTAAATTTTTAAATAAAGTTTGAAAAAACATGCGCAAGCTTAGAAAATAAATTTTGAGTTTAAAAATAAAGTTCGCTGCTCAACTCTTTTTTTTTTTAAGAAGCTGGACAGGCCGTTTTTGCAGGTTGATACCTTTTTTTTAGGTCGTTGCATAAATATCAAATGTAAAAAGAGATTAAATGCAAAATATTCATATTTTAGTTACTAAAACCAGAGATATTAATTTTGCCGTTTTTCCCATAGACTCGTCCCCTGTGCGCCGGGGCGACACATCTTGCTGCCAATGGTGTTGGTCACCACATCGCACCCCTGCCTGTTTGTACTTTGCATATTATGTTTACAGTGGTGGGCGCTATGTGTGTGGCTTTTTCCATAGATACTTATTTAATATCAGAGGTCGCCCGTATACCCATACGTGCGACTTGATGTGTCCTTTTAAGGGCATGCGTTGTATCTCGCATGTTTGCGCGCCTGCTTGGTAATTCTTGATATTTGTCGCAGGCTTGTGCAACCCAATGATATGTTCGTTGGCGATTCTGCGTTGTCAGATCGCTGTATGTTGTTTTTACCAGAGCGTAGTGCAGGTGTCCTGCGCTTGACTATGTCATCAGTTTCAAACGTGTGCAACTACGTTGGCCCTTGAAACCGATGTTATGCTGTTTGAATTTCAGTGATGTCGCCTGCATTATTATATGTTTGTGAGTTTTCCACCTTAATAGGTTTGCAATTACCTGCAAGGAAAACTATGCCAGGCGACCCTCGAAATGTTTCGTAGTACGTACCGGCTTATGTGGCTTTTTTACCGGTTAGGTGTGCGCCCCTTTGGTTACACCTGTGTACTCCGTCCTGTCTTTTGGTAAATTCCTTTTCTTTTTTTTAGGTGATGGCGGTGCTGAGGTGTAGGGTCACTCGGTGGGGTTCGGCGCGAGCGCCACAGAGGCATGCCAGCGCCGTGGTTTAGTCGCGGTTAGTACGGATGTGCTTGCGATTGACACAATTTATTTTCGGTGTTTGTACCGATCGATTGGTAGGGTGGCAATACTTAATTATGTTGATTAGATCATATTCTATTAATTGGGTTTGGTTATGAAATATAATTAGTTATGTTATAGTGGCGGCCTGAGGCGAAACCAGAAATGTTGGAGTAGCCGCTAACTGCATAGGATCATCTGCGTTTCAAATCCGAAGTGATTGCTGTGGCTGATGCTGTTGCAGTTGGGGATGTGCCCCACTTACGCCGCTAATGCCACTGCTTGGCGTTGGGCAAATTTCTCGCTGGGAACTGAAATTTATGTTGGCTGCATTGCCTGATGGTGGATTCGATCCATTGGTCGAGTGATGGTATCGAGACTGATCATTTCGGTGTTTACTATGATGGCAGCCATAGAGATAACCGTATTGGATTTGATGACCAGACGAAGCCACTGCGTTTTTCGAATTGCTAGAATTCGCTGAATTTCTTTTAAGTCCAAAATTATCAGTATTGTTGTCTTGATACTGGTCCGTGGAAATTGTTGTTGAACTAGAACTGGCATTTGATTGAGCAAGACAGGTTGCGTAGTTAAGTTTCTAGTAGGAAGAACAATTCGCTGACCAGTAGGAGCATCGGCTGAGCACTGCATTGCTGGATGAGGTCTGTAGAAATGTGTTTCACACTGTTCCTCCTTTATTGACAGCGGTTTTCTTCTACCCACTTCTTCGCGTTCCAAGAACCTTTGCATGATTTCTTCCAAGTTAGGATTCTCAACGGTTGTATGAAGATCTGTTATTGTTGGTGTGACCCTGACATTGATGCCGCCCGAAAGCACCCAGCCAAGTTCTGTCTGCTGGGCCATGGGGGTTCCTGATGATCCGTTAACAATCCCTTCTTGTAGAATGGCTGGATACACATCGCTACCAATTAACATGTCGACCTTACCTGGTTTATTAAACGATGGGTCCGCCAGTTGAATGTCTTGGATGTCACTTCAGTTGTCACACGATATATTATGCGTCGGGAGCATAGACGTAAGCTTGGGTAGGACCAAAGCCTTTAGTAGGATGTTAAAGTCCTTTTTGCCATACGAATGTATCGTTAATGACACTGCATACCTGGATACACTCGTATTGGCTTCTTCAGCGCTTCAGATGTTGGCGTGATTCTTTTCCATTATGAGCTTTAGTAATTGTACGGCAGACTCAGAGAAGAACGAAGCCTCCGCTCCAGGATCTAGTAATGCTCGCAGCAGCGAGGAAGACCTCAACTAACGCAGTAGCAAGAAGAACCGTTTGTACCTTATGGGTTTCGGCTATGTGCGTATTATATACTGAAGCAGTCCTGGTGGGGGATACAGACTTCTGAGCCTGATTCAACTATGTGTTGAGTGGAAGAGGAGGTGGATTGGTATAGTGACTGGCTAGCCCCCATTGAACGGGATTCATTAGCATGCATTTCGTTGGTAGAGTCAATTCTGTGCAGCAACGAATGATGGTTCCTCTTGCATGTCAAACACGTGAACATGCTAGTGCAATTTTGCGCAGTATGTGCATCTGACAGGCAGTTGAAACACAGTTTGTTTTTCCGAACGACCTCCTGTCTTTTGTTCGGATTAAACGCCTTGAATTTGTAACAGTTTCTGATGGGATGCGACCCCTGGCATATGGGACATTTGCCAATGGTTGAATTGAATGCGCGGACTGAGCCTGATTTATGCCCTTTTAGTTTTGGTTGCGATGATTCTGTTGAGGATGGGCCCATCACTGCCACGATTCTTGCCCTCATTAACAAGAAATCCTCCAGCACGTCATACGCCGGATAGTCTACGTACGCTGCAATATGCGCTTCACACAAACCGCGCGTATTGTGTGGAAGTTTTTGTACCGTGTGGTAGATTAAAACATCCTCCCATGAAGTAACTGAGACTCCGAGGTTCTGCAGTGACTGCTTGGCTTCGTTGGTAGTGTCTACCAGATCCTTGATTCCTTCAGCTGACTCATGTGTAAGCGCAGCCTGATTGAACAGCAGATCAAATTGGATATCCTTGAGCAACCGCAGGTTTTGATATCTTTTGACCAGGGTTGCCCATGCTGAGTCGAAATTGCCGTCGACTATCGCAGTGTTCTTTAGCAGACGTTCTGCTTCTCCACTCAAGTTCGCCTTGAGGTAGTGCAGCCGGTGTACATCGGAGATGGAGGTATTGCTTATAATAAGGCTCTCAAACAAGCCTTTGAACTCCGACCAAGGCTGATAAGAGCCGGAGAAGGTTGGTATTTTAATTGCCAGAAGCTTTAGTTCGACGGTTGGGGACTTAGAAACGACTGCTGAATTGTTGAGAGTTTGGTGTAGGCCCCCGGTGGTCGCCAACTGGGATCTTAAGTCTGATGAGTACATGTAGTACAACTCCTTCAAACTGTGAAACACTAAGGAGTCCATGTACTTCACCTTCGCCTCTTCATTTGGAGCTGCGACATTCTTCTGATACAGTCCTCGCGCTTCATCAAAAGATCGCTCTAAATTGGACAAGCGCGCCTCATTCATATGAATGGAATTGGCCGAGTGATCCAAGGCGAAATATGCCTTGTGATCAGCAGTTAACTCGCTTGCGATGTTTTGCAAGCTGTCAATGAGATTCGACACCCTCAGCTTATTCATCCTGTGTTGTGGAGACTAGAAACCACACCGAGAAGATCTATACAGTTGCTTGCACGTGTGCGGAGATGCAGTGGTGAAATGCGAGGAGTGTTGTCGTTAATTGGCACCGTAACCGACAATATAAGAGGAGTGCACCTGCTGGACCTGGAAGATTCGCCGACTGAATGCACTGGTGCGTGGATGATCCGAACACACCGGGATGATTTATACGTGGGGCGAATCCAATATCGGATAAGAGGAGCGCACCTGCTGGAACTGGAAGATTCTCGGACTGAATGCACTGGTGCGTGGATGATCCGAATACACCGAGATGATTTATATTATTTATATTATTCCGTTTGCTGAACAACTTGGAGGGCAGAATTGAAAGTTCGTGTTGATTTCTGATTTTATTATTTATTTATTTTTATATTTTCTCTTGGTGTACAAACAATGAGCTTAATCAGACGATTACTGATTATTGCGTTTGGTGTATAATTTCGTGGGAGCAAGGCAAAGCGAATTATTAAACATCCGTTGTACAGCAACTATTCACCGCAGAAAAACCATCGCGCCTGTATATGACTCAATCTGCATTTCATTTCCAAAATCCAGTAACCAAATGATCAACCTGTCACGAAAGTATTTGAAGATCCAGTTGAAATACGTTAAAACAAATTATCAATTCATCGTTTATTTGCACACTGTATTTTTGTATAAAATCAGCAGTCAATATCCTAGTTCTGCAAATTTATGACGCGAATTTTAAGTAGTACACTCTACTGGTCAGTCTAAATGTAACAGCCAGGTGATACGCAACATCAATGACCTAATCCGTTGTGCTCACTTTGTTATAGTGTTATGACAATTTTAATTTTAATATAGTTTATATATATTTATTGTAATTATATTAAAATTATTGGAATATATTGTTTATTAAATGTACTTAAGCACTTACTTGGGTTATTTTGAGTGGATGGGGTGCGGGAGCTGCGACTGGGTGCAGGGGGCCTTGATGGGCTGCTCCCCTGATCAGCGTTTGGTTGTTTCATTTCTTAAGCTTTTCTTGTTGTTTTGAACGCTTTTTATTTAAATGTTGACTTATAGTTTTCGAAGTTTAACGTCGAATGTCAAAACGTTTGTTTTTTTTGCCGTTGATGTTTTATTTTATTATTCGGCGCCAACGCCGGTTTTTATTATTTTCTCTGCCAAGTAGAATTTGCACAAAGTAGTTTATGCAAATTAGCTACTTGGCGAGTTGTTCTCCTTTTATAGGTAAAGAGGGGAAACTAACGAAGGGGAATTAGTGGATGTTGGGGGGACCTGGAGTCAAGGTCGGTCCGTAACAATACCTTCCCCCCTTAAATAGTGATAGCTTCATTTTTAGAAGAGGAATGAAGCTTGGCTACAAAAGTATCAAACTGTAGCGTTGATCCCTACACCGTCTGTGGTGTGTTATCTTCCCTTGTTTATCGTGGTCTTGTCTGCTTTTGGCTTACTCTATTCGTAGCTAGTTTTACTTGCTTTTGTGCTTTCCGTATTAAAACTTTGTCGCCCACATGGAACGTGAATGTGCGTGTTTTACGGTCGTAGTACTCTTTCGACTTCTTCTTGGAAGTTAACAGCTTACGCCTTGCTATTTCGTACGTATGTTGAAGTTTGTACTTCAATAGCTTATGGTAACTGTCATGGTTGTATACCGGTTCCGGAGGTTGCTTTATGCTCGTCGGTACCTCCGGGGTGAACCCAAATAGACAGTTCATTGGTGTAAGCTTAGTACCTTCATGTACATTGGTGTTGTATACGAATGTTGCCGTTCTCAGGTACTGGTCCCATGATTGAGAATTTCCATCCACAATGCTTCGCAGGTAATCTACGACTGGGCGATGGGCTCTTTCTAAGGCTCCATTCGATTGTGGATGGTACGCTAAGGTTTGTAATTTTTTAATACGGAGCAGTTTGCACACGCTTTTAAACAAACTGCTTAGGAAATTGCTTCCCTGATCGGTGACCAATTGTTTCGGAACACCATACCGAGCAATTATTTGGTCGAAAAAGACTGTGACCACCGCTTCTGCCTCCGCATCTGGGAGAGCGTAGCAATCTATATAGTTAGACAAGTTGTCTTGGAATGTAAGTATACATTGATTGCCGGTTGGAGTGCGATCAAGAGGACCTACTATATTTAACCAATCTGCGCCTCCCAGGAGAGTTCTTCGTCGATGGAGAACCACCGCTCGAACAGTTGCCAAATTTGGAAAACCTACGCAAACTTATGCGTAAGGCCAGGGCAACACCGGTCGCCACACCCGGTTCCAAGAGGATATTTGTTCACCCAGAGATGGACAGCTGCACGCACGTCTTCATCAGGGTGGACGAAGTTAGGAAACCTTTAGAACCACCCTACGAAGGGCTGTAGCGTTTTACGAACGCACAATTCCGCGCAGGTAAGGTTCCTACCTTCAAAGAACTTACTTACCTGAGAGCGTGCACGCGCCCACAGACGCGTGCGCCAAAGTCCCACCATAAGGCCTGCAACTCGCAGCCAACGTTCAGACCGACACCAAAAAGCAAGGAACTGAACGTCCCCAAAGCTTTTAATGCCAAGCTCAACATTCGTAAGTCATCATACCTGAAACAAAAAAAGAAACATTCAATCTGCCTGCGCCCAGGAACATTCCATTGAGTCGGCAATTGCAAACGTCTATGCAATGAAAATGAGCCGATCAACGGTGCACGTGCGGGTAGTCTACCACAAAGACCACCCAAATCCCTCGATACAATAATGTATGTTGGTCATCCGCTACCAGATTCCTGGAAAACGTAAACATCTCAACGAGATACGACGTGAATTTGTGCGAGGGTAAAAATAACAAAAGGAACTACTCCGATCCCACGGTGCCTTTTTTGTATTTCACACCCATTAGAAAGATCTAATGGATTTCGGGTGTATTGACAAAAGTCAAACAAAACCCATGAACCATACGTCCATTCAAATTGCAGGATATCTTTCGGCCTTCGCGCCAGGTGTGTTATGTAAATAAGGCGGCATACAATCGACAACCGTCGAACTGAATTTCGACCACCACCACGGATGGTGATAATGATGTTCGATGATGAGCGAGTTTCTTCTTTCAGGAATGAAAAATCACCCCTGGGACGTGATAACATGCTGCTAACAGAAATTCGGAAGTTCTGTTAGCAGAGCAATTAGGGACATTTTTCCGGGTAGATACAGATACCAGTTTTGAATCTGGATATCTGTGTGGGCAGACAGTCAGTTATATTCGAATCGTCAAGGAGACGAGACATAGAGCCATTTTTTTCGTCACGCGAGGAGGAAAGCGAGAGAACCAGATCGAGGAGGGATATATCAACGCCGCGCCATTACTTTAATTTTCGAGCGGTCCGCAAGAGTAGTTTCGCGAGATAATTTGAGTCCCTGTGTGCCATCGTAATAGTGTCGATTTTTCTTTTTGTGCAAGTTAACGCCTCCTTGATTTGGTGTAGATGTGCTAAAACACCCAGTGATAAAATACTTGTAATTTAGCTAACGGAATGTAACGTTAAAAGAAAAGAACATTTACAATAAAAATTGAAAGAAAACAAAGATTCGTGTGTTTTGTTTGACATTGCTTCCGCTCTGTGGTGTCCTTTGCCTTCCTGATGTGTGCGGGCAGTGTTCGGCGGAACACTTCTTTCGACAAAGACTAAATCCGCCAAAGGGCCATACAAGGTGCTGGATCGAATAAACAACTGAGTTTTCTCCGTTGACATCGACGGCAAGCCGTACACCGTCAGTGTCGAAAGATTGAAACCGTGCCACCTGGAATTACGACGAGATACCGCACTGGGAGAAGCACACCAACAACTAGAGGCGGCAGCCGAAACCTGCTCCGTATGCCACCCATCAGACTCCCACGAAACGCCAGGCACGGCAAGAGTTGAGAATCAGCCAAACTCTCGCGAAATGGTCGCGCGCGGGGTGTCGGACATCCTACACGGACCCGTAACGCGGCAGCGCGCCCGAGATCTGCGCGCAAAAGAAGACGCTGCGAAGATTCTCAATGTACGGCAACCAGAAACCCCAACCACGGGCAACCAAAAGAAAACGACGAACGCAATAGCTTTCGCTCCTCTACCACTCAAACACTGCCCAACACGGAAGGGAGCACGCCCATAAGACACAACTTCACCCCCCAAGCATCTCACCTACTTCATATCGTGACTACGCCACTAGGGGGGGCGTGATGTAGCGTTCTACGAACGCACAATTACGCACAGGTAAGGTTCCTACCCTTCAAGGAACATACTTACCTTATTCATTACACGTGCCCACAGACACGTGTCCCAAAGCTCCCAATTATACCTGTAACAAGGGTCATAGGAAGCTGCAACAATGTTGAACCCGATATCAAAAAACAAGGAACTTAACGTTCAAAAACTTTCAATATCGAGTCAACGCATCCATTCATCGTATGCAAAACCAATCCCAGAATACAGGTCATAAATCTCCCATCCTAAACATCAATGCGAGGTTTCCCAAGGAAATACCATTTTCGGTAAATAGACCGAACTACGGATGCATACGCTCTTAGCTAAATGCAATTAGCGCCTAAACCAGGCACACTTGCGCAAACAATCAATTCGTTGCGCCGCTTATTAGCAGGCGAACAATCTTAAACTCTAAACACTATCCCAGATAGATGTACGATGGAAAAGGCAAACAAAGCCTCACATCCCATAATCCGTGTACACATCCGAAATGCAGGCGAGTCTTTGCCGCATGCCAGATGTGCGCATCCGATCCGTAAACAAAGGAAGAAGCGAGATACCGACCACCAGCATCGAATGGTGATAATGATGATGATTAGGTAAGATTTCTCCTTCCAGATCTTGTGGGAAATTCTCCTTGTGAGACGAAAAGGAAGATGGTATGCTGCTAACAGATACTGTGGAAAATTCTGTTAGCGGATGAAATGGGAAATTTTCTCCTGTGCAGATACAGATCGGAAATCTGAATCGGGATATTTTTTTTTGGGCAGACAGTTAGTCTAATTCTGATCGTCGACGAGACGACTGGCTATATCGAACAGCCATATCGCGAAGTCCATTTCGAACATCCAAGGAAGCTAATGGTGATCGTCAACGCGACAAGAGTGGACTTAGAGAATTGAGGAGGGTAGTACGAGAACTTAACGATTAATATCTCACCGTGAAACAATTAAACGTAATAAAAGAACCTTCCGTGTCGTCGAAAGGAAATGCGTGTCGGTTGGCGCGTGAAACGAATTTTTACGTTGTAGTTATGTGCGACGAAAGAAAAAAGAACGTTACCCAATAAAATAGAAAGTGAAAATAACTATCCGTGTTTGATTTATTTGACAGTGTCTCCGTGTTCCAGGTTGTTTCCCCCATCGTGAACAGTGTTCGGCGGAACACTTCGGTGACATTTCGATCACAACACCCAAATTCGCCAAAGTCTCATCACAAATTTGCGGGATACGACTCAATGTATCTGCATTAGTGTTGTATTTACCGGGTTTATACTCGATTTGGTAGTCGTACTTCCGTAGGTTGCGATGGAACCTTAGTAAACGTGACGTGGGGTCTTTCACGTTGAATACTCCCTTTAACGGTTTGTGGTCCGTGTATATATTAAATTTTCTCCCTTGTAAATAACAACGGAAATTCTTAGCCGCCCAAACAATGGCTAGTAACTCTTTCTCGATTGTAGAGTAGTTCTTTTCCGCCTTATTCAAGGTTCTACTCGCATATGCGACTGCCTGGTCCTTACCGATTTCGCCTTGCGACAGTACGGCACCCAGTGCTTCGTTGCTCCTGCAGGGGGCGTTGATGGGCTGCTCCCCTGATCAGCGTTTGGTTGTTTCCTTTCTTAAGCTTTTCTTGTTGTTTTGAACGCTTTTTATTTAAATGTTGACTTATAGTTTTCGAAGTTTAACGTCGAATGTCAAAACGTTTGTTTTTTTGCCGTTGACGTTTTATTTTATTATTCGGCGCCAACGCCGGTTTTTATTATTTTCTCTGCCAAGTAGAATTTGCACAAAGTAGTTTATGCAAATTAGCTACTTGGCGAGTTGTTCTCCTTTTATAGGTAAAGAGGGGAAACTAACGAGGGGGGATTAGTGGATGTCGGGGGGGCCTGGACTCAAGGTCGGTCCGTAACAACTTGTTGTAATTACTATTACTACCGATTCCGTTTTAAAATTGAAATTATCAGTTTATGACACCAGGACTTATGTTATCTCACCGCTGTATTAGCATTCTATATCCACACCACACAACACTTTTTCAATTAAGATCCATTCCGATCGCTAATTAATGTATAGAAAAGGTTATTCATGTGCCACCTACCTTGTTTTTGAAGCGTTGCTCCTATGTTGTTTTTCAGCCACCGACGTCGTTGGTCACTGGTAGATTGATGCACCAAATGTATTATGGTCTCATTATAGATCAGCAGCAATCCGCCAACAGTTGTTTTAAAATCCTCAAGAATCCTCAAGCCGCTTCGTGATGAAGATCAATTTCGTTTGACTTCTTGGACGTAATCCAATTTATTCCTCCGATGTTGGAATCCGGCTCAAAGGACCAATGTGGCGTAGAAGCCCAGCAAAAGCAAGAAATAAAAAAAGGTAGAATTAATTGGGATTCAACTTTTATTTTGTCGGAACTGAACTTCACCTTCTTATTATATAGTTAAACCAGAATGTACCAAAAAATTAACATTAATAAACTGTCTCTTACTTTTTCTAAAACAGTAACTAACCGACTCTTCCAAAACCGATCTTTTTGTCAACAAAACTGCCCATGAACAGTCACAATTCTCCTCCTCTGGTGCTGGTTTTCTCCTCTCACCTGACTTCAGCGATTAATAAACGGGGCCTGCTATCAGCCAGCTGAATCTTCTTCATGGTCTGAGAGCACTTCGAAAAGCATTCAGTGGTATAACAGAGTTTCTGATACAACTTTATAGTTGCATACTCTGAGACACCTAATCTATGAAGCGTTTGTTTTCGAAGTCTGCGATTGTTCAGATCGCAAATTTGTTCGTTGGATATTGTATTTTTATAACATCTGAAATGTTTGGTTTTATGTGTGTTGCTGTGCTGCAACATAACCCTTGAGGAGCGTGGTGTCCTGGCTGACATAATGTTTATTCATCGGGTCCTCTCCGGCTCGATCGACTGCCACTACCTCCTTAACTTAAGTCCTGTGAACACAAACCCCAGAAATACGCGTAATTCGCGCCTTCTCTACATTCTCCCTCATTGTACCTCTTATGGTTTCAACGAACTCCTTTCGCGGATGTTGAGAAATGTCAACTCCAATTCCATTTGGTCCGACTTTGACCTCTTTACCCATACTCTCAAGCACCGCCTCCTAAACCATTCTCAGCGCCAATCTGCACTTTACTATAACTTGTAAGTTGTTTATACTTTAGTTGTAGATAAATAATTATGTTGCTTGAATTAAGCCAACAAATGGGGTGGCCCCAATAAACTAAACTACTCAGGATTATAATACCTGCCTTGGTTGTAGATATTAAATAGGATGGGGCCTAGAATGTAGCCCTGTGATATGCCTGCTAGGACGTGGAAAGTTCGGGATAGCTTTCCATTCACTCGAACTTGTAAGGTATTTTATTAATTTATGCTTGGATTAAGCCTAATAAATAAGGGTTCTGCCCTCACTAAACCAAACTAAACTAAACTTGAAAAGTTCTGTTTCGAAGGAATTGATAGATGATACTTCACAGCGCCCTACTGACACCAGTGCTCAACAATTTAAAGACGAGCCATTCGATCCACGTCGTGTCAAAAACCTTTTGAAGGTCCTTCCTCACCGCAGTTATGGGTTCTTTATGCTACTGCTATGGTTCCATCCTGGTCGCCATTGGTACAATTGTAAACCCTAACACCTAGTAGGTTCTTACAGGAAAAGGGGGATAAGACCATCACCATTTTATGATACCATCTTGCACTCCGTAGGGCCTGTCCTTCATAGGGCTTTACATAGTTCTCGTGAATTACGCCCGTCATTTTCCCTAGTTTGATGGCGGAGTGTACCGCGCATCTAAGACCTTCTGGATAAAGGCAGCATGTATTAGCCGCCTACACAATCCGGCTAATACCTCCTTCACAATAGTGAACCTCTTGGGATTTGTCTGACAGCGTTCATTTTGGAGGTATTTATTGCGAGCTGGCACTGGTGGACGTCAGGTAAGATGTGTAGTTTTATCCGAAGATTTGCCACCCGAGAACAGAGTTTTAATGTATTGAAGGTGTTCCTCCTCCGAGGGTTTGTCATCGGATGCGGGATCATTCGATTCGTCATTAGAAGTGAGTCCCGTTGACGTGTTAACTCGCAACTCCAGAGGAATTACGGAATATTCTCTGGGTGGCGGCCACTACACTTACCCAGTTGTCCTTCGTGGGCCCGGCCTTAAACAAATTTCATTTAGACTCATTAGCCGCCTCAATAGGTGAGTTGGTAAGGCGTTTGTGTCTTGCATTTGATTGCCCAAACCTAGGTTCAACTGACGACTCTTGCTATTGTGTAATTTGGCACAATTACTGAGTGATACGTAGGTCCCAAAGCACAGCCGGCCGGTGAAATACCACCCCATTAAGCTATAGCCTTCGTGAAATGGTTGGGAGAAATCCTTGAGTGCCTTTCGGAGCTTGGTTGATGGACCCGGTCGGAAAAAAAAGCATCTCAGGGCGTTGATTCAGCGCTATAGGTTCGCCTTTCAAGGGAGAAGTAAAATAAAAAAAATATATATACTTTGCTGTAATCGACGGAAATTCTTAGTAAAAAGTGAAAAATTTATTTGATAGTGAAGAGAAGCCGGAGTCTGACCGGTGTGCTCCGTTGCTCTTCGAAGGGTTTGTTGGTAGGCATTCCCATCTTTAACGCCTTTTAGGCTTTCGGGGTACTCCTTGATCCAATAATAGGATCAGGCGATTTGTCGCAGCCTTCCCCTGTGTGATTAAGGTCTCCGGATGATGCCTGAACGTTGTCTGGACCTTCCCAGGTCCCCTTGGTATGGTACCCCAGTAGTAGGGTTTGGGGTGTTCCGGGACAGTTTCTGCCCCAAAGTTCTATTTATAGACATGATGACTCATCTCAGCCGAAAGCTGTATGTCAAGGTTGAGATATGTTTGGTGGGTGGCGAAGGCAGTTTGTGGGAGTGATTCATGGTTGGCGGGGGGTTGTGGGTTCTTATCAAGGTGTAGTAATTGCTGTTGTGTGTGTAGTACGTTTCTTATCAGGGATAGTAATTGCTGTTCTTATCAGGGGTAGTAATTGCTGTTGTGTGTGTAGTACGTTTCTTATCAGGGGTAGTAATTGCTGTTGTGTGTAGTATGTTTCTTATCAGGTGTAGTAATTGTTGTTCTTATCAGGGGTAGTAATTGATGCTCTTATCAGGGGTAGTAATTGATGCTCTTATCAGGTGTAGTAATTGTTGTTCTTATCAGGGGTAGTAATTGATGCTCTTATCAGGTGTAGTAATTGTTGTAGTTTGTAGTATTCTTATTGGCTGTAGTAATTGTTGTTCTTATCAGATGTAGTAATTTGAGTATCGGGGGTTTTTGTTAATGGATTGTCGGGCTTTTTGCTAATGCTCTGTGCTTTTCTTTGTTGAGTCATTGGATAGAGTAATATATATGGGAATTTTGTGTTCGTGTATTTGTATGGAAATGGTTCATCATCGTCATGGAAATTTTTGGTGATTCTTTATAGCGATTCTGAGACACTTTTTGTATGGGAAAAAAAATCCATGCCCATATATGGTAATTCCGGAAGTGCTCCCCTAGGAAATGAGGTAATCGGAGGGGGGCGGATGATTCATGACCGTTGTCTTTGTGTGATCGATATTTTTTTAATTTTGGGTTGTGATTAATGGTTGTTATCAGTAGTTGGCGATTGATATTTTTTTCAATTTGAGGTGTGTGATGCATAGTTGTTTTGGTCTGTTGTATATTTGTTATCAGGTGTGTACATCTTCAGTGGGTTGTGGATTTGTACTTGTTATCAATTGTTTTAATTTTGTTCAGATGTGGTTCATGGATGTTTGGCTTGTTGTGTATTTGTTAACAGGTGCGTACATATTCAGTGGGTTGGGGATTTATACTTATTATCAGTATTTTTTCAATTTGAGGTGTGTGGTGCATAGTTGTTTTGGTCTGTTGTATATTTGTTATCAGGTGTATACATCTTCAGTGGGTTGGGGACTTGTACTTGTTATCTCGGTAAGTGAATTATGTATTAGGTTTGGGTGATTAGCGTTCAAGGTTAATTGTGTGACATGAACAGTTGGTAATTTTGAATTGTGTGTGAATATGTGATAGGTGATTCATGATTGTTTGGTAGTGAATATATTATTATTTAGTCATTGGGTTTGAGTAATATATATGGGAATTTTTAGGATGATTCTATCGTGAAATGGGTGTATGTTTTAGCTGTTTCTTACTATATGGACATTTTTTGTGATTCTATCTGCTTTTGGCTTTTGTTTCGGTTGTCGAAGACTTTTTCAGTAAATCTAAGCTGGTTCTTAATATATAGGAATTTTTTGGATGATTCTATGTTGAAATGGGTGTATGTTTTAGCTGTTTCTTAATATATGGAAATTTTTGTGATTATATCTGCTTTTGGCTTTTGTCTCGGTTGTCGAGAGCTTTTTCAGTAACTCTAAGCTGTTTCTTAATATATGAGAATTTTTTGGTGATTATAACTGCTTTTGGCTTTTGTCTCAGTTGTTGGGGGCTGTTTTTCTTTTTATGAATATACCACTTGGCAGTAAATCTAATTTTATGAATATATACCACTTGGCATTAAATCTGGGTTGAACTGGTTTGTGATTTTGCTAATGGTTTGTGTCTTTGATCGCTAGACTTTCGGGTGGGCTGTCTCAGTTGTTGGGGTGCTGTTTTTTTCTTTTTATGAATATACCACTTGGCAGTAAATCTAATTTTATGAATATATACCACTTGGCAGTAACTCTATGCTGAAATGGTTTAATGCTTTTGATCTCTAGACTAGCGAGCCTTTTGCTATATATATATATATTGAATATAGCCTATTTTTAGCGCCACAATTTTGAGTTTTTATATGGATATATTGTTAATTGCATACTTTAGGGCTACGCATTGTCCATATAATATATTAAATTCTTTGTGCTTTTGGCTTTTTTTATGAATATACCACGAGTCAACGAATGATTATTCAAGTCCATATTGGTCAAAAAAAGTGTTGATATAAAAAAAGGGTGTTGTTGTCCAATCCCTTGACCTTGGAAGCTATATTAAATTCTTGATTTCTAAGTGTTTTTTAGTGAGTCGTCATTACTCTTATCTTATTTTGCATCCAGTATCACGAACAAATACTGATTTCTATATAGTAAGTTGTTGTTCATTATTCTGACCCCTTGACCTTGGGTGCTATATTAAATTCTTGATTTCTAATTCTTATTTTTCCAAAGTACAAATGATTATTCAAGTCCATATTGAACATAAAAAATGTGTTGTTATCAAAAAACATATGGCTGCTTATCAAATCCCATGACTTTGGATGCTATATCAAATTCTTGATGTCTAAGTGTTTTTAGTGAGTCTCCATTACTCTTATCTTACCTATATGAATAAAACCGCTGATCATTGTTCTTTAAACATTAAAATTAATTGATGCCATTTTTTCCATGAGTCTTAGAGAATCAAATATAGTCCACCATAACATCATATGACAAGACCTGCTTACAGCATTGAAGAGTTATCAGAGAGGGATACTTATAATACAGCCTGTTTGGAATCGCCCTGTTTAAAGAAACCGCCTGTTTGGAACCGAACTGTTTGGAATCGCCCTGTTTAAAGAAACCGCCTGTTTGGAATCGCCCTGTTTAAAGAAACCGCCTGTTTGGAACCGTCCCGTTTGAAGAAACAGCCTGTTTGGAATCGCCCTGTTTGGATCCGCCCTGTTTGAAGAACCCACCCTGTTTGGGGTTAGGTGGTTATCCTATTCATCTTATCATAGTTTCCATACATGACCAAATGAGTTTGAAGAATTCTTGGTTTCTATATAGTAAATTGTTGAGCATTATTCTTATCATAGTTTCCATATTGTTAAAAATGGGTGGATTCCGATACCATGACCAAATGAGTTTGAAGAATTTATTTTTAAACCATTGACATCAACATTAGTTTTTCCACAGTAATCAGCACGAGTAATAAAGTCCTATTTATAATGATAGACTATCGAATGTATCCAGTTAGTCTAAAACAGTCATTCCATGGACACACAAGCGAATCAATAAAGAAAACAATAATTAATTTTTTTCTCATAACGTTATAATTTATTACTTTTTTTCGTTTTTACTACAAATATCTCTTATATCTAACCTATTATTATTTAAAAAAATATATAACAATCCTATTATTAAATATAACTATGAGTCATAATTTTTTAACTTAAACATTACTTAATCTATTATGCCCCCAAGCATATGTGCTTACGCGATCTTCACAAATATACCTTTTTGTGTCGCTATCGCTTAATGCTAACTTATTTACAGACTGCGTATAAATATTGTGTAACTTACTTCTAAATGTTAACATAGGCTTATATAATAACTTACGTCTTAATAAACAATTTCTATAATCTCTTATATCTAAACTATTGGTAACAGACTTCTTTACCCCCTTGGCCTTTTTTGTTACTTCACTGGTGTCTAAAGCAAAAGAATACATTTTAGCTCTTAACCCAATGAATTCAGTCATGTTTTTACCGTTGTTCTCATCTTTGAATTTTCCGAGAACTTTTCCATTTATTTGAGGGAAATTATGAATGTTATCTATTGGATATTCCGATGTATCAAACCTAGATTTTTCGGGATCAACAATATCGCTATATATATCCGAATAAAAATCATTAGTTGATATTGTATAGATAAAAGAGTCTGTATCCATGTAATTCAGCTGAATCGCCCTATCAAACTTTTTTCTCATGTAATCATAGTGAAAGTCATACATGAGCCATTTTGATAGTTCTAATACTGCGAATCCTAAATAAATGGGTTTATCAAATACTATTCGCGCCTTGCTCAGTTCAATAGCACACATCTGAGGTGTAAATATTGAGAGGCTATGGAAATTGGGATGAGCAATCAGTTTTCTGGCGCTGTGTGAATTTCTTTCTCCTTCCCATTGAGAGACAATTTTTACATCTCGTCGCTTCTCAACATTCTCCATGGTTTTGCCATACACACTATTGTTCATTAATTTAAAAAAGTCTTTTTCAAACTTATTTTTCGCCTTTTTTCTATACTCCGTGTTGAGGGTTATATATTTTTGCAACCACTCAGATTGTGTAAAAGACAACACTCTATGAACTCTAGTGAGAATCAGCCCATGCTTCAGACATTGTTGCAAATTCTTTAGATGAATTATATACTTTGTCTTTGAATGTAGACTAGCGACAAGCTTAGGAGTTTTGCACCCAGGCGTTATCATATTTTCTGGGCAAAATGGAAGATCATTGTGCTGATCGTGAAGATCAATTGGATAAGTTAAATCTACTTCCAATACATAGCCGATTTTATCGTTTCCATCACAATTTAAAATATAATCGGCTGTGAAGATTTGTGGATCACTCCATTGAAAATTTCCATCTGGAAGATGTTGCGACATTGCCCAACCGTACAGGTTATTTGCATCTAAATACATAAGATATTTATTTGGCTTGCTAGCATCGAAATTTTTCAAATATTTATTATTCGCAACGGTATGTCGATGACTACACTGACATAATCCGCCACGGATGCCATTCTTAAAGAAATTAAGCATCTCAACATCTGTTAGAAGTTCCAGATTGATTTCTGTTGTTTTCAACATTGCATCCCAAGATAAGCCGGGAGATGTATAGTAATGACATGGATCTAACTCATATATATCTAGACAAACCTTACGAAAATTCTCAAATACATCTGCCAGCAATAAGACATCGCTCTGCAGATATAAAAGCATGTACTCTTTTAATGTTTTACAATTGAAATGCTTCCACACTTTTTGAGCATGATCGTAATCTTCAACTAAACAATCTTCATTCGTTAGTCTATTATAGAATTCTGTAATTGGAGGAAGAGAACAGTCATCTAAACGAGCCCAACAATTAACATATTCATAGGGAAATACCCCCTTCCTCATCATTAACTTCAAAGAGGAATCGTTTTTGTAAAATCCCCTATTAATTATGAAATCGTCTTCGGATAAATTTTTAGTTAGCGAATCTATGCTAGACTGTAGAAATCGACATGAATCTAAAAACCTAATCTCAAATGAATTGTGCTCATCTAAATATATGCGTTTGGATATTGATATATAATTTTCCTTATTTAGTGGAATTATACGTATTTCCCCCTTAATACAACCCAGACTTTTCATAAATAGATGAGAATCATAACCCGTCAAATTATGGAAAAAGACTGGGAAAAAGGTTGGAACGCGAAAATCTAAATTACACTGAGAATGGGCTGGTCCTCTATAGACACCAGTGAAATGGCAATGGTCCCTTACTCTTACATCTAATTCATTAAATCTAACCTTACAAATACTGCAGACTGGCGATGTTGTTTGATGCTGCTTCTGTTGTTTTGTTAAAGGAGCCATTGGCTTTGGTCGACCAATGACTTCCTTGTGAATACGAATTAAATCGTTGAATAGCATCTGCACAAACCGGTTTGGTGTGTCTTCTCCTGCAAAAAAGAAAAAAATGTTTTATTAGTTTTATGATTTTTTCTTATTAAACATGTTTTGACTTACCAACAAATATGCGGTGCTTGCTTAAATCATCATCAAAGGAGCATTTGATATGGTATGAAAAAGCACACGGGATATGTTGTTGAACGTCTGTCGTTGAAGAAATTTCCGGATTCGGTGCACATTGGCTAATGGGGCGTAGAATGGATTCAAAATCCGCATACACCACAAAAGGAACAATTAATTTGCGATTATGCTTTTTAAATTTAAGTATTTTATTACCTTCATCAGGCATAACTGTTATTATTTTTTTGCATTCGCTCTTATGCATTTGTAGGGCAGATTCTGAAGCGAATCGCAGCAAGCAGCCGTTGCATAGATGCAGTCGAGTTTGTTTGCTTTTCGTTAATTGGCTTTTCAATAAACGTGAGATGTTTTTAATATACACATAATGCGTTTTATTCTCATCATCACTACTTATGCAATAAAGCAAGTTAATATGCTTTGCTTTTTCCTCGCGAGTATGATAGTAGGGTCCAATTATCTTATATTGCCCTTTATCATTAATCTCATAACCAAAAACATTTATGCTAATGGTTGGATTATTTGATTCGAATATGCTCGCGTCTTTGACTACCAGAGGAAATTGCATATTCTTGAAACAAAGTACTTGATTATTGTATACTATTGTTTCGCTTGCAATGTTGTCAATTTTATAGTACGATGGTCTTTCTGTATGAACTGGATCATTCGCGAAAGCCGATATAATGGCCCATTTAAAACAATATTCATCGGTGTTTTTCACATTGATGCATGCGTTTTTCTTTAATATTTGTTCGGGCAAATTAAAATGTGGGGTTTTCAATAAACGCGAGATGTTTTTAATGTATACATAATGCGTTTTATTCTCATCATCACTACTTATGCAATAAAGCAAGTTAATATGCTTTGCTTTTTCCTCGCGAGTATGATAGTAGGGTCCAATTATCTGATATTGCCCTTTATCATTAATCTCATAACCAAAAACATTTATGCTAATGGCTGGATTATTTGCTTCGAATATGCTCGTGTCTTCGACTGCCAGAGGAAATTGCATATTCTTGAAACAAAGTACTTGTTCATTGTATACTATTGTTTCGCTTGCTATGTTGGCAATTTTATAGTATGATGGTCTATCAGCATGGTGTGTATCATTCGCGAAAGCCGATATAATGGCCCATTTAAAACAGTAATCATCGTTGTTTTTCACATTGATACAGGCTTTTTTGGT
The DNA here is from genome assembly GCA_963931805.1 of Microdon myrmicae. Taxonomy (NCBI): domain Eukaryota; kingdom Metazoa; phylum Arthropoda; class Insecta; order Diptera; family Syrphidae; genus Microdon; species Microdon myrmicae. The sequence goes on from OZ007496.1 coordinate 125,623,600, forward strand.
CAATATTTGCTTAGGCAGGATAAAATGGGAAGAAGCTCGAAGTGGCTCGTATTTGTTGATATTAATTTCAATGCTCTGAAATGTTAACAACGTCCATCCGCTCTCTTTTTCTTGAAACTCTTCCAATTTTGCTTTGATATTTTCAATTGCCGTGCTCAAATTTTCTCTTATGTCTTCCTCTTTCTCAATCGTGTGCATTTTAGTTTGCATGCTTTTTATATCTATTTGCATTAACTCATCACATTCTTTGGTGAATTTCGCAAACTTAGCAAAAAGCTCCATGCTAAATTTAAATGTGTTCAAAATTTCCAATTGATTTTTCAATAATTCATTAATCAATGGAATATTTTTTTCAAACAGATTATTCACATTTATCATACTCTCATCTTTGTTGGTGATGGAGAATGTTTTTACACGATTTTTGAATGCGTTTGCTATCAAGGAAACATTTTCATTTAGAGATTGTTGAGCGTTTGCTTTATGGGTATTTTTTCTTTGATGTTGAACCCAAAGCTGCTCTTCAACATTCTCATAGCAAAACAAGCATCTTTTGTATGTCGACTGCTTAGATTTTTTTGCAGGTTGTTCTCCTGACATTGTTGGTGGTTGTTGTTGTTGTCCTGATCGCTTCATATTATTAAATATTTTTGTTATATTATTAAATTAAATTTTTTTGGTTGGTGTTTTTTATCTAAAAAGGAATGAATAAAATTTTATTGTTACTACTACAGTTTTGTTTTTTTTTTGTTTGGAAGAGAGGTTGAGTAGGTATTAGGCGGTATCATTTTAGCAATAAGAACGAACAAAAAAGTAGAAAAAAAATCGCTATTACAAAACATCACTACGATAGACCGCGATTGTCTATTAAAAAGTGATAATTCTTTGCTATATATATTTTTTCACTATAAATTTCATATTAATATTTACTTCCTCTCTCTCTAAAACGATAACACAGTATTATTGTTAAGAACAAAACAATTTTCATTAAATATTGCGCTCTACATTTAAAACCCAGAACAAAATAAATACTAACACCGCATCAAAAAAAAGAAATAATAATTAATATATAAGATAACTTACCGTTTTTGGTGATGATTTTTATCACTAATTCCCCCGTCGATTTTTTTTATTTTGTTGTTGTTGAATATCTATATGGATAAAAAAACTTCATTAAAACAATATTCAAAAAAAGGATAAACAAATTCCAATAGCAAAACACTAGAAACTGCGTAATTGTTAACTAAAAATTTAAACGCGAAACATTATCACCACGTAATTGTTAACTAATAATTTATTCGCAAAAACACTAGAAACCGCGTAATTGTTATCTATATCACCACGTAATTGTTAACTAAAAATTTAATCTAGCACCGCCTAATTGTTAACTAATAATTTATTCGCAAAAACACTAGAACCGCGTAATTATTAAGTAAAATTTAACCACGTAATTGTTAACTAAAAATTTAATCTAGCACCACCTAATGGTTAACTAATAATTTATTCGCAAAAACACTAGAAACAGCGTAATTATTACTAAAATTTAACCACGTAATTGTTAACTAAAAATTTATCCTCGAAAACACTAGAACCGCCCGCGTAATTGTTATTTATATCACCGCGTAATTGTTAACTAAAAATTTAATCTAGCACCGCCGAATTGTTAACTAATAATTTATTCGCAAAAACACTAGAAACCGCGTAATTGTTATCTATATCACCACGTAATTGTTAACTAAAAATTTAATCTAGCACCGCCGAATTGTTAACTAATAATTTATTCGCAAAAACACTAGAAACCGCGTAATTGTTATCTATATCACCACGTAATTGTTAACTAAAAATTTATTCGCAAAAACACTAGAACCGCGTAATTATTAACTAAAATTTAACCGCGAAACATTATCGCCACGTAATTGTTTCTAAAAAATGTTTCCATAATTAATATAAATATAAGATAACTTACCTTTTTTCCTATTTAGTTTGATGTTGATGATGTTGATTTTTTCTTCACACTGTTACGTTGTTTGCAGATTGTAGTTCAAAGTAAAGTGATACGCACTGGCTTAAACACTCGAGCTTTTATACAAGAAATCCCTTCTAATACCGGAAACGAGACATTCTTTGTACAATATGGAAACTATGATAAGAATAATGACCAGCGACATAGAAATCATTATTTAGTCATATCACCGGACCAGTAAAACATTTTTGAACAATATAACGAAAAAAGAAAAAATAAGATAAGAGAACTAGGCGTCTTAATTAATATTTCTTAGAAAGCAAAACATTTTGTTGTTAAATATGAGGTCATTGGACCGGGTAACCATTTATATTTTTGATAAGAGAACTATGGGACTCAATTAATATTTCTTAGAATTCAAACAATTTTTATGGTTAAATATGAGATTATTGGACTGGGTAAGTATTCATATTTTTGATAAGAGAACTATGGGATTCAATTAATATTTCTTAGAGCTCAAACAATTTTTTATGGTTAAATATGAGATTATTGGACTGGGTAAGTATTCATATTTTTGATAAGAGAACTATGGGATTCAATTAATATTTCTTAGAGCTCAAACAATTTTTTATGATTAAATATGAGGTCATTGGATCGGGTAAGTATTCATATTTTTGATAAGAGAACTGTGGGACTCGATTAATATTTTCTTAGAGCTCAAACAATTTTTTATGGTTAAATATGAGGTTATTGGATCGGGTAAGTATTCATATTTTTGATAAGAGAACTGTGGGACTCGATTAATATTTTCTTAGAATTCAAAAATGTTTATGATTAAATATGAGATCATTGGATCGGGTAAGTATTCATATTTTTGATAAGAGACCTGTGGGACTCGATTAATATTTTCTTAGAGCTCAAACAATTTTTTTATGATTAAATATGAGGTCATTGGATCGGGTAAGTATTCATATTTTTGATAATAGAACTGTAGGACTCGATTAATATTTCTTAGAATTCAAAAATTTTTTATGGTTAAATATGAGGTCATTGGACCGGGTAAGCATTAATATTTTTGATAACAACACATTTTATGGACTTGAATAATCATTTGTACTTAGAAAATTGTTCTATGGGAAAAAAAACCCCAAGAATTTGATATAGCATCTGAGGTCATGGGATCGGGCAAGCACCCCCACATGCTTTTTTGATAACAGATCATTTTTTATGTTCTATGTGGACTTGAATAATCATTTGTACTTAGAAAATTGTTCTATGGAAAAATAAGAATTAGAAATCAAGAATTTAATATAGCACTCAAGGTCAAGGGATCAGAATAATGAACAACAACTTATTATATAGAAATCAGTATTTGGTCGTGATACTGGATGCAAAATAAGATAAGGGTAATGGCGACTCACTAAAAAACACTTAGAAATCAAGAATTTAATATAGATTCCAAGGTCAAGGGATTGGACAACAACACCCTTTTTTTGATCAATATGGACTTGAATAATCATTCGTTGACTCGTGGTATATTCATAAAAAAGCCAAAAGCACAAAGAATTTAATATATTATATGGACAATGCGTAGCCCTAAAGTATGCAATTAACAATATATCCATATAAAAACTCAAAATTGTGGCGCTAAAAATAGGCTATATTCAATATATATATATATAGCAAAAGGCTCGCTAGTCTAGAGATCAAAAGCATTAAACCATTTCAGCATAGAGTTACTGCCAAGTGGTATATATTCATAAAATTAGATTTACTGCCAAGTGGTATATTCATAAAAAGAAAAAAACAGCACCCCAACAACTGAGACAGCCCACCCGAAAGTCTAGCGATCAAAGACACAAACCATTAGCAAAATCACAAACCAGTTCAACCCAGATTTAATGCCAAGTGGTATATATTCATAAAATTAGATTTACTGCCAAGTGGTATATTCATAAAAAGAAAAACAGCCCCCAACAACTGAGACAAAAGCCAAAAGCAGTTATAATCACCAAAAAATTCTCATATATTAAGAAACAGCTTAGAGTTACTGAAAAAGCTCTCGACAACCGAGACAAAAGCCAAAAGCAGATATAATCACAAAAATTTCCATATATTAAGAAACAGCTAAAACATACACCCATTTCAACATAGAATCATCCAAAAAATTCCTATATATTAAGAACCAGCTTAGATTTACTGAAAAAGTCTTCGACAACCGAAACAAAAGCCAAAAGCAGATAGAATCACAAAAAATGTCCATATAGTAAGAAACAGCTAAAACATACACCCATTTCACGATAGAATCATCCTAAAAATTCCCATATATATTACTCAAACCCAATGACTAAATAATAATATATTCACTACCAAACAATCATGAATCACCTATCACATATTCACACACAATTCAAAATTACCAACTGTTCATGTCACACAATTAACCTTGAACGCTAATCACCCAAACCTAATACATAATTCACTTACCGAGATAACAAGTACAAGTCCCCAACCCACTGAAGATGTATACACCTGATAACAAATATACAACAGACCAAAACAACTATGCACCACACACCTCAAATTGAAAAAATACTGATAATAAGTATAAATCCCCAACCCACTGAATATGTACGCACCTGTTAACAAATACACAACAAGCCAAACATCCATGAACCACATCTGAACAAAATTAAAACAATTGATAACAAGTACAAATCCACAACCCACTGAAGATGTACACACCTGATAACAAATATACAACAGACCAAAACAACTATGCATCACACACCTCAAATTGAAAAAAATATCAATCGCCAACTACTGATAACAACCATTAATCACAACCCAAAATTAAAAAAATATCGATCACACAAAGACAACGGTCATGAATCATCCGCCCCCCTCCGATTACCTCATTTCCTAGGGGAGCACTTCCGGAATTACCATATATGGGCATGGATTTTTTTTCCCATACAAAAAGTGTCTCAGAATCGCTATAAAGAATCACCAAAAATTTCCATGACGATGATGAACCATTTCCATACAAATACACGAACACAAAATTCCCATATATATTACTCTATCCAATGACTCAACAAAAAAAAGCACAGAGCATTAGCAAAAAGCCCGACAATCCATTAACAAAAACCCCCGATACTCAAATTACTACATCTGATAAGAACAACAATTACTACAGCCAATAAGAATACTACAAACTACAACAATTACTACACCTGATAAGAGCATCAATTACTACCCCTGATAAGAACAACAATTACTACACCTGATAAGAGCATCAATTACTACCCCTGATAAGAGCATCAATTACTACCCCTGATAAGAACAACAATTACTACACCTGATAAGAAACATACTACACACAACAGCAATTACTACCCCTGATAAGAAACGTACTACACACACAACAGCAATTACTACCCCTGATAAGAACAGCAATTACTATCCCTGATAAGAAACGTACTACACACACAACAGCAATTACTACACCTTGATAAGAACCCACAACCCCCCGCCAACCATGAATCACTCCCACAAACTGCCTTCGCCACCCACCAAACATATCTCAACCTTGACATACAGCTTTCGGCTGAGATGAGTCATCATGTCTATAAATAGAACTTTGGGGCAGAAACTGTCCCGGAACACCCCAAACCCTACTACTTACCCCGTTCGGCTGCGTATGCCCAACCCCACTTGTCTTATTATTTGACTCTTCTTTTTAGTTCATTTTTTAAGTCAACGGAAAAATTTTAGGGATTTACGTTTGTTTGGTGAAATTCCAATCAATCAACACCGGCAAGGAGTCTATTACTTGGAAACTGCAGGTAATTTCCTACTCTAACTTGAAATTGCCGTAGCAGCTTCCCCTAGACTTACCTTTGTCAAATGGCGTTTTGAGGGTAGTTGCCTTTTAGGCATCCACTGCAAACTTTCGGTGGAGCGCTTTCACTTTTAAGAGGCTGATCGCAGCGCCAGTGTTCACAATTAACGCGTAGTTGTATTACGACCAACTGGCGCAAGACTAATGACCTTGCCCGGAAAAAAACAAATCATTATGGAAAATTTAACAAGCCTCAGAACTTGCTAAAGAAGGCCAAGACCGGTTCCCGGTTGTAGTGCCGATGATGATGATGTATTACGACCAATGTCCGTATGGAGTTGGACAAGTGGGAGTTTTGTCGGCGGAAACTGAGAACAGCTTTTATTGGATTACGAATTTAATTCAGCCGGGTTCGGGGTGTCCCACCCGACCGCAAGGAGTTTTCTGATTTCTGACATTTCGCTTTTTGTGGACATTCTGCCGCCGTGTGTTATGTCGACTACGAAATTGGCACCTCTTATCGCCCTTATTTTGGGCTATGTCACTTTGTTCGGCGCTTTGTCGGTACTATCAGAAATAGAACGGCTCGACCAGCCTTGGCCCTATGGCGTTGTGGAGTTTCTAACAGATACACACACAATATACAAGTACATAGTGAAGAACACGGAAAGAAAATCGAATATGAAAATGCATCTGCCGTATACCAAGCAAATAACATAGCAATTCCACATCAGTTGAGTGTACTTGAGTTTAGAAATAGAATTCGTACGCGCGGCGGTGGCCTAATGTGTTGAGCAGTGGTTCAATTTTTAATGATTCTAACCGCCATAGCGTCAGTTAGAATCACACGTTCTTCACTATCCTCGCGAATGCTATAATTGGTGACGCCGACGTGATATGTACACACAGCACACATTTTCCCATAGTAAACGGGACTTTACTACGACGATCACGACTTCTGCATAGAGCACCGGCACACTCGCCTGCTCTGAGGTCCTCTCGCTCGCTCGTTCCTCGCTCCGTCGTTCGCACACGAAGTTGATCGTAACAAAGTTACTGAGGAGGGAGTATATACAACCATAGTGTATACATCGATCGCTGTATACACTATGGTTCGACGCAGTATGACAGCTTTTCACCTGTAGAGAATTATTTCTCTACATCGTTTTATTTGGTTTTAAGAAATTAGTTTTATGGTCAGTACCTTTGCTAATGTCAACAAACTTCAAAATCCTAGTATGTGTTTGTCCACCTCAGTTATATTTAAGTTTAGCTAGACTCAAAGGGTTTCTAAGTAGGAGGCTTGTTATCTCTGGACTAAGGGTGGATCCATCTAATTTGGAGCGTAGTTGGTACTGAAAGAGAGGCAAGCCTTCCTTCTTGCTAATCGTTAAACCAAATAAGTGGGTAAAACCCCATTCCCGTTAAAAAAAAAAACATCCTATGTCTTTAACAGATGATGTTATTTGGATTGGAATGTATCCTTAACTCAACCCAACGGTTCAGAATAAATAAAAGTCATTTCTTAAATATTTTGGATGTGAATTTCATTTTTTTCTCTATTTGTTTGTTGCCGTGGGACACAATTATTGGTGAGGATTACAATTAGTAGAAAAACAAACCGTCAATTGCGGAGCTTTAATCTAATATTAAAAGTTCAGAAAAACACCGAATTCTTTTGAGCTACAATTTGAGCTTTTAAATAAATTATTGAAAAAAAAAAATCGCTGCAAGTGGATGTGGAATGCGATCAATGTCTTCTTGTGGAAGGTGGAAGAACGATTGATTACATTCCACTACTATTTTGGTGTACGAATTCGGCGTCTCTTCGATCTACAAAGGGTATGATTTGCGGGGTTTAATCTAAGTGATACTTAAAAATACTCTTCACAATTTTATAACTTGTACAGGAAACATTTTAAACCTAGGCTTATACCATAAGAATAACTTTAAATTAAAAAAGACTTATTATCACAAGGAATGGTGGGGTAAGGTGGGCGCTAATAATGCGTCCGGTAGTCGTATATCGCTCGGATGAAGGAAGGGCTTGTGTTGGCTTCCCATTCCGGTTGGCACTGGAAGAATGTAAGGCGAGACACGTCTATGTCTTCAGCACTAGGCTCGTGTCTGAGTTCTTGGGTTTGATCCAGTCAATGAAGATTCCCTTGTTCATGGAATCTGTAATAAGGGAAACAATATATTAAAAAGGTATTTGGGGTAATTATGTTTGTGATTTTTGTCGCACCTTTGGGGTAATTATGTTTGTGATCTTTGTCGCATTGCGGAGGGCAGAAGCGCACGACGAGATCGAACGGCTCCATTGCTGTTATCCTCAATTTTGGAAGTTCGGGCTCCTTGTCGTGGGGGCAGTCAGAACCGAGAAGTGACGAAATATGGCACCGGCTACAGGGTTTTTTTGGCGGAGGTGTGGGATGAGGTATCGTAGTAGGAGGAACTGTAATGGGTGCCTCCGTTGTGGTGGTAGGTGGTGCAGTTGACGGAGGTAAACTCAATGTAGTAGGGACCGTCGTTGGTGGAACAGTTGTTGGTGGTATAGTTGTTGGTGGTATAGTTGTTGGTGTTATGGTTGTTGGTGGAACAGTTGTTGATGGAACCGCTGTTGGTGGAGCGGTCGTTGATGGAGCAGTTGTGGGTGGAATAGTTGTTGGCGGGATAGTTGTTGGTGGGATCGTTGTTGGTGGGAGAGTTGTTGGTGGGATAGTTGTTGGTGGGATAGTTGTTGGCGGGATAGTTGTAGGTGGGGTAGTCGTTGGTGGGATAGTAGTTGGCGGGATAGTTGTCGGTGGTATAGTTGTTGGCGGGATAGTTGTTGGTGGGATCGTTGTTGGCGGGATAATTGTTGGTGGGATAGTTGTTGGTGGGATAGTAGTTGGTGGGATAGTTGTTGGTGGGATGGTTGTAGGTGGGATAGTTGTTGGTGGAGGCGTTGTTGGCCGAGCAGTCGTTGGTGGAACAGTCGTTGGTGGAACAGTCGTTGGTGGAACAGTTGTTGGTGGGATAGTTGTTGGTGGTATAGTTGTTGGTGGAGCAGTTGTTGGTGGGACAGTTGTCGGTGGAGCGGTTGTTGGCGGGATCGTTGTTGGCGGGACAGTTGTCGGTGGAGCGGTTGTTGGCGGGATCGTTGTTGGTGGGATAGTTGTTGGTGGAGCGGTTGTTGGTGGAATAGTTGTTGACGGGATAGTTGTCGGTGGTATAGTTGTTGGCGGGATAGTTGTTGGTGGGATCGTTGTTGGCGGGATAATTGTTGGTGGGATCGTTGTTGGTGGGATAGTTGTCGGTGGTATAGTTGTTGGTGGGATAGTTGTTGGTGGGATAGTTGTTGGCGGGATAGTGGTTGGTGGGATAGTTGTTGGTGGGATAGTTGTAGGTGGGTTCGTTGTTGGTGGAGGGGTTGTTGGCGGAGCAGTCGTTGGTGGAACAGTCGTTGGTGGAACAGTTGTTGGTGGTATAGTTGTTGGCGGGATAGTTGTTGGTGGGATCGTTGTTGGCGGGATAATTGTTGGTGGGATAGTTGTTGGTGGGATAGTAGTTGGTGGTATAGTTGTTGGTGGTATAGTTGTTGCTGGAGCAGTTGTTGGTGGGATAGTTGTTGGCGGTATTGTTGTTGGTGGAATGGTTGTAGGCGGGATAGTTGTAGGTGGAGCAGTTGTTGGTGGGATAGTTGTTGGCGGGATTGTTGTTGGTGGAATGGTTGTTGGCGGGATAGTTGTAGGGGGAGCGGTTGTTGGTGGGGCGGTTGTTGGCGGAATAGTTGTCGGCGGAACAGTTGTCGATGGAACAGTTATTGTTGGGATAGTCGTTGGTGGAATAGTTGTCGGTGTGATAGTTGTTGGTGGGATGGCTGTAGGTGGGATAGTTGTTGGTGGAGGCGTTGTTGGCGGAGCAGTCGTTGGTGGAACAGTCGTTGGTGGAACAGTTGTTGGTGGTATAGTTGTTGGTGGGATCGTTGTTGGCGGGATAATTGTTGGTGGGATAGTTGTTGGTGGGATAGTAGTTGGTGGTATAGTTGTTGGTGGTATAGTTGTTGCTGGAGCAGTTGTTGGTGGGATAGTTGTTGGCGGGATTGTTGTTGGTGGAATGGTTGTAGGCGGGATAGTTGTAGGTGGAGCAGTTGTTGGTGGGATAGTTGTTGGCGGGATTGTTGTTGGTGGAATGGTTGTTGGCGGGATAGTTGTAGGGGGAGCGGTTGTTGGTGGGGCGGTTGTTGGTGGGGCGGTTGTTGGCGGAATAGTTGTCGGCGGAACAGTTGTCGGTGGAACAGTTATTGTTGGGATAGTCGTTGGTGGAATAGTTGTCGGTGTGATAGTTGTTGGTGGAATAGTTGTTGGTGGGATCGTTGTTGGTGGGATAGTAGTTGGTGGGATAGTTGTTGGTGGGATAGTTGTTGGTGGGACAGTTGTTGGTGGGATCGTTGTAGGTGGAATAGTTGTTGGTGGGATAGTTGTTGGTGGGGTCGTTGTGGGTGGAATAGTTGTTGGTAGGGTGGTTGTTGGTGGCGCGGTTGTTGGTGGAATGGTTGTTGGTGGAACAGTTGTTGGTGGAACGGTTATTGTTGGGATCGTGGTTGGCGGGATAGTTGCCGGTGGGATAGTTGTTGGTGGAATAATTGTTGGTGGGGTCGTTATTGGTGGGATAGTTGTAGGTGGAATAGTTGTTGGTGGGATCGTTGTTGGTGGGATAGTTGTAGGTGGGATAGTTGTTGGTGGGATAGTTGTTGGTGGGACAGTTGTTGGTGGGATCGTTGTAGGTGGAATAGTTGTTGGTGGGATAGTTGTTGGTGGGGTCGTTGTAGGTGGAATAGTTGTTGGTAGGGTGGTTGTTGGTGGAGCGGTTGTTGGTGGAATGGTTGTTGGTGGATTAGTTGTTGGTGGAATGGTTGTTGGTGGATTAGTTGTTGGTGGGGTCGTTGTAGGTGGAATAGTTGTTGGTGGGATAGTTGTTGGTGGGACAGTTGTTGGTGGGATGGTTGTTGGTGGAGCGGTTGTTGGTGGAGCGGTTGTTGGTGGAGCGGTTGTTGGTGGAGCGGTTGTTGGTGGGGCGGTTGTTGGTGGGATCGTTGTTGGTGGGATCGTTGTAGGTGGAATAGTTGTTGGTAGGGTGGGTGTTGGTGGAGCGGTTGTTGGTGGAGCGGTTGTTGGTGGAGCGGTTGTTGGTGGAATGGTTGTGGGTGGATAAGTTGTTGGTGGGGTTGTTGTAGGTGGAATAGTTGTTGATGGGGTGGTTGTTGGTGGAGCGGTTGTTGGTGGAATGGTTGTTGGTGGAGCAGTTGTTGGTGGGATAGTTGTAGGTGGAACAGTTGTTGGTAGGGTGGTTGTTGGTGGGGCGGTTGTTGGTGGAATGGTTGTTGGTGGATAAGTTGTTGGTGGGGTCGTTGTAGGTGGAATAGTTGTTGGTGGGATTGTTGTAGGTGGAATAGCTGTTGGTGTGATGGTGGTTGATGGGGCGGTGGTTGGCGGGGCGGTGGTTGGTGGGGCGGTGGTTGGTGGAATGGTTGTTGGTGGAACAGTTATTGTTGGGATAGTCGCTGGTGGAATAGTTGTCGGTGGGATAGTTGTTGGGGGGATAGTTGTTGGCAGAATAGTTGTTGGAGGGATTGTTGTTGGGGGAACTGTTGTTGGAGGAGCAGTCGTTGGTGGAATAGTTGTTGGTGGAATAGTTGTTGGTGTGACCGTTGTTGGTGTGACCGTTGTCGGTGTGACAGTTGTTGGTGGAACAGTTGTCGGCGGGATAGTTGTAAAACTATCTTCGCAGTCACATTCCGGCGTAGGTGTTATTGCAGGTGTCGTGGGAGTTGAAAGTATTGTTGATTCAGTGGTGATAGGCGTGGTAGTGTCACCATCGTCTCCAGAAAAGTCACGGTATGTCGTTGTACTTACTGGTGGGGGCGTTGTTGGCGGAGCAGTCGTCGGTGGAACAGTTGTCGGTGGGGTGGTTGTTGGTGGTATAGTTGTTGGGGGGATAGTTGTTGGTGGGATAGTCGTTGGTGGCATAGTTGTTGGCGGAGCGGTTGTAGTTGGAATGGTTGTTGGTGGAATAGTTGTTGGTGGGATAGCTGTTGGTGGGACAGTTGTAGGTGGAACAGTTGTTGGTGGAGCAGATGTTGTCGGGGGCGTTGTTGGTGGGATAGTTGTTGGTGAGATAGTTGTTGGTGGAGCGGTTGTAGGTGGAATAATTGTTGGTGGAATAGTTGTTGGTGGGATGGTTGTTGGTGGATAAGTTGTTGGCGGGATAGTTGTCGGCGGTATAGTTGATGGTGGGATAGTTGTTGGTGGGATAGTTGTTGGTGGGATAGTTGTTGGTGGGATAGTTGTTGGTGGGATAGTTGTTGGTGGGATAGTTGTCGGTGGAGGCGTTGTTGGCGGAGCAGTCGTTGGTGGAACAGTCGTTGGTGGAACAGTTGTTGGTGGTATAGTTGTTGGTGGTATAGTTGTTGGTGTTATGGTTGTTGGTGGAACAGTTGTTGGTGGGACAGTTGTCGGCGGAGCAGTTGTTGGTTGGATAATTGTTGGCGGGATTGTTGTTGGTGGAATGGTTGTTTGTGGGATAGTTGTTTGTGGGATAGTTGTTGGGGGGATAGTTGTAGTAGGTGGGATAGTCATTGGTGGGATAGTTGTTGGCGGAATAGTTGTTGGGGAGATAGTTGTTGGTGGAATGGCTGTTGGTGGAATAGTTGTTGGCGGGATAGTTGTCGGTGGTATAGTTGTTGGCGGGATAGTTGTTGGTGGGGTCGTTGTTGGTGGGATAGTTGTTGGAGGGATAGTTGCTGGCGGGATAGTTGTAGGTGAGATAGTCGTTGGTGGGCTAGTTGTTGGCGGGATAGTTGTCGGTGGTATAGTTGTTGGCGGGATAGTTGTTGGTGGGATCGTTGTTGGTGGAATAGTTGTTGGTGGGATAGTTGTTGGCGGGATAGTTGTAGGTGGGATAGTTGTCGGTGGTATAGTTGTCGATGGTATAGTTGTTGGTGAGGTAGTTGTTGGTGGAGGCGTTGTTGGCGGAGCAGTCGTTGGTGGAACAGTTGTTAGTGGGATAGTTGTTGGTGGTATAGTTGTCGGTGGAGCAGTTGTTAGTGAAGCTGTCGTTGGTGGGATAGTTGTTACCGGGAGAGTAGTTGGTGGAATCGTTATTGGTGGGATAGTTGTTGGGGGGATAGTACTTGGAGGGATCATTGTTGGTGGGATAGTTGTTGGTGGGATAGTTGTTGGTGGGATAGTTGTTGGTGGAGCAGTTGTTGGTGGGATAGTTGTTGGTGGAGCAGTTGTTGGTGGAACAGTTGTTGGTGTGACAGTTGTTGGTGGAACAGTTGTCGGTGGGATAGTTGTTGGTGAAGTAGTTGTTGGTGGAACCGTTGATGGAGGAGCAGTTGTTGGGGGGATAGTTGTCGGTGGTATAGTTGTTGGTGGGATGGTTGTTGGTGGAGCTGTTGCTGGAGGAGCAGTTGTTGGTGGAGGCGTTGTTGGTGGAGCAGTTGTTGGTGGAACAGTTGTCGGTGGGATAGTTGTGCAACTATCTTCGCAGTCACATTCCGGCGTAGGTGTTATTGCAGGTGTGGTGGCAGTCGAAAGTATTGTTGATTCAGTGGTGATGGTTGTGGTAGTGTCACCATCGTCTCCAGAAAAGTCACGGCATGTCGTTGTACTTACTGGTGGAGGCGTTGTTGGCGGAGCAGTCGTCGGTGGAACAGTTGTTGGTGGAATAGTTGTTGGTGGAATAGTTGTTGGTAGAATTGTTGTTGGCGGTATAGTTGTTGGGGGAGCGGTGGTTGGTGGAACCGTTGTTGTTGGTGTTGTTGGGATTATCAGTGCTGGTGGTACCATTGTTGGGTGCACTGTAATGGGGTTAATAGTAGAAGCTGTCACTTGTGATTCAGTTGGTATTGTGCGTAGTGGTGTTGGTGGAAGAGTGGGCGGAATTGGCAGTTCTGTTGTTTGTGTACATATGGGTATGAGTGTGGTTGGTTTTGCAGTTGTTGTAAATAATGTTGTTTTATTTGCAGAGCGGGGTGGAGTTGTTGTGCGTTTGTGATATTCTGGGTGCAAGAAATTTGTAATGATTAGATTAGAACGTGTTATGTATTTTGCAAAAATCATTTATGTTTATGTGATTGCGTGTATTTAGAATTTAGAATTTGTCATGTGGAAAAAACCCAAAGGATATTATTGTGGTTAAGAGACATCGGTGCGTTGGGTATGTGATCGGTGGTGTTTAGAAAATCTCACCTTTGTTATATCCTGTTAAAATCTCATCGACATTGATCGGTGGATTTATATTCACATGGGCAGTCTTTACCATTCTCGTGTTCTCGTCTATGTGCATTTAAGTACCGGGTTATAAGGCCGGATAAAGAATGGTAAGGCGATTGGTGAAGCAATAAGATTAAGATACATGTTATGTTGCGACATGCGTTATACCATAACCCTATGTTATTCTTACCTTCTAAATGATCCTCTGGTACCGGTGTTGGACATGGAATAATCTCAGTGGGTATTTCTTCAGATGTTTCTAACGAATCGCAATCATCATCCGGTACTTCTTCAGATGATTCATAAGGGGGAATTATCATATCCATTGGTGTAAGATAATCGCATTTAACTTGAGATGAAGGAAGACATTTGTCTTTTTCTGTATCAAAACACGTTTTCTCCGGACATCTGCCAAAAAATATATTAGAAGATTGAGCCGATGAAGTATAATTGAAGGCAATGTCTTACTTATAACGTGTTTGAATGAATACTCCATCTATTTTGTTGCTGCATGTGTAATACAAGCCACAATCGGCTGGTGATCGATATGTTCCTGGTCTATGACAAGGAGGAAATTTATCCTCAGAGTCCGGTGAAGTAAACGTACTTTTATTGGAAATCTATAAAAAAAACAATTAATTTCAACGGCATACTGTATCCTGATATGAACACAAATACCTGTGTCGGAGTGCATTTGTGATAGTATGAACATCTTCTTGTCATTGGACAGTAACTTGAGGATCCAGGACAACGGAAAATTTGCTTTTTGAAATCGTAGCCATCATAGTCACAAATATAAAACAAAGAACAATTTGATGGAACAGGGAAGCGTCCTATTGGGGCGTTAGTTCGATTAAAAATACCACTGTTTAAAGGTGAATGCATTCCTTACCTTGTCTTGTGCACGCTGGAACGATATCGGTGGGTGGAAAGGTGACGAATTTCTGTTTTATACATTTCCTTCGGTTACTATCGAAAATCTATAGAAAACGACCAAACAATAAATGTCGGAAACAATTTAAAAAGCTTCGATGGTCTTACAAATAAACAGGGGCATTTTCCAAATACCACTGCATCCCTTTTGCATACGTAGTAATATTCTTTTTGCTCGGGATGCGCCTTGAGTCCAATGTAATTGTTTGCGCAACGTTTATTCTAATAACAAAGAAACGCGTTATATGTCTACATCTTTGTTATGACAATGTGACACTTACGTAATCTACAAGAAGTGGCTTTCCCCCACCAGGAAAACTTCGAAAAACTCCATTACGTGCATCATAGAACATCCCAGGTGGTGCGAATGATTGCTGAAAGGTAATACAATAACTTGAGCGTGGTTCATCAGCACATATTACGAAAATCAATTGTATGTTGCAAACAGTAGCAATAATTATGTTCGTGCTAAACGGGCACGTACTGCAGTCAAAGTCAAGGTCTTCAAGTCAGTTTATTGTATTGTAATTGAATAAGAGAACACAAAAGGGAATTAACTTGGAGCCATCGAATTTTTTTACGCCTTGGCAATCTGAATTTTTTGACGTGAGAATACTATGGAGTCAACCTTGAGTATTGCTTTTTTTTGGATTATATTAGGTTTTTATCTTCCGGGATGGTTTGTTGTTTTTTATTTTGATTCGATTCGAGACATAGTTGCACAAAAGTTCTATTAAGCGGTCATCAACACAGTTGTATAACCTTTTGTGGAAATTCTGTGTAAGGTAAATCCGATATAAATATTGGAGGGGGGAAACCTTCAATGTTGTGTAACAATAATGTCTGGCATGTATTGTAAAATAACGTCAGAGAGAAGAGCAATAAATACTGTAAAATAAACTCAGAGAGAAAAGCTGGAACTAGGATGTGTGCCTCTCAGCCGCTAGTGGCAAACCCTTAGACTTAAAAATGCTAAGTTCAGAGGTTTATCAGGTTGGTCCTTATAGCACCTAGTGGGAAAACTGTATACTTCAAGTTGCAAGATCGTTTTGTTGTCATGGTTTACTTTTTTGTTATAATGTTCATATACAAAATATACTGCTACAGCCCTTATAATATCAAGAGAGTTCGGCGAGCATGGAAATACACATCGATTATTCTCAATAAAACATTGCCTGGAGTATTGTATAAATACAGGGTCCAAACAGGAAACATTTCATTCGTCTTTTGAAGGCAGAACCGTGTTTTAGATGTAATGTACATATTAAATTCCATTAAATATTTCCCATTACTGAGGTCGAGAATTTAGTATACACTGCTGTCGAAGTACACAGTAAAGGGTGTCCCAAAAGTCGTTGAAAATTCGTTTGGACCTCTCTGTGAATGCAACCGTTCGAAGAGGTGGGAACATATGTTGATACTATCGTCACGTTGGGACTTCAGTCTCGTTATTTACAGAACAGTTTTGCTCTTATTGCGCGGCAGCTACTCGAGTGCAGGTATATGTATCATCTATTCCTTCACGAGGTATATATACGCTCTGCTAAAGAAAACGCAGTAGTGACACAAAAATGATCAAATTTTAGTTAGGATGGTTGAGGGGAAAAAGTTATTTAAAAAAAAATTTAATGATCTTCCACGCATTAGTGTAGATAGGATTTATACCTTTTGAAATGAAATTTGGTATAGATTTTCCTCCTATAATTTTAGTGACAATGTTTTTGATAATAGATAGTTTTGTAACGATGAACTTTTTATTGCACACCAGAATATTAGAAGTAGGAAAACAATTTCCCATCTTTGGCCACTCACATAGTTATTTGCCCCCCCCCCCCCCCCCCCCGAATCATTAAGCTGATTGGCGTCCTTTTTGCGTGCCAAACCCTAAATCCCCCATACCAATTTTTCTAGCTGAAATCATTACAATCTGGCGCAAGAATAATGACCTTGCCCGAAAAAAAAACAAATCATTATGGAAAATTTAACAAGCCTCAGGACTTGCTAAATAAGGCCAAGACCGGTTCCCGGTTGTAGTACCGATGATGATGATGAAATCATTACAATCTATCCTCCAACTTAGGTACACGAGGCTGTTTCTACATAGCTAAACAGTTAGCCCATCTTTAAATTCCTTTTATATATTCCAATGCAAAAGAAGATCCCAAGCCATAGTTCCCCTGTCTGATATAAAAAGTACAGGCAATCCGCTTGCGAATAATGTCTATCCGGTGAAAAGTATCTGTGCGTGTACTTTTCAACTCTCTCCATTTACCCTTCTCACTTGGACTTGTGGTTCTGCATTCCGAGATTTAGGCAAGCTTCTAAAAAGAGGTCACGCGGTCGCTCTTTTGGTTTCACTTTTAGTTGCAAGCGAAACCACATCCACCCCTAACCAATCTGTTATCCTTCGCAATTTGCGCTTTCTCCCTGAGTTCATTGATTGTTGAGTAAATTCGCGAGAGTTTATTCGCATTTTGTGGGCGTGGAAATGGGAAACTGATGATGAGTGTGCGATCGGGAATGGGCGATCGGTATAAAAAGGACGCGAATCAGCTTAATGATTTAAGTATTTACCAAACTTTGGAATTATGACTTCGAGTTGTGTGATTACACCTTGTCAAGTTTCCAGTTTGTCGCTAAACCGACTGAACGGTATGATGTGGGTGGGATTAGTTGTTTCGTGAGAGAGAACTACAAAATTCTTGATTTCTCATGCGGTGAGATGTCAATGCTGACGTTTTATGGATTTCTGTCGAACTTAACCAGGTTGTATTCGTATTCTTTTGTGTCTATTGATTCCATTCGATTAATGTTGGGACTTTTATGCATGAGTTTCCTGTTCTCTTATCCAGATATAAATCTAAAAATTTACTTATCGTGGATGATTTGAAAATCAAATCATGGGTGACGATGTGTCTGTATGTAGTTACCTAACATTACTCACTTTGCATGATCTTGTAAGTTTTGTTAATGAATTTACCAGACCTCAGGAAGCTGTTTTGATCATATTTATGGGCGCTTTATTTATGTTGCTCTTAACGAGTGCGTGAAATATGAATTGAATTAACTTGCAAATCTCTGATCACTGTATGATTGGTTCCCATTCACAAAACTGGAGGTTGCGATTCTCTGCATTCACCCTAGACAGGCCGGGAATTGATTTCGATGGGCTTAACGGAAGATTATGTTATGAACCGTGGGAAGATTTTTATTAAGCGGTGATGCAGCTAATGTATGGAAGGCGACAGCCGGCCTTGTCTGCGATGGAGGGATGTCGTAGACCAGGACGCCCAGAGCCTGGGAGTGCCAAACTGGATGACATCGGCTCGAAATCGGGACCGGCGGAGGGATTTGTTAAATCAGGCCACGATCGGATTCCGGTTGTAGTGCCGATGATGATGATACAGCTAATGCTTACTCAATCTTCATCGCTACTCTTGATAGTCATATGTTATGCTGTTCTTTATTCGTGCCATGTAAACAGTTGCCCAAAAGACTTGAACTTTGGATATCAAGCGCGCTCTTAAATAAAGTTGTAACTAAGATTAGACTGAGGAAAAGATGCAATAAGTATTCTGATAACCACATACTAAAAAGAAGGTATAAAAACAATGTGCGGAACTCAAAAAAGAGATTCCCATTTGCCGCGATAATTTTTACCATGCCAAGTTCAGATCCGCTCAGGGCTATTTAGGGAATGAGTGACGTGTAGTGAATAGTTGAGTAAATAAATCGTCTGCTTCTAGTTTATCTACTGCTCTACACGCTGAAAACTTTGAAGTGTATGATAAATTATCTATTTCGGACACATTTAATAAATATAGGCTTTTCCAATAGGGACTTGACAACTTTTTTTCCAGAGCCCAATCGGAGAACGTACGTCGCTTCAAATGATCCATCGGCTTCAATTCTTGAGTCAGCTTGATCTTGTATGGGTGTAAACCAAGATCCTTACGCAAAATTCGCCATAAAGTGGTCTGGGCCATGCCCAATTCTTGAGTACGCCGTGAAATTGACTAATTTGGATCGTTTGCTACGGACGCCTGAACGGCAGTGATATTTTCGACACTTCGACCAACTTATTATTGCCTGTCTACTAGGGCGAGAATTACGACCGAAAATTGGAGTTAATGCTCTTAAAGTTGCGGTCGCCGACTCCAAATTTCGGTAGTAAATTTTTATAATTTGCAGACGTTGTTCGTTCGTGTTCTTAACCTCGATGGAAATGTTAAGTTTATTGAATAAATTGACAGTGACAGTTTAATGATTAGTGAAAGGGTGCGTTCACAAATTAAATTCAAAGTTGTCAAGTCCCTATAAAATAACCCAATATTTCGCCAACATTGGCTGTCATCTTCAACCTAGTTTTGTCCATTCGTCTTGTTGTAGTTGTCGCAACATTTACTCACTATCTGAATCACTGCAGAGTAGTAGCCCATGACTCCTTTTGAAATTTGAAAGATTTTTGGTACTTTACGGAATTCGAATTGGTGCGGACTTAATGGGATGTCAAATAGCATACTTAAGAGAACAGTGTGTTTGTTAGGGGAAGTCTTGTCAAATCTTTTTAATCGTTGCGTGTTGGATGGGATTTTCTCTCTTAGTCTTAAATGCGCACATGCCATTCTTTTTTTCTAGAAAGGTTCTGTGGCGGTCCCGCCAAACCCCACTGACTACTTACCTAAAGACCCCCCATCCCTACAACCCAACCTTATAAGTTTCGCTAATGCAATCGCATTAGCACCTTAAATGCTTCACGCATTAAAGAGATCACCCAAGTGACCCACAACAGGCCAATGGGCCACGCTACACTTCCTAGACGAATTTCCCTAGACGAATTCCTAATAACAAATGATTTGGATCACATACTATGTAACCTTCACCAGGGACCATAAACATTGCGCTATTTTTCAGCTTCGCCATAGTATGATAAATCTCTTAACGTACACATTGGCCGGCGCATTCAATTAGCGCGATCGACGCTGAAGCCAATTTCCCTAACTCGCACCTAGTGCAAACAAAAGAACGCTGTTCCTCCATAGGCTTCCTGGCGATACCATAAACAATTCATATCGTTTGTGGTATCCTAAATGCATTTTTCATTTAATGGGTGGCTGCTATTTACCCAGCTTGCCCTCATTACCGGACGATGCATTAGGTCGCTTCTTTCTTTGTCTGTATCCCTTGTCTAGGTTTCGTTTCGCTTTTGACCGGCAAGCGTTATGTAAACAACACAGATCTGAACGATCACACACATACCACCATGATCTTCATTACGAGATCTGGTTTAACACGTTTCTCTGGTGGTAGGTAAAAACGATATCCTTAGTGGAGAGGATATCTACCACCACACCACAAACTCACCCCAAACGAAGGTTATATCGCTGAGTCAAAATACATCCGCAGACCAGCACGGTCGTTGCCGCTCGCGCTCTCCGTCGCGCGGCGGAGAAGCGTAGGCTGTGTGAAAAGGAAGTGTTTTACCAGTTTAAAATTCATATAAAAATCAATTTAATATTAAAGAATAAGTCTAAGTGAAGTATTAAAACAAACATATGTAATAATGGCTGAGAACAAAGTTATTTTTATGTAGAGACTAAAACTGAACAAATAAATTCCATGCGTTTCATCTTATTCTCCCGTGTTTCATTTAACTTGTTTCCTGTGTTGTGAAGTTTTGTTTTGTGTTTTTTTTTGCGTACGATACGTGTCGGAACTTTAGTGACATTCGGATGGGGATAGCAGAGAACGAAGTGCCCTTGCCTGGCACAATATACCTCATCCCCACAGTTTAGCTGTAACTACAGGCCCATCTCACTTCTTTCTGTTTTTAAAAACATTTTTGAAAAACTCATGAAAACCAAAACAATGAAGTTTTTTTGAAAAAAAGAAACAGGATTTTTCAGTCGAGAATAGTTTGGTTTTCTTATAGGTAAATACACTGTGGACTCCTCGATAGTATAGTGGTTAGTATACCCGCCTGTCACCCGGGAGACCGGGGTTCGATTCCCCGTCGGGGAGCCTCTGGCGCAAGACTAATGACCTTGCCCAGAAAAAATAAATCATTATGGAAAATTTAACAAGCCTTAGGACTTGCTAAATAAGGTCAAGACCGGTCCCCGGTTGTAGTGCCGATGATGATGATGATGATGAAATACACTGTGGATACTTTGCTGTAGTTTTGTTCCCAAATAGTGGCGCAACTTGATGGAAAAAAATGTACAGCTGTCCTGTTTACTGGCATTAATAAAGCGTTCGACATGATCAACTACAATTTTTTGTTAAGAAGATTAGAAAAAACTGTTTTTTGCGGTTTCATGCTCGACTGGTTTAGGTCGTAGCTTGGAAATAGTTCGTCACGAGTGAAGATAGATGATGTTAGGATCGGTGAAAGAATCCTCAACCGGTTTGGGTACTGTCCATTTTTCATCATCATCGGCACTACAACCGGGAACCGGTCTTGGCCTTATTTAGCAAGTCCTGAGGCTTGTTAAATTTTCCATAATGATTTGTTTTTTTTTTCGGGCAAGGTCATTAGTCTTGCGCCAGAGGCTCCCCGACGGGGAATCGAACCCCGGTCTCCTGCGTGACAGGCGGGTATACTGTCAATTTTTGGTTTACATTAATTCAATCATTTCTCTCGATTTCAAGGGTTCGCCAACTTCCTTTGCTGATGATATTGCTTTCTCGTTTGGTATAGGTAGTTCACTGGACTTAATCGACGATGTCAACTGGGATTTGAGTTTATTGCGACACTGGTTTGTTGAACATAACTTGATAATCAGTTCTATGACTAAATTGATGTTCTTTAACTTTTCTTCCTCAGATGATCTGAAACCCGATTTGTATTTCCACGGACCTGCATGCCGTAGATTTAAACTGCTGTTCAAGCTTCATCCTCTTCTGTTACGATCTAACCTCCAGTGATAAATGTTTTCCAGTTGAAAGTGTCAACAAATTTAAATATCTGGAGCTCATTCTTGACTCAAGGATGAGTTTTCTCTTCACGCAAATATCTTGATAACATATTTCCGATGCAATCTTCATCACTTTTATTTTTTATGCGTTTGCGCCACTAAGCTTTTAAGGGTAATTTATTATGATGTATTCCGTTCTAAGTTACATATTGGAGGGGTGACTATATAAATAATATACATCCACGTTTGGCCTTGCAGAAAATAGTAGCAGAAAAATCTCTCGACCACTTCAGGTTTCCTTCGTTCATCATCCTAAATATTCTTTCTATAAGTAATTTGTATTGTTTTAAGGTGTTGAAGATGTTCTTTTTGAGGGATAGAAATCGTACATTTAGTTTAATCTCTGGATATAACTTTAGGGGAAATTATTTAAATACGTTATCTGTACCTAAAATCCGTACTACTACATATCGTGATTTCTTTGCTGTGTTGTCATTTCTTATTCAATGAGTCCACTCAATCATGGCGCTAGCAAGAACTGATGCTTTCCTAAAAGATGTGAAGATGCGGCTCTTCAGAGTGGATTAAACTACTCTACATTCGCGCATTTCTATTACAATATTATGATCTAATCATAGTTTGTATCCTTTCATTTGCCTCCAACCTGTTTAACATAATGTGCAAATACTTATTTTGTTTTGCCGGTTTGAAGTGAATTGTATTTGGTTCAAGTTTGTTTCTAATGCACAAGATAAATTGGTCTTTGAATCTTTAATACTCATCATCATCATCATCGGCACTACAACCTGGAACCGGTCTTGGCCTTATTTAGCAAGTCCTGAGGCTTGTTAAATTTTCCATAACGATTTGTTTTTTCCGGGCAAGGTTATTAGTCTTGCGCCAGAGGCTCCCCGACGGGGAATCGAACCCCGGCCTCCCGCGTGACAGGCGGGTATACTAACCAGTATACTATTGAGGAGCTTTAATACTCAACCCTTCTTAAAAACCGATAAGTTTACTACTTCAGCCAATGGGGAGAGGCATTCAACTTTATTTTTTTTCTTTAATTGTATAAAGAGACCGAATGTCTTCTATTTTTTCTTATATATTATTTTAAGTCGATAGTATCTGTCATTTTATTGGAAGCTTGAATGTATTTGATTATATAAGAAATAAAAACAGTAACAACAACAACATAATCCATTAGTTTTCTTTCCAAAAAACCTGACTTTTCTCGTCGAATTTATTCTCTCAAAGGCTGATTTCTTTAATTATCGTCTGAACTTCGGGTAAGAATTTCGAGTGCACAATATCGCGATAATCAAAAAAAAAACAATCAACATTACCTTGACTTTTGATCGACTTTGATGTTTTTTTTTTTTTGGTTTTAGCTCGGTTGGATGGCGCCATTCCGATGTTTGTTGACAGGCTTACATGTCAAACTCGGAAACCCATAGCCCATTAACAGTTATAATGCGCTTTATGAACGTGGGGCCGGGATTAATTCCTTCAAGCATGATTTGAGCGACCTTTACAAGATTGAGTTTTTGAAGAAAATTAAGGACACATCGCAAAACACGGGCTTAAAAAGACTAATTCCCGATACTTATTTGTAAGGACTGTGGCATTTCTAACAGATACACCCATACTACACATTCAAATAGTGAAGAACTCCGAAAGAAATTGGAATAAGCAAAAGCATCAGCCGTATACCAAGCGACAACATATCAATTCCACATCAGTTGAGTGTACTTGAGTATAGAAATCGAATGCGTACACGCGGCAGTGGCCTGATGTGTTGAGCATTGGTTCAACCTTTTAGTGATTCTAAAGTGTCGGTTCGAATCACATGTTCGCTATAGGACGTGTTGCCGTCAGCAAACGTTGCATAACGCCATCCAATTCTTTGGAGATATCCATCATCACAACATTACTTTCACCAAAGTAGTGAATGGAGTGGTTCTACTTTTGAGTAAGGTACGAAGGCCGTTTGATAATCCAGTAACTTTTTGAATAGATCATTCTTTTTCGCCAATTTATGTCTCAACATTGTCTCCTTTAACCGGGATACGTTTAATCCAGCATTTTTCCAATTTTAGTTATTCTTACCAAAAAATAGGTTTCTTCAAGGCTCTCAAAATAGGCATTCGTTTCTGTGATTACTTCTTCATTCGACTCAAATCTCTTACCGCCCAGCCATTTCTTCAGGTTTGGAAACAGGAAATAGGCGCAGGGGGCTAAATCTGGAGAATATGCAATATGTATGGGGTAGCAGTTCGTAGCCCAATTTATGGAGTTTGCTTGATTATGCTTAATCAGCATGCCAAATTGACTTTATTCCACTTTCGTTAAAATGCACGAGATTGTCTGGTTTCAATGGCTGTCAAACACAGACTAAATGACGCCGCTAGCTCGAACTTTAACAGAAGTTTATTTATATATGGGTATTGACGAGAGCAGTTTTGCATTTAAAATTACTGCACGGGAAATTCAAAAAGTCACTGAGTTATCAAACTGCCCTCGTATGTCATCAAGTCTGCCGACTAAGTTATAATTTATGAATCCGATATAGCCGGCCATTAAAGACGTCAGTTGTTTTTAAACATATGGAACGATGAAATTTAACCAGTGATCCCAGTGATAGGGGAGAAGATAGGTCATCGCTTTTAGGAATCAGTTGGCGATTCACAGATTCCGGTCTACTTGGGAACTGACAGAATTAAATAGGGCAGATTTAAGAGCCTTCGCAATGGTTTAACGAGCGAAAAACATTCTACTCTTCAAAATTAGTAGTAGTACTCATAGAATGAGTGCTCGCACAACAATACAAGTTCAAAAGCGAATCTGGCTTATGATCTACTGCTTGTGCTCCAGTTGGGGTGGAGCTGATTTGGTATTAGGCAGCGTCGAGTCTGTGAAATGTTTAGATTCACTAATAAATGTACTGAAGTTCACGTCTGCCCTCCACTTGCCAACTGTCATCCGCTAGTTGACAAAGCGTGGGTGACAGAAAATCACGTTCAACAGTTTTTTCGATTCAACAATTCAATAGCAGTTTTGTTTTTCTAGGTTTTCGGTTTATATTCAACAATTCAACAGCTGTCCTGCTTCTCTCGTTTTTCGTTTTATATTCAACAATTCAGCAGCAGTTTTTCTTCTCTCGTTTTTCGGTTTTAATTCAACAATTCAGCAGCAGTTCTGTTTTTCTCAGGTTTTGGTTTATATTCAAAAATTCAACAGCAGTTCTGCTTCTCTCAGTTTTCGGTTTATATTCAGCAATTCAGCAGCAGTTCTGCTTCTCTCGTTTCTCGGTTTATATCCAACACTTCATCAGCAGTTCTGCTTCTCTCGTTTTTCGTTTTATATTCAACAATTCAGCAGCAGTTTTTCTTCTTTCGTTTTTCGGTTTATATTCAACAATTCAGCAGCAGTTCTGTTTTTCTCAGGTTTCGGTTTATATTCAAAAATTCAACAGCAGTTCTGCTTCTCTCGTTTCTCGGTTTATATCTAACAATTCAGCAGAAATTTTTCTTCTCTCGTTCTTCGGTTTATATTCAACAATTCAGCAGCTGTTCTGTTTTTCTCAGGTTTCGGTTTATATTCAACAATTCAAAAGCAGTTCTGCCTCTGTTGCGGATTCGCCATTAACACAACCGGCGAATTCGCGATTAAATACCTGTGGCACCACCTGAATAAGATGTGGCATCACCTTAAACAATGTGAGCAATTAGCTGACAATTGTGAATTTTCTGTTGGTTGTTACATGACAACCATTTTTCCTTCTTATATTTTTTCCCCTTGTGATATCAACCAATAGTTGATCCTATCAAATCAAAGCTATCTTATTAATTGAAATAAAGATTGTGACTCAGAGTTGAGTATTTAAACGTTAAAGAACTTGCCTTTCATTTATTTAAGAAGTCCTGCTAGATTGTGGATTTTACAACTTTAGAGAAGTCTTGCTAGATTGTGGATTGTTTACAGCTGTAGAGGTATTCGTTATTTACCCATTAACATCCCAATTAGTTTACATCACTCATCAATCCAGGAGACACAATCAAGTTTGTTCTCAACTCAATCCACCAGAAGACCCCACCGTGTTCAAACCCCGTGTGTTCAGCGCTTGTCTGACACACAAATCTCGTTGGCCAGGAGACACCATCGTGTTCCTGAGCGCGTGTATCCAACGCTTGTTGGATACAGCTTCTCTTATTTTTCGGTTTATATTCAACAATTCAGCAGGAGTTTTTCTTCTCTCGTTTTTCGGTTTATATTCAACAATTCAGCAGCAGTTCTACTTCTCTCGTTTTTCGGTATATTCAACAATTCTGCTCCTCTCGGTTTAACCATTCTTTGGACAAATCATCGCAGCAGTTCTTCTTCTCTGCATTGTAATACTTGTTTGGATTTGAAATTTGGGAAAGTGATCTGTAAGTTGAATTTCTTCCACTTCGTTTCGTAACATAGATCGCTCGCTCTATTCTGTTAATGACTGGAACAGGATAACCCACGTTATGGTATTTAGGATATTAGCGTTTGAAATAATAGTGAAGAAGAACGTGTGATTCGAACTGACGCTATGACAGTTTGAATCACCAAAAATTGAACCTAAGCGTTACCCATCAGGCTACTGGCCGTGTTTAGAATTTGATTTTTAAACTCGACCATACTTCACTGATGTGAATTGTTATGTTATCGCTATGGTATACGGCTCTGATGAATTTACTTATTCGATTTTCCTTCGGTGCTCTTCACTATTTTGCTTGTGAATTGTGTGTGTATCTGTTAGAGACGCCACATACTCTTCTTCGATATTACCCGAAATGTCTAGTAAATGTTTAGTCCGTTAATGTTAATTTGGCATCCTGCTGAATTTTTGCGCGTTGGATGTGTGTATAAAGTCATTCATTGTTATCTTGAATCTTTTCATGTTTTCCTCTGTATTGTACTGTTTAAGAAATTCATTCACTGGCCGGCGTGTCGTAATGGCGACTAAGGGCTGCGTCGTAGATGGGTTACCGATACTCTGCCGCCTGGTGTAATATCATCCTCATCAAACTATAGGCACCGTGCATTTTTATATTACATTATAATTGATATTTAATTCTGCGACTTGAAACGGTGTAGTTGGGTAACAAAATTAAAGTTTATAGACCTTGACATTGGTTTTGGAAGTGTATGCTCTACACACTTCCAATTTTTATTACAGGTAGGTCTCTAGCCATATTGCCTTAGTTAGATACATGTGGATCAACCACATATTGCAATTTATTATAGATACGTTAAGTTTAAGTTAAACTTTTGTAATAAATATTTCTATGACTGAAACATTTATAAAGTAAGAAGTAGCATTCAACCGTCTGCTACTGACTATGCATAATGATTTCTTTTAAAGTTTTCGAGAAATCGACATTTGCACGGAGAATCTTTGAGAGAACATACTAAGATCTGTATCATGGTTAGATACAAGTCCATTATACATTGCTTCATCGTTTATTAAAGTCAATTGGCTGAATTTCTTTTTTTTTTCTTTATCAAAAGAGGAGAATAAAAGACTGGATAATATTTAAATTTGGTAGATGCTGGTCCTGCCGAAGATTCCTTATCATTGGTTTTTGGTTTAAGGTTCGTACAAGGTCCTTGATCAAAATTACTCATTTGAATGATTTATGGTTTCTTAACAAATGCAAGAAATAATCCCATTTTTCAAGGCGTATGTTACATTATTCAAAGCTGGAATTCAATTAGCATATTCAATCAGAAGCATAAGAATGATAAGATGCAATGTTAAGGAAGTGTATCTCGGGCTCTGTAACTCTAACTCTGTCATTAAAACACTGGCGTGATGTATACGGTGGCGCAAAATTAATCACCCTATCGGATGATGTTATAATTTTTTCAAATGGCGTCGGACGTAAATCAGTCAATCAATCATGAACTAGGCAGCTGCAGTATACACACAGACAAGCAATAGAGCAATGGCAGCTGTCTAGTTCATGATTGGTTGACTGATAGACGTCCGACGCCATTTGAAAAAATTATAACATCTTCCGACAGGGTGATTCATTTTGCGCCTCCCTACATTGCCTTTCTATGTTCTACAACTATTACTGCAAATATTGAGTGAATTCGGGAGTTGCGTTTCATCTTTTCCAGTGTTTGTCTCGAAAGTTATCAACCAGAGACTGGAGGACCGTTCAGATTAAAGACCAATTTTATGCCGATAGAAAATTACAGTGAATTGTTTTTCTATTAAACTATAACAGACTGTAACACTCTAATCATATAAAATGTTCCTGCGATTACCATACAATGGGCACTTCTTCTACTCGTTTTCCAGCTCTTCTCGTGATTGTACCGACATATAACAAAACAAAAAAAAATGGTTGCGCTCACGCATTATAAGCCAGTAGTCAAAGACCAGTGATTGCAAAATTTGCGAAGTGTGTTCAAACGGTCCTAAACATTATGAAAGACCTTTGGGATAATTTAAAGCATCAGACAGAAAATAAACATCGCGTCGAGGGGGTAAGCGGGAGGAAGTACATAATTGCTTAGAAATCCGTAGCGGTATAATAATGCTATTAAGAATTGGTTCCATCTTTGTGTAGTTCGGCTGAAGAACGAGTAATTAAGTTTGTCTATATTTGTACAATTAGTATATAATATAACTTACTCTACGATAAACGAATAGCCAACTGTTCGGCGGCTTTCGCGGCCAAACATTTCCGTAAATGACATGCAGATTAAAGTTGTACTTTAAGAAATTTTTATGAAATTTTTATCATTGTTTGAAGAAAATCTAGTTTACATTTAATTTTATCGAACGATGTGAGCCTTTCAACTGTTTAGAAAGGCTGGCAGGAGATATTAATTTTTTGTTTGTTGGTAAAGTACCGAGGAAGTTGAATATTTCTGTTGATGCATCCCGTTTGTCCCCCACTGTTGGAACTGTAGTCTTGTGACAGTACAGATACTATTTAATCGTTTGTTTTAACACTAAAACTTAGAAACCTAGCGAGCTATTGAAACCAAAGGTTTTGTTTGCCTGAACTAAACTCGCAGTCGAGTTTTTATTTCGAGTCTTCTCTAGAAGATGGCTGATTTGTTTACCTTAGTATAGTTTTCTTAATCAAATTGCTACTATTGTAGGAGAATAAATAAATTAATTATGATCACGAAATCAATTGAAGATACGTATGGACAATCTATTTTAAGCTCATAATTAATCATCAAAGTTGCTAATTTTATTACCCCGTTCGATCAAATTGTGGCTCACATTTCTTGAACATCAGAAAAATATAAATCATTCAGTAGCTCTTTTTTACAAGCACACAAAGGGGACACTTTTGTGCGGATCGGCTAAAGAACGGTTGTCCCTGTTTATCCGTGCACCTGAAGTTAATTTTTAAAGTGAATTGAAGTGAATTTTCTGAAATATGTGAGGAGGTGGAATGCATCCATCAAGTTTAATTGAACTACAACTGTGAAAATACTTACAGAAGGCGGATAGACCGCATAACGGAAAATATTCTACCTATCTTCCTATTTAATGGTCTAAGAAACCCAAACGTGATAATGTTCTAATGACGGTATTGCGTCTATACCCACTATGAGTTTTATTGCTTATTTTTGCATCGAATTGCTTTAATCAAATATTGAATTTCAAGTCTAGTTTATCACAAATGTGCCTAGATTAGATGAAGTGATATATTTCTTGCGCCTGTCAAGAAACCCAATGGTCGCACTTTTTCCAGCTTCAAATATACGGTCGTTTCAATTAATATTCGAATTAATTCGTATTGGGGAAGCATTAATTGGTTTTCCCATCCTAGCCCTCGGAAAGCGAACCACAGGAAGCGATGTTGAATACCTTCGATTCTACGGATATGGGGCTGGTGACAAGGGGACCATACCTAGCTACCATGTTCCAGCAGTAGACGAACGAAGGTAAGGTTAAGGGATCGCGTTACGTAGGGGTAGGAAAATTCCTTAGACCCTCGTTTCACGAATCCGGGGGCAGAGTTGGCGTTCTGGATCGTCTCATAACTCACAACAAAGGGTCCCAAAATCTCGAATAGACTGGATAATGGTCAGAGATTGCTTATGAGGGGAATAAGGACGAGGGGTTGAGTGAATATGCTTACGGGAAAAGGTTATAGATTGGTATTTGGCGATGTTAAGTACAAAGCAATTTTTGTCGCACTGAGTGGTGTGGGTTGTCAATGTCTGAATGCAGTAGTGCAGAATCAAGTGGTGACTTGATGATCTTGTACATCTTGGTGTCATCAGCGTATAGGGACAAGCAGGAATTCTTAATGACCTTATTAGTATCATTAGTGACACGTATAAAAAGGAGAGGGCCCATGTCGCCTCCTTGAGAGACCCCAGAAGTGGAGATGAGGAATAAAGTCTATCCTTTAGATAGGAAGAAATCCATTTCAGCAATCTACGTTCGAAGCCGAGGACGGATAATTTGAAGAGTATTAGATTGAAGTGTATTAGATTGTGGGAGATTTTGCCGAATGCTTTACTGAGGTTGGTTGAGACCATGTCGACATCGTTACCGTGATCCAGTGCTGAGAATGTGAAAGAAATGAACTCAACAAGATTGGTTGTAGTTCATCGGCCATTCAGAAAACCATGTTGCCTTGGTGAAATGAAAGATTTGCAACGAAAACTAACAGATTCATGTTGCAATTTGATGCCACATGGCCGAAGAGCTGTCACCATGATGCGAAAACTCTGATGCCTTGGTGAAATAAAAGATTTGCAACGAAAATTAAGAGATTCATGTCGAATGCTTTCGATAATCTTGGGTAAGTGGGACAGTTTGGCAATAGGGCGGTAATTCGCGACAACATTTTTGGGACTCTTTTTGTGGATGGGGGTGATGAAGGAGGTTTTCCAAATGTGGGGGAATACAACCTTGAGAGAGTGAGAGATCGAAGATAAGTGAGAGGGGAGCAGAGAGAATGGATGAGCATTTCTTGTCGAGGATTGCAGGGATACCGTCAGTGCCTGGTGTAAACTCGTATTTGAGTTGCAGTAGCTTAGATTCAATTAAGGGCTCAAAGGAGTTTTGGAGACGGGGCCCGAGGGAAAAATTGGCTAGATAGTTGAAGTATGACAGGTAAGGAACAAAAGAGTCATTAATGAATGGCTGATGAATTGAGTGGCGAAAAGATTAACAATAGTAACAGGATCAGATGAGGTATGAGAGTTTAAGGTAAGCGATGTGCAGTAACCATGGGATGTGCGTTTATGATTGAGGAAGTGAAAGGTTTTGGAGTCATTTTTGAGATTGGTCTGAAAATGACTAGGAGGATAGGTTCCGTCTAAGTTTCAATGGTAGATTTCAACGTGTTACGTCAAAGGCTCTTATGAGTTTCATTGCTCGATCATATTTCTTATAAAGTATGACCATATATGGGAATTGAATTCGTCTTCTGAATCAAAGTTTGTTTATTGAAGGCATTCAGAAAGTCGGCATCGACCATTGACGGCATCAAAACAGATGACGACTGGCAGCCGAAGCAATAGAAGAAAAAAAAATGGAAAGGAGAAACGAAGACATACTGGTCACATTCGAGACAAACTCGACCTACAGGTTGTCCATCAGAAGAGCTCTAAGTCGAGCTCTAAGTATTCTCTAAAAATCTTCATAGACTACTTCATTAACAGAAAGATGGCGCATGACACGGATGAGGATAGATATTTCATGACGTCTATTGCTCTATCGTCACAATAGCCCTGATATGTTAGTTTCGTACATCCGCACGCATCTTCCTTATCAGTTTTACTATTGATGTGGATAAGATTTTAAAATATATGTACATTTTAAAAAGGTCAACATTCTCATTTATTTTAGAAGCCAGTATTCTGTTTTAGTAGTATTGCTTTAAATTCGGTTATATACTTCTCATTCGTGACATCGAGAACTTCCCATAATGGTGATTTTGCTAAAACAAAAGTAATTGTACGCCAAAAGGCATAAAAAAATAAATTGATATTGTATAATTTATAGTGTTATGAAGAGCCAGTAAGCTAATGTAAGGATGATATCTATAAAATATAATATAATATTTCATCATCATCATCGGCACTACAACCAGGAACCGGTCTTGGCCTTATTTAGCAAGTCCTGAGGCTTGTTAAATTTTCCATAATCATTTGTTTTTTCCGGGCAAGGTCAATTAGTCTTGCGTCAGAGGCTCCCCGACGGGGAACCGAACACCGGTCTTCCGCGTGACAGGCGGGTATACTAACCACTATATTATCGAGGAGTCAATTTAACATTTAGCCTTAGGTAAAATCTGTAATTGTATTGGGATTAAATGTAGATTTAAAACCAAAATCTGATTACTCTTGCTATTGTGGTAGTGCACAATTACTGCGTGGTAGGATGGGCCCCAATGCCTAGTAACCTATTGAAGTACCATCCTATTAAGCCATATGCTATGTGGAATTGTTGGGAGAAATCGTTGTTGATCTTCTTTTGCAGCTTGGCTGACTCACAGCTATAGAATTGCCTTTCTTGAGAGAAGTGAGTTAAAATAAATACACTATTGTCAAAGTACGAAGTATAGAGTTTTTATTAAGAACGATGCAATCTGTCTTTCAGATAATGCACGAGATATAAGAAAAGTGATGATATTTTTATTTCTGATTACAGATCAATTTCTTTAAATAAAACATCATTGAAATGTTCCTCTTGAACATTATAGTGTTTGCCACGACAGTGAAGAACGTGTGATTCTAACCGACGTTATGATGGTACCGAAAATTGTACCAATGTTCAACATATCAGGCCACTGTCGCGTGTACGAATAGGATTTATAAACTCAAGTACACTCAACTGATGTGGAATTGCTATGATTTTGCTTGGTATACGGCTGATGCTTTTGTTTATCTTCTGTGTTTTTCTTCACTATTAAGCAGTGTACTGTGTGTATCTGTTGGAAACGCCACAATGTGCAAAACTGTGTGTGTGAGAGTACGTGAAACTCAGTGCGAGTTCTGAAACATTGACCGCGTGAAAAACAATAAGTGTACGCTTACCTACAAATAGTATTCAGAGTGACCTTGAGTACCGGCATTTATGAGTTGAGTTCTCTGCCCGTCATGAAACCAACAACAATTAAAAAACCGGTACTTGAAAAATTAAAGACAATGAGGAAGACAAGAATGACCCAAACACAAAAAGCCAACAATAAAAGGCCCAAATATAATGAAATCCTAACAGACAGGGACGTGGAAATTGACGAACCACCAAATAATGAATGTCCCTACAATTGATTGGGCAATCAATTTAAAGAATTGGTAAACGCCAACAATGAAAATCAAAAAGAACTCAGAGAATTCATTGCAGCAATGAAGCAGAAAAATAACGGCTCGCGAAACACAAAGAACGACCTCAAAAAAAAGCAGGAACGAAAGATAACTAAACCAAAAGAGGCATCTGAGATAACAAATGATACATCGGAGAAGGAGCAGCCAGCGGACAAGCAGCAGCCATCACAGCAAACAAAAGAAGAAAAATTAACAAGAGTACCGCCAATTGTAATTAGCTTCATGGAAGCTAAAGATGTAGTTAAAATGGGTAAATTAGCCAAATTAAAATTTAACATTAAAAGAATTAGTGAAGTAAAGAGTAGTGTAGCTTGTGATAGTATGGAAGACTATCAAAGATTTAAATCTGCATTCGGGGAAGCGGAAAGCCAGTATTTCACGTACACTTCAAAATCGGAAAAAACCATCACCATGCTACTCAAAGGAGTAGACCCACTATTCTCTCCGAAGGAAATACTCGAGGAACTAAAGACGGTTGAAACTGACAATCTGAAATTTATAGGCGTAAAACCATTCTCGACCTCATTTTCCAAAAGTAGAAACCGTAAATTACCGTTTTTCATTGTCTCATTAAGTCCTCGTAGTAAAATTGAAGGACACATTAAGCATCTCAACCACCACATGGTTAGTTGGGAAAAAATCCGCAGGAGTAATCGGGTGCTACAGTGCACGCGATGTCAACGCTTCGGGCACGTTGCCTCAAACTGCAATATCCAGTACGAGGGTTGCCTTTTATATTTCAGGATTAGAGAACAAAAACAAATATTGATCATCGAAAATCACTTTATTATTTTTCAAAATATTCCCCATGAAGATCTATACACTTTTGCATTCGTTTGAACCAATTGTCGAAGCACTTTTGCCACTCTGATTGAGGTATCTCCAACACATGCATTCTGAATGCAGCAACCGCTTCTTCAGGTGTCGAAAAACGTTGACCTCTCAGTTTGTTTTTTACGTATGGGAATAAAAAGAAGTCATTCGGTGCCAAGTCGGGACTATACGGCGGATGACCCATCAAATCGATGTTTTGGGTGCTCAAAAATGCAGCTGTCGCAGCCGATGTGTGAGAGCTTGCATATTCGTGGTAAAGAGTGATCCGTCTTCGGCGGTTGGTTTTCCTGATTTCTTGGAAGACAACTGACAAACAAATGGTTGTGTACCACTCAGAATTGACTGTTCTGCGTTGTTCTAGTGGTACGGTTGCGACATGTCCAGTTTTTCCGAAAAAAACAGGCGACCATTTGCTTGGAAGTGCTTCGTGCGCGAACAACTTTTGTTGGATTTGGCTCATCTTGAAACACCCAGACAGTCGACTGCTGTTTACTTTCGGGCTCATACGCGTAAATCCACGATTCATCACCTGTCACGATGTCATAGACGTGTTTCGAAGCACCGCGACCGTATTTTTTGAGCATTTCTTTCGACCAATTGACACGAGCCTTTTTTTGGGCGATTGACAAATTGTGTGGGATCCAACGCGAACAAATTTTTTTGACAGTCAAATGTTTATGCAATATTGAATGTATGCTGGTCCCACTAACGCCTAAGGTTGTCTCAATCGCACAATAGGTCACATGACGATCTTCCAATATCAGTTCGCGCACAGCATCAATGGTTTTCGGAACAACAACTGATTTTGGACGACCTTCACGAAATTCATCTTGGAGTGAGCTACGACCACGATTGAATTCACCATACCATCGATAAACACTGGTCCTTTATGGAGCTTCATCGCCAAAAATTGAATTAAGTTCATCCATGCACTGTTGCTGAGTTAATCCACGCCGAAAGTTGTAACAAATAATCGCACGAAAATGTTGACGATTTAATTCCATTTTTGGGCCGAGATGAATCTTTTAAGTTACTGTAAACAACACAAATAGCGCTCGTATGTCAAAACGTTCTGGGTGCGTATAACCTCAAAAATGTCCAACTTTACGACAGAGCTGTCAATTGCCGGATTGCAACACTAGGGTTGCCAAATCCCGAAACATAAGAGGCAACCCTCGTATAGATGCGTAAAGTGCCTAAACATACATGCTACGGGGGAATGCCCGCTGGGAACAGAAAATATCACAGATAAAAGTCAGTTGGCATGTGTGTTATGCAAAAACACAGGCCATACAGCGAATTTTAGGGGTTGTCCAAGATTCCAAGCTCTCAAGGCAAAAATGGAAACGCGTAAACATCAAATAGAAGAACAAAAACAAACGAAAATTCGCTCCTATAGTAACCTCGTCGCTCCCAGTATGTCATATGCTCAAATGGTCTCTGGGTCGAACAAACCTGCTAAACTAGCACCAAACGCTCAATCCGAGCAAAAAGGATCTGCTCGCGAAGAAATTTCAGAGCTAAAAAATTTACTGTTGGTCATACATGGAAAGATGACTGAGTTTGAGAAAAAACTTAATGAACAAACTGCTCGAATAGATTTCATCTATTCGTCGCTATTTGCAGATTCATTCCCATAAACACAGAACTTTTACAAATGGAATCAACAATTAAAATTATCGCCGTGAATGTTAATTCACTTATCAGAATTGAGAGAAGAGCTAAGCTGTTGGAAGCCGAATGCCCTGATATTCTTTTGGTTAGCGAAACTAAGCTTAACCAAAAGCATAAACTGGGCTATAAAAACTATAATATGGTAAGAAGAGACAGACCCAACTCCACACAAGGAGGCGGTGTTGCACTGTTAATCAAAAAAGGGCTTCGATATAAGCTTATACACAGTAAAGAGGTGTACAACTTCCAAATTATAGAAGCAAGTATTGTGGAAATCCCATTACAAAGTCAGAAGAATATATATGTGGTATCGTTATACGCCCCGGAAGCTACCCAGAACCCACGTTTCATCAGTGAACTAAATACGCTCTTTCAGGGCCTCAGACTGCAATCAAAAAACAATTATTTCTTTTTGGCAGGCGATCTCAACGCAAAATATGCCATATGGGGTAACTCAACCACCAACTCAAGAGGTAATGCCTTATTGGATTGATGGCAAGCAAACCTAATCGAATACAATGTAGAAATTTACGCTACTACCACACCATCGTACCCAAGAGGTGACTCTTTTCTGGACCTCCTCTTAATCGATGGTCGAATACAACTCCTAAACACAGACACCAATAATAGAAATTGTCTTAGAACAGTCGAATATGACAGTGATCATTACGGTTTCGCCGCAACAATTAAAGTTCCAAATGAGCAAACGTTGTTTGAGTTGTGGGAACAACCTTATACTTACAATTATCGCAAAGCACACTGGTCACGTTTTGACCGCACTATGAAAAGAGAAATCCTCTCAAATGCGATAGACCCATCCACCTACAGGAACCTTCAAAATATAGAAATAGACCATAACCTCCAAGCAATGGACAACATCATTAAGAAATCAATGGATCTCTCTATTCCAAAAATAAATCCCGATGAGAGTCACACAGGTCAATACAGAAACTCAACTATCGACGCTCTGCATAGACAGAAAAGCAGTCTCCTATCCAGGTTGAAAACACTATACCGGCAATTTACCGATCGACAAAACCCGGAAATAAGAACACTCAAGTCCTTGATCAAAAATATTCAAAAGTTGATTCGGGAAAACTACAAATTAACCATAAATACAGAATGGGAACAGAAAATTCGAGCTATCAAACCAAAGGGCTCGAATAACATATGTTCCCCCTAATAAACAAACTATTTCGAAGGAAGGGCTGCAACGACATTCCGTGCCTGAAAATACCACAAACGCCAGAAAACGATAAAATACTGCTAAACGCAGGCTTTAACCTCGAAAACATGGTTTTTGATGACGATTACTTTATTATAGCAGACCCTTAAGAGAAATCGAACGCCATAGGTGCATATTATGATCTAGAAAGAAGGGCACTCGAAAACCACATTTCACCTCGCAACACAATTACCAGGCGGCGTACTGAAAACCGAAATTTCACAGTGTTTAGTGACGTCAATAGAGCAAATTACCCACTAGCAAATTCAGAGAACAACTTATTTGTAAACAAGGACGAACTCTTAGGTATTTATGTCACTTAAAAAAAAATTTTTCTGGGATTGACCAAATTCCAAATACTGTTCTTAAACAATTGCCATTGGAGGCAGTAAACATTTATACCATTCTGTTTAATAACGCATTAAATAACTCATATTACCCAATGCAGTGGAAAACGGCAGTAGTCCATCCCATTCCAACACCTGGGAAGGATAGCAGCAATCCAACTAATCTCCGTTCTATCAGTCTACTACCCAATATCAGCAAGGTGTTTGAAAAAATAATAAACAAAGAGCTATTAAAATGGGTTGAGAATAATACAATTATTTCGGACAACCAATTTGGTTTTAGAACCCAGCACAGCACTATCCACGCGGCATCGAATCGAAACTAGTATCGGATATACAGTGGAACAAAGCAAAACGGCAGTGCACTGGCGCATGGTTGGTAGACTTTGAAAAGGCCTTCGACACCATCTGGCTTGAAGGGTTATTCTATAGGTTAACCGCTCTTGGCATGCCTGCAAACTTGCTTTATATGGTGTATGACATGGTAACGAATAAACAGTTTATCGTTAAATGTGGAGATACATTTTCCAATAAGACCTTCACCATAGTAAACGGCTTACAACAGGGAGCAGTCAACTCTCCTGTTCTATTTAACATTTATACTAGTGATCTGGTAAACACTCTCACTCATGCCATTGCATATGCCGATGACATAGTTAGCTACAGAACGGGTAGCAAAATCGAGATCATAAATAGAGGTTTGCAAGAAGATTTCAACAAAATTAAAGATTTTAGTGATAAATGGAAGATGAAAATTAACTTCCAAAAGACTGAAATGATCCTTTTCAGGACACCCGTAAGCGGGGCCTCGGGTGACATGTGGGGCGTAAGAAGTATTGCACCAAGCACGGGCACATGATTCACTTCTTCCCCACTGCACCGTCACTGCGAAAACAATAGTTCACCCGAAAGAAATGAAAAATGAAAACACTTTTTATAGTTGTTATTCTGTTTTATTCTTTATTTTTAGTTGAATATTTTTCACTTTGGTTTTTTTCAAAAATTTGTTGTCTTTTTTTTTTTACAAATAACTGATTTTAAATAAGAACTCGACGCGACGCGACCTTTCGTCATGGTGATTGAATAGCGACTGGTGTGAATTAGGGTTGAAATTCATATTTCTTTCTACACACAGGACAACCAAAAGAGACCACGCCTCTGCTCTCTCAACCTCACGCCCGTCAAAGTATGAGTAACTTTTGTTAATAGGGTAATTGGCGGACATGAAGAATGAGAGAACAGAAAACATGATATGCTGTGATCTCGGGGTAGCTTTGGTTGTGTGTATTGGTATCAGATGCAGCTACTGGCACGACCTACTGACCCAGTGGTACGGCTATGGTGTAGTTAGAGCGCATTGAACCGTGGAAAGAAATACGAATGAGAGGGAAACCTAGCGGATGTTACTCCCCTGCAAAGAGAGATCATTGATCCCAAGCGAATGGGTGATCTGAGGGAAAGTCGATAGGACGCCGCTGATGTTTGGGAAATAATTCCATGAGAACCAGACTCTAAGACGCTGAAATTACCCCAGCTATTTTGCTATGATGCAACAGCGTCGTTCTTTTAGACTTGTTGTTGCTAACCGACATTATGAGATTTCCGATGGGAAACTCATGGTTAGCAAGAATGGAGTTGCCGTATGACATTTATGTAGCTAAACTCAATTATGCATTATCTGCAGAGGATGATGAGTTTAGTTATACGTCCGTTTGAAATGTTTTACAGGGGAATACATATAAAGGAAATTGGTAAGTATGACGCGCTGAAAGCGGTCGAAATTAGGTGGAAATGTTGGTTGGATTTGTGGGTTGTTTCTCAAGTAGAATAGAGAAACCCCCACAGACACAAAAAATAATTGGAGAAAGTTTTCCATTATTGGACAAAACGGAAGACCGTTGGCAGTCAGAAGTGTTGTTAGATACCTTGGTATCTGGCTAGACCAATTCTTGTATTTCGATAAACACATAGCAACATCCCTCTCCAAAGCGAAAAGTGCCTATGCGATGGCGAGGAGATTATTTCGAAATCGCGTCCTGGATTCAAAAGTTAAGATCATATCATATACGTCACTTATACGACCCATACTGGTTTACGGTTGTCCTATATGGTTTAACGTCGCTCCTTACTATATGGAAAAATATAGATTATTCGAGAGACAATGTCTGCGTTCCTGTCTACAAATGTACAGAACGCCAGAATCACAGTACACGAAATATTATCGAAATGAAGACCTGTATAATAAAGCAGGTGTAAAAAGAATAGACAATTTCATAATCAAAGTAATTCGGCTCCATGTTGTAAGAGCAACATCTAGTGGAGACAATTTGATCTCGGGAGCCTTTTATCCCAACGATAGGTATCTGGAGAGCACTCTTCAAAGCGGCTTTGTTCCCCCAGAAGCATTTCTCTTATTGGATAATAGAGGTCTTATACAGGACAATTCGGGAATCCCTATTATCTACCACGTTTTCCGGAGAGCTAAGGACAAAAGAATTCCTCACAACTACAACATCGGCAACTCATCGGATCGTCTATGGTATAGTGCGGCGGTAGGAGAACGTGACAAATAAAATGAATGTGGTTTTCAACCAACCTTGTGGTGGCTAAATAAGGAAGAAAGGACTGCACGTCCCCATACTTATAACGCCTCATAGGCTAAACGGCATCGCCCTTCCGCCATCCGGCTTCTCCCTTCTTCATTCCGCTTCTACCATTTCCTTTTCCCAATCTTTATTCTTCTTTTTGTTCTTCCCACTCAATTCTCTTAATTTTAAATTGTAGTATAGCTGGCTAACAAAAAATAAAAAAAAGGGATATAACATATATATACAGACAAAAAAAATCAAAAACATTAAAATATTACTGGTTTCAAGTTTTTTATCTTTTTACTTGATTATTACAACTTACGGTATTAAAATAATAAAACTAATAAATAATTGAACACCGAAAGGTATACCTTAAAATTGTAACTAGAATAATTTAGAGTGCTCGTGCAGGGTCAGTAAATTAGATTAAGAACAATTATAGTTAAAATAGGCTTAGCATTTAGTCTAAAATTGTAAAAAAAAAAAATAAATTGTATATATCTTTTGCAAATAAATGCGTTTTCAATCAATCAATCAATCAGTAAATCGGTTGAATTCATTTTTCTCTTAGTTTTTCGCAAAAACGGGGTGATATGCTAAAACTCTCGCGTGAAATATTTGCCCTTGGATCATCCAATGATGCTGGCTTATCGATATACATAGATCAGACACATAAAGTAGCCCCAGAGGAAAATATTTACGAACCATCAAGTTGACTAGATCATTTCTCGAAATAATACGTCCGTCAACTTTTGACTTCAATCACTTGATTGTTTGACTGGAACCACACAGTCAAGTCTATATCGTCTAATTTCTTCCCAAAACTAGCAGCATAGTAACATAGAGGAAACACCTTCTTCATTCACCGTTACCGTGTTCTCAACATCGTTCAAAGGATTGCGCCGCACAGAACTTGTGGCCAAAAATATAAGACCTTGCAGTTGGGCTTTCATGAAATGTTGTACTTTTTCCAAAATTTTCTGACCAAAACCAACTTTTTGTGATCAGAATTTGTTGAAAATTTGTATATAGGGGTTTCTTGTGTCGATGATTTCGAAAATGCACTTTTTTCGAAATCCCAAATGAAGGACCGAAATGGTCAGAATTTCGTGATTCGTTAAAACCCCACACCAAACACATGTAATCAAATGCGTCTAATTAGGCGCTTCGGAATTGGATGTGAATCAAACGCGACTCTTTTGTTTGTTAACAAAGCTATTGAGGTAAACATGAGCCTCAGTGTTCAGGATGAATTTGAGATGAAAATTGGGGTACCTTTCGAATTCGAGAATTTCAGGTGTATTCCATGGTCGTCCGGCTTTAGTCATTGAATCCAAAAAGCTAGAATTGGATGTAGGTCAAGTTTCTTCCTTAAAGAATCTCACATTGAGGTTGAAGAGATCCTCAACTTCTGAGAAATCCATGGAATTTATTGATATGGGTCTTTTTCAACAATACGTGGTACGGCCGTAATATTCTCCACACCTCTGGTGTTTTGTGTCCTATTGAGACGGGAACACTATGTAGCGGGAGCGATAACTCGAACTTACTCGAACAGACGTCCTACAGTTCCTCTTGTGGAATATTATGTCGACCGAAAATTGTAGTTGATGCCTGCGAAGTTGATTCAACGAAATGTGAATTGTAATAATAAATTTTAATGAACTATAAATGTTGTAAGAGCATGTGCTGCTCCATGAGTATATGGCATAATTTCTCAATTTAAGTTGTTGTATAAATACTATGCAAGAACCAGGCATCATTAAGAAATCATTATTGGAAAATCGTTCTAATTGAAAAAGACAGTATTTGCATAAAAAGAATTTGACCCCGACCTATAGAAGATCAATAACATAAATTCTGAAGTCAGTAAAAGGGTGTTGTGTGAATGAGAAGACAAATTATGTTAATATTATATTAATATGAACTAAGTGGGTTTCGTGTGAATGAGACATAAGAAGGTAAATCATCTGAATTATGTTATACTAGCTAAAGGGGTTTTGTGGGAATGACATATAAGAAGCTAAATTATCTTAGTTATGTTATATGAACCTTTTCATTTGGAGTTTCACATATATGTAGCGCTAGAAATCAAGAAAAGCTTAGATTATGCTCGAATTAAAAAGAAAAAAATGTAGGTGGAACATGTGTTAAATGGAAATAATCATTTCCTACTTGTATTGAAGGGTTCCGGAGTATTGTCTGAAGATCAAAAGTTGACATTCGATTAATACCAAAACTTTTAGTGAGAAATAAATTGAGCTAATACTGATTATATTGTATTCGATTCAAATGAATAGTGAACCAAACAAAAATAATACACCTACTTATGGCAAACTAACCAAACCTCCTTTCCTCTGGGAGTTTGTACATTGAGTGGTAGTTCTCGATCCACGAAATGTTGGTAGAATTGCTACTATTCGTTGTTTTCTTGCTCATAAGCCCAACTACATCAATTGGTATTCAAACTTGTTATCGTTCATTTCACATCTTACAGCGTATATTTTATTATTTTATTAGAGCAAATACCTTATCATGGTAAATGGTCTTGTGCCGCCTAGCTGCAGCGAAAACGGTCATCTTGGGAATGGCTGTCTATATAGACCTGTGGGGGTTCTTGAAGCTCACCTGAAGTACTCCCCATATCTGCAACCCATATTTGCATCCCAATCACCAGCACCTGAAAGCATTTCCTCTTCCAAGGACATTAATCCATACAAGCATTACCTAAAATTCCTAAAAAGAATTGCATCTACAAGGGCATTTTCCCACGCATTAACGCATCGGAAACATTTTCCCAACGAAGAATTCTTTATGGAATAAACAGCATATCCCTGAAAGAAAACAATTCGGTTCACATATCATGTAACCATCCCAACCAGGGATAATGATCATTGCGTCGCCTATTCCCAGCTTCATCATGTGTACAACAAATCCCTTTTCATACACATTGGCTGGCGACCTTTTCTCCCAGCAATAAACAACCCAAGCAGCTGCATTCAATTAGCGCAATCGACGCTGAAGCCAATTTTCCTAACTCGCACCATGTGCAAACAAAAGAACGCTGTTCTTCCGTAGGCATTTTGGCGATACGATAAACAATCCATATCGTTTGTGGTATACCAAATGCAT
This sequence comes from Microdon myrmicae, assembly GCA_963931805.1. Classification (NCBI taxonomy): domain Eukaryota; kingdom Metazoa; phylum Arthropoda; class Insecta; order Diptera; family Syrphidae; genus Microdon; species Microdon myrmicae. The sequence goes on from OZ007496.1 coordinate 125,666,667, forward strand.
CTGCCATCTAATGAGTTACAACTTGTTTACTCAGTTGAACTCTCAGATCATGAATTCCCTTTGTCCTACATATTCCTGGATCCGTTTACCATTGACCTTCTCACATAAGCAAACACAAACCCAATTAGCATCCAATGAGATTCGGCTTGTTTGCTTAGCCGAACTCACATCTCATGGATGTACATTATGCCCTTTCTTTGTTTTAAATTCGTTCTCATGGTTTCGTCCCACGAATGAACCAATGTACACACTTACGTGTGTACCACCATGATTCTTATTACGAGATCTGGTTTTCTGTTCCACAGACGGAGACTTTACGTCTCTCTTGTGGTAAGTAAAAACATATCCTTAGCGGAGAGGATATTCACCACCACCGAATCGAGGGTGAATCAAGATCCAGACTCCAACCCTCGATTGAGTTTTAATCCACCCGCCAGTGCGACCGCACTTCATCATCGCCGTTTTCTTTCAATCCCAGTAGCATGCGCTCGGGGGTGAACACATCCCCGGAGTCAAGATTCGCGAGTCGTAGTCAAAGTCGAAGTGTGTGCTGTTTATTTTTTTTTATTTACCCTTATCGTGTGTGCTTCGATTCCGGTGCTATAATCGCACTTAATTAGTGTACACTAAACGCATGCTATACCCGCATCAGCTTAAATAAAGATAGCAAAGCCCGAAAGTGAACCTTAATTCGACAATAAAAAGGAATAACTAAATCCGTGTGTTTTATTTCTCCTGTGTTTGACGCTTCCGCTTGGTGAACATTTTCCCTGCTGTGGAATTCGTGTGCTTGATGTTTTCTTCTTCCCTTGGTGCTCATTCGGTTAATGGCGGAACCGATGAACTAATAGTGACGTTTGGAGGACGAATTAGAACCTCGTGTCGTACGCCGGCACTACGACCTCGTTCCCCACAGACTTTTTGGGTCAATAAAACTTGTGTTATGGTAATGACCATCTAGCACTTGGCAAAGTAGTTGGGTCAAAACTATTGATACACGGGTTCATCTAAGAATTCTGACTTTGTCGTGCCAGAAAATTGATTATGGAATGTTTTAGCATTAAATCGCTTATGCGATGTTTGAGCATTAAATTGCTTATGCAATGCTAGTAAATTACTGACGCTAGAAACGATGAAAGAGGTATTAAGGCATATAAATAGGTTAATGTCTAGCTCATCTCGAAAGTGATCCCATCATCCCCCCGTCCAAGTAGTTAGAGAACATCCCAACTAACCCTGTAAACACTATATTTAGATACCTCTCCCCTTCTTTTTCAGATATCTTGAGACCGAGCCCAAAATCCTCACGTACGTGGGTGATTCTAGTTATCGCAAGATGACCAGAAGCCAGAGACAAGATGGACACATTTGTCCTTATCTCATCTAAATCGGCCTCCCACTACTCCCATCTCGAAAGTGATACTGATAAGGAGATTCTGCTATGTGTCTCATTCGTAGGCCTGTCCAACTTTTCGCAAATGATTTAAGTATACACTTTCGTAAAATTTAGAAATTTTACAGACTCTAGACAAAATTTTAAGAGGTGTGACCTTATTTTAGGGTTCATATCTCTTCAACCCATAGAACCTATTAGATATTTAACATATATAGGTTCCGATGTCGACTGCCCAACGACTCTTTTCTGGTACAACGAAAACCCATGTCGGACTACAGCTTTTAACTGGAAAATATTTGAAATGATGGGATGCATTGAATTGGCTAAGAATTTCGGATCCGCTTAAATTAAAAGTCTCACACTAAATGCAATAAATCAATTCTTGGAACATCCCTCTTAAGCGTAATAAATCGGACTGATTTTTGAAAACATACAATATATTGTTGAAAAATTGTCATTTACAATATCATCATTCAAAAATGATCATGGTCAAAGGGCAAAAGTCAGCACAGTCCACATTATATGTTTATCTGTACCAGAAAATTAACATATTTGATGAGATTCAAGTGTATTTTGAGTCCTTTTCAAGAAACACACCAAATAATTCATGTTTACTGTCAACAACTAAAATTAAGTGTGTTTTGAATCCTTTTCAAGAAACACACCAAATAATTCATGTTTACAACTAGAAATAATGGGTGAGTTGGCGGAAGGGATAGACATGCGTGCGGTTGCGTGAGTTCAACTCACGAATATATTTCTTCTTGGAAAATTGGCAAGTTATGGAACCTAGAATAAATTTCAGAAGATCTTAAATTTACACATCAATAATCAAACATGTCTTTAATGGGTAAAGCTGGAAAAGTTAAGGGAAAGGCAACTGTGTTAGATTACATTTTCCGGTGTTGGAAGAGCATCTTCTTCCTTTAATAACTCTAACAGAGGACGAAGATGTCATATTTCAACAGGACACCCCGCTATCCCTACAGCACGAACAATAACAGCGTGATTTCAAGAGCATGGAAATAAACTTTTACGGTGGCCAGTTTTAAGACCAGACTTAAACTCCATTGAGATCCTGTTTGGGATCCTGGCAAGAGCGGTTTACGATCAGGTAAAGCTAGAAATTCAAAACGTGGAACAACTCAAAGAAAGAATCATTGAAGCATGGAGTAATATACCGGACAACACTTTAAACAATCTTATTTCCAGTCTACCACGCAGATTGTTAACTATTATAAGAAATAACGGATAAAGCATTCCATATTAAATAAATTATTATACAAAAAATTAAAATATAAATTACTTAAGTTTATATTTTTTCACATTTTTGTTTTTTTTAGAAAATTAATTACCATTCCTGGTAAAAAAAAGGTATTAAGCCATTAAAGGGTGTTCCCAGAGTTGGTGTCAGTTGACAATATTTTGTCACAAAAAGTTTATTACTCATTCCAAGGAAAGTGAACATTTATGTTGGGGTCTATAATTTTTTACAGCACTGTAATATATGTATCGTGTTTTGCAGAAAGATACAGACGTTGGTGCAAATGTTTTCGTAATTGGAGCTACTGGATGATTTGGAACTGATGGAATGTCAAGCAGTTGGAGTATTAGAGTTGGCAGATAAACCCGTAAACAATAAAACGACTAGAATAATTATAGTAGTAATGAGACAATAAAGAAACGAGTAATAATTCTAGGATAGCCACGGTTGGCGATTAGATGAGGGGTTTAACAAATTGTCGTCCAGCATTATCATCATTATCATCGCACACGGGGGTATTCAAGATGCACACACCTATGTTGCCCAAAAATATTAAGAAAATCTGTTTAAGCACTAAAGATATTTTTTTCATTCGTTTTTTGTTGTTGTAATAATTAGTTTAGTTTAGTTTTTTGTAATAATATTTAAGATATCTGGGATCAATATGCATAAAGTAGTCTCCAATTTTAGTGGATGAGTGGTCATAGACTTACGGGGAATAACCGATTCAGGCATTGGAGGCACATACGCCTAAAATTAACTTGGGGGACTAATCTCACTGATGCTAGTCGTTAGTAGACCATTGTAACTAAAACTGCCTTTTAACCATAATGGATTGTTCTTCATTGCTTGGAGGGAGTCGCGAAGTTAGTTATATAGGACTACATTTCTGCTACTGGGTTTTCAGCAGATCATTCGGTAGACTGTATAATAATTCATTAGTGGGAACAATAGTTGGTTTTTAACGTTAACATAGGAGCATTTATCGGTTGACTGTGACTGGAATACTTGGAGCAATATGCCTAAATTTGGTATTTAATTCGAACGCATTAACATTGATTTCCTAACGACCAATATACATGTGACCAATTTAGCTTATCATCATCATCATCGTAGGCACTACAACCGGGATCCGGTCTTGGCCTTATTTTACAAGCCTGTGTCTTGTTAAATTTTCCAGAATAATTTGTTTTTCCGGGCAAGGTTATTACCAGGTGTACCGGTCTGAACTGAGCCTCAAGATACAAATGTATCCATAGGGAACGTTTGTTGTGAACGAGCCCATATATTTTTTTTATTTGGTTGCTATGACATCTGTCAAACATATTAAGTATGCATCAAGTCATTGTACAAACAACATCATTTTTTTTAATCCTGTTAAAAATGTCGAAATTTGTTCCAGAAAATGCTGATTTGCGGAAAGCATTAATTTTTTGTTTTCATTTGAAGAAAGGTTCGCATCGAATGCTTGTCGAGGCTTATGGTGATCATGCTCTATCGGAAGCAACATGCAAAATATGTTTTAAGCGGTTCAGAGATAATGATTTTGATGTGTGAAATGAAGAACGTGGAAGACCAACAAAAAAGTTTGAAGTCGCCGAATTGCAAGCTATTTTGGATCAAGATGACACTTTGAGCCAAAAACAAATGCTACAAATGTTAAATGTTGCACAACAAACAATTTGACCGTTTAAAAGCTATGGGAAAGATCCAAAAGTGTGGAAACCGGGTGCCACGTGAATTGAATGACAGGCAGATGGAAAAGCGAAACGCCACATGTGAAACGTTGCTTCTACGACACGGAAGGAAGTCAGTATTTCATCGAATTGTGACTGGTGATGAAAAATGGATTTATTTTAAAAATCCTAAACGCAAAAAATCATGGGTACATCCAGGAGAAGCGTCAACATCGACTGCAAAGCCCGATCGGTTCGGAAAAAAGACAATGCTCTGTGTTTGGTGGGACCAGAAGAGGGTGGTGTATCACGAACTTCTAAAACCTGGCGAAACTGTTAATGCGCAACGCTACTGACAACAAATGATCAATTTGAACCACGTATTGATCGAAAAACGTCCAGAATGGGCCACAAGACACGGAAACGTAATTTTGTTGTATGGTAATACTCCGAGTCATACAGCAAAACCCCTCAAAGAAACAATAAAAGCTCTCGGCTGGGAAGTGTTACCCCATTCGCCGTATTCACTAGGCTTGACTCCTTCCGACTACCATTTGTTTACATCGATGGGACACGCATTGGCTGAACAGCATTTCAATTCCTACGAAGAAGTCGAAAATCGGGTCTCCGAATGTTTTGCTCAAAAGACGGTTTTATTGGCGTGGTATCCACAAATTGGCAGAAAGGCGGTCGAAATGTGTAGAAAGCAATGGCCAATACTTCGTATAAAATGTTTTTTACTTTCCCAAAACACCTTTTTTTACCTTTAAAAAAAAACCCCACACTTCACACCGGTACACATGGTAGCCTTGTGCCTTTAGCTTATACAGGTCTTTGATTTTAATGGACCGGGAGTGAACTATTGATACAGATATAAGTGAAATTGGTCTTTAATTATAAAATGCTGCGAGTACACCATTGGGACAAATATATGTGATTCTGGTCTTTAATGGGTCGATAGTATATTGTTGGGACAAATGTTGATTCTGATTTTTAATCATAATAGGCCAGGAGTATACTACAACTATATGTGTTTATAGTCTTTAATTTTAATGAATCAAAAGTATACTTAAAGAATCAAGTAAAACAGTCCTGGGTGGAATAAATGGACAAATAAATACGCGACTGGTGTTAAATCCAAATGAAACGGCAATATTCTCTTGGGACATATATTTGTAAACCCAGTTTTTAATCAAATAGACCAGGATTTGTTTTCGCAGACGAACATGGGTTGTAAAAATATGAGACACGTAAGACCTACATTTTTGATTCTGTCAGATTCATCATCATAATCATCATCCGCACTACAACCGGGAACCAGTCTTGGCCTTATTTAACAAGTCTGAGGCTTGGTAAATGTTCCATAATCTTTTGTTTTTTCGGACAAGGTTATTAGCCTTGCGCCACCTGCAGATTCAACATTTCATTAATATTAGTGAATGGGAAGTAAACTCTTGCGAAACAAGTGTCGTGTGGATCTGCAGTCATCGGGGAGTAAAAGCTTGCAACACTGGGATGAATATTTCTGTTAAAGAGATCATTATTTCTATTATAATATCAGGTTTTCCCATAGGGAATTGACAACTTTGAATTTAATTTGTGCACGCACCCTTTCACTAATCATCGAACTGTCACTGTCAATTTATTCAGTAAACTCAACATTTTCATCATTATTATGTACACGAACGAACAACGTCTGCAAATTATAAAAATTTACTACCGAAAAAAAGTTGTCAAATCCCTATTGGAAAACTCTTTACTATAGTGTTTTTGCGATAAGATGAAAAACGTGATTTGAAAAGTTTAGAACCAAAATATTAAAATGTCAGACTACGGCCGCGTGCACTTGAGGATCTATTTTTTCACTGCATAAGCTGTGGAGTATTACATTTAATATTCTGGTATAGGGCTCTGATTTGTTTTTTTTTTTTTTAGATTCTTTTTTGTGCTATGTTCTTCGCCATGATTGCCTGTTTGTGTGCCTTAGAATCACCAGATTACTCCTTCCCTAGTAACTAAGCTACAGTCACTTTTGTATGAGGAACAGTGGAGCAGGCGGCAGGATGACGGAGGCATAGTGAGCCGTGCGGAGTAGGCAGATTGAGTCGGTCCTCAGTAAGAAAGTGATGATGAAACGTTCTGCTTTACTATGGGAAGGAGTTTTGTTGTGTTTATATTTTACGTCGGGTTCACCAAATATAGCGTTTTGCGATGAAGTGAAGAGCATGATTCGAATCTACGCCATGAAAAATTTAGAACGAAACCACGTCCACATCATAACACGACCGCGAGAATGTATGTTTTTGTTACTGAAGATACTATAAACTTTCTGGTATACAGCTCTGTTGATTTGTTTTTTCAATTTTTTTTATGTGCTGTGTTTTTCATTATGGTGGTGTGTTCGTGTGTGTCACTTGGAATCACCACATATGAAATTTTTGGTACAAAAGAACTTTAAGGAAAAATATTTTGCTAGCATTCAGTAAGGTATTATAAAAAATATATTTTTAACTCATTGGAAAGGTGACAATGACGATAAAAAACAGCCATACACATTACGAGCTCAATATGACTAAACAAGGATGGAAATTTCATTTAGTTTTCTAAATACTAATTGTCATAGGTAAAGTCATCATCATCATTGGCACTACAACCGGGAACCGGTCTTGGCCTTATTTACCAAGTCCCGAGCTTGTTAAATTTTCCATAATGATTTGTTTTTTTTTCCGGGCAAGGTCATTTAGTCATGCGCCAGAGGCTCCCCGACGGGGAATCGAACCCCGGTTTCCCGCGTGACAGGCGGGTATACTAACCACTAATACCATCGAGGAGCTGTCATAGGTAAGTCGGTCAGTCTATTAAAAGCACATATGAATCGCTTTCGCCATTTATTAGTTTTCCAAATACTAATTGTTATAAGTAAGTTGATCAGTCTATTAAAAAGCACATATGAATCGCTTTTGCCTTATTGTTTGGCTTAATTCAGTTAAGTCCGAGAAAGTTAAAAGAAACGCAAACATGTATACATAAAATTGAACCGACAATGACGAAACAAATGACAGTGCAGTAAATGCATTGACGCTGATGTATTTGGAGCAACATGGGTAAATTACTACTTGTAGAAATCTATAAAGTAGAAAACCAATGATTTATAAAAATGTTGGCTTCAACGATTCATTCTTTCGTCGATGAAGAACAAATACATCAGAGATTTAAGATGGTAAAATGTGCTCTTAATCTTAAAGAATAACACTTTCGCTGAAGCAGAGTTAACTGTTGGCGTCCATGGCGTCATTTGCTTTAAATGAACCTTTAATCACATTAGGTGAGCATTCAGGTGGTGAGGAGTAAAATTAGGCATATAATGAACGTATGACGTATATGTGTCTTTAACATTAAACGAACCGAGAGGGACCAAATGACCCTTTTCAACATTCACTTTATTCATGGGTCAGAAGTAATCTATTGACAGAAAGTGGGATATTTGGGACAAAAAGCCTCAGAACTAGTTTTAACTCCTAATAATGATGGTTTATATGTTAAGGGAGAGTAAATAGACTATCGTTGTCACCTTGGACCAAACCAACTAAAATTTTTCTCTAATCGCACCTGATCAGAATTTTTATAAAATAAATAAATCATTATTATATGTTTATATCACTTGTACTAAGCGAAATAAAATGAGAGTCCTTTAAATTCATTCATCCACTTCATTGATTCATTCTTTCATTAATAATTAATAAATGGGGTGGTTGTCCCACTAAACGAATCATAAAAGGACGGACATTAAAAATTAGTTATGTTAACGGGAAGTAGAAGGATTTTGTGGAATGCACGCAACATCGTCTGAGTCCGACATAATTGAAACTGTTTAATATTAATGGGTAGACATCCTCCTGTTGACGGAGAGCGGAAATCTGGGATTAATGTACCTTAAAATTATTTTTAATGGGGTAGGGTTACATGGTGTATCAAAATTTTTTTTCGAATTGCTTTGGCACTAATGATGCAATATGTACCAATTTCGTTACATTAGAGACGCATCGAGCACTTAACTTGTACAGAAGGATACAAAAGTTTGGGTGGATTTTTCCCATAATAGAAAAATAACGGACGTATCGAGATAGGTTGTCGAAAACTGAGCCAAACGTGGAGAGCATGCGTCAGTCTCGATCTCTCCGTTGGCAAAAGGATCAGTCTTCAGATTTAATGTTATCAAAGCCCTCTATAAACATTATTGTAAGATCGTTAGCAATGAATCTTTTGGTGCAGAATAGAAATTTCAGAATATAACTTAAGGGAGCGATCGTTATCCGATATTCTTGGATGTACCAGAAATGCGGAACATAAATATTCGGAAAATGTTAATCTTCGAAAACTTGTGTTGAAATCGAACTCATATCGAGATCAACGTCATTTGAGAGTCGAGGTCAAAGATTCAACTTCCCAAGGTCTATGGAACTGATGAATCAGCAGTTCTTGTCAGTGGCTATTATTGGAAATATTACATGATGATGATATTCCATTGTATTACTAAATGAGATCAAGTGGAAAAGTTAGTGGTCGAACCCACACCCATCCGAGCCGTTTATTTCATGGGATAGCCATAAAAGATCGATATTTTAATATGAACCTTGTTAGGTCCACCATAAATTGGAAATGGAATGCCGACCCAATTGAATCCATATCGAATATTCGTAGTTAACAATGACATACAAGTTTCACGTTTGCTACATGGACGGCGTTTTAAATTTAAAGTTTTATCGTTTCGTATACTTACATCTACAATCGGTGTCTGGGCGATGTATCTGGCATCGGTACATGTTAACAAATGACCCAAACTCACAAGAACTGTGAGCAAGGATATTTTATAATCCGTCATGTTGCCTTGGACGACTTATATATAAAATCTTTATTAATCGCCTATCTTAATTAATATTCAATCTTATGTAAATGCCTAATGTTAAATTAAATATTATATTATATCACTATCCACAATCACATTCTACAGGACTCGATTAAATGTCGGAGTTGTATCTATTTGTATCACAATACTTATTTATATCGTTTATAACGTTGCACTCGGAGTTGAGGGAGAAGTGTACTGTCCACTCCAAGAAGAACTTTGATTATATTGTTTTTCGAATGTATGACCGAGATTTAATTACGAAAATCAGACCAAGTTTGAACTTTAAATCGTGCTTTCTTCAATGTTTTTTAACGCAAACTCTTAGTAGTACCGTCCGTCTGAATAGATAACAATTACTTTTCACACGAACATGACCAACGGCGATAAAACTTTTCGATGTTGTTTATTTCGTTTTTCCATTTTAAAAAATAGTGCGGTCGCCTAAAATTAAAAGAATTTCTGTTGTTCCGATATACCACCGTGGGTTTATGAGATGGAGAACAATGGGTAGATTTTTATTAAAGACGATAGATGTGCAGCTGCAGTGACATTCTTGCGATGTGCTTTTCGGGCACATGAATTATCGAGGTGTTTAATGGAGTGGCACATGATAAAATTTTGATTTTGCGGTTGCAATGCGTGACTTTACACCATGGCGCTTTAAGAGTTTTAAGGTTGTGATTGTTGTTTTCGAAGTGGAATTTCGTTTTAAGTTTTTGGTTTGATTAATCATCATGAGGAAGTTGAATGGATGTTAAGTGAATTCTACGGAATTATTGTAAATATTCTTTATTGTTGCCGAGTTCAATGGACTCTATATGTTTAATAGTTCACGTGGAAGATAGCATTGTCTGGCATGAGAAGAGATTAAGTTTAATAGTGAGTTTTTAGACTTGGCTACATTTACCGCACAACGATCATTTTATCTAACATGGTCTTGTTGAAGACACGTGGTAACAAATATATCATGATAAAATCATACGAAACTTTGTCAAATTGGTTCATAATTCTTTAGTTACCGAAGAATACCGAAAATTGTGGAAAAACATCGCCAAGAGGACTGTCACTGTGTTATATATGATAGGGATCTCATGATCTCACGATCCCATGATCCCATGACCACATTATCTAGTCCCTTGAATTTCATAGTAGAAAGACGTTTCGGTAGATAGTTATGTAATTTATGTAATATGTACATTGTGATATATAGTCAAATATTGTAAACAATCTTGAATCCTGACTTATAGACCTTACTTTAATTTCCCTGATGTGCTTGTTATATATTTGAGTTCCATTTTATCCTTCGTAGTGCCTCGTGTAGATCCCCCTCACGTGACTAAGTAATGTGTCTGGTAATGTGGTCAATTAACATAAAAAGCTGTTCATCATATGATACGAATGATGAACAACTTAAATGATTAAATTTCAACCATTGAGGGTGTTTCTTTTGGTAATACTTAAGTTGACATAGTTCAGTAGTTGTAAAATTTGGGTTTTGTCTTACACTGACTGCTATATTTATTATTTCTTTTTAGCATATCATTTAACATTACATATGAATAAAGTTAACAAAATAAGAGTCTAGCAGATGAAACTATTGTTCTGTATCTATTGTATAAAACACTTGAAAATCCTATCCGCGACAATATTGACAATAGCCGGCGCCCACTAGCTGGGACTGTACTGGATTGCTTTCAAACCTTAAATCCAGCTGTACACGTTCAGTGGTGGGAAAAGCCCTGAGGCTCTGTACGCCCCTATGCTTCCACAGCAAAAGAAAAATAAGGCCTGGTTTTGCTGTGGGCGAGGGTTAATACACAAAAAAAAAAAAAAAAAAAAAAAAAAAAAAAAAAAAAAAAAATATATATATATATATATATATATATATATATATATATATATATATATATATATATATAATAAAAAAACCTGAAAAATTAATTATTTAACAGCCTTATACAAGCGACCAGCCGTGAATCCAGCGGGGCAGCCGAAAAAAAAGGTTTTTTTAAATAAAGACATCAAAAGGAATTATTTTTCTTCTTTTCCTTTATTTTAAATTTACTTTTTTATTTATTCATTTTCTTTTTTAATTTTGGAATAATATAATTGTTGTTTGTATTTATTTACGGCTTTTAAATTTTTTTTTATTATTAGCCATATTGCTATCTTATGTTGTTGTTCGCCCCTTTTATTTTATTTTTCTTTTAAATTTTGTTTCGTTCCATTTCTTCGCGTTTTCGCCGCTGCAGGTGGTTTTGCTTTTTCAAAAATTTTTTTTTCAGTGGTTCACTTTTCTCTTTTTTCCTTGCGGTCTCGCATTCGCGTTTTCGTGTTTACATTGTTTGGCGATTGACGAAGTCCCCTACCTCGGTTATATTTCCTTTTTGGGGTTTTCTCGTGTGGGTCGTTCCCTTTCGTTTGCCCAAAGGACTGACTGACGAGTAGTGTGAAGATAGCTTAAAGAGGATGAGATTGTGGGAGATTTTGTCAAAAGCCTTGTCGAATTAGGTGGGGATTACGTCGACTTCGCTGCTGTTCTCAAGAGCAAGGAGGGCGTGGGGAGAGATAACCACTAGAATGCCCGTGGTAGACCTGCTGTGAGGAAACCAAGCTGGTAGGGCGAGATGAAGGATTTGCAGCGAAACATAGCGCTTCGTATAGAACGACCTTGAACAGTTTCGGAATGGGCGAAAGTTTGGTGATGTGACAAGGATTAGATATAGCGTTTTTGGGTCCGCTTTTGTGTGATTTGAAAATTTGTGGGAATTCACCTTGTGAAAGGAATAGATGGAAGATCATTGAGAGCGGGACAGAAAGAGGAGAGACACACTTTTATAAAAGGAAAGCAGGGGGCCCACCGGAGCCGGGGTTGAACTCGTCTTTAGGTCTTTCTAGATGTTGTTGGATATGTTGAAAGACAAAGAGGCCTGGGGACGATTCGGGTAGACCTTTGAAGAAAGACTTGTGGCGGTGCCGCCAAACCCCACGGTACACTTACCTAAGAACCGCCATTACCTCATCCCAAGACTCATACGTTTTCGCCAATGCAATCGCATTAGGCGGGGGGATGGGTGCGAACATACAGGGCAAAGTCTCTGATTGCCTTCAACCCGGCGAAGGCCAGGACGATCCTTGTCCCTGTTCAATCCAAGTTGACATGCAGTCTCCACGTGACACCCCTGGATAGCTACTTTGACACCCGCCAAGTAGTGAACCAATGCATGCAGCGACATCCTGAGAAAGGTTGGCGCAAGGCTAATAACCAGGCCCGTAAAAATGAATTATTATGGCAAATTTAACAAGCCTCGGATATGGACCGGATACACGACGACGACCACGGAAACGAAAACAGCTAAACGATTTAAGGATTTTTTCATGGAACATACGCTCACTATACAGAGCTCGAGCTGCACAGCAACTAGCCGATGCCCTGTCCGAATATAAGGCTGACATAACAGAATTACAAGAAATAAGATGGACGGGGAGTGGTGTTTTTCAAAGAAAAGAGTATGACATTTATTACAGCTGTCACGCAAAACACCATGTGCTGGGGGTAGGCTTTCTAGTCAGCCAAAAACTGAAGCCTGCCATCATCGGCTTTAATGCAATAAATGAAAGGCTATGCACTCTACGCGTGCGGGGCAAATTTAAGAACATAAGCCTCATAAACGTTCACGGACCTACAGAGGAGTCCCCTGACGACGAAAAAGAAGAATACTATGAGAACGTCGAACGGGACCTCAATGCCTGCCCAAGATACGATGTGAAAATCGATCTTGGGGATTTGAATGCGAAAATAGGTCGGGAGCCGGTTTTCAGGCACTACGCAGGTTCCCATAGTTTGCATGAGAACACTAATGACAATGGACTACGAGTCATCGAACTGGCAGCATCGAAAAACTTGGTCGTTGCGAGTATCAGGTTTCCGCGTAAAGATATCCACAAAGCCACCTGGGTATCACCTGATGGAGCCACTCGCAACCAAATTGACCACGTGTTGATAGATCGCCGCCACTCTTCGAGCCTGATGACGGTACGAACGTACCGAGGTGCCAACGTCGACTCGGATCACTATCTTGTTGGTACAGTTTTCCGAGCGAGGATTGCCTTACGGAGACGTATTGCATCCACGGATCAGGTTCGAATCAACACGGCTGCCTTACGCAATGAGAACACCAGCAACACCTTTGGTCATGCGTTAAGACTCGCCCTCGAAGAGCTCGACGGAGGGAGAGTAAGTCCTGGGGCCAGAATGCCGGGCGTAGAAGAGAAATGGACACGCCTTAAGAATACTGTCATTAGTACTGCCAACTCCATCTTAGACAGTAGTCGTAGAGATCGGAGCGACTGGTTTGGTGATGAGTGCAAACTAGCGACTGAATGTAAGAATGCTGCATACCGGGCAATGCAGCAGTCTCATAGGACGCGGGTACGCGAGGAGAAATACAAAGAGCTCAGAAGAACTGAAAAAAGACTTCACAGACAAAAGAAAAGTGCCTGGGAAAAAAATCTTGTCTGTGAAATAGAGAAAAGTAGAGAGCGAGGTCCGCACCAGGCGCGGAAGTTCTACCAAATAATCCGCAGTATGACGCGGTACACACCACGCTGCACTTACTGCAAGGATAAAGAGGGTAATCTGATCACCGATCCTGAAGGCATTCTGGAGCGATGGGAAGTGCACTTTCATGAATTACTAAATGGTCAGCTCACAGAAGAATTGGAGGCTCCACCAATGCAAGACCAGGACCAAATGCTGCCGCCACCAAGCATTGAGGAAACACTAAAAGCCATTAGACAGCTAAAATCAAATAAAGCCCCTGGAGCTGATGGCATACCAGCTGAGCTGATCAAACAAGGAGGGACAGCGTTACATCACGCAATTCACGAGATCGTGGTGCACGTATGGGAGCAAGAGGAGATGCCGGAAGATTGGCGTCGTGGTATAATTTGCCCCATACATAAGAAGGGAGATATCACACTGTGCAGCAACTATAGGGGTATAACATTGCTGAGTACCGCCTATAAGATACTCTCCACTATCCTACAAGACCGGATATCCCCATACGCTAAAGCCATCATTGGTCAATATCAGTGTGGCTTCATCCCAGGCAAATCAGCAATTGATCAGATATTCACCCTTAGGCAGGCGATGGAAAAATGTCTGGAATTTAAGATTCCACTATATCATCTGTTTATAGACTTCAAGGCCGCCTACGACAGCATAGCCAGGGTAGAACTATATAATGCCATGAGAGAATTCGGCATTCCAAATAAATTGATACGACTTTGTAGGTTGACCATGACCAACGTAATTAGTCAAGTAAAAGTAGCGGGATTGCTGTCCAAACCAATAAACATCTATAATGGACTCCGACAAGGGGACGGTCTGGCCTGCCTCCTCTTCAACCTGGCGTTGGAGAAAGCAATCCGTGACTCTGGCGTTACAACTAGAGGGACTATTGTCACCAAGTCCAGCCAGATACTTGCCTACGCAGATGACATCGACATCATCGGTAGAACCGAATCGGCGGTACAGGAATCCTTCACCCAGATCGAGCAGGCGGCACAAAAACTGGGACTGCGCATTAATGAGGGAAAAACCAAGTACATGGTGGCAACTTCTGCGAAGAGAAGACCTAACGTTGGTCAAACTATCGGGGTAGTGGAGCACGAATTTGAAGTAGTGCAATCCTTTAACTACCTTGGGTCAATAGTATCAGCCGATAACAATATGGAAGAAGAAATACGCGAACGGCTGATTAAATCTAACAAAGCCTACTTTGGTCTATCAAGTCTCTTTAAATCCCGAAATTTATCCAGAACATCCAAGCTACTACTGTACAAGACCATGGTCTTACCAGTACTCATGTATGAATCTGAGACCTCGGTGCTTAATAGAAGGCACTCTGAACTCTTAGCCGCGTTCGAGAGGAAGGTCTTAAGGAGAATTGTTGACCCCGTATGTGAGGGAGGACGATTCCGGAGACGCTACAACCATGAGTTGTACGCAATCTACCTTGAAGCTCATATTGTAAGAAAAATCAAGCTCGGTAGACTCCGGTGGGCGGGACACCTAGCTCGAATGAGCGAAGAGGACCCTGCCCGGAAAGTCCTTTGTGGCAGGATGTATGGAAGGAGACAGCGCGACAGACCTTGTCTGCGATGGAGGGATGGCGTAGACCAGGACGCCCAGAGCCTGGGAGTGCTAAACTGGATGACATCGGCTCGAATTCGGGACCGGTGGAGAGATTTGTTAAATAAGGCCAAGACCGGATCCCGGTTGTAGTGCCGATGATGATGATGATGAACAGCATTAGGCACCTGAAAATGCTTCACGCATTAAAGAGATCAAATCTATGATATTTAAGTCCCTGTAAAGAAAACTTACCTTTCATGCATTCTCTCTGCATACCAATTCTCTGTAAGATTTCTTTATTAGCTTATCAGGAA
Source organism: Microdon myrmicae (assembly GCA_963931805.1). Classification (NCBI taxonomy): domain Eukaryota; kingdom Metazoa; phylum Arthropoda; class Insecta; order Diptera; family Syrphidae; genus Microdon; species Microdon myrmicae. The sequence continues at coordinate 125,682,365 of OZ007496.1, forward strand.
TTCCAAACCAATTTCGGCATCTATATTGCCAGACAAATTTTCCTAGACGAATTCCTTTAAACAAAAGTATTTGGTTTACATATAATGTAACCATCATAACAGGGACCATACACATTGCGTCGCCTATTTCCCGTCCTCACCAAGTCTATCATAAATCACCTGTTACTTTGCCAGTTGTGGTTCGCCAACTGGGAATAGCCAATTGAGATCCAGATTCGCTTCTCTCTCGTCCAAATCCAGCATCCACCAATGATACTTTGCCAGTTGTGGTTCGCCAACTGGGAATAGCCAATTGAGATCCAGATTCGCTTCTCTCTCGTCCAAATCCAGCATCCACCAATGATACTTCGCCAGTTGTGGTTCGCCAACTGGGAATAGCCAATTGAGATCTAAATTCGCTTCTCTCTCTCGGACCAGAAACTTTGTACGTCGTAATCTTCGTTGCTCCCACAAAAACGCCAGCAACAGAATTAGACACAAATCAAAAAGGTGGCAAAGTTAAGGTATTTTTGGTTTCTTTATTTTTCACTGTGTAATTTAATCAATTCAACAATTCAATTAAGCTCTAACTGCCACTTGGATCTGCGACCACCAGCTGCAAATCTAACAAGAACCTTTACAACATGCCTGCGCCTTCTTATATGCTGTCTTGCATTAACCTTGAACGGTTCTCCTCTTTGGCCGTTGGGATCATCAGATCTCGACCAACAAAAGCACCGTATCAAAAAAAGGAATTACCGTAGAACAAAATAAACTGTTCTATGGAACCAGCGCTTTTTCCAGTCACCGTTGATCCAGTGATCACCCCACTTTGAGTGCACTGGAATGTGAGTGCAAACCATTTAGCACAGATGACAACCTATGGTGCGATCTCCTGTGCATACCTTTAGGTAGTAATCTACATACTTCGTGGTGGGTTTCGTCTGTCTCTGCACGAGATGATTATCCTGGAGTCGTTGTCCATCCACCGATCAAGGTAGTCGGTCCTCCATCACCGCTACCCGTAGCCCTGTGAGTATGCGTACGTATCAGAGTCGAGTTTCGTTTACACACCCCGATACAAATTAGGTGCATGCGCGTGTGCCCTTCTCCGTGCTAATTAAAGCCTTTCTTCTACACAAGTCTTCCGTTAAATGTGCTTCCTTCAGAAGTAACCAATCCTTAAACAGTGTCGTGAACTTAGCAACGTGAATAACAATATATTAAAATAATAATTACAAATTAATTATGAACAGTAAAGTCGTAAGACCCGGTGTTACTTAAGAACAATAGCAAAGGAAATAATAAAAGCAATAATAAAGAACATTCACTACCATGGGCTCAAACAGTGACTTTTATTTTCTTCTTGCGGACGGTGTGCTGTGGAGGTGTACTTGTTTTGTTTTTCCGGTGGACAGTGTACGGTGGAACATTTAGAGGAAGTTGTGAGGACAAGGTAGAACTCTCGCCCGTGCGGCGTCGTGACCTCGTACCCCTACAGAGTGGTTAGGCTCAAGGGTGTTGTCCGCGAAGGAATGTTTAAAGAAAGAAGCTTTTATGTTATTTTTCATCACACACAACAAACATTTTAACAAAAACACTCTTTGTTTTTTTTTTATATATTATTTAATTAAAGCTAAATTTTATTAATAAATTACACTGATGAGGTATCAGTCACTTATAAACTCATCCATTGCTTCAGTCACATATATTTGCCGGTCTCGATACTTAATTTATAAATGGTTGTCCATTGAAATCTTTTTTTTAAGTGTAACACTTGGCTTTCTTCAGTAAAAACTCTTCAGAGTGTTACTTACCAAGACCACCCACCCAAACATTCATACCGGGCGAAGCCCCACTCAATTTCGGATCACATAAGGTGAATCCCCTGCAGATTGATTAATGTACCAATCCGCTAAGAAAAATTCTCTACCGACATCGCTAGAGAATAAAACCATAGAGTCCAGAAGTACATCTTAGAACAAAACTCAATGGCGGCACCGTTTCTTTTAATCCATTGTAAGGATACGTTTCCTAAACGGAACAAAGAGCGATGCATGTGAATAGGATAGCTGGACAACAATAGCATTTAGATGTACAAAATATCTTTGGCACCGTTGTCCATTAAAATGTAAGTACCAAAAACACCCGCGCTAAATATCAATCATAAACATTACTAAAAAACCCAAGTAATGTTGAATGGCCTATGGAAATTGTCGATCCTAGGAAAATTACCGAACGATCAAACAAAAGACCGCTGGCTCACAATAGATATCCGGATACAAAGGATTTTATGTGAGGTTAGCGAGGAAGAGAAAAAACGAAAATAACACGTGCCTTTGGTTAACGTAGAAAAAAGGTTACCTTCGATCGAACGATCGCAATCGAGTCCGAGTTGGTTCGGGATTTTTGACCGAGACGGTCTTCAAGTGGTGCGCGGTGTGAGTGAGTGTTAACAAAATAATTTGTTTAGATACTCTGAAGAGTTTTTAATGAAGGAAGCCAATTGTTAAACATAAAAAAAGATTTCTATGGACACAACCATTCATCAATTAATCATCTAGACCGAGAAATATATGTCACCGAAACAATATGTGAGTTTAACATTTCAATTAAATAATTAATAATAAAAAAAAAAAAACAAAGTGTGTTTTCTTCAAATGTGTGTTAAGTGTGTGGGGTTAAAAAAAACCTAACAAGACTATCTGAACAACTTATACTTCTAGCACTCACACCGCGAACCAATTGATGACCGCCTCGGTCAAAAGTCAGAACCAACTCCCTCTTTTTTTTCTTCGTCTCTCCGAACGAAAACTTTTTCCGTGGATCGTGCAGATCGTAGTACGTTCTTTTGTTACCCTTTTGTCATCCGCCATTCACTTTCTTTATCTTTCCTGCACTGGGAGCAAAAGAAGAAAAACACAAAGAAATAATCAACAAGGGATCTTGCTGATGAGCATTTAAGATTCTCAATGTCGGTGGGCGACAAAATGAGCATGTGGTTTGTTTTATGGCGCAAGTTGTTTGTTTAGGAAAATGGAAAATGATGGTAATTGTGGGAATGCATTTGGGTAAACTAATTTCTAGAGCATCATAAAATTGCAGACGCGCATTTTATGATTCTCAACAATTTTGTTTAAAAGTTGGCAAGTAAGAAAGTTGAAAGGATATCTTATTAGTGGGGGCAATGCTAGGGCTTGTAGAGCGCTTCATCCTTTAAGTGGATGGTTTTCCGTGTATCATGCCAATGGTGGAGGTTGGCTCCAAAGAGGTGGATATTAAGGGGTGGAGGGTTTTTCGCGTAACAATCCTCCCCATTTTATAAAATAAGTATTATTCTTGGAAGAGAAATAATACTCCTTGGGCGTAGATAGGGTACACACATACCCTGGTATAGCGTGAGGTTTGTGTTTACGGCGGTTACAAAAAATGTATATATATCCGTCCCTTTAATTTATTTTGAATTTCTTTAATTGTGCTGGGACTATTTTTCATTGTGTTTTACAAATTATTCGGGATATATAATTATTTATTCAATATACGTTCATACGTAGGTATACTCTTGTGCATATGTGTATTTTCTTATAGTAATATATTAGGATTGTTTTTTGTTTCGTTTGCTCGCTGTTGCATATATTCGTTTTATATAATTGTTTTGTTTAATGTTAGTTGTACGTATACAGTATAAATTTGTTGGTATATATATATACATATATATATATATATATATATATATATATATATATATATATATATATATATATATATATATATATATATATATATATATATATATATATATATAATGTGTTAATATTTATAACTGTGTTAATTTGTTTTGTTACGTAGTTTAAAATCTTCTTTGAATACCTATTCAAAATTATTAATTAGGAAATTTACATATTTTAATTTGTGTTTTATGTATTGGTTTTTTTTTATTGATAATCATGTAAAGTATTTGTTGTGTTTTTCTTTTTTAATTTCTTAGATATGTATTAAAATATTCATTATAAACGTAAACTTTAAAAATAGATATATTTATATAGTACCACTATATTTTAACTAATATACAAGGATAGGGATAATAAGATATATTATTTTGGAATTGCTCATGATGGTATTTACAACATAATTTTATTCAGTTAGTTTTTTTTTATATCTTGAAATAATTATTTACAATTTGGTATTTATAAATTGTCTTCCTAATTGAGGATCAATGTCTTATTTCCTTTGTATTTGATTTCTTGTTTTATTTTATTTTGTTTATATTTTTCTTATGCTTTTTTGTGTATTATGATTTTTACTTATTTCTGTTTTTTTTTTTGTAGAAAATTTAGCATAATTTTTAATTGTATTTTGACATTTGTTTCTGTCATGTCTCTTTGTCCATATTAAGTATTTATTTCATGGTCATTATTTATTTCGTGGTAAATTTCATGTGAAATTTCTGGCGCAAGACTAATGACCGTGCCCGGAAAAAACAAATCATTACGGAAAATTTAACAAGCCTTAGGACAAGCCTTAGGACTAGCTAAATAAGGCCAGGACCGGTTCCCGGTTGTAATGCCGATGATGATGATGATGAAATTTCATGTGAATTTTGGATTTGGTCAAAATACTAATAATGGGTATCTTTATTTTTTCATGTGATACGAGTTTGCGGATTTCATCTAAAGTTAAAGTTCTTGCGTGAAAGGTTCCTAGTTTTCCTGCTGAAATAGTATCTATAATTACTTCTAAACATACGGCCGCGCATTTCTGTAATGAATTTAATAAATTTTCCCAAAATTTGATCCCTCTTCTGTTTCTATAATGTCGTTCCTCTAATTGTAAATATAGGTTTCCATTCTATGTTGGAGTATAGTTTGTTTTGTTGTCATATTTTCCTTTGATATTTCCATGATTCTTTTGTAGGGTTTCGTAATCCTTGTGATACTGAATGCATGTATCAATATATCGGTTGTGTTATACGCATACGAATCAGGCGTACGGATCGTCACTATTCTTTTATCATTCAACGGTATCTTCAGATGTGTGCTCTTTATCGTTGTTATTATTGTTATGGAATTTATTTTGTTTATTTTGTATTTCTTCTAATCTTTTTTTTAAGTTGGTTCTATTCACACCAACAAATACAACAACATACAGGGCAAAGTCTCTGCTTTCAATCCGGCGAAGGCCAGGACGATCCTTGTCCCTGTTCAGTATAAGTTGACATGCAGTCTCCACGTGACACCCCTGCATAGCTACTTTGGCACCCTCCAAGTAGTGAACCAATGCATGCAGCGACATCCAGAGAAAGGTTGGCGCAAGGCTAATAACCTTGCCCGGAAAAACAAATTATTATGGACAATTTAACAAGCCTCGGATATGGACCGGATACACGACGACGACCACGAGTATTTCTAGTCAGCCAAAAACTGAAGCCTGCCATTATCGGCTTTAATGCAATAACCGAAAGGCTATGCACTCTTCGCGTGCGACGCAAGTTTAAAAACATAAGCTTCGTAAACGTTCACGGACCTACAGAGGAGTCCCCAGACGACGAAAAGGAAGAATTCTACGAGAACGTCGAACGGGCCCCCAATGTCTGCCCAAGATACGATGTGAAAATCGTTCTTGGTGATTTGAATGCGAAAATAGGTCGGGACCCGGTTTTCAGGCACTAGGCAGGTTCCCATAGTTTGCATGAGAACACTAATGACAATGGACTACGAGTCATCGAACTGGCAGCATCGAAAAACTTGGTCGTTGCAAGTATCAGGTTTCCGCGGAAAGATATCCACAAAGCCACCTGGGTATCACCTGATGGAGCTACTCGCAACCAAATTGACCACGTGTTGATAGATCGCCGCCACCCCTCGAGCCTGATGACGGTACGAACGTACCGAGGTGCCAACGTCGACTCGGATCACTATCTTGTTGGTACAGTTTTCCGAGCGCGGATTGCCTTACGGAGGCGTATTGCATCCGCGGATCAGGTTCGAATCAACACGGCTGCCTTACGGAATGAGAATACCAGCAACACCTTTGGTCATGCGTTAAGACTCGCCCTCGAAGAGTTCGAGGGAGGGAGAGTAAGTCCTGGGGCCAGAATGCCGGGCGTAGAAGAGAAATGGACACGCCTTAAGAATACTGTCATCAGTACTGCCAACTCCATCTTAGACAGTAGTCGTAGAGATCGGAGCGACTAGTTTGATGATGAGTCAAAACTAGCGACTGAACGTAAGAATGCTCCATACCAAGCAATGCAGCAGTCTCAAAGGACGCGGGTGCGCGGGGAGAAATACAAAGAGCGCAGAAGATCTGAAAAAAGACTTCACAGACAAAAGAAAAGTACATGGGGGAAAAACTTGTCTGTTAAATAGAGAAAAGTAGAGAGCGAGGTCCGCACCAGGCGCGGAAGTTCTCCCAAATAATCCGCAGTATGACGCGGTACACACCACGCTGCACTTACTGCAATCACCGATCCTGAAGGCATTCTGGAGCGATGGGAAGTGCACTTTAATGAATTACTAAATGGTCAGCTCACAGAAGAATTGGAGACTCCACCAATGCAAAATCAAGACCAAATGCTGCGGCCACCAATCATTGAGGAAACATTAAATGCAATAAGATAACTCAAATCAAATAAAGCCCCCGGAGCTGATGGCATACCAGCTGAGCTGATCAAACAAGGAGAGATAGTGTTACATCACGCAATTCATGAGATCGTGGTGCACGTATGGGGGCACTCTCCACTATCCTACAAGATCGGATAGCCCCATACGCTGAAGTCATCATTGGTCAATATCAGTGCGGCTTCATCCCAAGCAAATCAGCGATTGATCAGATATTCACCCTTAGGTAGGCGATGGAAAAATGTTTGGAATTTAAGATCTCATTATATCATCTATTTATAGACTTTAAGGTCGCCTACGACAGCATGGCTAGGGTAGAACTATATAATGCCATTAGAGAGTTCGGAAGTTCAAACAAATTGATACGACTTTGTAGGTTGATCAGGACCAACGTAATTAGTTAAATAAAAATTGTGGCATTGCTGTCCAAACCAATAAACATCTTTAAAGGACTCCGACAAATGGACGGTCTGGCCTGCTTCCTCTTCAACCTGGCGTTGGAAAAAGCAATCCGTGACTCGGGCGTTACAACTAGAGGGACTATTGTCACCAAGTCCTGCCAGATACTTGCCTACGCAGATGACATCGTCATCATCGGTAGATCCGATTCGGCTGTACAGGACTCCTTCACCCGATCGAGCAGGCGGCACGAAAACTGGGACTGCACATTAATGAGGGAAAAACTAAGTACATGTTTGCAACTTCTGTGACGAGAAGACCTATTGTTGGTGAAACTATCAGGGTAGTGGAGCGCGAATTTGAAGTAGTGCAGTCCTTTAACTACCTTGGGTCAATAGTATCAGCCGATAACAAAATGAAAGAAGAAATACGCCAACGGCTGATTAAATCCAACAAAGCCTACTATGGTCTATCAAGTCTCTTTAAATCCCGAAATTTATCCAGAACATCCAAGCTACTACTGTACAAGACCATGGTCTTACAGTACTCATGTATGGATGTGAGACCTCGGTGCTTAATAAAAGGCACTCTGAACTCTTAGCCGCGTTCGAGAGGAAGGTCTTAAGGAGAATTGTTGACCCCGTATGTGAGGGAGGACGATTCTGGAGACGCTACAAACATGAGCTGTTCGCAATCTATCTTGAAGCTAATATTGTAAGAAAAATCAAGCTCGGTAGAGCAGGATGTATGGAAGGAGACAGCGCGGCAGACCTTGTCTGCGATGGAGGGATGGCGTAGACCAGGACTCAATGATGATGATGATTCGCTTGGGAACGATATCAAATTCTGGTGAAATGTATGCACGAGTATACTTTTCATCTCTCCCCATTTCTCCTTCTCGGAATGCACTTGTGGATTAGCATTCTGTGGATTACCAAGGCTTCGAACGAAGCCACCCTTCTGATTTCGCTTTTCGTTGCAAGCGAAATCAAATGAACTCCTAAACCAAGCTGGTTTCCTTTGCAATTTTCCCATGCTCCCTGGGTTTATTGACTGTTAAGTAAATTCGCTAGACTTTATTCACTTTTAGTGGGTGGGGAAATGGGGAAATAAGGATGGGCGTGCGATCGGAAACGGGCGATCAGATAGAAGCGTGCGAATGGGGAGAGTACCTGTTGTTGGGTAGGAGTCAGTAGTGAGTTGTGTGCAGTCGAGGTTGGTTGTTCATGGCCAGTCAAATATAATAAAGTCTACTTAGTTGTGGGGTACGAGGTCGTGGCACCGGTATGGGTGCGAGTTCTACCTCGTCCCACTAACACTCCGTTGTTTATCAAGGTTCCGCCAAAACGAATTGCCAAGGATTAAGTCCAAAACGGAGCAAGACACGCAGATGCCGGCCGAGAGAAATAAAACACTAGCGTTGGTTGGTGAAGTAAATGTTCTTTTTTTATTGTTGCCGTTTTGTTTAGTTTTATTCTATATTTAAAAACCACTACTTTAGTCAACAATATCGAACGTGATGCCAACCAATATTAACACAAACTTATATAACGTATTTCTTTTTGTACCGTAGATGAAATGTATACTTTAACAAAAATCCTCCGGAATCAAAACACAAATCGACAAAACACCGCTCGACTTAATGGATGGCGAATAAAATTCACTACGCCAATGACTCCGTATATCTGCGCTTCTCCGCCGCGCGCGGAGAGCGGGAGATTGCGTGGCCGTGGCGGTCAGCGGATGGAAAACGACTCAACGGTATTCAATCGTTGTCGAAAGAAATTCAGCCAGTGAAGCTGGCTCTCTTAAATTAAGGATGCATTTCCTGTTCTAAGAGAGACGTAAAGTCTCTCTTTGGGGTAACCAACAGATCTCATACAGAAGATCGCCACAGTACACGTGTGTGTGTACACTGATTCTTTTATGGATCAAAGTCATGGGAAAGACTCTAAACAAAGAAAGGGATAATGTGCATTCATGGGATGCGAGTCTGGTAAAGCAAACAAAACCGAAACTCGTCGGATGCTAATTGGGTCTTTGTTTGAGATGTGCTTCGCGGCTAAATAAATAGACGGGAAATGGTGTTTATGGCATCACTGGTAAGGAAGTATTGAATTCCTATTTGCATTTGCTTATGCTTTAGGATTTAATTGGTGCCAAGAGATGCGTGTATTTGTTTTGGTCCCTTGGGTGTAGGTTGCCAGCCAATGTGTTTGTCTGGTGATTTATGATACACATGATGAAGCTGGGATAAGACAACTCAAGGGTAAGGTTTCCCGATTATGCGGTTGTATTATGCATGAACCGATGAATTTTCTTTCAGGAAATTTATGATAAGCTTGGAGAGAACTCTTATAGGGGATTTTAAATACGAAGTTATGCATGCAGGTAAGAATTCTCTTTTTCAGGGGCTTTTTTGATTACAAATTTGTTCTCTTTAACGCGTGTAGCATTTAAGATGCTAATGCTATTGCATTATCGAAAGCTTATGCAGACTGGGTGAAAGTCATGGGTGTTTTTTAGGAAAGCGAACCGTGGGGTTTTGGCGGAACCGCGACACAGTTGTCAGGAGTTGTCAGTGGCAAACACGTTCGGTAATTCTTCTACTAAAATTAAGAACACCACAAGAAGGAACAACAAATAAATCTTTCGCTACCTGGACAAGTTTTTGTGAACAAAGAAAAACTTAAATATAATAAACAGTGGGTGCCAAGAGTCTAAGTAACAAAAAAAAAAAAAAAAGCGAAGGTCATATTTGTTTCCTCCATTAATTTGTGAATAACTTAAATAAGACAATAAAATAGAAGAGTGAACAATAACTATTTCCGTTCTCTCGGTGATGCAAATTGCAATTTTGGTGTGTACGAAACATTACAAAGGAAAAAAAGAATTTTGGGTTTGGTGGTGTACGGTGAAAGATCGCTTCTGGAAATATTTAACCTGCCACACAAAGAAACATTACCTTTTCGGAAGCAAAAGAGAGAAAAGGATCAAATTGTTCGATGTGAGTATCCTCATATATTATTTATTTAATTGTGTGCAAATAAATTGGTAACAGCGGTTCAATAGAGCTGTTTCCCATAGAGACTGGGATGACACCATTAAACAGACCAACATTTTGATGGCTTACACAGAGTTAGCTTTTCTAGGGTAGAGTTAGGGTAGAATAAGATTTAAGTTATAATGAGTTAAGGTTTTTAAGCAATTACAAAAAAAAAAAAAAAAAAAAAAAAAAAAAAAAAAAAAAAAAAAAAAATATATATATATATATATATATATATATATATATATATACGGACCATTCACGGCAGCGATCTCTTGCATCCAATGACCGAACTGAATTTGTGTCAACTGGACCTTATATGTTTACCTGTTTAAAATCTTCGCCAAAATTTTAGACAAAACAAAAAACAACGTGATAGGTGCAAGGTATAATTCTAGGAAACGATGACGAATCTTTGTGTGCCAATGCTCAGCCACATTCTTGTGCATAGCAGAGATATTTTCGATGGTACGACTTGCATAAAGGCGTTTTTTCGCGACTACATTCATCACAGAGTCACTGTTTTTGAATTTCTGCACGATCTACCAAATTATGCACTCTACAGAATAATGATGCTGACTGAAAATATCACGTAATGTAGGAAAAGTTCGTTTTTTGAATGCCCGTTTTCGAAAAACGTTTGCACTGTTTGAATGGGTTGCTAGTCCATTTATCGCTCTATGTCTCAATTTGTTAATGATGTTTCGTCATCGTTAATGATGTTTCGTCATCGTTACAAATTCAAATTGTATGTCTTTAATGTGATCTACCTCTATATTTGGACAGATATAGAAGAGAACTTTCACCTTAGGTCGGGACAGTCGAATCGATTGTCTCGGAATTCTCATACCATTGCTTCAGTACTGTATCAAACACCACTATCAGTTCGGAATGGGGTACAAGCTGATGTCCGTAATACAAGGCCCAAATACAACAGTATATAAGTTATGCTTTTATAGCTGCCCCTTTGAATCCCCTCAAAAACTCAGGGTACACCCGCTCCAAATTGAATATTATGTCACTCCCAAACCATACCCGCTAATGAATAGAAATCTTTCGAAGGCCATGTTGCTTGGATCAAAAAAGTGTACAAATAAATGGAAAAAAGAAAAAAAGTTAACACAAGGCGTTTCCAACAGATACCATGATACGAGGGCATGTCCATAAGTCTTTAGAAAATGAGGACGATTTTATTTTATTTTCTCTTTTAGCTGACCTAATAATGACATATAATACTGTCCAGCTATCGTTTGTCCCTTTTCGAAATAGTCAATGAAGATAAGTCTTTAGAAAATGAGGACGATTTTCTTTTATTTTCTCATTTAATTGACCTAATAATTACGTATAATACTACCCAGTTATCATCTGTCCCTTTTCGAAATAGTCAATGAAGATAATACCTCGTGCATCCCAAAACACAGTAGCCATATCCTTTCCAACTGATTTTACCATCTTTGCCTTCTTTGCAGCCCGTTCGCCTTTATCAATCAACTGTTTTTACTGTCCTTTCGTCTCGGTGTAGTGGTGTATCCATGTTTCATCTACAGTTACTAATCTGCGCAGAAACTCATCGAGGTTGCGGAGCATGCACTGCAAAGTTCTCAGCTGAGAGCAAATCCGACCCATCTCGCGAATATTTTTTTATACCCAATTTATCATACCAAATTGAAACATGAAACAAATTGAAAATTGGCAGATACCAAGTGAGGAATGATGCTTACTAAAAACAGACCATTAGCGATGCCACGAACGCCATGGTAGGCGTTTCTAAGGACTTGTTGACCTACCCTCGTACATAAACTATAGCAAAGAAGAAAAATCAAATCGGAAAAATAAACCATCAGAGCCGTATATCATAGCAAATAACATAGCAGTTCCACTTCAGTAAAAGAATAGTTGAGAAAAACATTTGATCTCTTACACACGGCAGTGCATTGATCTGTTGAGGTTGTAGTATTCCAGAATACTACTGTCCTTATAATTATTAACTTTAACACTGAATCTCATTATTTATCTAACACATCCTTAAAACACTCTCCTAACATATCTAACATTCTCATTTAATATATATCATAAATAAACATCCACAATATTCTATATCAAGTCAGTTTCAGTACACTTCATACATGCCCCTTTTTTCATAACATGCCCCTTTTTTCATTTGAAACATGGCTCTTTGATTTTCGTTCAAAGTTTATTCAAAATTAAAAGTCACAGCAGATTAAATAATAATTTGATAAAATTGATTTTGTTCAAATTATAATTTACAGTAGATTTGAACACAATGTTCTATAAGAAGAGAGAAAATTTCATTGTAAAGTCAGTCGAGAAGAAACACAGTTGAGATTAAATAGTTGAGAAAACAGTCAGCTGAGTTTTGAGAGTTGAGTTTCGAAAGTTAGTTTTGGAGAGTTGAGTTAGCTGAGTCCAGTTTGAGAAAAAAGATAAAGAGTTAAGTTCAGTTGAGGATGTTGAAAATAAAAATAAAGCATAGTGAATATAAATTCGCAAAGATGAATCCTGAGTATTAATTATGAATCCTGAGTATTAATTAATATTAATAGATCTTAATAAAAGGTCCACGCTCTTCCCTCAACCGAGGAAGCACGGCGTCTCGGACGGACAACACTGGTGGCAGCGGTGGGATCCAACCGAAGGATCCCATAAATAAATAAAAACAAAATAAATAAGAAGAACAAACTAAAACAAAAAAAAATAGGCCAGGATAATCAACTTATAGGGCGTGAAGTCTGCCTGGCGGTAAAAAAAAAGGAGAAAGAAATAAAAAGCAAAACGCAACAAGACTTCTATCAACAAAAAAAAAGTGAGCAAAACTCAAAGACGATAAGTGTGGAAAGACGAACAAGACTTCTATCAACATTACGACTTCTATCAACATTTAGTAGAGTAAGAATTTTTTTTCAAAATTGCGACTTTACTCTCTTCTTTTTTGGAATATCTCGACTTGGAAATTTTCCTTTTACAAAAAAAAAAATCTTTTTCTCGATAGACAATTTTTCTTTGAAAATTGTCTTTTCAGTTTTTCCGACGACTTTTCCTTTTTTTCTGCTTTCTCTTCGAAGATTTTCTTTCTTTGCAGCTTTTGGGACAGCAATTTATCTTTTCCACGCCATATATATTGAATAATAAAATAAAGGCCTTTCATAACCAATATTATTAAGGTGATAACAAATTTTCTGCCATACTTTCTTCTCAAATTTTCACAATTTCGAGTCCTTATTACACGAGACAGGCGGCTAGGCAGGGGGAAGAACAAATCCACTCTCAACAGATACACAATAACCCCCCTGAAATGGCTCTCTCTGTCGGTATTTCAGATGTTTTCAGAATCGTCCCCACCTTTGACGGGAAACCCTGCGACCTAGACAAATTTATTTCCGGGGGAGACGTTTTATTTAGATCCATAAAAAGGGCAGACCCTGATATATATAAAACATTTTTAGAGCTAGTCAAAAATAGACTAGAGGGTCCTGCGTATGATCTAATTAGGTATAGCAAAATCACTAAGTGGGAAGATATTAAGAAAAAGCTGGAATCTGAAGAGCAATCTCGGTCGACGGCACACAATGAGTTGATTTCGCTGAAACAACTCTTCAGAGAAACCGTTCGGGAATATGGAGATAGAGTTGCAAATGCACTGAGGACTCTGAACTCTCCCACTTGCGAAATAACAGCAGACGCGGTAGTTAGGGAATTCTTGATTGAAGAAAACACGAAATTGGCCGTACAAATATTTGAGGATGGATTAAAGAACGAACAACTGAAGATAATAGCTAAAGTCCATTGCCAATGTAGTAACGCATGCTGCTCGAATGGATAACTCTCCCAGGTCGTACCATTACAATGAAAATCCCCACAGATTTAATCGTATAGTCCTTCAAACCTGTGGTAAGCCAGGGCATTCACAGGACACATGTTATCGGAGCATGCAGTCCAACACTTTTCCGAATAGACAACCCATAAAAAGGAAATACAACATTACATGCAATTTCTGTGGACGGAATAATCACACTGATAACGAGTGTAGATACAGGTTATCTAGGAATGGATCGTCATTACCAAATTACCATCAAGGTACAACGCGTAACCCATTCCGAAATAATCCTGCAAACACCGAAAATCGTTTTAGTGAAATTTCTAGGTCCACAAATAGACAAAATGATAGACAAAATGTTCACTTTTCTCGGGTGCAAGAGTCGGAAAACGAGGCCTGACGCCAATCAAATTTTATAGAAGAAAAACAAATTTTTCAATTTATAGCATTAGATCTTTGGCAATAGATAACGACAATTTTAATTCATATAACTCTAGGAATGAAGCTCCTAGCCAAATTTACCTTGAGCCAGCATATGATTATCCTAACCATATGACTAATTCCAACAAAGCTATAGATATAAAAGAAGATAAACCAAACTCTAATATAATAACTCCGATTCAGACTACAATTCTGGAAAATAATTCAGCAACACAGACGGAAAATTCGAAATTTCCAGCAAAAATACTAACTGAAATCCCCATTATTTCGGCTATCCCAATTGACTACCCAGACACTTCAGCAACCAAGACTGAAAATTCAGCAGTATTAAAGACTGAAAATCCAAAAGTGTCTGCAATTAAAATTGAAACCCAAGTCAGTTCAGCAGCTAACACTGAAAAACAAAACTTTTCAGCAGCAAAGACTCAAGGACTGAATGTTTCTACAGCAGATAAAACTGAAGAAAGAGTTCAAACAGCAAATAAGACTGGGAACCAAGATGTTCTAACAGCTAATAAGTCTGAAGAACTATGCGAAACAGTAAATAAGACTGAGAAACTAAATGGTCCAACAGCAGTGGGTAGGACTGAAAATGTAAACGTTCTGACAGCAGTTAAGGCTATGGAAAATAAAGACATTAAGCCAAAAAAATTAAATAACGATAATAAACACAAACACTTACTCAAACACAAAATAATAAAAAATGAAAATAATAATTCAACTAAAATAAGTATTGAAAGGAAAAACCATATAAATACATTACAAATTTTTTTAACAACAATAAACATTTATTCAAACACAATATACAAAAAAAAAATAAAGATACACTGTCATTTAAGATATTTAAGATCATTTTTTAAGAAGATTTTTGTTAATATTCATTTTTATTCAATCATCATAGTAATAGGCCCAAAACGGTTTTGGAAAATTTTCCATAAATTTAAAGAAAAGGTACACACCTAACAAATGGCCGTTGTTTTTTTTATTCAATATACATGAAAAAATCAAACAATTGTAGGAAATGAAGGAAATGAAAAAAAAAACAAGTTAAAGAGGGGGAAGAAAGGTTAAAGAAGGGGAAGAAAGAAAGAACATTTTTTAGAGTTAATATATATACTGGACATTTTGGAATTTTTAACAGAGATATATATATATATATTTGAAATTTGAAATATATACCCGAATGAAAAAGAGAATTTTGAAACATAACTTTTTTAAAATAATAAAATTTTTTTGGATGAGAAAAGAAAAGGTTCCAAAGAGAAATATTTAATTTTAGTTAATATGTATAATATAAATAGAGAATTTTATAGTGTTAAAAACTTTTTGAAATTTAATTATTGTAACCTTTGATGGAAAATTAATTTTGAAAACCTATTATATTGAAAACCAATTGTAATTGAACGAAAACCCAAGTCCTTAATTAAACTATAGTTACAAAGAAAATTATTCTCTTCAAGGATAATTTTCGTTCTCGAAGAAGGGTGGGATGTAGTATTCCAGAATACTACTGTCCTTATAATTATTAACTTTAACACTGAATCTCATTATTTATCTAACACACCCTTAAAACATTCTCCTAACATATCTAACATTCTCATTTAATATACATCATAAATAAACATCCACAATATTCTATATCAAGTCAGTTTCAGTACACTTCATACATGCCCCTTTTTTCATAACATGCCCCTTTTTTCATTTGAAACATGGCTCTTTGATTTTCGTTCAAAGTTTATTCAAAATTAAAAGTCACAGCAGATTAAATAATAATTTGATAAAATTGATTTTGTTCAAATTATAATTTACAGTAGATTTGAACACAATGTTCTATAAGAAGAGAGAAAATTTCATTGTAAAGTCAGTCGAGAAGAAACAGAGTTGAGATTAAATAGTTGAGAAAACATTCAGCTGAGTTTTGAGGGTTGAGTTTTGAAAGTTAGTTTTGGAGAGTTGAGTTAGCTGAGTCCAGTTTGAGAAAAAAGATAAAGAGTTAAGTTCAGTTGAGGATGTTGAAAATAAAAATAAAGCATAGTGAATATAAATTCGCAAAGATGAATCCTGAGTATTAATTATGAATCCTGAGTATTAATTAATATTAATAGATCTTAATAAAAGGTCCACGCTCTTCCCTCAACCGAGGAAGCACGGCGTCTCGGATGTACAACAAGGCTTTGGTTCCATCTGTTCGTAATTCTAACTTTCATAGCGTTGGTTCGAATCGCATTCTCTTCACTATCGTCACAAAGCGTTATAAACATATGTGTTGCGCATAAGCACTAAACATATCCACTTCGACATGCTATAAAAAGAATGAAAAACAAAAGAGAAATATCTTCGAATATTTTAATATATTTATTTATTTATCTTGCTAGGGCAATATATTGTAGTTGTGCAATCATATATTTAGATATTTGGGAGAATAGATCGAGCGATTTTGCCGATACAATTACAGTAAATTACAATTTCTTCCTTATTTGCTTTTTGTTCCAAATTTACGTAAAGTACCTGTTTTAACTTGAATGTTGACAGTTTTTGATATACCTTACACTTAGGCGGAAATTTTACATGAAATAAATTTTAAAATTCATCTTGTGTATTTTTATACTGTGAAATGTATGAATAAATTTGTTTGCGCTGAATTTAAGAGCTCTGTTAAGTTTCTTTGGTACATCCTTCTTGGGGTGTTTATTTGGGACGCTTACTTGGCGATGTTAAGCCTGATTGCGATCAGGGTCCATTGCCAGGCTTCGTAGTGATCTATAGAATAAAAGATTAAAATGATTAAAATAATTGCGATGTATACTGCCTCCATCTATTAAACTAGACACTTATTTTTTAAATATACTTTCAAACTGTATTTTATTTTCTAATATACGAGTGTGAATCAAATATAAACAGTAATTTCTTTTTATATATTTATTGAATATTGTTACTGTTGAAAAACCTGCAGTCAGACTACAAGGACACATGAGACGCACATCACTTATATCCCCACAGCAATACCAATCACCCATCAAATAATTCCTGTATGCGCCCTTCCTTAAGACCAACCAACCACAACTCTCCATATACTAACCTGTATTGCCAAGTCCTTACTCTTCAGTGTTCTCATATCAAAAGGAGCCCACAACTAGACCGCTTTTCTTAATGGTGACTACCAAAAAAGGCGTCTCATAAATGATCATAAGATATCGCTCTGGCTTCACTCCAACATAAGGAATAAACAAACTTAAGAATACGCAATCTACCAAGCGTACAGCCGTTATACTTATCTACATACAAAAGTAAACATTCTCATTCATTGGAGCTCTTCCTCGTCATCCTCCTCCTTATCGAGCGGATTCTAAAGTTTACTGCGCTATAATGACAGGTGAATGTGACCCTTATCAACTGGTCGTATGATCCTGTAACTTTGTGCCAGCTGCAGAGGCAATCATCATTGTTCCGGACACATCATATAAACATTTAAATCATTTCCCGGTGGATACTCTGCTTATAACGAGAAAAGCTACAACAGGCAGTATAGGATTAGATAGTATGTCGTACACTTCATATCAGAAGAGCAACGATTGGTGAGCGCTTCACGTTTGATTCTATCTCCGACACAAGTGCTTTCAATTTGCTCGTCGCATCGGGAAAATACATTTCCTCGATAGTCAACGTAACAGTGCTAAGTACGAAAGAAAAAAACTATCCAACGTTCGTTAAAGGAGCAGGACGACTAAGTGTATCTGCAAGGATTATTTAGTGTGTCGATAAATTGAATACTTCAAATTATGACAAATAAGTGAAAAGTGCATCTCCTACGTAGCAACTCTGATCTGGTATTCAAAGATGCGATCAAATCAAAATCAAAATGGTTAAGGAATGACTTCTGGTGCTCCATAAGGATCTGATATACGACAGTGCCTCTAATGTGCAGAGTTTCCTTGCGGAAGGATTTATATGAAGTTGGTGAATTGTTCTACAGTCCACGTCCGATCATCAGTCAATAGTGTGTTAATATCAAAAAGGAACTCTGATCGTACTCTTGGGTGTTCAACCGTACAGGAGGATATGTATGCCTTCATCTAGATTCAAGAAATCGTCATTAAAACACCCATTGAATCGGGAGTACGCGAAGTCGAAGTACATTCTTCAAATAGTCTAGCACCGTGCGGGTGTGTACTGATCACCTTGTGGATTACCTCATTGCTTTCATGATGACGAAGCACAGTAAGATGTTAAGACCAGCTTTCTTTAAGTGCCAAGACTCAGGACCACCACAACTGCAGGAGAAAATACAGTGATGACTTACGATGACCTTCACCACACATAATACACGTCAGTTTCTGCCTTTCCAGAACCTGATCCAATGCTAAAGAAAAACAAATCTGCACCTCTCGACATTTGGTGAGTTCCTTATTGTCCACTATGGAAGACGACACTGGCGTCTGCAGATGATCTGTTGCCCTCTTCACCACAGGTTGCATCAAACAGCTACTGTCCAAATTACGCTAGGTACTTCTAACAGTTACACACTATACTATCAACAATTTCCAATAAAGACTCCTGCGTGATCTACACACTTTTGCCGCCGATTTGGAAGCTTTAATATCCCTTGTTCGTAGAAAGATTTAAGGCGAGTTGTTACCCAATTGCGAATGTACTCCTCGACTTCTTCATTACTATCGAATTTTTTCCTTCCATGTGATTCCTTCAAGGGTGGGAACAAAAAATAGTCGCAGGGAGTCAAGCCTGTGCTATAAGGAGGGTATTCGAGGGCTTCCTAGTCTATTTCTTCCAATGTATCTGTGGGGGTCTGTGGCGGCTCTTTAATACATTCCCAAAGAACCGCCCATCCTCTTAAATTAACCACTTTCCAACCCACTATACCTACCTGCAATATTGGGGCAGCGTAAGCTACCCTTCATTCTCTTTCACCTGAAAGTTGAATCTTATCAACCATGCTCTCCAAACAAATTATTTCATTCATACATGTACCGTGCCAGACAATCGGCTCAGCTAGTCAGCAATTATAAAAGATAAATACACGCTGGCCAGCGTAATTGTTGACATAGCTGTAGCCGGTATTCTTGCTACGATTCATGAGTGAATATCGCGCCTATACCCGTAGGTCCGCAACACTTGCGACAATTCCTTTTCATCGGTTATCAACCGATCCTGGAATTTTGGCATGGAAAAGATCATTATTTATTTAACCTTACCCATGCCATGTATATGATGACCCGCCTGAAAACCTAAATTAAACATATAGCCATCCTGTCTGACCCTTTGCCGCCGTTGACGAGGTCCCTGTTGACTTATGTCAACAAAATAATTTGCCTCCTTGTGCACCGGAGCCATATGACTAGATTGGATATTGCCTACATCGGTGTTTCCAAGGAATCTTAGGCAAATATCATGACGACCCCTTTTCTATCATAGGCACATCATATACATCATCTGTGTATCATCATCATCATATACACTATTGATCTGTGAAATATCGTTTTTGTTTACTTTGAAACAAGAAAACTATTTCGATCTCTGGGATACATCACCAACGATGTTCTGTTTGATCAGGTGTCCACCGATCATGGTCCTCATCGCGGGGCATTGTACTTGTCCTATACGCCACATATATAATCCTCCCTTATCTATGCAATTCGCGGCCATCGAACGGATGGATGTGAGTTGCATCATGAGGAGTCAAATCTTATCCGCCTAACTAGACAGACGTGCCGAGGTCGTTGCGTCTCGTAGTTTTTTTTTTGTTCCACCCAATGAGTGAAGTCGAGTTTTAGCGGTGTCTAGTCGGAATCGAGTTGCGTGCGCTGATGAAGTTAATTTTACCTTCAGTGCCAAGTCTAAACTGTCATTTTCGTGTCTAAGACAAGTGAATTAAAAAAGCACCGCGCGCGGAGAAACAATTAATTAATTAATATTGATGTGCCGGGATAGACTAAAGTTATTCCAACACCGTTTTCGGTTAAAATTTGTATTCTTATGGGCCACACGTGTTTCAATTAGAAGTTTAATAACCCTTATTCGACAAATAGTAAAAGTCACCAGTGAACAATAAATGTATTATCAGCTACCACTCCAGTGTGTTTTATTTTCTTTAATCTTAGTGAACAATCTGTGGTGTTTTTATGCAACCTGCATCCTTGCTGATGCCAACGTAAAAACTACCCACAGGTCCTTTAAGGCGCCCGAAGAACCACCCATCGTCCTAACCCAACTCCCCTTTCCCAACCTGTATAATATCATTACCGATCATTAAACCGCTTACCGGAATATGAGCTGTTCAAAGCTCTCCTTCGATCAGTCATACTTGAAACATAAGCCCACGGCAAGATTATCATCTTGCCATGGCATCAAACAAAGTGCATCAACTAAACCATCTCGGTTCATCTGTCATGAACCGATCGGTTCCTTTGGGCGGCCACATGCCCATCAAACACACGCCAATTCTTCTGTGTGTTCTTGTTCCAAGAATCCGTTGGTCCAAAAAAAGACACGCCGGGAAACTTGCTTGCTTGCACATCTGCAAGCCAGATTTCCGATGATCGATCGCCCAAGCGACAACCGACCATCGAATGGGACACGACCATGATTGTTATTCAAAAAATCATACCAATGATCATGTCCCACGTATCGTTTTCCTAAACTAAACAATCTCCATGCTAGCCCTTACCGCTGGTATAAGTGATAAGCACCCATTGGATTGGACACGATCGTGATTGTTATTCAAACAATCATACCAATGTTCGTGTCCCACGATACGTTTTTCCTAAAACAAACATTCACCCATGCATTCTAGGCTTTGCCATCGTAAGCGAAGTTCTGTTGACATAACTTCAACAGAAAAACCTATCCCAGATCGTTTATGATGGCTGGGCAGCCAGCCTCCGTACATCGGTCATCATATTTGACCAGCTACATGCTTGTTTTCGCTTCCTTCACCCAGCGCATGTTTCGTTTGTCTTTCTTTCCTAGGTAAAGACATCCAACCTATCGGGACGATGTCTATGGGAACCTTCCAATGGGATGCGAATCGTTTCTCATTGGTCGTTGGGGGGAAGTAAAGATTGTTTTCCCCTATGATGACACGAGTGGAAACCCACCTCATTCCTTGAGGTTGGGTCAGCATAGCGCAGCTTGCAGAGAGTCTAATGTCGACGTGACGAAGTGTCTGATTTTATCACTTGAAGTAGGCGCAACTACTTTTGAGAAGTCACCTTGCTCAGTTCATTTCGTCTTCCGCGACGAGTGCTATTTACAATGCATAGTTTGTTGTTTAAACATCTTAAAAATAATTTCATACTCGGCATTCATCCGACCAGTATTAGTGTATGGCTGCCCGGTATGCTATAACATATCCCCATCCTACATGGACAAGTTTCGGGTGTTCGAGAGGCAGTTTCTGCGTCGAAATGTACAGAATCCCAGAGTCGCAGTATAAGAAATACTATCCCAATAAAGTAGGCAGTATGACAAAACAGGACTAAACAGAGTAGATAACATCATTATCAAGATTATTCGTGATCAAACAACTAGGGCAATGTGCAGTGAAAATGTTCCCATATCGGCACCATTCTATTCCAGCGATATGTATATGAAGAGTACTCTCCACAATGGGTTCATTCTACCAGAAGCGTTCCCTTTCTTGGATAACAAAGGACTTATCCAAGACAAACGTGGAGTCCCTACTATTTACCACGCTTCCCGTGGTGCCAGGGATAAACGAATTCTCCACGATAACGATATCTTTGATGTTTCAGATCGCCTACGATTTAGTATGGTGATCGGTGAAAGAGATAAATCAATAAAAGGTCGATCTCTTCCCACCTGGCGGAGGATCAGTGATGAAGAAAGGACTATACGTCCCCAAACATAGTATGCCTCTCGGGCGCGCGGCTTCCCTTCCCCCTTGTTTTTTATTTTATTTGTATTCCTTGTTTATGTTTGTACGGTTTGTTTGGCTTTTTTTATTTTTGCTATAATAATAATAATAATAATAATAATAATAATAATAATAATAATAATAATAATAATAATAATAATAATAATAATAATAATAATAATAATAATAATAATAATAATAATAATAATAATAATAATAATAATAATAATAATAATAATAATAATAATAATAATAATAATAATAATAATAATAATAATAATAATAATAATAATAATAATAATAATAATAATAATAGTAATAATAATAATAATAATAATAATAATAATAATAATAATTATAATAATAATAATAATAATAATAATAATAATATTAATTATAATAATAATAATAATAATAATAATAATAATAATAATAATAATAATAATAATAATAATAATAATAATAATAATAATAATAATAATAATAATAATAATAATAATAATAATAATAATAATAATAATAAGAATAATAATGATATATATGTTATATATATAACATGATATATATATATATATATACATATATACATATATATATATATATATATATATATATATATATATATAACATAGAATTTTAAACAGAAAACATATCAATTGTTGTGACATGTTATAAAAACACTAGTTATTGTACGCCGGCAGAGGAAAAAGGATATTGTATAATTTAGAGTGCTTGGAAAGAGGCAGTAAGTTAATGTAAGAATGATATTTGTAAAGTAGAAGTTAACATTTAGTCTTAAGTTAAATCTGTAATTGATTTGTTAACTATAATAAATGTGGAGATAAAACAAAAAACAAAAAAAAGTAGTTCTTAAGCTTTTCAGTTTCTAAATTATATATACTTTATGTTGCTTGAATTAAGTAATGGGGTGAAAGCATCACTAAACTAAACTATTAACTTCCTCTCTTACATTGAAGAGCCGATCCGGAAAGCGAAGTCTGCCCTCGGATTCGTGAAACGATGGTTTAAGAAATCCTCCGACCCCTATGTAACCCTTTACCTTACCTTCGTCCGTGCAATGCTTGAATATGCTAGCCAGATATGGTCTCCTTATCACCAGATCCATATCCGTAGAATCGCAAGGATTCAACGTCGCTTCCTTCGGTTCGCTCGCCGAGGGCTAGGATGGGAAAACTAATTAATCCTTCCCCCGTATATTAACCGTCTCAAATTAATCAACCTCAGAACCCTTGAGGAACGCAGGGTCTTGGCTGATATAGTGTTCATTCATCGGGTACTCTCCGGCTTCGTCGAAGCGCCTACCTCCTTAACTTGATTCCTCTGAATACAAACCTTCAAAATAAGCGTAATTCCTGCCTTCCCTACATAACCCTTATGGTCACAACGAACCCCTTTCGCGGATGCTAAGAAATGTCAACTCCAACTCCACCTTGTTCGACTTCGACCTCTCTACCCATACACTCAAGCGCCGCCCCTTAAATCATTTTCACCACCAATCTTAAGCGGCCCTTTCTACACTTTACTCTAACCTGCTCCCGCCCATATCCCTGCCTTCTTAATATGTCCTGGTTAGCTTAGTTTAACCTTAGTTAAGTTAGTTCTTACGTTCTTTAAGTTGTAGAGTTATATATACTTTAGCTTGTAAGTACTTATATTGCTTGAATTAAGTCAATAAAATGGGTGGTAGCCCCACTAAGCTAAACTAAAACTAATCCTGTTGTTAACGACGCATCATCATGGCAACGCACATGAAAACAAAATCTCACACTGGACACACTCAAAAATTGTAAGAAAAGCCAAAATAGCTATTATCCATTAATAGAATACAGATATTAAAGAATTTTTGGCCAACAAGTATGACCACAGCAGTTATAATGTGGACAAGCCATTGAATTTTCTACGGCAAGGTGTAGACATTCCGAAATTTTGAAAAATCCAAATAACCCAAAAATTGTGCTACTTTTACTGATAGGTTATGAATTAAGGAATCACCCCCCAATGGTGGCTAAGCTATTTACGGGATACCCTGGATAGAATACCCGCTATTGATAAAGTTAAAGCTCCATATTGCCGCTTATTCTATGTCGTCTTTTCATCGACGATCTCTTATCCAACATCCAAATCCCAATTCACTTCTTTGCTGGTGATTATTACTTCGTAATCGTTCTGACTTCGCACTTAACCAGCACGGCAGACTGATCTCGGAAAATATTCCAAGCAACGTTGCCTTCTGTCATTCAACGAAACAGTAGAGTAGACATATTGTCTAAGAGGCTCGCTATTTACGGGACGCCCTACATATATCGAATCTCTTATTCAATGTACAAATTGCAGTGTAATGCCGATAAAAAGGCTGGATTGAACACTTTTTCGCAGGTTGTGGAAGTATCTAATGCAATGACTTTGTTGCCGGGATTCCAATTTTCGATTAGCTCATGAGATCTCCGAAAACATGTAGTCATCAAATCACGAACGACATCTTATCATAATAACGAACGACATCTTATCTTAATAACGGAAAGATTTGACTTCCAGTTTTGTAAAATGGCAGATTATGCACGAAGTTTAGAAGTGCATAACATCAACTTGAAGTTTCAAATTTAATTTTTTCGCGGTAAATTCAGGAAATTAGATGAAAACACGTAACGCTAGTAAGTTCGATTTAATTACGAGAACCCGGTAATGCATGCTGACATATAATACTTTTTCGGGCATATCATTTACACAATTAGTTTGTTTCTGCCTTCCGGCTTTTAAGATACATTAATTGAGCTTTCATTTTCGTCAACTTATTTGTACTTTTTGTAACTAAATTTTCATAAAAGCATTTCAAATCCCGAAGGAATGAATATAAAACGATGTATGCGTATAATAATTATAAGTCTTTTAGTTCGCTTTTGATTTTGATATCAACAATGCCTAAGATTTAGCACGAAACTAGAAGTTGAGTTATTATTTAGAAACTAGAAGTCGAGTTATTATTTTCCTGATCAACTTCACAAGTGTTTATATATATTAAACAAAGGCTGATTGACACATCTGTCGTTTGCATAGGAGAGAACAATTAATCACTACCTCTCTTTTTTTTCTGTTATTATTGTTTTATTCACTTATTAATTTTCATTAGTGTGTCCCTCGTGACACCCGCTTGGTAGAAACCTTGACGTGGTGCGGGCGCTTAAGTTTAGTGAGAGCAGAACCCTCGTTTATTACACTTAGTACAAGCGTTTGAGAAAAAAAAAGAAAAAGAAATTAAAAGTAAAAAAGTAAAAAAAAAACTTACGAACTAACTTAAGAAATAGGATTACAAAAAATTACATTCGAATAAGTAAGAAGATAAAAAGGTGGGAAGGTGGCTGTGCACGTGATGGGGTGGCGAAGACCGGGTAGTAGGATAAAGGGGCGGGGTGATAGGAATGTATAGGGGTAGTAAAAGTGTAGATAGTGGGTGGGGGAAGGTCACGAGGGGAAAGACAGAAGACGACGTTTGAGAGCAATAGAAGTAAGGTAGAAATCGAAGGAGGTGGGGTAAGAGTTTGCCTGCTTAAGCATACGTGAAATTGGTTCATTACAACCGTAGGAAGTGTGGTGGGAGGGCAGATAGAAGAGACGAGGGTTTCGTAGGTTGCGGGGGTTGGTGTTGAGTGCGATGGCGGAAAGCAAGCTAGGGCAGTTGATTGTGCCGGAGAGGAGACGGTGGATAAAGAGGATATCGGCAAGAGTTCTGCGTTCCTCAAGTGTACTGAGGTTGATCAAATGGAGCCGGCTTGTGTATGGGGGAAGAATCCGAGGATTCTCCCAGTTCAGTCCACGGAGGGCAAAGCGCAGAAACCGACGTTGCACGCTCTCGATTCTGCGGATATGGGACGAGCAATGTGGAGACCAGACCTGACTGGCGTATTCAAGAAGGGGGCGGACGAAGGCAATGTAGAGGGAACGGGAAACGTAAGGATTAGAGAATTAATTAGACCAGCGTTTCACAAACCCTAGGGCGGAGTTGGCCTTAAGAATGATATCGTCGATATGTGGGATGAAGCTGAGCTCCCTGTCAAATAAGATTCCGAGGTCACGTATTGAGGATACGTATGAGATCTGCTGGTTAAGCAGGAAGTAAGGGCGAGGAGGTGGGGGTGGACGTTTGTGGGAGAATGTAATGGAGTGACATTTGGCAACATTGAGATCAAGGCAGTTATTTCGGCACCAGGTTGAGAAGCTGTCGAGGTCCTGTTGGAGGAGTGAGGAGTCGAGGGGAGAGATGATTGTTTTGTAGAGTTTGGCGTCGTCCGCATAGAGGGATATGGATGAGTGTTTAACAACAGAGTCGACATCATTGATGGTTAGGATAAAAAGGAGGGGGCCTAGATGACTTCCTTGCGGAACCCCAGAGGTGGGAAAAAAAGGATCGGAAAGGGAGGATCTGAATTTGACACGGTAGGATCGGTCTTTCAGATAAGAAGATAACCATTTGATCAATAGGGGTTCGAAGCCTAGGGAGGACAGCTTGAAAAGGATGAGATTATGGGAGATTTTGTCAAATGCCTTGCTGAAATCGGTGGTGATAACATCAACTTCGTTGCCATTCTCTAAGGCACGGAGAGTATGGGATGAGAACTCGATCAGATTGGTTGTGGTCGACCTACCCGAAAGGAAACCGTGCTGGTTGGGTGAGATGATGGATTTACAACTAAAAGATAACGCATTGTACAGAAGCCCTTCGAACTGTTTGGGGATATGAGATAGTTTGGCGATGGGTCGGTAGTTGCTGATATCATTTTTAGGTCCCTTTTTATGTATGGGGGTGACATACGAGGATTTCCATATACTAGGGAAGATCCCTTGAGATAGAGATAGGTTGAAAATCTTTGATATCGGGAGAGAAAGAGAAGTGGAACAGTTCTTTAAGAATACAGACGGAAGTCCATCAGGTCCGGGGCTGAACTCGTCTTTGAGTAAGTTTAGTTTCTCCTCAACTACGTGACGGTGAATAAGTTGAGGAGAGAAAGGACCAAGGGAGAATTCGGGCAAGTCATTGAAATACGACGGATTGGGTTCGAAGGAGATCTCCGTGAAGGATTTATTGAAAAACGACGCGAACAGGTTGGCAATAGTTAGGTTGTCGTTTGACGTAGTCGTGCCATAAGAGAGGGAGTTTGGATAGGCGTCGGATTTACGTTTATAATTTATAAAGTGGAAAAAGGATTTGGGATCGCTAATTAAATTGGATTGTGTTTTAATAAGGTATTTGGAATAGAGGGAGTTGTAGAGTTCGGAAAATTTATAAAAGGCCCCGAGATAGTTGGAGTAGTTTTCAATGGATCGCGTTTTGAGGAAAATGTTCCATAAGTTATTCCTTTTGTTCCGAAGATTGCGGAGATTGCGGTTGTACCATGGCGGCGAAGAAACCGATGACCTGCGGCGAGAATAGGGGACATATAAGGCGACGGCATAGTAAATCTCCTTATAGAGAGTGGCCGTGGCTTCTTCTACACCCAAATGATCAAAGCGAAACGCTGTTTTGCTAAGATGTTCATTTAGGAGGCGGAAATTAGCCTTATGGAAATTGTAAGAAAAGCAGTCAGGAGGTAGAGGGGGCTGGGTTTCATGGTCGAGATATAAGGATAAGAGCAGTGGGGGGTGATAATTGTCAATGGTAGAGAAGGCGTGTGGGCTAGGGGCAACTGAGGACATGAGTGGGTCGGTTGTGAACACGAGGTCCAGCTGTCTCGCCATATGATTTGGGACATTGCTAATTTGATGGAGGCCTTAGTCGGAGAGCCCGTTAATAAAAATACGTTCATTAGAACTAGTGGGGTTAGAGACGTAGAAGGCTAGTTCGTCAGCTGATGTCCATTGTAGGTGGGGCAGGTTAAAGTCGCCAAGAACGACGATATCGTCTATTGCGGTGCTTAACACTGTAAGGTTATCTACTGCTTCTATTGCGAGTTCGTATGACGCGGTGGGTCGAGAGGGAGGAATATAAAAACAGATAATAAATAGAGACTTAGGGCGCTTGTCAATTTTAATAGCGACGTAGTCGAGATCCGGAGAAGAAGAGATGGCAATTAGAGATGAAGTGAGTCTGTTATGAGTGGCGAGCAGCACTCCACGGCATGGGGAGTAGGGACCTTCTCGATGAGCGAAACTACAATGAATCACTCAGTCAATGCTGACGAAAGCATATGCTTCCAGTAGGGACAGCCCTGGCAGACAGGCTAGCGACGAGTAACACACAAAGATCTACCACCCCTAATCCAGGGTGTTACGCGTCACCGTTCCCATTGGATGGTTTGAAGCCATGGATATACCTGTTGTATTATTACGGCGCCTCTCTGACACCGGGTCGAATCAAAGCAGTAAGCAGACCTTACCATATAAAAACGGGGCTCTGATATGGCGGACTATTTGAAACCTCAAGACTCGTGGGAACAAAAGTGAATAACCAATACACAGAAAGCAATCCAACGAAAAACCCGGTAGACGTAGGTGTGATGAGCCGACACTACCATAAGGGAACAAATTATCAAGAAAACACCGACTCGGGAAAAAGAAGACGTAGGGGAAAACGAAAAAAGCGGGATATACGCATCGGCACGTGGAATATTCGAACGTTATATAAACCAGACGTGATACAGACGCTCGTAGAAAACGCGAAACAATATAAAATGGACATCGTCGCGCTTCAGGAAGTCCGACTTCCACATCAAGTTATCGAAACCAACGGTTTGCACTGGGGTGTGGAGGTATCGATACACATAACCTCGTAAATAAAATCGATACACATAACCTCAGAAGCAAGAAGATTACGCCCCATGTAAAAGATGTAAAATTTATTAACGACGGAATGTCGGTGCTAAAAATATAGGATCCATGGTATAATTTTGTATTTATAAACCTACACGTCCCAACAGAATCTACCGACGAAGAAACGAAGGACACGTTCTACGAGACCATAGAGGAGGTATTTGATGGGATCTCATCATTCGATGTTAAAGTCCTCGGGGACCTCAATGCGAAAATTGGAAAGGAAGATATTTTCCAACCAACTATAGGTAAAGAAAGCCTTCAAATGATAATGGAATTCGAATTATTTCGTTCGCAGCGTCAAAAAATCTGGTAGTGAAAAGCACCATGTTCAACCACAAGAAAATCCATAAAGTCACATGGATATCACCCGACGGCGTAGTGCGTGACCAAATAGCCCACTTCCTCATAGAAAAAAGACACCGCTCGAACATCCTTTACGTAAGATCATATAGAGGAGCAGATTGAGACTTCAACCATCTCCTAGTGATGGGCAACATTAGTTCGCAGCAAACCCACATGGGCAGTCATGAGAGATGAGCAAAAAGTTCGACATTGATACACAAAATGACCTGCGCAAAAGAGCTAACGAACAGATTTAGCATCCTAGAGAATGGGAGTAGTGAAGAAGAAGAAGCCAATAGTGTGGACACTAAATCGACATCGATCAGAGACACAATCAAACAAACATGTTATATCGTCCGCCGGCCGTGCTTCCTCGTTTCGCCCGAGGGAAGAGCGTGGACTAATCCTTTTCATTTTCTTTGAAAATTAAAATGCGACTTTCCTTCTTGAAAACTAAAATGCCACTTTATTTCTTGAAAACTAAAATGCGACATTACTTCTTGAAGGCTCAAACTCGACTCCTTGCAAAAGTACAAATTCTCTCTTTTTTTTTTGTTTCCTTTCGTTCAGTTTTTCTTTGATGAACGAAGTCCAACCTGGGGAAAAGGTCATCTTCCTCTCTAGGTACATGAAAGCCGGCGACGCATGATTGTCTTTTGGCCAATCACAATCGAGCAGCTGCTACGGTTGCTCGATTTTGGTTTTTGGCTTGTGCGACAAGAGTATGTTATTCTGTTCTTCGATTTCATTTCAGAATCGTCACCTTGAGTATTTGCTATATTTGCTTGGTGACGATTCTGGGGTCGTTATATTAAACAACCGCTATTGCAGCTGCTATGTATGTAGGATGACGATTTTTGGAAGTCGTTTAGGAAAGTGGGATGATGGATGGGATAGGTATATTGGGAGATGGGGTAGGATGGTAGGGCTTCGGAAGCACTATAAACAGCCCAAAAGGTACTAGGATTTAAGAAAACAATTAAGTCCAAACTTTGGTTTGACGATGAGTACAGGGCGAAGATCGAAGAACGAAAACGCCTTAGAGTGATCCTCTTACAAAGATATGACTAAGCCAATGCAGAAAGATACGCGACAATTTGGAAAGAGACAATGAAACTTTTCAAACGCAAAAAACACGAATGAGAGCAGCCTCGGATCGAATAAATCCTAGAAAATGCCACAGCAAAGAACATCCGGCATGAACTCAATTAGAAAATACACCGATGGAGAGCCAAAATAATTCGAGACGCAAACGGCTGTCTGGTCACAGAAACAAACAATATCGTGACAAAATGGAAGCAGTATTTTGAAAACCTGCTCAACGTGTGCACCCACCAACCACAAATAAACGCACTAGACATATACATAGAGCCGAGCCTCAGATCCCAGAGCCCTCTTTCGACGAAGTTGTAAACTCAATAAAGCGATTGAAAAACAACAAGGCTCCCGGAATCGATTGCATGCCGGCAGAGCTTATGAAGCATAGAAAAGAGACAACCGCTCGCAAGATCCACCAATTCATCAAAACAATATGGGATAAGGAAGTCACTCCGAAAGAATGGACAACCTCAATAGTCGTCCCCATTTTCAAAAAAGACGACTGGGTCGATCGACATCACCGATAGGCCATTTTCTAGGCCATTTCCTGGTGAATGTTGCTGCTGATGCTTCTGTAGTTGTTGCTGTTGTAATGGATGTTGCTGATGATACGGGCTATTAACCGGACTCTGTGGTTTGTCACGGTCACTGCGGATATTGTTGGTTACTGTTTCTGGGACAGTTGATGGCGTCTTACTGAAATGCATTGGTTCAAGGTGGACCAGTTCCTCGGGGTCGGAGTTGTACGTTCGCAACCCACGAGGAATGGCCATGTGATGTTGTGCCCCACAACACGTTCGCGGCATCGGTTTCTGTTGGGGCTTCGGCGGTGGTCCGAGCATCGGGACATGGGCCGGATTAAGCTTTGGCCAGGCGGCACCCTGGGCAGCGGCCTGCTGGTGCATACTCACTGGGAGTGTGTGCGGTTCCTTAACCGCTTGTTTGGTGTCGACTTCTTGATTGGCGCTGTTCGCCTTAGTTGGGGAGGCTGGGTAGAGCCCGTGGTCCTCGAGCAGCCTAGGTAGTTGGGCATCATTGCGGTTTGCGGTAATTGGGGAGACTGGGTCGAGCGCGGGCTGGGCCTCGAGCAGTCTCGGTAAGTTGATCTCATCATTGCTTTGCTCGGCTGGTTTCTCCGCAGCAGGATTGTAGCGTCTCTAACAAATATACACACAATTCACAAGCAAAATAGTGAAGAACACCGAACGAAAATCGAATAAGACAATACATCAGAGCCGTATACCAGGGATAACAAAACAATTCACATCAGTGGAGTATAGTCGAGTTATAAAATCAAATTCAAAACACGGCCAGTAGCCTGATGGGTAACGCTTAGGTACAATTTTTGGTGATTCTAACTGTCATAGCGTCAGTTTGAATCACACGTTCTTCTTCACTATTATTTCAAACGCTATAGGCTCTTCTCCTTGGCTGGGTGCATCGGATTTCTTAGCATCTTTCTTCGCTGGTGCTGGTGCACTGGCAGCTGCTGGTGCCTTCTTGCTGAAATCAGCCTTCGTTTGTGCTGTCGCTTTAGCGGGAAGGGATGCTGCTGCAATCCTTTTCACTTGCTTCGCTGCCTCTGGAACCTTCTTGTAGTCCTTGGCGGCGTTAGTTGCAGGTGGTTGCGACATCAATGGCAGCAAACGATTTGTTGGTTGAGTAATGGTGTCCGTCGCCGTCTTGGATGCGATCGGACGGTCGGATGCGAGGGCGTGCCTTGCCCCAACAAACTTTGTGGCCTCGTCCAGATATATCTCCTCGTCCTGACAAATGAATCCGCCCACGAAGTAGTGGTGGCCGCTCGTCATCTCTGGAGTGGCCAGGAGTTTGATTTCCTCATGGTTCCGTCTGATGTCTTCCTATGTGATCTGGAGATTGTGCTGGCGTATGTCCACCGTTAATAATGTAATGCTCCGACGCCGTGCTTTCTCATAAATTGAGAAAAGAGTGCGAAGTGTCGAGGGTAGAAAGTAAAAGGCGAAAGGATTTAGTTAAAATAATAATAGCAAATTTTAATTTTAACTTGAATCAAAAAGTACAAAATGCGAATGTCGTCCAGGAATGCTTGGCCACCACAAGCCAGTTATCCCGGTGGTAACTTTTCTGACACCTCTTTCTAAAAACTCCTTAAACCAAAAGGATAGATAGGCCGAGCTTTTGCTGTCTCTGTGTGTACTGAACACCGAGATCAAGTCAGCATTTGCCCTTTTGCTCTATGTGTGGTTTCTGTCCGCACTGAGCTGGCCTTAGGAGCCATACTTTCCCAAGGTACAATAGTCCAGGTACAAAGAGAGAGAGCGAGCGTGTTTTCAGGTCTTTCTCTTACCCATTTGCTCTTTTTTCCCTTTTATTAAAGATCACTCACAATCATTAAGTGAGTATCAATCATATCTTCGCGAAGATCGCAACGACCATTTCCTTTCATATCATTGTACTTTGCGCGCCGCACCCAAGCAGTAGTCCCGGTGACTAGAGGCAGTTTGTTTTAAATAAAGTAAACTATTACGATTTAGACTAAATCTTTCGTCTTTTACTGCAGTCCTCGACACTTCGCGCTCTTCTCTCGATTTATGGGAAAGCACGGCACGGAGTATAACATATTTGGTGGCAGCGATGGGATTCGAACCCACGCCTCCGAGGAGACTGGTGGCGGTCATTTTTGCACCGGCTCAATTTCGACCATACCTCTATGGACGAATGTTTACCATCGTCACAGATCACAGCTCTCTACAGTGGTTAGTGGTAGGACGAAAAGACCCTACTTTTCGGCTGATGCGTTGGAGAAGTGTCTTAGAAGAATACGAATACACCATCATCCACAAAAAGGGAAAAAATAACACCAGTGCCGATGCCCTTAGCCGAATAACTGTCGAAGACACAGCGGGCCCTAACAAACATGTTTTGGTAACCACACGGGGACAGGCAAAAATAGAAAGGAATCCGCAGGAAACTCAAGTCCACAAAACCAACTCTGATCTTTTATTACATAAACAAAAAGGATCCATCTATTCCGATAAAAAATTAGAATTTCGTATAATAATACTTCCTCTAACAAATTCTCCCGAAGAAAGCGTGCTGGCCCAAAAGATCAAACATTTTACAAAACCCGAAATGGGAAAGAAGGCAGATTATGATAACCTAAAGACACGAGTTGTCACGCTGCCATTACCCTTCAGAAGCATAAGCGACAGAAACGTCGTCAGAAAATGTTTATACGGCCTTAGCAAAGTATGCCGTGACCGTAACCTCAACCAAATCGGTTTGACAATACCCACAATGGATGAAGAGTCAAAAACAATCTTTACAGCTCTTCTCAAAGATGTTTTTTGGCAGCTAAGCACCCAAGTATTTATCTATTTCGACGAAATAAAGCTAATAACGAACGAAGATGACGTGCAAAAATTGCTCGATATTGAATTTGGAAAATATTAATTATTGGATATGTATTAACGTTGTCGTCCTTGTAATTTGGATGCCGCGAACTTGGTGACGGTCGGTCTTTGCGTCTGGACTCTGGTGTGCCCCGCGACCTTCTAATATGCTGCGAACTGGCTGCAGTGGATTGGATCCACAGACTGGATCCGGTTGCGCCGTGAACTGGTCGCGGTGCGGTGGTAAGTAACTGCTGGGGGCAGCTGTTTGCGCCACGAATTTTGCGGCGGTTATTTAGTGGTAATTGAAAACTCTTTCTTACCTGTGAACCTGGGCGGTTGATCTTTACGTCTGGATCTGGTGATTGCCACGAACTTGGCAGCGGTTGATCCTTACGTCTGGATCCTTCTTGCGTGTGCCGCAAACTGGGCGCGGTGTGGTTAGTTATAGTTGCGCAGGGGCCAGCTTCTTTTTGCGCCACTAATTTGGCGGCGGTCGGTCCTTAGGCTGGACCTTGGGGCTGCAAACTGGGCAGCGATATCTGTATCTGTAGTTGGAGCAGCTTTGGTTACTGCGCCACGAATCTGCCGGCAGTATTGTAGCTACCATGTGGGCAGCTCATTGTTGCTCCGCGAACTTGGCGACGGTTGGTAGCTGCACTTTAAGAAACACTTTGTTCCACTGCGAACGGGCAGCAGTGGATTGGATCCACAGACTTTATCCGGCTCGAAGGACCATTAAATGTGTTGACAATTGAGCGGCAAACACGTAGTTTGACCTCTACCGACCGAGGAATGGCGTCGGAGCAGATCTCTATACTTTCCGCCGACCAAGGAATGTCGTTGGGGAAGATTGCTGTAATATCCGCCGACCGATGAATGTCGTCGGAGCAGATCTCTATACTTTCCGCCGACCGAGGAATGTCATCGGAGCAGATCTCTATCCTTTCCGCCGACCAAGGAATGTCGTCGGGGAAGATTTCTGTAATGTCCGCCGACCGATGAATGTCGTTGGGGAAGAGTTCTATCACGTTCAATGTGGTGTCTCCTGTTGTGCAGCGATTGTTGTGCTGAAACACCTATAGAAGCAAACTGGTTGTAAGAGGAAACGAATACTTATTAACTGCAGCAATCCAGACAATAAACGTCCTCCAGAATCCCTCAATAAAACGTGTTGTGTTTCTTATCTTAACAATTGACTTTATTGACTTGATTGTGTCGATTACAACGGGATTAGTATTTTATGCAAACGTGTCGCTTGAACGGTTAACGAAGAAGAAATAAATTGAAAGAAGTTGGTTGATAAGTAGCAATTCAGTTGTTTGTACGTTGTTATGACAACTGTTTGCTGACTGTTGTTGAATGGTGGCGATGGTCGCATTCAATTGCGAATTCGCTGGTTGCATCCAGTGCGAATCCGCAACAGCGACAGATCTGACTGCGAAAACTACAGAGGAATATCATTGCTCCCAACCACATACAAAATACTAACAAATGTCATTCTGGCGAGAATCATACCTTACGCAGAAGAAATACTGGGAGACTGCCAGTGTGGTTTCCGTAGGAACCGGTAAACGAGCGACCAAATGTCCACAGTAAGGCAACTGCTGGAAAAGAAGTGGGAATACGGAGAGACGGTTTACCAACTGTCCGTTGACTTCAAAGAAGCCTACGACTCAGTCACAAGGCAAAGACTTTACAATATTGTGGTTGAGTTCGGAGTCCGGAAAAAAGTGCCGCACTCATTCATATCTGCATGAACGAAAATAAAGGGCGAGTTAGAATAGAAAACCACCTCTTAGAACGATTCGAAATCCGCGACTGACTAAAACAGGGGGATGGCCTCTCACCATGTTTTTCTAACCTTGTGCTCGGCTATGCCATCAGAGAGGTACTGTGGGGGTGGAAGATTGTGGTGCCGGCAGGGGCACGGGTTCACTCATAACTCCGCGCTCGTTTCTTCGCAAACTGTGTATCAACGATAAAGGAAACACTTTGCTTGTCTCTGATTTCGATACTACATTCACAGTTTCGATACAAAACGTCACTCTAAATTGATGTCTAACTTAAACGCCAAATTGTCTTTGATCTAAACGAAACATTATTTTCTTAACTTAAACACCGATTGTCTTAGGTCTGAACGTAACATTATTTTTTTAACTTGAACAACAATTGTCTTAGGTCTGAACGTAACATTATTTTCTTAACTTGAACATCGATTGTCTTAGGTTTGAACGTTACATTATTTTCTTAACTTGAACACCAATTGACTTTAATTCGAACGTAACATTATTTTCTGACCTTGAACCCCAGTTGTCTTAGGTTTGGACGAACTAGTTTCAACGGTTACACGTGACTCGGTGAAGGGACACACTCACATACTGTAGTGCTCTAAAAAGCCCTACCACATTTTCCCCCATTCCTACATCCAAATCCCAGCTATTTTACTCCAAAACTCAAAATCCAATCAAAACCCGAAAAAACCCAAACATAAACCAAAATTCGCAATAAACGAGCCAAACATTCGTTTATCGCTTATTAGCTGCCCTCACGGCATAATTAAATCCAAAATCTTAAATTCAAATCAAATTCGCAATAAACGAATCTAATATTCGTTTATTGTTCTACATTTGCTCCACGGCATCATGAAAATTCAAAACCCAGAGATACGTTATCTCAATCTGGGAAAATTCCATCAAATAGAACTGTTGCGGATTGGCAATTAAATGTGCTGGAATGTACTGGAGAAATCTAGTACATTCGCATGTATACCAGTTGCGCAGCAGCTGGCACCAACTGGCCATCATTGTCACCACGATGATGTCATAGCATCGCTTTTTGAATTGGCAGTTATGCCAATTCGTCAGTCTGCAACCAACCTTCACCGTGCTCACATTATCGGAGCAATCATCGCCAGCAACAGTCGAGAGAAATAAACCAAAGCTGTACAATTTGAATGATAGGAAATAAAAGTTAAGTTATCTTTTACTAGTCCTTTACTGTGTTGTATTCTATTATGTGTTCGAGGTATCTTACTGTTTGTGCTGCGAAGTTCAATTGGTGACGTGCTCTTCTGCATTGACCGCGTTTCTCTCTCTCCTTTGCGACAGCCATTGTTCGTTGTGACCGTCCATCGGCGGCCAACGAAACGCGTACCACTTCAACCTAACAGAACAAACAAACCCGAATTCCTTTCTACACATCCACATCTGCGCAATAGTTTCGTAAGAATTCAAGAAATTGAATTCTTATCTAAAGTAAACACAACATCTCACTCAGGATACCCAAAAATCGAGATTGTTGTACGAAAATGTGTATTTTCGGAATACAAATCTCGATGGGTTTTCCTTTATAAAGGATTGGTAAAGAAATATTCAAGAGCAGTTGATTCGATTTAGCGAAGGCAGTTGATTCGACTCAGCACAATAGCAGTCACATCAGTATCCTCACTCCCGTCAGTATCCATCCAGGATCAATATTAAGTACATAGACTTAAAAATATTACCAAAAACATAGAAGCTATTGTCTGATAATCAACACAAGGAGGAGCTGGAAAAATAAAAAGACACCCAAAAAGGAAAACTGACTTTTATTTCTAAACCCCAAAAGAATCTAGGAAAAATCCCAGCGGAGTCGACGGCTTGCGGAACCCAGGACTAGGATATCCCAGGTAACAAAGAAAAAACCGACATCAGGACGTTGCTCTTCCCTCTGGGTCAGAAGAAGCACGGCAACGACCCCTTACTGTGCGTTGTTTCAGGAGCGGTCTATTAAAGAGATCACCCATCCTTTTTCAAGGATGAGGAGACGCGCTTGCTGAAACAGAAACCCAAAACAGCAGAACAATACGACTCCTTAAAAATGTACCTGTGCGCGTCACGCTGATGCGCTGGCGACCGATTCTCGCCGTGGTTGAATTTCGACTCCCTTTAAAATGACTCGTGCAGATTCAGCCACCCGCTAAGAGTGGGTTTTCGTTTTTTTTTTGCTAGAAACATGAAGTTTCTCTTGCGGTGACCAATCAGAGAGGATATTCCTGAATCGATCACGGCGAGGATGCGTGATTGCTCGTGTTGCCAGGCAGTGGGCAAACAAAAACGAAAAACGAGAAAAAAGGGAATTGGGACTACGGACATAATACTGGTGTGCTTGCAGCTGCGCAAATAGGCGGCAAGCCATTAGAGCAACTTGCCTCACTAGAAAATATGATACTTGCACAACGATGATTGTGCACCGTATCGATGCCAGTGGCCTATGTCGAATTCTTGTGTGCATGTTTACATGCTAAAGAGTTTGTTTCTTGGCTGTTAGACTCGCGATGCATGGACTGGTTTTGTCGGTTGGACAAAAGTTGGGGGTGACTGTAAATAAGTCAGGGAAATGTGCTGCGCACGTGTGTGGCAGGGTAAGCCAGCTAATTAAGGGCGCAGATTGGTTTCCCGATGTATGTTGCGTGTTGGTAAATTCAGGGAATTATGGTGATGCAACACATGAGCGAACGATATTTCGTTTTCGGGGAATTTGGATGATGCCCTATGGTGATGCAGTAAATGCATGAACGGGGTTTGCTTCCAGTAAGTTTGTGGAAATGCGTGAAATGCATGTTATGGTGGGCCCTGGGAAGGGGGAATGTTTGCAGGTCACTGCAGGTAACGTAAGGAGTTGGGGCTGTTATTGTGGGTAGAATTGTGGGTGGACCCGTGTGCAGGAATTGTGGGTGAAGTTGTGGTTAGGATTGTGGGTTGGTTCTCAACGTGATATAGAGAACCCCGACAGTACAAGACGACAACATGGCCTGATTATCCCGGAACGGGGTCGCACAAGTGCTCGCATATGCGGTAACATCACCGTTGTGCGCGATAATCTAGAAACGAAGTAAAAACTGTGAAATGATCATGCAAGCGGTAGAAGAGGAGGGCCTAGAAATAAATGAAGACAAAACAAAATATATGATTACGGCGAGAGCAGGTGGATCTCAGGGAACACACATAAACGTCAGAGGCAAGGTATTTGAAAAAGTTAAAGAATTTAAATATCTAGGAACACTAACGGCCAATAATGAAATGTCGAAGGAAATTAACAAAAGACTGCATTCCGGCAACACAGTCACTAAACTGCTGAAATCCAAACTGCTATCATGTAACATAAAGCTCCGTCTCTATAGAACCATAATCATGCCGATTGTTTGGATGCGAAACATGGGCTCTCGCAAAACGGGAAGAAAACAAATTCCGCGTATTCGAGAATAAAGTTTTAAGGGGTATCTTTCAAGGTAAATATGACGAGGAGGCAGGACAATGGAGAAATATCCACAACCACGAATTGGAAGAGCTATACCGCAAACCTACAATAGTGAGAGTAATCAAGTTGCGAATATTAAGATGGGCCGGACATATGGCGCGAATGGGTAACGATAGGACTATGCGTAGAATTCTTGACGGAAGACCAACGGGAAAGAGACCGAGCGGTCGGCCGCGACGGAGATGGGAGGACAATGTTAGGTTTGTCCGTTAGGAGATCGGATCGGCTGGTCAGACGTGGAAGGAGAGCGCACAGGATAGGGAACGGTGTCGGAGTCGAGTCGGCGAGGTGATGAACTACCGGGCTCCTACAGGCCAATAAATTGTAATAGTATAGTAATGACCCTCGTGACATTTTACATAAATTTGGAATGATAAAACTACCTACGAGATGGGAGTCGTGTTTATTTTCTATCGATAACGTAGTCCCATCAAAACAGTGATTATGCATGTTTAGGTGCAGTCCTAGTTTTTACGAAGATATGCACTCGCGAGTGAAGCCCAGATTCACGAAAATACTCCATGAACTAATAACGAATAACAAAAACGAAGTGGTAAATATGAATTATATTCAAGTATAGTCAGGAAGTCGACAAAGACATACCTGGACAAAGTTTTACCCAGAAGCTGTTCACCCAGTTAGGAAACTATTTCAGTACAATATTGAGCTACATGGCTGTAGCTGAGCATTTGCTTGACTTTTCAACATTTACTAAGTCAGCCGAAAGAAAATCTTATATATTGAATCTACTAACTCCACAAAGTAATCAAAACTCATTCATTACTCATTATCACTTACCTTGATCTCTCGAAGAGTGACGGATCTGTGTAGATGGGTTCACTTGGATCATCGAACTGGTTATTATTGCCTGTGGAGTGATTTCTTATCGGGTTAACTACAGGGATTTGACACATCCTTGCCAAATTTCTGCAAATGAAAATAAAATGTCTTTAACCGTTTCCGACTTACATCCTTTTCATGGTGAACATTTTTAAGGAAAAAATTCTAGAGCTAAATTGAAAAAGTTTATTTTGTATAATCTTCTGAACACCCACAGACATTGTCACCCCTCGCAGTAAGAAATTATTTTTACCCTGTTGCAAAAGTCTTATGTAGACTGCCACCAAACATTGACAGGTTGGGACGGAACTGGCTCGAGCGACTTCTTGGAGCATCAGTATTCATCTGGCCAATGTCACCAAATCTGTCATGTGTCCTTATTGATGAAGCTGCAAAGGATGTTACAGGAGAGTTGCGATCAGCGGCATGGTTTTTTGTCATGATTGTCCAATAGCGTCTGAAATTATAAATAGTCAAAATACTCACTTTTAACGGTGGGGGTCCCCAATATGCTTACCTGTAGGCTAGTCCGGAAGCAATGCATACACTTGTCAACAATATTATAAGTAGCACAACGGCTGATAATAATCCGTGGTATTCCGAAGGAGATAAACATACTGTTTCCATCGGCGCTACTAATCTTCTAGGATACGAATCCTTTTCAATTTCTTCCCGAGAGTCAAACACCTTTATAGGACCAAATACGTTTGAGTACGGCCGATTTCCGAAAAATTACAACATACCTCAATCAATTCACGAACTTGCTCTGGTTGTTCGACTTCTACCGGCTGCTTTTGTACTCTGACAGAGATGTCATCTGATGTTGCTATGAAAATAAGAACCATGTGAAGACAACGTGTAACGCAATGCCGTTAAAGCTCTGTCTAAGAACTTACTGGTATTAAAATCATCATTTGTTAATGCTGCTGCTGTGGTATTATTTTCGTCAGCATCTTCTTCTATCTCGGCTATTGCGGTATCATTTGTCGATCTTCTTCGACGGCCGAAAGATGGTTCCTGCCGTCCAGACGGTCCGGGACAATAGGCTGGTTGACATCCTTCGCGACATGAACGAACTGTCGCTTCAAATACTAAAAAGTTCGATTCAGGAATCTTAAATGCGTTAAATCTCGCTTCCAATGTGTCTCCATCACGTAATTTGTCCAATTCGGGGAAGACATACGGGTCAACAGGACATCTTATTGTGAATATATATACATTTGATTGAATTTTTGGTCAAGTAGGTTGTTTTTGACTTACCCAAATCTGTCTATCAGTTGAATACTTCGTCCGGAGTAAGGATCTCTCGCTACTACATTGGTGGCGAAAATGTCTGTCACATGGTTGTAGCCATCCTGTGCTTCTAGGCGGAAAGTAAGAGGATCTCCAACAGCGATGGTAGTTGTCGGGCGTCCTTGATATAGGATCATCAGTCGAACTTTGGAGCTAAGAGTATTCTCGGCTGGTAGATATTCGATCGGAATTGGACTTCCGGATCTGTCAGGATCAGAGAGGTCTCTTTAAAGAGTAATAATTTTGGCGGTTAGAGATTCCTTCAAAGTGATCTAAAGTGTTAAGCCATTCGGGGATCATTTTGAAGGAATCTATTTTATATAAATGATGCAAGGACCCATAGAAAAGTGATTAATAGAATTGCATAAATTGATGTTCTCCTACTGAGCATAGTTTGCGACATTTCTAAGAACTGTTTCAAAATGTTCCAAGAACTGTTTCAAAATGTAGCAGGCGTTCTTTTAAAATTCTGTGTTAGGGTGGTGTGTGGATAAAATGTCATTACAGCCTATTAAATGATATGATTTGCGCCTTGAAAAACAGGACTGGCTTCTTAAAAAAGGCTGTTAAATAATTATAACATTTTCGATCGTTACGGTGTGGATTCTATAGTAAAGTTATGAAAACATTTCAATTGCTCTTGTTACATTATTACAACCCATGAATCATTGGGCTGATTCGCGCCCTTTTTGTCTAAAAAACCGAT
Source organism: Microdon myrmicae (assembly GCA_963931805.1). Taxonomy (NCBI): domain Eukaryota; kingdom Metazoa; phylum Arthropoda; class Insecta; order Diptera; family Syrphidae; genus Microdon; species Microdon myrmicae. Next base: position 125,724,355 of record OZ007496.1, read on the forward strand.
TTCCTAAATCTCACATACCAGTTCCCCAAATGTATCCACCATTACCCAACATACTGTTTAACAACAGCAAAACATTGCCAGATGACGCTGCTTCTACATAGCGATACAGTTTAGTACATCCTCAAATTCCTTTGTACATTCCGATGTAAGGTTGTCCCAAGCCAATGTTCCCCTTTCAGATATAAAAAAATACAGGCTATTCACTTAGGAATAGTTTGCATCTGATGAAAAATGTACATGAGTATTCTTTTCAAACCTATTCACTTTCGCTCCTCGGAATGCCTTTCGTAAGTCTGCATTCCGAGCCTCTAAACGAGGACACACAGTCTACCCATCGGTTTGGTTTTTCCTTGCAAGCGAAACCAAATCAACCCCCTAGCCCAAACTGCTCTTCTTTACAATTTTCACATTCTCTCTGGATTCATTGACTGCTGAGTAAATTCCTGAGAGTTTATTCGCATTTAATGGCCGGGGAAATGGGAAATTGAGGATACGTGTGCGATCGGTAATGGGTGATCGATATAAAAGAGCGCGAATATAAAAAAACCAAATAAATGGTAAGGTGGGGGCAAATTTGTGTCCTCGTATATAAGGACCCCAATGAGCGATTTTTTCTCTCATTTTAATTTTTGAAATTCTCAGCCCGGTTATTATTTGGAAATGAGCCATGTGATTTAAAGTTTATCAGCGCTCGTGGTTACTTGGTAATTCTCTTGTAGTTAAAAATTAGTCGTTGATTGTTTCTGGTGTTACCATATGTGGCTTAAAAGAAAAACGGAGAACCGTGAACAGAAACTATCAGGATTAAATAAAACATTTTAATATATATAATATTTCGATTAAAACAAGATAAGTACAAGCAAGTACGACACCCCCACAGAGACAAATCAGGCACTATAAACCGTTAGTACGCATTATGCCATTTATTTGTGTGCAACGTTAATTCTGAAACACTACCTCCTATACACTATAATATCAGATTTGTACTTCAAACTTATGGATCCAACACGGATTATAAATTCCTCAATACTTATTGTCTTGTGGCGATTCTACGTATTTGACCCAGTCTTCCCTCCCGCAGTAAATATCACACAGCTTACCTCCCAAACAGCTGATTGCCGCTACACACTGTCCAAACTTAGAGACCGAAAGACATATGAAAATATTCGTCACTTTCTAGCGTATCTCCACGACAAATCTGACTCTGTCTGCTATGAAGGCAAAACTAAAACCAGTGTCAAACTCTCTATTCAACAGGAAGGTTTACACATTGGCGTCCCCAGTCTCCACAATCTATTCGTAAAATTACACATAATTTTAAATTTAGCCCCCCACAAAGTATTGAATGACCGAAAAGCTTTCAATCATACTACTGACTTCCCTCCCAGCCGAGGAGTGCCCATCGCTGTCCACAATAGCCCCTAGTCGTCACTTGTTGCTCTCCCTAGGTCCTTCAAACTAGATTTTGTGACTATCAAAATCACTCTCTCTCGGAAATCAATCTTTGTCATGTGCTTCTATATCCTGCCACCCCAGTCTAATGAAGTTTACGAGCTAGCTCTCAATGCTACCGACCATATAATCGAGCTGAGTAATTGCGAGGACGGCATCATTATCTTCGGAGATTTTAATCATCCACAACTCAATTGGGCTTTATCTGACGATCATTCACACTTCACCCCCCACTCACCTCGGCCAAGGAATGTCTTTTCATCGTTCGACTAGATGATTCTTGTCTCTGTCAGGTCAGCAACGTTCGAAACCTCTTGGGTAGGTAGCTTGACCTCATCTTTACAACGGAGCCTATCAATACATCTGTGTCAGCCAGCCCCTTCCTCCTTACATCTATAGACAACCACCACCCCCCTCTTCTCGTGACTTTCTTCTGAGTCCACTCGCCACCACCCGTCCCCCTCCCAATCATTTCGGCTACGATTACCATAAAGCCAATTTTTGCCTCATCAACGACTACCTAGGCCGCCTTTCGTTCAACTACGATCACCTATCCGTGAAGATGCCATCACCCACTTATATACCGAAATCCTTGACTCCATTTCCCTGTTCGTTCCCTATTCTAGACAAAGAACATCATACTCCTCCCATCCACGGTACAATCACAAGCTTCGCTCCCTGCGAAATAAAAGGAATAAGTTATGGATCATCTTCTCTTGCGATCGAACTATACCTAACTACTCCAATTTTCTTGGCTGTTACCTTCAATTCACGGAACTTTTCAACACCCTTTATCGCAACTATCTTACCAAAACTCAGACCAATCTTAAAAATAACACCAAAACATTCTTCCAGTTCGTCAATCATAAACCTAGATCCGACGGATACCCCATATCGTTTACCTTAAACTCTCATACCTCATCCGATCCTGTTACTATTGGCAACTTCTTCGCCACTCAATTCAAGCAGTCATTCACTAATGACTCCTTTGTTCCTGGCCCATCATACTTTAACTACCTACCTATCTTTTCCCCCAGGCCCCTTCTCCTCAACTCCTTTAATCAGACCTTAATTGAATCCAAGGTACTAGAACTCAAAGACGAGTTTACACCGGGCCCTGATGGAATGCTTGCAATCCTCCTCAAAAAATGCTCATCCATTCTCTTTGCTCCCATCTCAGTGATCTTTAATCTCGCACTCTCTCAAGGCGTATTCCCCCACATCTGGAAAACCCCCTTCATCACCCCCATCCAGAAAAAAGCTCCCAAAAACGTTGTCGCGAACTACCGCCCCATCGCCAAACTGTCCCACTTACCTAAGATTATCGAAAGGGTTCTGTACGAATCTCTTACTTTCCGTTGCATATCTTTCATTTCACCAAGACAACACGGTTTTTTTAATGGTCGATCAACTACAACCAACGTCATTGCGTTCACTTCCCTTACACTATCAGCACTAGAGCACGGTTACAAGATCGATATGGTCTCAACCGATCTCAGTAAAGTATTCGACAAAATCTCCCACAATCTAATACTCTTCAAATTATCCGCCCTCGGTTTTGAACCTGGATTGCTGATATGGATTTCTTCCTATCTAAACGATAGACTTTATTCCGTTCGGTTCAGGACCATGATATCCAACCCCTTCTTGCCACCTATGGGGCCCCTCAAGGTAGCCACCTGGGTCCTCTCCTATTTGTACTGGCGAATAATGACATCGATAAGGTCATTAGGAATTCCAGGTTGTCCCTATACGCTGATGATTCCAAGTTATACAAGATCATTGAGTCACCACTTGATTCTGCACTGCTGCATTCTGACCTTGACAGCTTCTTGACTTGGTGTGACAAAAATTGCCTTGTATCTAACATCGCCAAATTCCAATCTATAACCTTTTTCCGTAAGCGTATTCACTCATCCTCACGTTTCTATACCCTTCATAACCAACCCCTGACTATTGTCCAATGTTTCCGATATCTTGGGTTCCTTTGCGAACGGGAACTTAACTTCCTCTCTCACATTGATGAGACGATCCGGAAAGCCAATTCTACCCTCGGATTCGTGAAACGATGGTCTAAGGAATTCTCCGGCCCCTACGTTACTAGATCCCTTTACCTTACCCTTGTCCGTCCACTGCTTGAATATGCTAGCCAAGGGCGGTCTCCTTATCACAATATCCATATCTGTAGAATCGAAAGTATTCAACGTCGCTTCCTTCGGTTCGCTCTCCGAGGGCTAGGATTGGAAAACCCCTTAATTCTTCCCCCGTACATTAACCGCCTCAAATTAATCAACCTCAGAACCCTCGAGGAGCGCAGAGTCGTGGCTAACATAATATATATTAATCGGGTCCGCTCCAATGGTCCGTGGCAATGTGATCTCCGACATTACTTACAAAATAAAAAACGGTGTGCAACAGGGAGCGGTGTTATCTTATCATTGACAGATCATTACAAAGAGATTTCAATGATGTTCAGCGTTACTGCGACAAATGGAAATATATATATATATATATATATATATATATATATATATATATATATATATATATAGGTATATATATATATATAGGTATGTATATACAGGTATTCCCCGACTTACGACCGAGATAGGTTCCTGGTCATCGGTCGTAAATCGATTAAGTCGTAAGTCGAATTTCATATAAAAAAATTCCGACTTAGCTAATGTAATGTATTATTTGTACTGAAATATGTATGTAAATCGAAATTTTTTACTTTGTTTTTTTTTTTAATTTTTCTCATATATTTTAGGGATTCCCCGCAACTACATATATATATATATATATATATATATATATATATATATATATATATATATATATATATATATATATATTTGGGGTTTCGATCCCCAAATCGTCCTAGTTGTCGAGAGTTGGTTATTGAAGAGGCTGCAGTCGATGGAGTCCCTGGTGGCGGTTGATCTGCACGTCGGCGGGCGTCCGGTCACGGCGGCGGTTGATGGCGAAGTGAAGTATTCGCGCCAATTGTCCACACATGTGGTATGTGTCAAATGAAATTGGCGGGAAAGACCCGGCGTCGGTTCTCGTTCTACGTGTGAGCGAGACCAACGTAGTACCGCGTCGACTCCACGGCAATTCAGCCGTGACTCTCCTTTGTGTGTGAGGGTGACCGAGAGTGTGCTTGACTTAATTAGTCGGAAGCTTCGAGAGGTTTGCGGATGCTGTCGAGTCGTCTGAAGACATGGGTGCAAGTCTGCAGATCCTTGTGGATGAACGGGTGCCCTGTGGTGTGCCCGGTTGCTGGGACAGGGTGGATGGCTTTGAAAAGCCGGCGTAGGCTCGCAACGAAGTTGGTTTTGTTTGCCTGTGCCGGTTCCGATGCGACGAATTCTCCGGGGATTCGAATGGTTGTGCCGTAGAGCATTTCGGCTGGGGAGGCTTCGAGGTCCTCTTTGTATGCCGTCCTGAGGCCCAGCAAAACTGTGGGCAGACTATCCAGCCAGGAATGTGGACAGCATCTTAGGGCGGCTTTGAAAGTTCGGTGGAATCTCTTCACCATTCCGTTGGACTGTGGGTGGTACGGCGCTGTGTGGATCATCGGCGCGCCGATGCAGCCGTGACCCTCCTTTGTGTGTGAGGGTGACCGAGAGTGTGCTTGACTTAATTAGTCGAAAGCTACGCTCGGTGTCTGTCTTTGCTTACGGCGACTGTGTGGAGGTTGTGGATTGTGCTGATCCGCCACATATATATATATATGTGGCGTTTCTAGCAGATACACACACGACTAGTAAAGAACAACACCACCAAAAGCACATTCATTAAAGCCATATACCATAGCAATAATATACCATTACCACATTAGTCGAATGTATTTGAGTTTAGAAATCAAATTCACATAAGCGGCAGTGGCCTGATGGGTAAGAGCTTTGGTTCTTTTAGTGATTCTAACTGTGATAGCGTCGGTGCGAATCACTCGCTCTTCACTATCGTCGCAAACGCTATATATATATATATATATATATATATATATATATATATATATATATATATATATATATATATATATATATATATATATATATATATATATATATATATATATATACGTTAGTTTAGTATTTAAGTTAGATATAAGGTAAAAACAATAAAAAAAACAACGTTTTTTTCTGTTCTTCATTTTCTTTGTATCTAATTAATTTCTTTAAAATTTATGTAAACAAAACGATCGTAATGTTGAGAGACAAATTTTCATGCTTTAAGCGTATGCATGTCACTTAAAGAATCCACAGGGGACCAGTAAGTTAGAAAATAAGATACCATACGCTGGAGTTTTCTGGTGCAAGACTAATGACCTTGCCTGGAAAAAAAAAACAAATCATTATGGAAAATTTAACAAGCCTCACGACTTGCTAAATAAGGCCAAGACCGGTTTCCGGTTGTAGATGATGATGATGATGATACGCTAGAGTTTAATCATGTTTGTCTAGCGAGTAAATAAATTATAATAAGAGGAAGAAATAAAAAATGAAAAAAAAAAAAACAAATGATTGAAGAAGGAGCAAGAGGACGGCGGTTAAATGAGACAAAAAAAGGCCAGAGTCGAAAAAGTGTTGCGTAGATTTACGAAAAATCGGGTGGAAATTGTCCAAATTCAGACAAAAATAATTGATTCTCAAGTTAAGATAATATTGTGTTATCTGAAGTACGCGTGCATCAAAAGATCCAACCTACGTCCGGATTAATTCATCTCATCACCGCTGTTCGTATTATTATTATTATTATTATTAAAATGATCAGTAATAAAATAAAATAATTTTTAATTAGATCGTATCAACGATTTAAGAACAGGAATACTAAATTCAAAGCTCCTAATGATATACTCAACGGAGGCAACCCGTGGATCTTTAGTTCTTAAGTAAAAGTGTGAAATGATTTTAGGCCAAACGATTAACTTTATAACAGTTTTATAGTTTTATAATTTTAAACGTGAATACTAAGGATCGATTGTTTCTGGATTTCAGCCAATTGTGTTTGATGTCGGTTTGTTGACGACGAATTAGAAAGTAGAATAACAACAGAGCCATGTAAATGCAGTCAATTGTTGATAAATCGAATTCTAAGGGTTTGAACAAAACTACATTTGTAGAGGTTTTCAGTTAGGTTTGATTTATAGTGGTAAAAAACCACACATTTCCAATTAAAGAGGTTCTATTTAGGTAAATTTAAATACAATTTAATAAACCCCAGTACATATTAACTAAAATAAAGAAACATAAAAAGATAAATACATAATGTATAAAAAATAAATAAATATTAAATGGAAAATTAAAAGTGAAGAAAAGGAAAATAGTTTTCCAAGTGGAACTCTTAAGAGCCCACAAAGTTTACGAATAGAAAATAATAAAAAAGTGACATTCATTTAAAGAAAAAAGAAAACAAAACTATATTGAGAACATTTAGAAATAATAAAAGTATCAGTGAAGAAATGTGGGAAAACGCAAAAATTACAAACACACACACACGACTGTAATTGATTCAGCACCTAGTAAGTTTTGTGTATTGAAATTTGAACTTCTAGCAATCGGTGCTGTACAGGTGTACCACAGCTGTGCTCTCACCGCAGCATCAGTTATTTTACAGGTGAGTTCTGTTATCTATCAAACAGAGCTCACTGTAATTGGCAGACAGACAGCTGTACTCACCTACTGCATATAAGTTGTTCAACGGAAGAGTTTTGTGCATAACTTATGGCGCCAACAAGCGGCGATGATATGTAGGCAAGCGCGGATCTAATCCGCAATGGAAATGATGATGGCTCTTTGCTGTTTGGATAATTCGGTAGGCACATCGCCAAGCTGACAAAGACGGCAACATTAAACAACAAAGGCATATGAATATATTAGGCATTTTAATGCCATGTGAGAGCTAGTTGAGAGCATTGGGTGATAAAGATGATAGAAGCTGGGTACCGGGGCAGATTGGTGGTGAGTCATGGTCCACGTCGAAAAAGAAAGAAGAGAAATGCGAGGTCAAAGGGCGAAGAGGATAAAAAAAAATAAAAATCGGGAAAGCCAACATTAAAAAAAAGAAGAAGAAAATGCCACGTCCGGACGCTATATTAATATCGAAAAACCGGGGCAAAAACAAGTGTAGATATACTGGAGTTAATAAAGGCCCAGCCCGAACTAAATGTACTGGGAAATAGCGTGAATAAAGTTCGGAAGACAGCAAATGGAGATATGCTGCTAGAACTGAAACGCCGACCAGAGGTCGCCACTGAGACACTAAAAGCAAAAGTACAACAAGTATCAAAGAAACATGCCAGTGTGAACACAGTGGCACAGGAATTCACGGTCGAGTTTCGTGACCTAAATGAGTTTACCACTGTGGAGGAAATCATGACAGCGATCCCTACAGAATTCCCTGCACTGAAGGCGATCCCAAAGGGAGCGGTAAAGAGCTTAAGAAGACAACCAGTTGGCACGCAGGTTGCCACGATTCGCCTACCAACAGAAAAGGCTAGTATCTTGCTGGCTATCGATTACGTACGGGCCGAGTGGGTAAGCTGTGTTAGATAATTAACATTAATAATTTCCACCCTCCGTTTCGATCTAAATAATTACGCAAATTGGCGTCCTTATCCTCTAATTACACACACATCATCATCATCGGCACTACAACCGGGGACCGGTCTTGGCCTTATTTAGCAAGTTCTGAGGCTTGTTAAATTTTCTATAATGATTTTGCTTTTTTCCAGGCAAGGTCATTAGTCTTGCGCCAGAGGCTCCCCGACGGGGAATCGAACCCCGGTCTCTCGCGTGACAGGCGGGTATACTAACCACTATACTATCGAGGAGCCCAATTACACATTACACACATATCATACCAAAAACAATATTTTCCACGCCATAATCATATTTTTTCGTAACAAAATACAGCTACATCCCAAAAACCGTTCAAGGCCAAACTTTCCGTTGTACATACGAGATACAGTACTATTCACTTTTGAATAGCCACAATTTAAAGCGAAAATGTATTAGGTGTACGCCGTTTTCTATAAAAAATTAGGAATTTATTGTGAAATAACGGTACGTTACGTTATATTCAAAGTCTTGTCCATTACTAGACACTATTTTTTCCTATATTTCCGGCAGCATCCGGATACCACGCCGGAAGAACTCTTCATCTTTTGAGGATATCCACGAATCGAAAATTTTTTTAGTATCTTCATAAGTTGTGAAGTCTGGCGCAAGGCTAATAACCTTGCCCAGAAAAACAAATTTTATGGAAAATTTAACAAGCCTCATACTTGTTAAATAAGGCCAAGACCGGATCCCGGTTGTAGTGCCGATGATGATGATGATATGTTGTGAAGTGCTACTCGAACAGACAACGTGCCATGCATCGAAATAAGTGATAATCAGAAGGGGCAAGGTCTGGTGAATACGGCGGGTGGGGTAGGACTTCCCAATGAAGTGTTTCCAAATAGTTTTTCACCGGCACCGCAACAAGCGGACGAGCATTATCATGGCGAAGAATATTTTCATGTCATGTCTGGAGTAGTAATGGGTGCGTTTTTCCTTGAGTGCTCGGCTCAATCTCCATAATTGTGTTCGGTAGAGAACTCTAGTGATGGTTTCACTCGGTTTCAGCAATTCAAAATGCAATACACGACACCAGTCTGATTCCATCAAATACACAGCATGAGATTTTCCCATGAATTTTCGGTTTTCCTGTCGATGTTAAAGCATGACCAGGTGGGCCTGTGGTGGTTCTTTAAAACCTTCTCTAAGAACCACCCACTTCCTCAAGTTAATCTGCCTTTCCCCTCACTCCATAAGAACCACCCATTTCCTACCAGATTACCGTCTCCTGCTTACCTGCAAATGAGCAGCGGAAGCCGCTTCGCAGTTCCTCACAGCTGAAAACATAGGTCCACGGCAAGATTATCATCTAGCCATGACATCAGACTTTCACCTCGGGGCATGCGCGCATCCAACGCATCATGTCCCCGAAAGCTAATTCGGCTACCTCATCAGGTAACCAGCAATAATGCATGCACATGCCAATGCTCTATGCGAAGAAGTATTTTCCTTTAGATGTGCATGACATGTTCATTGTCATCAGCAAGTCATCGGTCGATTGTACAAACAACAACCCATAGCGCAGCCATTGCTGAAACAACAACCCGACACACCGACCGATGGGACGTTGGCAATCTGCGTACAAGCTAATTGATGCTGTACGCAATGGCCAATGAATAAACATACATTCCTCCTATCCCCTAAGGTTCGCTACAGTTGCGACCAATATCCTGTTATCGGTAATCAACCGAGCACGGGATTTGGGCATGGATATGATCGTTGCTTACCCATGTTCATGCCCTATGATGACCCATCACCAAATCCAAACAAATAGCCATATAGCCACCGTCGCTGAGGCTTCTGTAGACTTAACGTCCATGAACATGTTTCCCACATGTGCTACAGAGCCATTCGGCTAAAGCAAACAATAACCCAAATCTCTGGTTGGACTATCGTCACCAGACTCTTAGGTAAATACCATGACGAACCTATGCAACATAGGCATATCTTGAATGATGTACATCCCATCATTTGACCCTTGAAATAGCGTTTTTGTTTACCTTAAAGCAAAAACCTATTTCGTTCTCAGGCGTGGATCATCGAGGATTTATGACCACATTGCCTGCATTCCCTAATGCTCGTTCCTTTGTTTACTCAGGTGCAGTGTCGTCCGTTGTCGATACTTCGAGCGAAAGGGGCGTCATACTTGACCGTACGATCATACGTAAACCTTCCCACGGAATCCCAATTCGATTGCCGATTGGCTACACCGAGATCGGGAAATTTATCACGATCACCACTAGTGGATGTCGACGGCAAAATCGAGACGAGTCAGATTTCTACCACCACCGCGAGCGTGTGAGTTTTCGCGAGTGCAGTTCGATTGCCTTTCATGTTCTATTTTCTTGGAATCAATACACTTTTTCAATAAAAAGAGTTGTGCGCGGAAAGTTCAATTTTCTCGGAGTCAATACAATCTTTCAATTAAAAAGTTGTGCGCGGAAAGTTCTATTTTCTTGGAGTAAATGCATTTAACAACAAAGAACTGTGTAACTAGAAATAAGTAATAAACAAAACAATTAAAAACAAAAACAGTGTAATTAAAATTATTCCATAAAGAAAACATTCAACAACAGGAAAGCTCCAGTCCACTTATTTACTTGTTTTGGAACCGTGAACAGTCCGGCGCAGAATCCGTTGGGGTTTAGTGAAATTAGTGCCCGTGTTAAGGCACACCTACCACAACACCCCACAGGCTGATGATTTTGTCTTCTTTGGGTTATCGTAGTGGATCAATTTTTCATCCTCAGTGACTAGACGATGCAAAAAGCTCTTTTTTTTTACCTGGCAAGCATCATTTCACTTATGCCAAGTGGGCGTTCAACGTCTCTCGGCTTCAGTTCGTATGGAACTCAATTTCCTTGTTTTCGAATCATTCCTAACGACAATAAACGATATGACATTGCTTGTTGAGTTACATCTAATGTACGTGCAAGTTCTTTTTGCGTTTGGGGTGGATCTTCGTCCAATATTGCTTCCAATTCCTTGTCTTCGTATACTTTCGGCCTTCCACGTTCTTTGTCTTCCACGTCAAACTCACCGTTTTTAAACTTTTGGAACCCCCCACGACAATCTCTCTCACTCAAAGCAGCCTCACGATATGCTTCTACAAGCAATCGATTCGCCTCAGGGGTTGGTTTCTTCAAACCAAAAAAGTAAATCAAAAGTTCCCACAAAATACGCTTATTTGGCACAAAGCTAGACATTCTTGAACGAAAAAAATTATATTGTTACAAATTCAAAACCGACATACTTGTCAACCGTTAGTGTGACCTCATGGCGTCGCACCGCGCCTTAAGCCAACTAATACGACATCAACACACCGATTCTGGAGCCATCTAGAGGAATACTGGAGAATACACGAAACTGTCAGAAACGTCAGAAGCAAACGGAACGACAAAAAGAACACACGTGTAAGCAGAGATTCAAAAAGAGAGCTATAGAACACGTGATTGAGGAATTTAACGGAGGAAAACAGAGGTTGTCCTTAAAAACATTGAAGCACTCTTGCGATCCAGTGGTCGAACTCGCGCGAAGGAACGTATAGTTTTAAACTGGACATAGTTTAACGGTCGTGTGCGGAGTAGAAACGTAACAATTGGTGTCAGAAGTGGGATCGCGGAGTGATCGTGGACAATGGTAAAGTTTGCCAACCTAAGGAGACCTCAATTGAGGGATGAATTGGAATCTCGACGATTGCCCGGAACAGGACAAAAGGCGGAACTGCAGGCACGATTGCGGAAGGCTCTGGAGGACGAGGGCATCGAAGTTGAAACCTATGAGTTTTACCAAGGTGCTACGGGACCTTCATCCGAGGTCAAGGAGCAGTTGATGGAACCCCAACCAACCCTAGCATTCGACATGAACGTGCTTTTACAAGCAATGGCACAACAATTGGCGGAGCAGTCTTCACGTATGGAAAATCAAATGGCGGAACAGTCCTCACGCATGGAGAATCAGTTGACGGAACGCATAGAGAAGCAGCTGACGGAGCACTCCTCGTGCATGAAGAACCAGTTGGCAGAACACACTTCACAAGTTAAGGACCAACTAGCGCACATCGAAGGAAATGCCGCTAAGTTGCGGGCGAGGCAGGACCAAATGGAAGGCGAACTACATCACTTGGAATCGAAACTTAGGGAGTTGGATATTCATGTGCGTGAAAGACAGTCAAGCGTACCAGTTACGACTGTCAATGCGATGAAACTTAAAGCCCCAACCTGTGATGGAACTGTGCCGTTTAGTGTTTTTAAACTACAGTTCGAGACGACAGCACAAACTAATCATTGGACAAGGACGGACAAAGTGGCAGCGTTGGTGGTATCGTTGAAAAGCGATGTGCTACAAACTGTTCCTGCAAGTGATCGTAGCAATTATGACGCAATAATGGCTGCGATTGAACGGCGTTATGGCAGCGATCATAGGAAGCAGATGTTCCAGATAGAGTTGATGAATCGCCACCAAAAAGCAAACGAGCCGTTACAAGAATATGCAATGGAGATAGAAAGGCTCGCGCACTTGGCAAACGCATATGCACCCGCGGAGGTAATCGAAATACTCAAAACCCAGGCGTTCGTAAATGGTTTGAAGGATGCAGATACAAAACGAGCAACGTACTCTAGGCCGAAAAGGACATTCGCCAAACAGTGTCGTTTGCATTGACACAAGAAACAGCAAGTCTGTTAAGCAAACCAGTGCATAGAGTCCATCGCGTGGAAGTGGAACCGAACGAATCCCTGGAGAAAAGTGTGAGGGATCTCATAAAGACTATGACTCAAATGATGTCAACCGGATGCAAAGGCTCCGACGGGAAATGTTATAATTGCGGAAAAGCTGGGCACTTTTCAGATTGCTGGTCTGGACTTGAATGGCGGCAAAAACTCTAATAGTCCCACAAATAAAACGACTCCTTCAGCTGAGCGATACATACCACCCCAATTACGTGGAGGAGATAAACAAGATTCATTAAATCGTGATAATAAAGGCGAAAAGGAATTCAGGAACGACAGGGATAGGGAATACAGGACCGATTTCCGCAGAGGAAATAATAGAACCTTTGGAAATAGAGATCGTCCGGAACGACTAATTTCAGAATATGGAAACTATCCCAAGAGAAAGTTCGAGGAAAACTTCCAAAATGGTGAACCTGAAACTCGCCGAGAGGACTGGAATGGTAGTGGTGGTGGACGCTTTCAGAATAATCGGAATATGGATAAAGAACGCCGTGATGATCGCCCCTGTGAGCGCAATCAAAGAGATGACGGCGGCAATCGTAATGATCGTGGGATAGAAAGGCTGCAGAACTATGACTGCGAGATACAACACCGAAAAGGAGGACAGCATGGAAACGCCGATGCACTCTCTCGACGCCCATGTGCAGTGGAGTGTAAACATTGCTCAAGGGCTGAACGATGTGAAGGGATAGTCGAAATCCGCTTGTTGAGTCTCGGACCTGATGTGGAATGGGACTCCAGTGCTATGAGAAAAAGCCAACTGGACGATGCCGATTTGGTCAAGATCCTGAAAGCAAAAGAATTGGATGAAAGACCAGCAAAGGTAGGAATGTCATCGGAAAGTCCAGTGGCCAAGGCGTATTGGACGCAATGGGACAGCCTGAAATTAATAGACGGAGTATTACATCGCCAATGGGAAAGTAATGGTGGTAGATACACCTCCGATTTAATTGTCCTACCAAAATCAAGGATAGCAGCCGTGTTGGAAGAATTCCATAATGGACCAAGCGGAGGACACCTCGGCGTTGCAAAAACCCTGGAGAAAATAAAACAACGGTTTTACTGGGTGAATGGCTGGAATGCAGTTGCTAACTGGATTAAAAACTGCACACAATGTATGGCAGCCAAGGGCCCAAAGGTCAAAAGCAGAGGGAAGTTACAGCAGTATAATGCCGGAGCGCCATTTGAGCGCGTCGCAGTGGATGTAGCTGGCCCTTTCCCTACTAGTGACTCCGGCAACAAATATGTACTCGTGGTGATGGACTATTTCAGTAAGTGGCCCGAAGTGTATGCGATACCAAACCAGGAGGGTAAAACCGTAGCCGAAGCTTTCGTGCAGAATTGGGTCACGCGATTTGGAGTACCGATCGAGTTACATTCGGATCAAGGGAGGAATTTCGAGTCTGCTATCTTCCAAGAAATGTGCTCACTGCTGGGCATCAAAGAGACACGGACGACAGCTCTGCACCCACAGTCGGATGGAATGGTTGAGAGGTTCAACCGTACGCTCGAGGAACATTTGCGAAAAGTTGTCGACAAATGTCAGCGTGATTGGGACAAGCACATCCAAATGTTTTTAATGGCATACCGATCAGCAGTACACGACACTACCGGACACCCACCTGCACACATCATCTTTGGTACAGACTTGAGGCTCCCATCGGACCTGAAATTCGGTAGCAACGGTGCCACTATTAAAGCCGGAGGCAGCTATTGGGAGGTGCTCCAATCCGAGATGGACGAAATACACCGTCTCGTGAGACAACGGACCCGGTTGATGAGCAACAAAATGAAGGATCGGTATGATCGAGCCATGAATTCCGACGGGTTCCAAGAAGGCGATTTAGTACTATTATACAACCCCCAACGGAGGAAGGGTCTGTCCCCAAAACTGCAGACATCATGGGAAGGCCCATATAGAGTCTTAAAGCGACTAAACGATGTGGTGTATCGCATACGGAAGAGGCAAGGGAAGATAAAAGTTGTGTATATAGAGAGACTATCCCCATTGGGATCATGGAATTTGGAGTCTGATCGGGACGATCAGACTTAAGTGGGGGGTAGTGTTACAAATTCAAAACCGACACACTTGTCAACCGTTTGCGTGACCTCATGGCGTCGCACCGAGCCTTAAGCCAACTAATACGACATTAACACACCGATTCTGGAACCATCTAGAGGAATACTGGAGAATACACGAAACTGTCAGAAACGTCAGAAGCAGACGGAACGACAAAAAGAACACACGTGTAAGCAGAGATTCAAAAAGAGAACTAGAGAACACGTGATTGAGGAATTTAACGGAGGAAAACAAAGGTTGTCCTTAAAAACATTGAAGCACTCTTGCGATCCAGTGGTCGAACTCGCGCAAAGGAACGTATAGTTTTAAACTGGACATAGTTTAACGGTCGTGTGCGGAGTAGAAACGTAACAATATAAAGCTGATACAAAGTCGCTAATATTTTGAGGTTATATTGTTATCATGTGCTCAAACTCACAATCGTTTGACATCTGACAATTTCTCCATAATTTTCTGGGGGATCCACCTTTTACCAAACTTATTTCTACACCTAATACATATAAATATACTCCACTCCTTTCAATTCATATATCGCAAATGTGATTTTTAAATCAAAAGAATTACAAAATTATCTGAACGAGGGCCAACATTAAGTATACACACACACATATTAACACACAAATTTACGGTTACTTTCCTTGCACCTGATATCGAATAGTTCTTTTTTTGTATTAGCGAGAATCAAAGAAAAATATTCAATGAGCAGTAAAACGGAAAAGCGGACGTAAATGGGTGTCCTCATATAAAAGGAAGCGAATGAGGGACATTTACTCTCGTGGATTTAAAACCGTTGTGCGCGGTGTGCTAAACTTGTCCCAACAATGTTATTGTATACAATCTAAGAAGTCCATTTAAACATCAGTTAGTAAATTTTAAGCGCGAAAAAAAATAAACGAAAATAAAAGAAAAATATAAAAACATTTAACATTTTTTCTTTCGTGCCAGTTTGTTGGAAAGCATATTTCAGAACAATACTCACACCGGTTAGAGTTATTTAGAGGTTTTACATCGTAGTTAATTGCCACTTAAAACACGTTAACGTTTGCATGCGCATCCGAGAATCAACAGAGTTTCGAACAAGTGAAATCTTCTAATAATTCTATGTGGGATAGCGTGAATTTTTTGAAAGGTAAATTGTACATCATTTAGAGAAAAGGTGTTTATAACAAAGCAGCGAAGAATCCGCATTCACCACCCGAAAGGCAAGTCCAATAACACAGAGGGGCAAGCAACAAAATCCCAAAACCTACATAACAAGACAGAAAAAATTGTTAGTACTTTCCAATTATATATATAATATCATCATCATCATTGGCACTATAACCGGGATCCGGTCTTGTCCTTATTTAGCAAGTCTCTCCACCGGTATCTGGTCATTATTCGAGACGGTGGCGGTTCCGCCAAACCCCACGGCCCACTTACCTGTAAAACCCCCATAACTGCTACCCAACTTCCTTACGTTCGCTAATGCAATCACATTAGCACCTTAAATGCTTTACGCATTAAATAGAGCCAATTTACAATCTCAAAAGCCCTGTAAAGAATCCTTACCTTTCATGCATCTCTTCGCATACAAATTCCCTGTAAGAATTCTTTCCTAACTTATCAGCAATCCCAATCTCTCCAAGTGCATTTCCCCCTAGACGATTTCCTGAGAACAAAATGATTTGGTTTACATACAATGTAACCACCATAACACGGACAAAAACAAATATACGCATCTTGCGTCTTAAGGCATCAATTAAATCCTACAGCATAAGCAAATGCAAATAGGAATTGAATACCTACCCGTACCAGCGATGCCATAAACCCTATTACCCGATAAACAAGCTAAAACCAATTACCACAATGTTCATGATGCATTGCGGCTGTCAATACAGCTGCTATGCATATTGTAGACAACGATCATCAACGGTCCCCTTGTCTTACATATTCCTGGATCTGTTTACCATTGACCTTCTCACATAAGCAAACACAAACCCAATTAGCATCCAATGAGATTCGGCTTGTGTGCTTAGCCGAACTCACATCTCATGGATGCACATTTTCCCTTTCTTTGTTTTAGATTCGTTCCCATGGCTTTGTTCCATAAAAGAACTAATGTCCCGTGACAATCTTCTCTATGAGATCTGTTTGGTTACCCCATAGAGAGACTCTACGTTTCTCTTGGAATAGGAAAATTCACCTCCTAATTAAGAGAGCCCGTTTCACTGGCCGAATTTCTTTTGATAGCGAATGAATCTCGGAGAGTCTAATTCCATCAGCCGACCGAGCCGTTCGACCTGCCTCCCGCTCTCCGTCGCGCGGCGGAGAAGCCGAGGTCGTGTCGAGAAAGAAGTGTTTCGTCTTGTATAAAATTTATAAAAATCAATTTAATATTAATAATAAGTTCTAAGTAAAGTAATAAAAAGTCGGTGATCACCTATCAATTCGTGTGTTTCATCCTATTCTCCTGTGCTGCAGTTTCCTGGGTGTTCGTATGTCTGAATGTTTTTTGTTCTCGGTGAACCTTTTAGCGACGTTGCTCAGTGTGTGTCCGGTGAACAGTTCGTGGGGCCAAGTAGAACCCCGCGTCGTACGCCGGCACAACGACTTCGCTCCCCACAAGACTTGTTAAATTGTCCATAATAATTTGTTTTTCCGGGCAAGATTATTAGCCTTGCTTCAATATTTATAATACATTGTTTCAAAATGTTGTGTGCAGAAATATATATTTGCAACAGATGCAGACTACGAGAAGACATCACACCCACTTGATACGACAATACGGAAAGATGGCGAAATCCTGGAAATCCGTTGACGATAGTTCGGACAACTGTCTGAAATGAGGAGGAAAAGGCCACAAAGCGATGGCTGTCAAGCACAACCCAAATGCATGTTCTGTGAATCGGGCTGCGAAGGTGGTAAAGACCAATAAACAAGGAGTTACAAAGGCCGAGCATTTAAGAACCTGATGGCCAATCTTCTGAATAAAAAATGGACAAGTTTAAGTGCATTCAAATGAACCTAAACCACTGTGGAGCCGCACAAGATCTCCTTCCCCAAACGGTTAAGGAATATGGTGCCGACGTGGTATTCATCAATGAGGAGTATAGGATGTCTGGCACTGTGACAATAACATGAGAAGAAGACAGCAGCGGAGCAAGGAACATCTGGACAAGTGGGAATTCCCCTATAGAACATAGAACTGTTTAGGGACAGGAAACATTCGCCTATGCCAAGATCAGAGGAATTCATGTTTACTCTTGTTACGCTTCACTAAGGTGTAAAATAGAAGATATCAAATGCTTTTTGGACATGGTAACAGAAGAAACCAGAGTTAAGAGCCCCCTTATAATTGCTGGATGTTTCACCGCATGGGCCATAGAATGGGGAAGCGCCAGGACCAACAATAAAGACCGGGCGCTACTCGAAGCCTTCGTAGTCCTAGATGTGGTGCTATTTAATGACGGTGCTGAGGATAGCTTTATAAACAAGAGAGGACGGTTCAAAATCGACATCACCTTTGCCAACACCATGTTGACACGAAATATGGAGTGGCGAGTTTTGGATAAATAGACCCATAGTGACCACCAAGCTGTGATGTACAGAATCCTTCTATATAGAGGATTCGTCGCTGGCAGATTGACGAAGAAAGCCCGGAAAAATGTGTGGAAAGAGAAGGAACAATCGAGCAGTTCTGCATATATGGGAAGACCAAATCTCACGGTTTGACACAGAGGCCGATGCGATCAGGCAGGCTGGAAAAGTCATGAGGTGGCTAACTTCCGCATGTGATGCTTCTGTGCCAAGGACAACCAGCAGGGGCTATCAAACCAATGTATTGGTGTAACCCAGAAATCGCCCATGTGCGATCGGAGTGCAACAGGTTAAGACGCTTGCAACAAAGAACAAGAAACCGTAACACCTACCCACATTTACATGCGGAATTCATCAACAAACGGACAGAGTTGAAGAATGTAATCCGCAAAAGTAAATATGACGCGTTCTGATCCCTAAGGAATGAATTAAATAACAACCCATGGGACAGCGCCTACAGAATAGTCATGAAAAGACTACAGAACAACAGTAGTCAAATGCAAACAAGTAAAACTGACATGGCCAGCAGAATCGTTGCTGTCCTTTTCCCACAGTGTGATGCGGTAATAGAACATCAAGAAGAGTGGAGTATTACTGAAGGAGAGATACCTCCCGTGACCACCGAAGAGGTGCTCTTGGCTGAAAGGGCTGTCCAGAAAAACAAAACCCCGGGACTACATGGCTGTAGTGAAGACTGCTTTAACAAAAAAGCCGGAAGTCTTTAGCAGTCTCTTCACAACCTGCTTTCAAACAGGAAAATTTCCTAAACGATGGAAAAAACAGCGGCTTGTGGCAAAAGGAGTCAAGAATCCAGAGGCTCCGTCGTCTTATCGCCCCTTGTGCATGCTGGATACAACAGGAAAACTGCTTGAGCGAGTAATTGCCACTCGCCTGGAACAATTCACTGAGGGGACATCGGGGCTATCTGAATCGCAGTGTGGGTTCGGGAAAGGTAGATCAACCGGTATGACACTATCTGTGGTGAGCGACATCGCTCGCAATGCGATAGCTGGAGCACGATGGCTAGGTGGTACAAATAAAATATTGCGAGGTGGTGACGCTAGATGTTAAAAATGCGTTTAACTCGACGAATTGGAATCGGATTCTAGAAGCGTTGGGCGATCTACAAGTTTCAACCTACTTGGTGCGTGTACTAGGAAACCATCTCTCGGATAGAAACCTGCTCTGTGACACAAATGACGGACCACAGGAATATAAAATAACAGCGGGTGTACCACAGGGATCTGTATTAAGTACCCTGTTATTGAATATAAAGTATGATGGTGTGCTCGTGGGCAATATACCAGAAGGGGTTAGAATCTTTGGGTACGCGGATGATTTGGCAATAGTGGCCGTGCTAAACATCTAGATGATCTGGAGAATATTTGCTGCCAAGCAATCCAGAACGTTAAATGCTGGCTAGATATGGCCGGACTGAAACTAGCTGGACATAAGACGGATGCAGTTTTAATAAGCAGCCGCAAAAAAGTTGAATACCTTGATTTGGAAATAGAAGGACAAATAATCAATTCCAGTCCTTATATTAAATATCTTGGTGTTATATTTGACAACAGGTTGACGTTCAAGGAACACCTGGGGAAAAGGAGTGAAAAAACGGCAAGAGTATGCAAAGTTTTGGCAAGGCTGCTACCCAATGTTGGAGGACCCCGGCCCCACATAAGGAAGCTTGTGGGGGTACGAGATCGTGGCGCCAGCACGGGCGCAGGGTTCTACCTCGTTTCCACCAGTTCTAAGTGTCTGCCGTAGACCGAAAGAAAAACAGCAAAATGTCACCGAGGGGAAAATAGGCACACCGAGAGGGAAACACAAACGAAACTCCGAAACATAGACACAGGAAAGAATACCACAGTGATTTAGCTTATTATTATTCTGTCATTTGGTTTGGATGTATCCAAGTATTTTAAATTGATATTAAATTGATTTCTTAATAATTCTAAACTATTACACACACGACTCGATGATTTTTCGCGTCCTCGGCGCGCGACGAGGAGCGGGAGATCGCGTGACCATGGTGGTCAGCGGATGGAATTAGACTCAAAGACTCAACTCATTGGCTAAGGAAAGTCTGGGTGCATTCGCTTTCGCTGTGGTGATAACCGGATATCATAGAGGAGATCGTCATGGTACACATGCATATGTGTACGTCGGTTCTTTTCATGGGTCGAAGCCATGATAACGAATCTGAAACACCAAGAAGGGGCATAATGTGCATCCAGGAGATGTGTGTTCGTTGAAACAAACAAATCGAATTTCAAATCGAAATGGGATGCTAATGGTTTGTGTTTGATTATGCGTCGAGGTCATGAGGGATGGATTCAGGGCAAATACAATACAAAGGGAAAAGCGACCTATGCATCGTTCGATAATGAGGGTCAGCTGGATAAATAGCAGCCACTCATTAAATGAAAACTGCGTTTAGGATACCACAAACGATATGGATTGTTTATGGTATCGCCAGGAAGCCTATGGAGGAACAGCGTTTTTTGTTTGCACTTGGTGCGAGTTAGGAAATTTGGCTTCAGCGTCGATTGCGCTAATTGAATGCAGCTGCTTGGGTATTTTATTGCTGGAAGAAAAAGGTCGGCGGCCAATGTGTACGTTAAGGATTTATCATACACATGGCGAAGCTGAAAAATAGACAGCGCAATGTTTATGGTCCCTGAGGAAGGTTACATAGTATGTAGTCCAAATCCTTTGTTATTAGGAATTCGTCTAGGGGAATCGGCCTGGCACCGAAGGGGCCAAATTAGTTTGAATTCCTGATAAGTTGAGCAAGAAATCTTACGGGGAATTGTATGCGAAGGGATGCATGAAAGGTAAGTTTTCTTTTACAGGGACTTTGAGGTTAATGATTTGATCTATTTAATGCGTGAAGCATTTAAGATGCTAATGCGATTGCATTCGTGAAATCGGGAGATTGGGAGATTGAATGAAAGTTATGGGGGTTTTCCAGGCAAGCGAACCGTCGGGTTTGGCGGAACCGCCAAATAACCGGCGTCAACCCCCCCATTATAATGTATGCAGCTCACATATGAGCAGGAGCCACACAGTATAAGTTGTACATGGGGGAAGTGAACTCAGCACATAGGCTGGCATCACTGTGAGTATGCTGTGCCTTCCGAACGGCATCCAAAGATGTTATAAATAAACCACTTGACATTGCAGCAAAACAAAACGCTCCATTGTTTGTGGTCTCCCAAGAGAATTGTCGGAGAATACGGTCACAATTAGAGCTCTCAGGCCTAAGAGAATGGCAACAAAGGTGAGATTCTTCCACCAAAGGAAGATGGACCCACACCATGATACCTGATGTAAACACATGTGTGAAAAAAAAACATGGCGAGCTGAATTACCACTTGACTCACATGGATGGACATGGATGCTTTCAGGAATACTTGCACAAGTATAAACATGTGAATCACCCATACTTCTTGTATTGCGAAGGCAAAATAGAAAATGCGGTACACGTACTCACAGAGTGCGTGAGATACGAGACTGCATAAACGATTTTGAAGAGACATATTAGACGGACAAGTACTCCGGGAGAAGTAATAGAATACATGCTGAGTTCAAAGCAAGCATGGTCCCTAGAAAATGATGTTTTATATGACATGATGCAGCAGTTGCGACGCGACGAGCGGAGTAACAAGTAAACTCCGTCCCTCCCCGCGATGGAGTATCTAAACAAACGTTTTGCGGGATCAACGGGAATATGTGCCTGGTGGGAGGTGGTTTTAGCCGATAAAAGTCCGGAATGCCTCTAGATTGGTCAGAGGTATCTTTTGAAGATTTCCACCTTCCTACAGAAAACAAAAATAAAAAAAAAACAAAAAAAAACCAATCGATTTATAATTAGTTATGAAAAAAAATATTTATTAGGCTGTCGAAAAAAAATTGAGAAAATGTCCTCGTTTTGCCTACCTTAACTAGTACTCCCCTCTTTAAACATTTTTTATTTTTACCCTTAAATTCAGTAAATACGTGTCAAAAAGTTTCAGTTGTTCATTTAGTTCTTTCTATGAAAAAAAAGAAGAAATTTACGAAAATCACCTTAACATACTTTTGGTCGGTAGATAACAACCTCCAACCTTAACAAGCTTTTCACTCCAGCTTTATATGGCTTCGTTGGTTTTACTCGTGTTTCCAATGTGACGGAGTTACATTTCACGCGCTTGACAGGTTTTTACGAGTTGCTCGTTCAATTTTCTTTGGAAAATGGATATTCCGGCGAGTTGACATAAACTGGCCTGTATACTCGACACTCGTGGGCTTTTATCCAAATACAAAATCTAAAGTATGTGACTACAAACCTTGTTCTCCTAATCAATAAGAAGCAAATATCCGACTCGGTTAACAGACCTGGATTATAGAAAATGCATATTGTAGGATGGCGGATATTAAGCTACCAAGTTAAAAGATGTGTTCTCATTGTCTAGGACTAATTTGATAAGACTATTGCATCCTAAGACTCTTTCCATATTCTAATTAAGCATTATTCGAATTTAATCTTATAGAATCAGGAATCTGTTCTCATGCGGGGTTATTAATCAATATGAGAAATATATCTTCTAAATAAAATCAATGAAGCTAGAGCGTTGGCCAACCTTTATAAAGTATTTTCGTTTCATTTCATTTTCACAGACCCATTTGATACTGGGTAGTCATAAATAAATCACCTCTACTCCATTTTAGTATGAGCCAATTCTTCTGCAGACTATTTTAGTGTTCTCAGTAGCATCAACTTCATTAGCAGCAAGTCATAACCGAACGGGGGTAGGTAACTTTATAGCAATTTCGAACAGACCATAATCATCTGTTCTCCTTCATCTACATAGGCGCAATTAGTTTTAGTGGCAATCTTCAATCTACTTATTGCTAGGATCTTGTCTATTTATATATGATAATAAAATAACACAAGCATATATAGGGGCATACCCAGCTCCAATGTAGCCAGATGTGACGACCGCTTCGCCGGGCCCTCTGAACACACAGGTCAAGTTGTAACGTTTATCCCGACTAGTTTGGACATTGTCCGAGAATTGCACCACTACGATATTCGTTAACGTATCTCCGTACTGAAATGATTACAGGCAACAAGACCAGCATCGGAATTAGTGCAGAATTGCAATTCGATTCGTTTCGATCATTGATCGTTGATCATGACTTACCCGTTGCGTTCCACAGTCAGGATACCCTTGGGGTCCGCTGATACGCAGCACATTGACTGTGCCTCCATTGCCACGGAAGAAGCATCTGCAATGGGAAATGATAAATCGATCGAGGATCAGTATCTAAGACTAATGTGCCTAGGTTGATGACAAACCTGTCGTAGAATCCGTAGGTGTAGATGCGGCCAATGAAACCCTCTGGTGTACGTATGGTAAACTCCATTCCCTCCTCGTTGCACGTTTGCGAAACTACACCCAACACATAACAGAAATTCAAATAAAGGATCGGTAAAATGCTACAGGTTATCAATTACCATCTAAGCATTCACTATCGCTGCGACTAGCAGCACGTTCATAAAAGTCATAATTTGCAGCATCGAAAATGTTTGGATCGTGGACGTCTAGTTCCCGTGAGTCGCGATCACTTAACTCACAGTTAGGTAGATCTCGTTCATCGTAGGTGGATGCAGCGGAGTCCCTGTGGAAAATATGACATATGGAAGGCATATTCGACCATATCCTGCGAGTTACCTGTAATTGAAGCTTCTGCAGATGAAATCGCGTGATTCGATGCACTCGCGTTCACATTGGACAAGTGAGGTAACGATCAAGGCTCGCCGAACGAAATGTCTCCGCATCTTGTGCCTAGCTGCCACTTGCTTGAAACTATCGTTGTCGTCACATTTTATGCCTGTAGGCTTTCCAGATACACCAATCGGGCTACCACTGCTTTCCGGTGGAATTTGATTGATGGAACTGCCGCCATAAGGTGGTCGACTGTATGGACTCTCGTAGGGTGGATAACCACCGCTGCCAGAGCTAGTTGGCCTTCGATTGAAGAAGCTGTCGAATTCTCGATCATAAGAAGGAGGATGTGATGGAGGGCGGTCATTGTACCGATCCTCATATTCTAGGTCGTAGTACGATGGCGGCGGTATGCGATCATAATCTGAATAGGGAAGTTATTAAGTCATACGTAATCTGACCGTCGTACCAACAATATTAGTCGTCAAAGAAAATGAGTAAAAAAATATAGTTTGGCATACAATGTGTATTTTCTTCAGAGAAGGAATATAAATTAAGTGTGGAGGTATTTTTCAGTGGATGTCTGAGTATACGCGTTCAATAAGTGTAATCGGCAATGTGTAAGTGCAAGTGTGCATTAATTATAAACCCTTAAATATAATGTTTTTTTTTTTAATTTGGAAAATATCACAACTTGTAGTAGTTGTTTACAACAATGCGGCGGAGGGGGGGGGGGGACATACAGGGCAAAGTAATTCAATCCAAGTTAACATGCAGTCTCCACGTGACACCGCTACTTTGGCACCCGCCAAGTAGTGAACCAATGCATGCAGCGGCATCCTGAGAAAGGTTGGCGCAAAGCTAATAACTGTGCCCGAAAAAACGAATTATTATGCACAATTTAACAAGTGTCGGATATGGACCCGATACCGGTGGAGAGACTTGCTAAATAAGGCCAAGACCGGCGGATCCCGGTTGTAGTGCCGATGATGATGACGATGGTAGCTCTCGTGGTTATACACAGGTTCCGGAGGATATTTAATACTAGGTGGTACCTCCTGAGTGAAAACAAAGAGATAATCCATTGGCGTAAGCTTGGTACCTTCGTGTACGTTGGTGTTGTAAAGGAATGTTGCCGTCCTCAGGTATTGATTCCATGACTGCGAATTTCCATCCACTATATTGCGTAGATATGGTGGAGTGGCCGATGAGCTTGTGGGGTCGGAGGTGTGGGGTGCCGCCGTACGGTACGGGGTTGGCTCCGGTTCCCATCGCTCTGCCACCGTACTACCGTACCTGTTCACAACGAAGAGAATAAAGGGGACAAACATCCAGGACACTGCGGGACGGCGAGGAAACGACGCCGTAGGAAATAAAACACATTGGTATAGTTATTCACGAATTGTTTAATTGTTCACTAGGTTTTATTAAAAGAGAGGGTTCGATTGCCTGCGTTTGACAACGTTGTTTATTGTTCATGTTGTACGCAATTTTTATACTTAATAAATTATTGCCGGTCGGACTTTACGGGACACGACTAAATGATTTTCGTTTAGGGAGGCCAAGAACCCGATACACCACTAAATGGTTTTCTCTTAGAAATCAAGGGCCCGACCCCACTCGACAGAGACACGGTAGACTTGATTGTACACTCGGGGGTTTGCACCCCCGATTGCACGTCACGGGGGGCTGAGTCTTGAACCGACGTGCACGCGCCGATGGTAGAATGATGACTGACTAAATGAACGGCGAGAATTCGTTCAGGGTGTCGTGGCAGTTGAGTCATAGCTAAGTAAACTCACTGCCGCTTACTAGGAACTTGAAAAGGGTTGCTATGCGTGCATAGGGAATTTAGTTCCAGGGAATAACTGCCGTACAGGCGAAATTGGGTTCCTCTGTCGCTATGTATACGGGGAAATTGGTTTTGGAAACATGACCAAGTATGGGCATGAGTTGTCGGTTAGACAAAGGAATATTGGTCTTGGTCGTTGCGATGGTTGTTTCGTGGAAATGCAACGCGTCGTGCTGGTGATTTACCAGTAAGGAGAATTGGTGTTTACTGCCGTACAGGCTAAATTGGGGTCCTCTGTCGCTATGTATACCGGGAAATTAGTTTTGGAAACACGACGAAGTATGGGCATGGGTTGTCGGTTAGACAAAGGAATATGGGTCTTGGTCGTTGCGATGGTTGTTTCGCGAAAATGAAGCGCGTCGTGCTAGTGACTTACCAGTAAGGAAAATTTGTATTGGGTAGGATGGGCGCCGAAATGATTTTCGGGGAACTAAGTGTTGCTTGGCCACAAACGAGGGAAAAGGGGTAAGCAGGAAGTTGACCGAAGTGGTTTTTGGGAAAAATGTAAGCGGTTGATGTAGTTGAGGGGAGATGATTAATATTCTGTTGTAAGTTTAGAAATTCATTTTATTACAGGTTGGGAAATGGATTCTGGGCATATTGGGAAGTGTATTCTTTGTATGTTGCGAATGTGTGCTACTGCAGTTTTGAGTTGTGGTGGCGCGTTATTAGCGGTCGAAGTTAGGTAGGAATTGTGGGTTGGTTCTCCGTGTGGTATAGAGAAGCCCCAAAGTCTCTCTCCAGAGCGCGATTCGATTGTGGATGGTACGGTGAGGTTTGAAGTCTCTTGATACGGAGCAGCTTGCACACGCTTTTAAACAAGCTGCTTAGGAAGTTGCTTCCCCGATCGGTGATCAGTTGCTTTGGAACACCATACCGAGCGACTATTTGATCAAAGAAGCTCGCGGAAATCATTTCTTCTTCCCCATTGGGTAAGGAATAGCAATCTATATACTTAGATAAATTGTCTTAAAATGTGAGTATATAGTTATTGCCTGCTGGAGTTCGATCAAGAGGCCCTACTATATCAAAATATACTTTGTCAACGGGCCTCTTTGCAATGTCGGTAATTACGATGGGCATACGTACATTTGGTGAAGATTTCATGGTTTGACATTGTTTGCATACTTAATGTATTGCTTAATGTCGCGCATTATGTCCTTCCACCAAAAGTTCCTACGTATTTTATTGTAAGTTTTAATCACCCATTGGTGTCCACCCAAAGGAGGATCACGGTAATCCCGAAGTAGGAACTGGATTTCCTCAGGGTTCGTTATCCCCATTCCTTTTTTCGTGCAGGAAGGAATGGGATCCTCGTGAGGAGAAGACTCGTCGTCGTTTTCACTTCCCTGGGTTCCTTCGCTTGCTCCTAGTTTCTTAACTTGAGTGCGTGTTACTACATTACACCTTTGTAGCGTGGGTGTCTCATCACAATTGTATGGGATGCGACTCAAGGCATCCATATTGGTGTCATATTTACTGGGTGTGTACTCGATGTGGTAATCAAACTCCGATAGCTTGTGATGGAATCTAGTTAAACCTGACGTGGGATCTTTCACGTTAAAAACTCCCTTAAGTGGCTTATGATCCGTATGCACGGTGAATCTTCGCTCTTGTAAATAACAGCAGACATTTTTAGCCACCCACACAATGGCTAATAACTCCTTCTCAATAGTGGAGTAATTTTTCCCGCCTTATTCAAGATTCGGGGATCCTCGATAGTATAGTGGTTAGTATCCCTGCCTGTCACTCGGGAGACCGGGGTTGGATTCTCCAGTGTTTCATGCGTGAACAGTGTCTGAGTTCTCCCGGTCTTTTTGTGTTGCTAATGGGAGTTTCTGAGATGTGATGTGTATCAGTATGACATCCCATGTCTCTACGTTGATGCCGTGGTTGGACAAAGCATAGATGCACTCAATCCTGGTATCGTACAAGGATTTTAATGATGCGGCCGATTCATGGGTGATCCTTGCTTGCTCTAGTAGAATCTTTAATTGGGTATTTACCAACCTTCTTTTGTTTTAGAATCGATCAGTTATGATCTCCCAAGCTGACGCATAGCTTTTGCTATCCATAAGTCGCTGGTTTATACCTGGCTTGAAGGACCATGTACTGAATTGGTGTACTCAGTAATCAATCCCAAGTAGTTGTCCTGGAGAGAAATTCCACTTCTATTCAAATTTAATTTCGTTTATTAACCTCAAAGT
Organism: Microdon myrmicae; assembly: GCA_963931805.1. NCBI lineage: Eukaryota > Metazoa > Arthropoda > Insecta > Diptera > Syrphidae > Microdon > Microdon myrmicae. The sequence goes on from OZ007496.1 coordinate 125,752,598, forward strand.
CCATATCAAATCCACTTCGGTTTTAAAAAAACAAACAACTATGTACTAAGGTTAGAAGAACACAAGGTAGTATTCTACTTATAACCTTTTAGATAAATATTGATATTTCATATAAATTATTTCTTATACAATAATACAATAATTCAAACAAGAATGAATAAATGAAACTAATTTAAACCAACCGCGAAAGCGTTCTCAGCCACAAGTGAAGTAACTGGTGACCTCTTGCTCGGTGAAAACAACTGTACTGGGAAAAGTGGAGAGCAACATAAGTGTTCAGAATTGTCTCTCGCTAACAACTGCGTTTACATGTAAGGTCCTTAATTTCTTATGACCAAATATAACAAAAAGGTGTGGCTGGAATCAGTTTGTAACCTTTCTGTATAATGGTGTACACCCTTTTGATATAATAATTATTATCTGATGGAAAGAAATGAATGGTCTTTCGCATTTATGGAAGAAGTAATCGCCTTCGAGTGGGCGCTGGTTCCCCTTGCGTTGGGAACCAACAGCGAAATTTTAACTGTGCACTTTATTGCGCAGTTCACGGGAGAGTGTTCGTAATATGATCGGGAAACTTTGTATGTTTATTTCTCTCACCTTCTGGTGCATATCTCAAGATGGCACTAATAGTACGTATTCGCCTGCAACGACAGCGGTGTCATTCTTTATTGAGTTCGCATATATACAATATATACTTCTAAATCGTCTTGAATTATCAAAGCGGTTTGACCTTTTCCGTAAACTTACGTAGGTGACGACCATTTGTTTTTTCTCACGAGTTGTCACTGATCTGCATGCCACGGCAGGCGAGTGTTATCGGGGGGCCATGGTACCGAAAACAAAGTAAGACAATTAAAATATATCACCTCAGTCGTAAAAGTGAAAACTAAAACACACAATATATTGCTAGTTAAGCACAGAGTTTTCAAAGCATCATTTGGCGATTGCAAGTTCACTGACTCTTAGCCGACGATAGCCGAGTTCGAGTCGGCGTACGGAAGAAATCGACTTCGTGGTTCGACAACACACAAACGGAAAGGTACACCGAAAAACTCCATTGTGACGCGAAGTAAAACCGCGAAATTAACAATAGAGAAAAAAGATCAGCAAATGGAGGAGGTCAATGAGCTCCCATCCCCCTCCAACTTTAACATGTATGGGGCAAACAACTCATTCGCTTCTCTTGCATCCCCAGAGTCTGAGGATGAAGAAGAGGAAATAAGTGAATTGGAGGCGAAACTTGCGATGGCAAGAGCCTGGCTAGAAGAGAGACGCCGAAGTGTGACTCGGCAAAACAACACAGAGCCAGCTCGTACTACAACAATGCGCGTAACATCGCAGCGGTCGTACGCACAACTTGCGTCGGGTGGGAGACCAACAAACCAGGCTACAACATTGGTAGCCATAAATACTCCCACACAGACTGAAAAAACATCGCAAGCAGACGTGGTCACGGTTCTGCTCAATCTGCAGAGACAGATGACACAGCTGCAAAATCAAATAAACGAGATCTACTCGCACTTGCCCAATCTAAACAAAAAGTCAATATAAACCCTCTAACCACAACATCAATAAAAGCTCTTTTCGTGAATGTAAATTCACTAATAAGAACTGAGAGAAGAGGCAATCTGTTCAACCTGTTGCAAGATGAAACAGCCTGATGTACTTCTGGTGGGGGAAACAAAGTTAAACCAGAGACACAAGATATGGCATAAAAACTACGATATTATACGAAGAGACCGACCTAACTCCACTCAAGTCGAGGGGGAAGCCTGTATCGTACGCATACCCCTTCAGCAAGGAATGGGTTTGTATGCGATTGCGGTCTATGCACCTGAGGAGCACCAACATAACCTATTTATAGCGGAGCTCGAGTCACTCTTTCGATGCTTACATTTGCACGTGGACAAAAGCTACTTTATCCTAGGGGGAGATATGAACGCCAAGCATAGAAATTGGGGAAATTATATATCTAATGCCAGAGGAAATCTGGCTGGTTAGATCAGTATCATATTGAATATAGAACTGACCTGCTAGCTACCGAATATCCATCGTTCCCTAGAGGTAGATCGTTCTTAGATATCTTGTTAATCGACTCACGATTGAGATTACTTAACACTAACAGACGAAACAGAAACTGTTTACGGACAATTGAATACGACAGTGACCATTGTGCATTCACGGCAGTAATGGAGCTTCCGAGCCATCTCGCAGATCTGGAGGAATTCGTGACCCCGCAGCCCTACAACTACGGGACAATGCGATGGCCGCGGTTCACCAGATCATTAACAAGAGAACTTCGTTCGAACGGCTTTAATATGGCTGTAAACAGAAACATGACAAATGACGAAATTGACAAATACATTCAACAAATGGACGAAATCGTAAAACGAACAATGGACAAAACAATTCCCAAAACAACAGTTAGGATCACATAAACATGCACTCCACAAGAAAAAGAGCAGACTGCTATCGAAACTAAAACAATTACACAGACAGTTTACAGACAGACAAGACCAGGAGATAAAATCACTGAAATCCCGATTAAAAAACCTCCAACAATTACTTAAAGCTAATTATAGATTAGTAACAAATTTGTATTGGAACAACAGAATTCGGGCTATAAAAACTAATAACCCGAATATGTTCCCACAAATAAATAAAATATTCAGGAGAAATAATCAAAACGAGATTCAGTGTCTCCAAATTCCACGCACTGATGTAAACAAGAAGCTGCTAACCAACGTTGGCATAGATACAGAGAACGCTATCCTCAATAGTGAGCTCTTCGTGATCGAAGATCCTTTGGAGAAGGTGAACGCTGTGGGAGCTGTCTTTCAGGAAATGTACAAGGTGAATGTAAGCATTCACTGAAATCATGACCTGGAGGACAGAATTCTACTGAATCACCTGCACCTCCGAAATGAAATTTCACTTGGCAATCGGAGAATCCTGGTTTTGCCGAATTCAGTGACGATAATCTGTCAATTGACATTAATGCCAATGGTGGGGCTAATAGCCGTTTAATCACAAGAGAAGGAATCCAGAGTATCTTCGACTCATTAAGAAGCACAAAGTCAGTGGGAATAGATGGAGAACCTAACATCGTACTCAAGAAGCTGCCCCCAAAGGCCATAGATATATACACGGTCCTGTTTAACAAGGCGTTGAATAATGCATATTATCCCGCGCGTTGGAAAACGGCTATCATTCAGCCTATCGCAAAAAAGGGCAAAGACTGTACAAACCCAATGAACATGCGTTCGATAAGTTTACTCCCAAGCATCAGTAAAGTATTTGAAAAAACCATTAACAAAGCTCTGGTAAAATGGGTAGACGACAACAGCATTATTCCAAATAACCAGTTTGGCTTTAAGGCGGGTCATGAAACCACACATGCCGCAGCTAAACTGGTCTCCGACATACAATGGAATAAATGTAGGAACCAATGCACAGGTGCCTGTCTGATCGACTTGGAAAAAGCCTTTGATACCGTCTGGATCGAAGGGTTGTATTACAAACTGGTCAGACATAGCATACAAAACCCTTTACTATATGTACTTTACGATATGTTAAAGGACAGGCGGTTCGTGGTCAAAAGTGCTAATGTGACCTCTAATAAAACGTATAATATCAAGAATGGTTTGCAACAGGGCGCGGTACTCTCTCCGATTCTTTTTAACATTTACTTTAGCGACTTAGTAGATGCACTTCCGCAGGCTAATGCGTACGCAGCCGATCTCATAATTTACAGAACAGCTCCGAAAGTTGAGATCATAAATAGTTTAATACAGCGAGACTTCAACAACGTGCAGCGCTATTGCGATGACTGGAAACTTAAGACCAACTTCCAGAAATGTGAAGCCATCCTATTTAGAACGCCATTATATAAAGCCACGAACGACACAAGAAAAAACTGGCGAAAGCTAGTTATCGTAGGACCGCATGGAGATAAACTGGAAACCAAGAGTTTATTTAAATACCTTGGCATCTGGCTAGACCAATATCTGTATTTCAACAGACATGTAGAGGCTGCTCTGGTCAAGGCTAGAAAAACGTTTGCTATGACAAGGACGCTATTTCACAGTAGCCAACTTGACAGCAGGGTAAAAGTCATATGCTACATGACGCTAATCAGGCCAATGCTCATATATGATTGTCCAGTATGGTTTAACATAGGTCCAAATTTGATGGAAAAGATTCGGGTGTTCGAAAGGAAGTGTCTCAGAAGTTGTCTCAGATTATATCGAACACCGGAAACGGAATACAAAAACTACTACTCAAATGATACTTTATATAATGAAGCCTGCATAAATACGGTGGATAATTTTATGATTAAATTAATCAGAGGACGTATTGCGAGAGCAATAAGCTCGTCCAATGACCTAATTTTCGGGGCTTATTATCCAAATACCCTGTATTATGAGAATGTGCGTCGCAACGGTTTTGTTCCACCAGAGGCGTTCCTTGATTTGGACATGAAAGGGCTTATACAGGATAGATCCGGAATTCCGCTGATGTATCATGTAAGTAGATCATCCGTAGACGGGCGATTGTGCTACGACCGGGAAGTAACGCGCTCCGAAGAAGAGCTCCTGCACTTCAGTAGGGCTATCTCCCACAGAGACCGGGACGATAGTATTAGACAGCGTCAACAGTTCTGGTGGTTGAATGGCATATAAAGACCTGGATACCAAAGTCGGTATAGAATCACACTATCATCAGCTAGCTTCCATAGACTTAGCTTTTCTAGAATTAGGGTAGTATAAGATTTAAGTTAAGTTAAGTGCTTTTACATAAAGTTAAAAAAAAAAAAAAAGGTAAGTTAATTAAGTTAAATTTTAAGAAAAAAAAAAAACAAAAAAAAATTGACAAAGTTTTTCAAATTTTTCTTTGTCCTTCAAATAATTATAAGTACTGCCACAAAGTTCTGTCGCCGAAAGGCAAATTATACAAATATTAAGTAATGTTTAGCTTAGAGCGTCTGCGAAGGACCAGTAAGTTATTAAGCTAGAATTTAAGCATTTTTTGTCTAGGCTTTAATTTAGAAACTAAGAATATAAAAAGAAAATAAAAAATGTTTTAAAAATGAAAAAAAAAAATGAAAAAATTAAGAGTACAACGCAGAAAAAAATTGAAAAAGAAATAATTAGTGCCATATTCCAGAGCAATAACACACTAATTCACTGTTTATCCGTTGTCTGAAGCGTTGATACTTTGGTCCTAACCTTCCTACAGTATGGGTTCGAATCACATATACTCAATGGCATATGCCTTAATTAAATTCCTTCACAGCTCGCTTTAATAGATACTTATTCGCATCAAACGATTTAAAAAAGTTTATTTCTAGATAGGAAAACAAAAACAACACCACATAGGAATAATGACAAGATCGAGAAAGTGACAGGGAGAGAGACAAAGTGTGGATGTGTGTGCGGGAAAGAGAATGAAATCGGTACGCTTGGGTCTAAGCATTATAATGTTAAATATGCAGCCATCATTATGTGCAATCTTTTTTCATACTTACCTAAGAGTGGTCTTCTATTGGCGTTGCCATCGAAACGATCTCCATTACCGTACTTGTAGATATCAATCGGATATCGATCATTTCCTATAGGGAAGCGATTTGGTGATGTTGAATGTTTGTTCGTTATTGGCGGCTGCGGAGGGGGAAGGGGATATCTTTTGTTAGAATCTGGTTCGGGGCGTCTGGCATTAATAGTTATCTCATCGATAGGATATCGTCCATTATCTGGGCCATAGCGAGTCGGTCGCCCACGATGGCTATCAGGTGAATAACGAGAATCGAAAGATGATGGGCGGTAACGACGATCTGGGAAAATATTTTCGGGTGAATCTCTGCCGGGATAACCTGGATCCCTGGGTGGATAACGATTTGGGAATCTTGGATGGTAGCCTTCGTCTGGATAACGTGAGTTTCCTACATATGGATGGTATATTGGACCTTCTCCTGGAGGATAAGGTCTCACATGATCACGATCGGATAAACCATTGTCATTAATCGATGGATAATGATCTATAGGTCGAAATATTGGATATCTATCACGTTCTCTTAATGGATAACGATCTTCATCCGAAGGATTCCTTCCAAATGACGACGGTGGATATCGGTCTCTATCTCGATCACCATTATAAGGATAACGATCAGCATAATGATCACGATTCGGATAGTATTCGGGGCCAGATATTCCTGGCATTCGATCACGATCTCTATTGGCGGGAAATCGATCATAATCGATCGGATATCGTCCACGATGAGGGAGGCGATCTCTATGCATGTCTAAAAATTGGTCAGGATATCTTCGGTCTTCACCTGGATAATGATCGGGACTTCGTGGTGGATTTAGACTGTCTGGTGGTGATGGATAGCGTTCTTCATCGGGTAAACGATCACTACCAGGAATGCGGTCATCTCCAGGAAACCGATCACCTCCAGGAAAATGATCACCTCCAGGCAAACGATCAGCACCGGGGTAGCGGTCACTTCCAGGAAAGCGATCCCCTACGGGGTATCTATCACCTCCGGGAAGGCGGTCTCCTCCAGGGTATCGATCAGCTCCAGGGTATCGGTCACCTCCAGGGTATCGTTCTTCTCCAGGGTATCGATCTCCTCCAGGGTATCGATCTCCTCCAGGGTATCGATCTCCTCCAGGGTATCGATCTCCTCCAGGGTATCGATCGCCTCCAGGGTATCGATCTCCTCCAGGGTATCGATCACCCCCAGGGTATCGATCGCCTCCAGGATATCGGTCATATCCAGGGTATCGGTCTCCTCCTGTAGGACTGTTGCGGTCTCCATCAAGCGGACTATATCGATCCCCTCCAGAGGGACCATAACGATCACCACCTGACGCGCCGTATCGATCTGCTCCTGGTGGATAGTACCGATCATTGCCTGTAGGAGAATATCGGTCTCCTGCAGATGAGGGATATTTATCCCCTCCCGGTGGATAACGATCGCCGCCAGCTGCTGGATAACGACCTGAAATAATTAATTTGGCAGAATTGATTGGAGGCTAAGTTTATGTCTTATAATTTCGGTGATTCTATAATTTCATTACTTTCTCTTACCGTAATCCGAATCAGGGTATCGGTCATAGGGTTTTCCAATGTCCCCAGCATGAGGGTATTTGCCTCCGCTCTGGCCACCGCTTCCTCCCCCTGGTCCAAAGCGATCATCACTGTTTTTATCACGATCCATTGATGGTCGATTATGTCCGGCAAATCGATCATCATCAACACCTGTACTACCACTACCGCCCCCCATCGTTCCGCTACCGACCACATTTACTACAAAGGTGTTATTTAAAGTACTTATCCCCACTAAATTTCCCTATCAATACACTTACACATTAAATTCTCATAGTAATCGTAGTCGGCATCGTAGATAATACGCATACCATCCTTTTGATTGTAGCGACTTAATCGACAAGTTCTAAAGCGATCACTATATACCGCCGATCTATTAAAATGAGAAATGTTAAGTGGCTACAAATATCCAAGTAAACGGTAGCAGCTGTGCACGCGGATCGAGTTAATTGATACCTGCATTGAAAGCTTGTCTGTCGTAGGCACTCATCCAAGCATTCACTTAATGATCGTCCAGTGATCTCAGAATGGAATTCGCCGCCTAACCGAGAGTTTCTGTATCTTTGGAACGCCGTGTCAGGTCTTCGTCCACTTGAGAATAGGTGTGAAGTTACTGAGTTATCTGGATAATCTGTAGCTCGTTCTACCGTGAATATAAAGATATCCATGATCAAATGACGATCGCATGGTAAAGCAGGTTAGACTTACGGTTATCTAGACATACGAGATCATAAAAATGATGTGTCGGGCTTGAGCTGATACTAATATCGTCCTTCTGTGAAATTGAATCTTCTTCCGACAGTATACATTGTTTTGTTTGGTCGTCAAATTCGATGGATCGACAGAAATACCTAAGATGGTGCAGGTGATCATAAGAAAGAGAATCCCCTTAATGAAGGTGATAGTTTACTTTTCTGCTCGTAGACACATGGTTTGACATTCTTCTAGAGTCATGTTGTTGAAGATGTCTACTTCGAATGGTCCACCAAGTCGTTTATTTTCCTCTTTTACAAAAACGGCAAGCCCATCGCATCGCCTTTCGGCTGTGAATAAATGGGTCAATCAACATTGTATAACGTAGATAATGGCCTTACCGTTTAAGCACGTGTTCTCGAGGTAGTCATTGTTAGGATCATCTTCTAATAGTTCCGGGTGTGTGCGTCTTGTGAACCTTTACCAAGGAAAAAATAACAAACATTAGAAGGGGGGTTTCAATTTTAAAATACTACTATTCACGACGGTGCGGTTACGTCACCTGCTTAAAGCACACGATCGCATATTTGAATCAAAGTTCGCTGATCTGCACACAAACGAAAATTCATTCAGGCATTTATCTTCGCAGTCGGATCTATTGGCAGCTGTGATCTAAAAAAAAAAAAAACGTTTTTAGTCAAGGCCGTCGCGCTATATTGCCTTACCTCTTTAATATCCGAGATTGGCAGTTTTAGTTTCCTTCTTGGGTGTCTTTCGAACACATATCGCCGACTAGGGCATTCTCTTTCGGGTCTACTAGCTGCAAGGATTCAAGTGATTCGAGTTCAATGTTGGTGTGTATTTTCGGTACAAATGTGGAGACTCACATGTTAAACAAATTTCGTTAAAATGAACACTATTTGGGACTAACATTAGGCTGCCTATACCTTCAGGTCCGGCTTGTTCGCTAGTTAGGTAACAAATTGATTCTTCATATTCAGCATTTCCGCCAAAAGACGCTATTCGGCTTCCTGGCTGGAAATCAAAACTTGTACAAGTCCTAACGAGATTGTTGGTTCCAGTGCGATCTCGTAGACAGAGATCTTGACACTTTTCAAGGACTCTAAAAGGTGCAGCGGTGTCACGGACCTTCGGGAAGAGTGTAGCTTGATGTCTACAGTTTATTTCAAATGGTGCTGTCAACTTACCACATCATCATCGTAACCTTGGAGTTGTTGGTTTGGCAGTCGTTCGTATAAAACCCTTCCGAGACCATTCTTACATGTAGTTTGTCCTGAAATAAGGGCTGGCATGATTAGGTGGCGACCTTGTACCTCAGATATCTGCTTACCTTTAATGCTTGTTAGATTTACAGCGGTAAGTATAAAATACAAAAGTATAAGAAATCGTTTGTTGGGGGACATCATGGGCATTTTCTGGTCCTAGAGAGGTCAGGCAGTGAATGATATTTTGTAATCAAATCCTCAGCTACTTATTCCTTTTCATCAGTGGGTCTGGAAGACGGATGTTTTAAAAAGTGTGTTTTCAATATTTTTGACGATTGCACATTAACAATAAAATTGATTGTCATTCATTGTTTTTGTCGTACGGTGCTAAAATCGGTTTTGCGCCTCAGCAATCCCCCTTCGATTGATCCCGATTTAAGTTAATAGCATCGTGGGAATGACTTTTTCTAAGAACGCAAGTGTTAAATCCAGATTTAAGCACTGATAGCATTACATCCAACCTAGTGTTGATTCTCCTCACAAACGAGGTAAGAGAATTCTTATGTGGAATATATAGAAAATTATCCGCTAGCTTTGTCCCATTAATTCTGGTCAACCCATGGAGTTGTGTTAGCTTATTTGGGTTGTTGAATATTCCCACGGCTTTGTGTGGCAAAGAGTTGATGTACGGAATTTTGAATCTCTAGACAATTTGTTATTATTAGTCTACTTTGGTGAGGGCAGAAATAACACTAAATAAGGGGAAAATTATGGGGGTTGTGGAGGAAGAGAGATCGGGTGGGACTGTAGGTAGTTTTTACGATGGCATCAGCAAGGATGCGGGTTCCATAAAAACACCACCGATGTCTGCTGCCAAAATTGTCCTACAAGAAAAACCAAACGAATAAAATGCACCGGTTTAGATTGTCACTTAAATGTTGTTTTTTTATTTCCACGAAAATCCTTACAATTAAAACGATTTTGTGCCTTTATTTGTTCGGTAGGCTCGATTTTAATTTACGCTCCGCACTTGTTATTTACGGTGTGGTACACGACTTTTTTTCGACTTCACATGACTTCACGTCACTCACATTCGATTCCATTTGACTCCACACGATCAACCTTGTTCTTGACTCCGTTCACCCACATTTGACGTCTTTAGACTCCGCTCGACTCCTTTTCAACCTCTTCCGACTCCGTTCACACACATCGCGATTCCATTCAACCACTACCCAACTCCACTTGACTCTAACCGACTCTTGTCGATCTCGCTCGACACTATTCAACCCCTTTCGACCCCACTACCCCACTCGACTTCACTTGACTCTACCCTCCAGGTCGCAGCTCCTTTTTTTTGGTTCAGGCAAAGTAAGCAAACCCTTTGCTTACCTAACCCCATCGACTCCCGTGACATCATTGTTCACGCACGCGCATCCTACCTTCAGCTTCCTGACGCCTTTACCTGCGACGATTTACTCCGTTTCTCACAAGCAATTAAATTGCCTCAAGTCCGGCTCCTCACTGAATCACAGCTACTACGCGTAGCAAAAACAAGCAGTCGGACGCCCGGCTCTACCCCCTTACGCAGACATAAGGATTTCCCTCTTTAGGGCCCTTAACGTCTCCCAAGCGTCTCGGCCTGAGACCGCACCCACTACCTAGCACATTCACGTTCAGTAGCGGGCCCGGAAATGCTTGACGACCAAATTTGGCCGCATTTCTCAAGGTCCCTACCCAGCTCCACCGCGAAGAAATGCAAGCGGCAACACCTAGGCAGAACGCGCCCAACTACGCCGCCTCTCGCACCAGGTACATCATTCACCAGCTGGAGCGCGCGCCATAAACGATAGGGCATCCTACGGTTGGACACAACCAACCACCCAACAGGAGTCGCCCTCTCACTCGGTCGCCTACCGCCTTCCAAGCGCGATTGGCCGGCACCCCTTATAAATTGTCTGACGGCCCAGGACTCTGAAATAGCTAGTTCCGTCGTCGACATCCTCATAAATTGTCTGACGGCCTAGGAATCTGAAATAACGAGTTCCGCCGTCGACATCCTCATAAATTGCCTGACGGCCCAGGAATCTGAAATAGCGAGTTCCATCGTCGACATCCTCATAAATTGCCTGACGGCCTAGGAATCTGAAATAACGAGTTCCGCCGTCGACATCCTCATAAATTGTCTGACGGCCCAGGAATCTGAAATAGCGAGTTCCATCGTCGACATCCTCATAAATTGCCTGACGGCCCAGGACTCTTAAATAGCGAGTACCGTCGTCGACAACCTCATAAGTGTGCCCGACCCCTCACAAGTACCATCGGCAAACAAGTCTCCATACTAACGTATGGACGAAAATGCCGACCAATGGATTTGGGTCTCCTACATCCCATCTCTTCGGTAGGCACTGCCAACAACAGGTTAGTAACAACGCATCTACCTGCCTCTCCACGCACGCAGCCGTAAGGCCAAGCTCCGATAGGCCCCGACCTACTCGGACGACACACCTGTTGACCCATGCGACCCACAACAGGTCAGTGGACCCCACCGCACACCATTTCCCCTGCCGGCATCACCGCGGCAACAACCAGGTCCACTTCCATTACAGACCCAAGCCCAGCCATGACCCAGGAACTCGTCAAACCGACAGTTCCACTTACTTAACCGCAGCGCCCCCCGAAGTACGCAAGGCCACCTTGTTTTCCAAGCGTTCAGCCCTCCTCTCAGCACCGCACCACACATTCGAGCTTCCCTTCAGCCCTACCATCTTTATTTCGTGACTACATGACACCAGCGGGGGGGGGGGGGGGGGAGACCGTGCCGGTGCCGCCAAACCCCACGGCCCACTTACCCGAAAACCCACCCATACCCGCAATTCAACTCCCATTGTCTCTCGCCAATGCAATTCCATTGACACCTGAAAATATTTCCTTTTCCAAGGACATTAATGCATACAAGCATTACATAGAACTCCAAAAAGAATTGCATTTACAAGGGCATTCATACATTACCAATGCATCTCTGCATTAGCCACCCAAAAACCGAATTTCCAATTAGTGTAGATATTCAGACTATAATTCTATCCAACCGTCGCCATAGATGCCATGCATAATTGACAGATGGTATACACAACCGTAATTGTGTATCCATCTAAAGTACTTTCCGAAGACTTGGAACCGTTGATTCAGTTGCAAGTACTTCTCGCGGAAATATTTTTTTATTTGAATCTTCAAACAATCACCGACGCCACGTTTTGCCGTCGGATCGGATTCAATAGCATAAACATATGCAAACAAAAGAATCCGATTCTCCCAGTCGGCAGAGAGACGATATACGATCTCTATTGTATGAATTATCGCAATCCTTTTTAGAATCTAATGAATGGCTGCTATTTAGACAGCTGACCCTCATTACCGAAAGATGCCGTAGGTCGTTTCCCCTTTGTTCTTTCTTTCCTCGTTTCAGGTTCTGTTTATCCTTGGCTAAACGCATCGATGAACACGGTGATGTGTACGAACACACACATACACCACCGTGTCCCCGAGATCGCCTTTCCATTGGTCACTGGGCAAAGGAAATTTCATTTGCTTTTCACCACACCACCAAAAGCTCACCCCAAACGATAAAATATCGTTGAGTCGTTTTCCATCCGCCGACCGCCATGGTCGTAGCCGGCTTCCGATCCTCTTCACGCGCCGATTATGCGAAAATTCCCAAAGTCGAGTGGGTAGTTAAGTGAAAATTTATACAGATCAATTAATGTGTTAATAATTCGTTTTAAGTGTAGAATAAAAACACTCTCATATAAGGTTAATGACTAATATAATAAAATAGATGCATAAAAATACGTGATACGTCCAAATTTTAAACGTAAGTAAAAATATGACGCTAGAAGAAAATACCATATCCGTGTGTTTGATGTTTCGGCTGTTGTTCCTGGGTGTTTTTATTTACTTTGGTTTCCTGGTGATCGTTCGTTTGCAGGCAGCGAAACAATCGTTTGTGATAGTTCAAGTGGTGGGTTGATAGTAGAACTCGCGTCCATGCTGGCGCCACGACTACCTACCCCCACAGGACCACATAACTTATTATGTAAACTCTGCTCCGTTGAAATTATAGTCTGAAGGCCTTGAAGTCCTTCGACGTCGTTTGAGGTGTCAGGTGGGATTTTATAGAAAGATTTTGAAGGCTGAAAACGTCGGTGCATAAGCCTTCCTATTGTAGTGACGCTTCTTGTTGTTCTACCTTGAAAGCAAACTGAGTTAGATTGATAATAGAGATAATTCTGGAAAATTAGTATAATTAGCTTGTGTTATGGCTGATCGATTTTTACTTCGATATATATTTGGGAATTTAATGTCCGATTTAAATAAGAACTTTGTGCTGAATATCATATACGTAGTGTTGCTCAATTGGAAAATCGTACACATTCTGCCATGTCAAATGAATTTCTCATTTAATATTCCCACGTAAGCCTGTGGGGGTTCTTTAAGCTTATCCGAAGAACCACCCATTTCCTTAACCCAACTCCCCATTCCCAACCTGCAAGCGAATTCATTACCAACCATTTTTCTCACCTGCATTTGGGCAGCATCAAGCTCCCTTGTAAAACATTCGGTTCACATCTTTTATGACCATCACGAACCTTTTCGAATCTTCTTGATTCGCCTTGCTGGCATTTTTCGTCGCAGATGTACACAGTGATTTTCTTGTGTACATATTCCCAACCAACCGTTGGTCCAACGACCAAGCCATACCAAGCCGCTTGTTTGTACAGCCGCATGACTAATTGCATGATCCGTTGCCTTATCTATGAACAATCATCGCAATGGCCATGTCTCACGATTCATTGTCTAATCAACGAACAGCCACGATTCTCACGCTGGTTATCAAAAACAGAATGCTTCTGCATACACAACGTATAAACAGAAGATTCTATTTCGACCCGCCCGGCAATATCCTCTATCATAAGCGTATCGCTATTATAAACATGGCAACCTCTTTCGGTCGCTATTGAGCTACCATGTGTTTGTACAGCTGTCCTGGTTGGATCCTCTTCTTCGCATCCAATCTCAGATGCAATTTCGTTTGTCCTGCCTTCCAGTGCATGGGCATACAACGTGATCTGTACGGTCATACACCGGAACTCTTCCAGCCAGATCTCTCTCGCTGTTTTCTCATTGGCCGCTGTGTGGAAGGAAAGTTCCATGTCTCTCTCACCGCGCAGTGGAAACTCACCCCAGTCGTTACTGGCTGGATGTTCCGTCCAACAGCCGCTGCGGTCGATTTCCTACAACCAATCGTCGAGGAGTCTGATTTCATTCCCTGAAGTGTGCGCTCCCACTTTTACGAGTCGTCCGAGGATCGTTATAGTGCTTACGAGTTCAAGTTTATTTATTAAATTTTGACCTTATTCAAGTGCGTTGTTCCTATATGGTGTTGGGTCCGGGATTAATTACTCCTGTGGTTCTGTACCCGTTATAAAATATAACTTTATATCATTCCAAATATTAAAGTGATTCCTAAGGTGTACTGTATTAGAACTAAGTGAAGTTTTCACCATTAACTTGGATATATTCATATAATCACCACAATCAATGACACTGTGTTTTAAAACGAGAATTATACTTTGTCACCTGAAGAGATAATTAAATAAAGAAATCTTGGAACAATAAAGTAACACTAGTGCGTTTTATTTTCTTACATCTATCACGACGACTTGACTTTTAAACATAACATCGGTGGAGTTTTTAATGAACCTGCGTCCTTGTCGACAAGCTAGTAAAGCCAGCCACAAGCCTATTGGCAAATTTCTATTTGCCACTAAGTTGTCAGACATAATGATGCCAAGTTTGAGCACTATTTGTCACAGCTGGATACACAGTGACCGAGTGCGGGCGTGTTTTCAATTCAGCGATTGAGTTAAATTAAAAAGTTGCTTTTTGAGTGGCTCCCTCCCTATATTTCACCACGATCGCACGCCTTATTCAAACGGAAAAAGGCAATTGTGACGCGAAGTAAAACCGCGAAACTAACGACGGAGAAACAGAGAGAACAGCTAATGGAGGAGGACAGTGAGCCTCCCACCCGTCCAACTTAAACTTGTATGGGGCAAATAATGGATTCGCTTCTCTTGCATCGTCCGGGTCTGAGGATGAAGAAGAAGAGATAGGCGAATTAGAAGTGAAACTTGGGGTGCCAGGAGCCCGGCTAGAAGAGGGACGCCGAAAGAAAAATATGGCTGCGCTCGAACAGCAAAAAGTCACGCAACAACAACAAAAGCCGAAGCCAAATGTCGACCAACAGCAACAATTTCAACATCGACATCAGTATCAACAGCAACATCAACAGCAACTACCACCACAAAATCGCCCACGGACGAACGAACGATCTGTATGTCTTGAAGATTTGTTGGCAAATGAGTTTGCATTAAATATTGTGTTTCTAACGGAAATTCTTGTGTGGAATCATTAAAAATATTGGTTAAGACGTATGGCGAATCAGTTCTATCGAAAACACAAGTGTATGGATGGTACAAAGCATTCAAAAGTGGTCGTCAAGCCATTAATGATTAGCCTCACACGAGCGCTAAAAAACGGTTGTGACTAAGGAACACATCGCTAAAGTGCAGCAATTGGTACTTGAAAAGCGTCGTTATAGCTTGAGAGAGCTAGCACAAGAGCTAAATATTTCACACGAATAAGTTCGTAAGACTGTAGTCGATATTTTGGAGATGAGATGCGTCGCAGAAAGCCTTATCCTAAAAGACCTACATTTTTGGAAAAGAGCTTCGGAAAGCGGTTGCTGAAGACTTACTTTCTCGAGACGCCAGAGACTCTGCATTCATGTAACGCATCGTAACTGGTGATGGGACATGGGTCTGTGGCGGTGCCGCCAAACCCCATGGTATGAGGGCTGCCTTTTATATTTCGGGATTAGAGAACAAAAACAAATATTGATCATCGAAAATCACTTTATTGTTTTTCGAAATATTCCCCATGAAGATCTATACACTTTTGCATGCGTTTGAACCAATTGTCGAAGCACTTTTGCCACTCTGATTGAGGTATCTCGAACACATGAATTCTGAATGCAGCAACCGCTTCTTCAGGTGTCAAAAAACGTTGACCTCTCAGTTTGTTTTTTACGTACGGGAATAAAAAGAAGTGATTCGGTGCCAAGTCAGGACTATACGGCGGATGACCCATCAAATCGATGTTTTGGGTGCTCAAAAATGCAGTTGTCGCAGCCGATGTGTGAGAGCTCGCATTGTCGTGGTGAAGAGTGATCCGTCTTCGGCGGTTGGTTTTCCTGATTTCTTGGAAGACAACTGGCAAACAAATGGTTGTGTACCACTCAGAATCGACTGTTCTGCGTTGTTCTAGTGGTACGGTTGCGACATGTCCAGTTTTTCCGAAAAAACAGGCGACCATTTGCTTGGAAGTGCTTCGTGCGCGAACAACTTTTGTTGGATTTGGCTCATCTTGAAACACCGAGACACTCGACTGCTGTTTACTTTCGGGCTCATACGCGTAAATCCACGATTCATCACCTGTCACGATGTCATAGACGTGTTTCGAAGCACCGCGACCGTATTTTTTGAGCATTTCTTTCGACCAATTGACACGAGCCTTTTTTTGGGCGATTGACAAATTGTGTGGGATCCAACGCGAACAAATTTTTTTGACAGTCAAATGTTTATGCAATATTGAATGTATGCTGGTCCCACTAACGCCTAAGGTTGTCTCAATCTCACGATAGGTCATATGACGATCTTCCAATATCAGTTCGCGCACAGCATCAATGGTTTTCGGAACAACAACTGATTATGGACGACCTTCACGAAATTCATCTTGGAGTGAACTACGACCACGATTGAATTCACCATACCATCGATAAACACTGGTCCTTGATGGAGCTTCATGGCCAAAAATTGAATTAAGTTCATCCATGCACTGTTGCTGAGTTAATCCACGCCGAAAGTTGTAAAAAATAATCGCACGAAAATGTTGACGATTTAATTCCATTTTTGGGCCGAGATGAATCTTTTAAGTTACTGTAAACAACACAAATAGCGCTCGTATGTCAAAACGTTCTGAGTGCGTATAACCTCAAAAATGTCCAACTTTACGACAGAGCTGTCAATTGCCGGATTGCAACACTAGGGTTGCCAAATCCCGAAACATAAGAGGCAACCCTCGTACACTTACCTAAAAACCCCCTGTTGCAGCACAAAGCAACAACAAAACAACTGTAAGGGATGAATCGATTCATACTCTACTTATGGATTTACGATCCAAATGGGGACTACGTCCAAGATACTCATACTCTACTTATGGATTTACGATCCAACTTGGGACTACGTAGAGACACTTATGCTCTACGTACGGATTTACAATCCAACACACATTTCAATTATCAACAAATATCAACAACAAACAACGATGGCATACCTCGAACTACAGAGTATGCCAATTTTGTCGACGATAGCTACAACGCTAATACTCAAAGGCCATTGGGGCGTTCTGTCACACACACGCACACACACTAGCCCTGATCATTGACCATGAATTTAAACAATAAGTAACTATATCTTATAACAAATTAACCCAATTAATAGTTAGATCTAGTCAATATAATTAATTATTGCCACCCTACCTCTGCACTATACCGGTACATGAGCAACGCGAGCACCAAAGCCTCTGTTCTCAACCACAACTATCAATCGCGACTTCCCACGTGGCGGACATGTCTCAACGAGCACCAACTAGTGGAGTTGGTCTAGCTGTTCCCAGTGGGTGTTGACACGCCCCTTCATTGACGGCACCAAAGGGAAGGACAACTACTGGTTCATCATCGGTGGCCCGGCAAGATGTTGCAGCAAAAAGCAACAACAAAACAACAGTAAGGGATGAATCGATTCCTCAAAGATATAACAAAGGTTAATCGATTCATCACAATTCAAATAGTTAATTCACCTGCCAAACAAGCAACAAACTTCACCACGACAACCCCATCGCCGAAAGGTAGACTCCGTTTTTTTGTTGCTGAATTACTGGTATCGACAGTACGAAGGAAAAAGCAGTCGTGCGATACAACCGTTTTTCACGATGACGTGCCGTTCGATGGCACGGTGCTTATCATCAGAGAAGACTTTCTATCTTTCTTTTGTGTTTTTTATTTGTTCTTTTACAGTATGTTTTTTACGTTGTGACATTCAAGGTGCGGTGAAGTAATTAAATTCGTCTTTTTTTCTGTTCGGTTAAAAGTTATATTGTATCGAATTGTTAAATAAAATACGGTGTTTTGAGTTAAGATGAAAAACTCTCTTTTATTTGTTGTTTCTTGTGTTTCTGGCCGAGTGAATAACGACCACGGAAATTAATGTATTTTTGCTGGGCTTCCAACAATTTTGCTGTTTCGTCGAGAATAAGTTCGACGCTGGACATAGAGGATCCGCGATTTCCTGTTCTCGACCAGGAGTTTGGCTTTTCCCAGTTGGCGAACTGGATGCAACTAATGGAGTTGGATCCAATAATATCAACTGGCGAAACATTTGGTCTTTCGAGCCGGATGCTCGAAGTGTGTTCGAAACATTTACAGTCCACATCAAACAAAGGAAGTACATCCCCCGTGCAGTGTGCCGGATTATTTGCATCCGCCAACGCGGGAACTATCGCCGAAATCAAAGAACGGACATAAACATCAACAACCTGTGATCAACGTGAGCAGCGCCAGTAACCAAGGTAGGTGGCAATTGTTTTATAATTTAATACATAAATTAATTAGCGATCGGAATGGATCCTAACTTTAAGGAGTGTTGTGCTGTGTCGTGCTTTGTAACTAAATTTCCGTCTTTGACATCACACTATTTTCATCATCAAACCTAAATCATTATTCATTAATTAAATCAACAAAAAGGCAAACAATTAGATTGTGAAACGGGAAACAATACCAACCATTAAATATGGACCAACGATTCTACAAATTATTATAACGAACAGAGTTGAATTACCAGTTAGATAAGCTGGAGCTATCTACCTCAAAATTTCCATTTTTTTCCTCTGGTCCGACAAGGAGACAAAACCTAATGAAGAAATTACCTTCTCAATTTATGAACAGGTCTGTGCAGTGATTCGGGCAATGTTGTGAATGCAATTGTGCATGATCCCGACATAATTTAAGCACAGCTAACGAGTTGCATCTGTGGGGAGGTGAAGTATTATGCCGAACATGGGCACACGGTTCACTTCCTCCTCCATCCAATTGTCACTAATTGTTCCGAAAACTGTTCCGTCAAACACCGAAAAGAAACTGCAGCACAGGAGAGCAAAACACCAGGGATTGTTGGTGGTGATTGTTTTTCTATTATTTAATTTTAATGAAACTATCATAACTCCCGATTTACTTTAAAGGCACCACGCACTGCAACACAACCGATTATTTTTTTATTATCGCTTCCCTGTGCGCACCAGGGTAGCGATGGAGCCGCGACCCGCTCGGGCCGAACGATGGAATTTGACTCAGCGATCGTCATCTCATGCAGAGATGATTTCGCTAAGGAAAAAAAAGGAAGAGAGAGAAAAACTTTTCTCTTAAGGGTGTAACCGCTAAGAAAATGCAATCTTTTTGAGGCAGTGGCATATGTGCGCGATCGAATAGATTCAATGTAATTGCACGTGTTCGAAAGCAGTGGAACGACGAAACAGGCAGGCGGCAAGGACAATAGGGAAAAATGACCAAATGCGCCGTTGGTAATGCGGGTCATTGTTTACACGATGCCTCGTCGCTATTTTCGACGTTAGGAGAAAAAGGTGCTAAAAGCAAATTGGATGTTTATGGCGTCTCTGGCTGCAGTAGAAACCGGGTTCATATTTGCATTAGGAAATGCTGGAGAATTTGGTTTCGGCGTCTATTGCGCTAATTATATGCAGCTGCTTGGGTTGTTTATTGATAAGACAAACAAAAAAGATTGCCAGGCAATGTGTATGAAAAGGTATATGACGCGGCTGGGAAAATAGACGGCGCAGTATTTATGGTCCCTGTCATGAAGGTTACAAATGTATGTAAATCTAATTATTTGTTTACCGGAATTCCTCTAAGGAAATTTGACTGGCGACGTAGATGCCGAAATTGATTGGAAATTCCTGGTAAGTTAATAAAGAAATCTTAAGGAGAAATGGTATGCGAAGAGAATGCATGAAGGTAAGTTTTCTTTACAGGGACTTAAAGATCATAGATTTGATATCTTAAATGCGTGCAGCATTTACAGGTACTAATACTGTTGCATTAGTAAACTTAAGGGAGTTGGGTAGTAGTTATGGGGGTTTTTCAGGTAAGTAGACCGTAGGTTTTGGCGGAACCGCTACACATCCATCGCGGTATTAAAATAAATTTCCCCGAACGCTGGCTACAAGTAGTGGATAATATAAACAGTTTTCTCCGGAATCTGGTCTTGAGTGCACAGATCCAGTGTGCATTGTTAACTGTATCAATTGGTTAGATTTTGTGAGTACTAAAAGACCAAGGCACGGGCGCCATTAAATGAAGCCATGCAGTTACTTTCACCAGTGCTTTATAATTTGATGGTCCATCGACTGAACGATCCTTCAGAACAGTTGATCTTAGTACAAATTTTAAACATTTATCACGTCCTCATACAATATGTGCTGTCTCTCGACTTAATCCAAACAGATGGTATCTCGCAGTGGATGGAGGTATTTTTAGACAAGTCGCAACACAACCAGTTTCTGACTGGTCACATTTGGAAGATATGGAAGTCCTAAAAACGTGGATGAGAAATAGCGGAAATCTGCGGAATGGTACTTCTTGCATTCACGTCAGATGTTCTGGATGGTTCAATTAGGATTTTCGATCAATGTCGTAACCGCTTTATGTGTCACCACGAATCTTAACACAAATATTGCAGCATTCAACTTTTTTGAAAATTTTGTTTGTCCAGTTCCTGCAGCACAAATGGTTCAACACTCATCAGGTAGAACGCGGTAAGGAAGTCTACCGATAACTATGGTAATCATGATGCAGGTTAGTACATCACCAAACGCTGATGAGAATCAATGATTGGAACTCTGGCAGACGTTCTTCTGAAAAATGAAGACACCGTGGTCAAGTGGAGGATGCTTACCACATATATATTTCCTGAGTTTCAATCGGACTGGACATATTTGAGCCTACTGGTTGAGAAGTTCCCTACTCTTGCAAATAGAACTAACTTCTACTTTTATTCAAATAATTTTCTTTTGTAATCGGCGGAAAATAAAATAAACAAAATATATACATTTCCTTTTTTTTCCCATATTACAACCTCCAATATAAGCAACTTACATTTCAATATTAACGCACAAGTCAAACAACAAATTAAATAATAATCAAGTAATAATCTAAATTACAGTCCAATTTTCAACATCCAAGGTTGTTTCATTTATCCTAATTCTGCAGAATTCACCGCAGGTAAATCCAGAAGTTTTCTAATCGGTCCCAGTATCAGGTTGAGGACATCATTCGGCTCCTCTTTTAACGATGTTGCAGGTACTTTTCACGACCCACACAACAGAATTCGATACGCCCCGCGTACAATGGAAGAACTTCAGGAAGAGTACGATGTCCATCGGGCAGAACAGTCGAGAAGACAATTCAATGGAATCCAAACGTGTGAAATCAAGTACAACGACAGAACTAGAAGCTCTCACCGAAAAGCAAGCTTCACCTGCAACAACATCAGGGAAACAGGAGAAGTTTTGGAAACTTCCTTCCTGTATAAAACTATCATCTGACGAGTCAACGTTTCAGGCGCAAGCGGTCAGTACTAAGACAAAGTCTTGTCAACAAAGGCACAACCGGTCCTATACCTGCAATATCAATCCAAACATCGAATTCGAGATGAATAAATCCAAGGACCCCGGGAATTTCGATTTTCACCGCTTCATCTACATCCGTTCCTGGGGCACCGCTTCCCGCCACCTGGACGCATTACTGTCACGCGTCCAGGATTTGCTGCTTCTCTCCACCCAGGCACACTGCTGTCACGTGTCTGGGGTTCATCACTTCTCGCCGCCTGGATGCAAAGCTCTGGGGGCACCCTCTTATCCCCGTCCAGGCACCGCAAATCACGTGTCTTGGGGCACCACTTCAACAAAGTCGGTGTCTAAGCTGGGCTTTCGGTAACAAGAGTAGAGGATATAGAAGATTATGAACAGGAAAGTTGCCGACACCCTTCGGGAAATCAGACCAACAGAAAGCGAACTATGAACACATGATCGAACCAATAGTTCAACATATTGACGACCACATCGCTCAATTACCATTCATGGATCCACGATCCAACACGGGACTACGTCCAAGATACTCATACTCTACTTATGGATTTACGATCCAAATGGGGACTACGTCCAAGATACTCATACTCTACTTATGGATTTACGATCCAAATGGGGACTACGTCCAAGATAGTCATACTCTACTTATGGATTTACGATCCAACTTGGGACTACGTAGAGATACTTATGCTCTACGTACGGATTTACAATCCAACCAACATTTCAATTATCAACAAATATCAACAACAAACAACGATGGCATACCTCGAACTACAGAGTATGCCAATTTTGTCGACGATAGCTACAACGCTAATACACAAAGGCCAATGGGGCCTTCTGTCACACACACGCACACACACTAGCCCTGATCATTGACCACGAATTTAAACAATAAGTAACTATATCTTATAAGAAATTAACCCAATTAATAGTTAGATCTAGTCAATATAATTAATTATTGCCACCCTACCTCTGCACTATACCGGCACATGAGCAACACGAGCACCAAAGCCTCTGTTCTCAACCACAACTATCAATCGCGACTTCCCACGTCGCGGACATGTCTCAACGAGCACCAACTAGTGGAGTTGGTCTAGCTGTTCCCAGTGGGTGTTGACACGCCCCTTCATTGACGGCACCAAAGGGAAGGACAACTACTGGTTCATCATCGGTGGCCCGGCAAGATGTTGCAGCAAAAAGCAACAACAAAACAACAATAAGGGATGAATCGATTCCTCAAAGATATAACATAGGCTAATCGATTCATCACAATTCAAATAGTTAATTCACGTGCCAAACAAGCAACAAGCTTCACCACGACAACCCCATCGCCGAAAGGTAGACTCCGTTTTTTTGTTGCTGAATTACTGGTATCGACAGTACGAAGGAAAAAGCAGTCGTGCGATACAACCGTTTTTCACGATGACGTGCCGTTCGATGGCACGGTGCTTATCATCAGAGAAGACTTTTTATCTTTCTTTTGAGTTTTTTATTTGTTCTTTTACAGTATGTTTTTAACGTTGTGACATTCAAGGTGCGGTGAAGTAATTAAATTCGTCTTTTTTTCTGTTCGGTTAAAAGTTATATTGTATCGAAATGTTAAATAAAATACGGTGTTTTGAGTTAAGATGAAAAACTCTCTTTTATTTGTTGTTTCTTGTGTTTCTGGTCGAGTGAATAACGACCACGGAAATTAATGTATTTTTGCTGGGCTTCCAACAATTTTGCTGTTCCGTCGAGAATAAGTTCGACGCTGGACATAGAGGATCCGGGATTTCCTGTTCTCGACCAGGAGTTTGGCTTTTCCCATTTGGCGAACTGGATGCAACTAATGGAGTTGGATCCAATAATCTCAACTGGCGAAACACCCCCATTGCCTCATCCCAAGACGCATACGTTTTCGCCAATGCAATCGTATTAGGCACCTGAAAATGCTTTACGCATTAAAGACATCAAATCTATGATCTTTAATTGATTTATTCGGCTGAATTCAAGCAAGGTCAGGTGAGGAAGAAGGGGTGGGGGGTGGGAGTGGGAGGCAAATCCGACATTTGCGAGACGGGGTTAGGACTTTTTATCTTTCTTCTGAGGTTAGGACGGGTTTCTTCTGAGACGTCGTTTGAGGGCAGGAGTGGAGAGGTTGAAATCGAAGGAGGTGGGGAAAGAGTTGGCATGTCGTAGTATACGCGAGCTGCGCTCGTTGGCGCCGTAAGAAGTGTGATGAGCGGGCACGTAAAACAGACGAGCGTTCCGCACATTACCGGGGTTTGTACGAGTATGCAGTGATAAAGTGGAGAGCAAGCTTGGGCAATTGATTGAGCCTGACAGAAGGCGATGGACAAAGATGATGTCAGCATGGATTCTGCGCTCCTCAAGTGTGTTGTGATTGATTAGAAGGAGCCGGCCTATGTATCGTGGAAGAATGAGTGGGTTTTCCCAGTTTAGTCCTCGCAGGGCAAAGCGCAATAAATAACGTTGAACCCTCTCGATCCTACGAATGCGAGACAGTTGATACGCGGACCAGACCTGACTAGCGCATTCGAGCAGTGGCCGTACAGAAGTTGTGTAGAGTGATCGGGTGACGTAGGGGTTTAGGAATTCCTTCGACCAACGTTTTACAAAGCCAAGGGCGGCGTTGGCCTTAAGGATTATGTCATCGATATGTGCGGTAAATCTAAGTTCCTTGTCGCAGAGGACGCCCAGGTCGTGAATCGATTCAACCGATGTTATCGGTTGGTCTAGCAAGAGAAACGAGGCTGGGTGGGGGAGCGTTTCCGAGAGAAGGTGATTGTATGACATTTGGCGATATTCAGTTCTAGGCAGTTATTTTGGCACCAAATCGAAAAGCTGTCAAGATCCGATTGGAGAAGTGAGGAGTCAAGGGCAGAGCGGATTGTCTTGAACATTTTGGTATCATCCGCGTAAAGCGAGATGAGGGAGTAGTTGATGCTCGAGCCTATGTCGTTTATAGTTAGGATAAATAGTAGGGTGCCGAGATTACTGCCTTGGGGGACGCCTGAGGTGGGAAAAAAGGGATCGGAGAGGGTGGATCTAAATCGCACACGGCAGGTTCGAGAGTTGAGATAGGATGAGATCCAGTGAATCAACAGGGGTCAAAACCGAGGGAAGATAATTTAAAGAGAATGAGGTTATGGGAGATTTTGTCGAAGGCCTTACTAAGGTCGCTAGTGACCACATCGACCTCATCGCCGTTTTCTAGGGCAAGGAGTATGTGGGGTGTGAATTCGACAAGGTTGGTAGTAGAAGTGTGGCATCTCTAACAGATACACACAATTCACAAGCAAAATAGTGAAGGAAACCGAACGAAAATCGAATAAGAAAATACGTCAGAACCGTATACCTAGCGATAACAAAAATAATTCACATCAGTGGAGTATAGTCGAGTTTAAAAATCAAATTCAAAACACGGTCAGTAGCCTGATGGGTAACGCTTGGGTTCAATTTTTTTCATGATTCAAACTGTCATAGCGTCAGTTCGAATCACACGATCTTCTTCACTATTATTTCAAACGCTATAGTAGACCTGCCGGAGAGGAAGCCGTGCTGGTTAGGAGAGATGTTGGGAGTGCAGCGAAAACATAACGCTTCATATAGAAGGCCTTCGAACAGTTTAGGAATGTGCGAAAGCTTAGCAATGGGACGATAATTGGATATATCGTTTTTTGGCCGCTTTTTCTGTATGGGGGTTATGTAGGGGGATTTCCAAATGTCGGGGAATAGACCTTGTGCAAGGGATAGATTGCAGATTGAAGCGGGCGGGAGAGAGAGGGAAGACGAGCATTTTTTAAAGAAGATAGCAGAGAGTCCGTCTGGGCCGGGACTGAAATCGTCTTTCAGTTGTTCAAGTTTTTCTTTAACTTGGTGTTGTTGATTGTGTAAAGGGATGAGTGGGCCAAGGGAGAATTCAGACATGTCAGTAAAGTAGGAGGGGTTCGGCTCGAACGAGTCGTCCGTGAAGGATAGTTTGAAGAAGGACGCGAAAAGATTGGCTATGGTATGGGAGTCAGATGAAGTAGTTGAGTCGTAGAAAAGAGAGTTGGGATAGGCATCTGATTTCCGTTTATAGTTGATGAAGTGGTAGAAAGATTTGGGGTCATTGAATAGATTGAGTTGGGCTTTGGCAAGGTAATTGTGGTAGAGGGAGCTATAAAGCTCGGTGAATTGGTAAAAGTAACCGAGATAGTTGGAGTAGTCCAGAGGAGAACGCGTATTTAAGAGGGTATTCCACAACTTATTCCTCTTGGTACGAAGTGTGCGGAGTCTGCGGTTATACCAAGGGGGCGATGAAAATGATAACCTGTTTCGGGAATATGGGACAAATAGGGATATGGCGATGTAGATTACTGTGTAGAGCGAGGCTGTAGCGACCTCTACACTAATATCATTTAAGCTGGGTGTGGTATTGCTGAGGTATTCATTTATGAGCCCGAAATAGGCTTTTCGGAAATTGAAGAATATTGGTAGGGGGGGAAAGTGGGTGTGCTGTGGGCTGAGACGTCGCGGTATAAGGATAAGAGAAGTGGGGGGTGGTGGTTGTCAATAGTTGAGAGGATGTGGGGACTAGGGGTAATTGAGGAGTTAAAGGGGTCTGTCGTGAATACAAGGTCGAGTTGTCTGCCCAAATGATTTAGGATATTGCTGACTTGGTAAAGGCTAGATTCGGTGAGGTTGTCTATTAAGAGACACTCCTTGGTAGTAGAGGAGCAAGAGATATAGTGGGACTCATCGTCAGACAGCGTCCATTAGAGATGGGGGAGGTTGAAATCGCCCAGGACTATAATGTCGTCTTGGGACGAACTCAGTTCCGTTAAGCGGTCGATTGCAGCAATAGCGAGTTCGTATGTCTCGGTAGGTTGCGAAGGTGGAATGTTGAAGCAAATGATGTACAAGGACTTTAAGCAGTGTTCAATTTTTATAGCGACATAGTCTAGGTTGGGAGAAGAAGAGAAGGTGATAAGAGCAGGTGTTAGTCCGTTTTGGATGGCGAGCAGCACGCCTCGGCAGGGGGTGTCGGGCAAGGAATGATGGACATCGTCGTCACGAAAAACTGTTGGGATGGGGGGGGGGGGGGGGGGGGGCAGTTCTAGGCTCTTGATAGTGGGGGTGAGTTTGGTTTCGGTCAGGGCGTATATATCATAGGGAAAGGAGTGGGTATTGTGTAAGATCGACTGGGTTTTAGACCGAAGTCCTCTGACATTCTGATAGTATATGGTTAGGGGACAAGTATTGGGAGACCCCATAGAGAGTGGGGTGGGCAGCCGATTAGGGTCAAAAAAAAAAAATATTTTTAGTGGATGCAATTTGAGCAAATGTATTGTTGGAGAGCCGAGAGGTCTCTTGTTACTTTAAGAGGGGGAATATTGAAGTATTCGTGGAACTTTATGAACAGATTAAGAAGGCTAGGGAAATCGGTGGGGAGACCTTCCTGTTGAATGGAGATCTTAACGCTCGTTTTCGTTTTGCCTTCATAGCAGACTGCATCAGATTTACCATGAAGATAAGCTAGATAAATGCGGACGTTATCGTAGGTCCGACTATTTCTAAGCTTTGAGAGGCCATAGCGGCATTCCGATGTCTTAAGGGATTGTTGCGTGATCTTGACGTGGGGCGGTAGGAGGGGATCAAAAAGGTGCTGGCGGGGGGTGTGGGGCTGAAGCGGGGTGGGGAAGTGGGGCGATGGGGTAAGAGATTCGATCTTGAGGATGGTTTAGAGGACAAATGGGCTGAGCTTTCGCGGGCGGGGCCTAAGGGATTGAGAGTGAGCGATCTGTGGAAATTTGTATATTTAGCACCTGTTTTAAGGTCAAAGGGCGAAGGGGGCTGGGGTTAGGGGCATGATGAGACGTGGGAGGCGTGGTTAGGTTGGTGTTGGGCTGGATGACCTTACGGGAATGTGTTGGGGTGGGTTTGGGATGAGGAGTGCGGCCACGGTGAGATAAAGGAAGGGAGGATCGTTTAAACCTAGGTCTGGGAGAGGGTTTGGTGGGTCGACTTAGGATTGGGCCGAGGAAGCGAGTGCACGTGCTTCTGGGAATGGGGAACGGAGTGTGCGTAATATTTGGCTTGGGCAGTGATTTTACAGGACGAGTTGTACCTGGACCGCGGGGCCCACTGGAGGATTTAGGAGTAAGAGCGAGTGTCGATTTGGGACGAACAGTACTGTTGTTATTTCCATAAGTGGGTATAGGTGAAGACGGCAATGGTTTTGACGGTTTGTTGGGGTTGCTAGGGATAACGACATCCTGCCGATCCTACAGTGCGCATTATTATCCGGGTGGAAAATCCAGTCATATCTGGAGGGAAGGAGTACGCGAAAACTAGGTTTAATCTTACTGCCGGGAAGCGGTTAACATTCTTTCACAAGAATGCTGAATTTCGTCAGGAAGAATTCAGCAATCCAGGCTGGGTTCGCAGTTCTTGGTGCGCCCTTTAACAGGTATGAAGTAACTGCTAGATTTGAGTACTCCAGTTTGTTGAATCGAGCATGCCAATCAGCAGGTGTCCAAGATGTGCCAAAGTGGACTATTAATGGAGACTCGGTTTGGAGAGTCGTGGGAGGAGGTGGGATGTCGATTGAAGTCGGGGGCGGGGAAGGAGTAGGTGTGGTGGGAAGAGGTGGGGGTGGGGTTGCATTCTGGAGTTCGTCGTAAAGAGATGAAATGCACCGTGGGGAGGGGTGGGGGTTTGTATTCTTTGAATGCATGGAAGCAATAGCGGAGTCAAGTTGGCCAAGCACAGAACGGAAAGCCGAAAGTTCATCAGCGACAGAATCGAGTTTATGGAGTACAAGCTCAAGTAACGGGTTAGGTTCGGCCGAGATAAGGTGGCTATGAGTGGAGGATTGCGATAAAGCGAGCTCCTCACTAAGGCTGTTAAGCTTGCCGAGAATGTCATCAAAAAGGGACTGGTAAAGTGAACAGGCGGATTTTTGGATGTCGATTGGTGGATTTTATCCAAGTCAGAACGAATGGCGTGGATTAATTCAAGAGTTGAAGTATTAACGCATTCGTTGAGCGTATGGGTAAGTTGGTTGACGATTGTTTTGTTGTTGTCTCTGATGAGGGAGGTGATCGCGGATAGCGAATTGTGGTGGAGAGAGGAAAGGTCTTCAATGCACCTAAGGCTGCTCTCGAGAGGTGAAATTTTATCAGAGATCGTGTAGTGTGACAACATATACATGAAATGACCACAAACAATAAACTCAAATGAATCAATTGCCCTTGTCACAATTTGCACTTCTCAAGTAACCAGCATTCGTTGTTTACAACCAAATTCAAGGTCAACTCATTTCATTGAGTAAAACGAACGAATTGCTCAAGTTACGATTTTAAGGAATCAGATGACAATCGTTTGCGAATTTGTCAATGGCAAAGTGATTCACGAATTAATTGGGTCAACTTATGTCATTGTTCTTTCGCTATGCGGTGATATGATATTAAGTAGCATAATAAGCAAAATTGTATGAGTGATGTTCTATTTAATTATTTTATAGCTTGTAAGCAAAAATTGTATGAGTGAATAAGGAAATGTGTAAACAATTGAATGATTGATTGGGAGTATAAATACCCCATCATTTTTAGAAGTAAAGTTAATCAAAAACCAAACGCGTGTTTTGATTCACCAAACTGCGGCGCTCTACGCCATAGACTTACAGCGGGCTGCGCTTAAACAGCAAAAAGTAGGGAAGTAAGATTAGAGATAAACTTTCAAGATTAAATCTTATATACTGGTCACCCACAATATATTCTTTTAAATATATTTAATAACGATCATGTCCGCTTGCATCACATGGTGATCAATCATTCATTACAATCGTTTTGAGATTAGTGCCTAGGGAGCCGTCAACTGCGTCTCCTAGGCACTTGGTAGCCAAAAGGACATGGGAAAGCGAAACATCGGTGCATTCATCACAAAAGAACAAGAGGTTGTTGGGAAATTCTTTTGCGAAGTGCGTGTTAGGTGTGTGTAGGCCCACGCAGGAGGCGTGGAAATTTTTACCGCAGATGCCTTTGCAGCGAACGAAATCGGCATCGGAGTTGTTAATCCCACAAGTTGGGTTGCCACACGACATGTTGGGATGCCGGTTATAGGAGGAGAACGAGTGGAGAGAGAAAAGAAAGTGAGGCTAGGAAAGGGAAGAAAAAAGAGGAGAGTCCTGAAAGCAAGAGCTGGTTAAGGTTTGTGATAGGGGGGAAGTCAGACAATTCTAGGGAGGTGTATTCCAGTTAGTGTGTGTTGAAAAATTAACATACACCAGTGGTTTAGAAACCAACAATGACTTGGGAGGTTGGGGGTGTAATTAGGGGTAACAAAGAAAGTAGAGGAAATAATTATAAATTATAAAAGTAAAAAATTGAGAAATTAAAGCCTAAAGATTAGGAAATTCAAATTAAATTAAAATGGAAAGGAAGTAAATGTAGAGGTCTTAAAAAACTAGGACAAATAAAAAAAAAGAATAAAAAGAGAAAAATTAGAAAACAGAACAGGAGAAAAGGAATAAAAAAGAAGAAGAAGTTAGAATTAGGATTAAAAATAAACTAACAATTAATAAAAAACGAAAGAGAAAAAAGAAATTAATAAATAACCAAAGAAATGAAGCATAAAGAAATAAGGAATATAAACAGTACGTTCTTATGATATAAATATGAAATAAAATAAAACAAAAAAGAATAAATAAATAAAATAAAAAAAAACTAAAAAAAAAAGAAGTCTGCCCAGGAGTTTCCGCCGTAAGCTGAACGCACGCCTAGTCGATTCCAAATCCAACGTCTTACACGATGCGGCACTCAGGCCGTAGCCCAACATTGGTTTGAAGAGCCTTTTCTAATAGTTATTAAGAACTTGTGAGTGCTTCTACTCAGAGACGAAGCTGTAGTCCGTATGGTGTACATTTATTTATAAGCCACAGTAAGCAGCTGCATCCTCAAGTTCCCCTTTGTTTAATGTATTTACTTCAATGTTTAATATATTTAGTTCAATGTTTAATGTAATTAATTCAATGTTTAATGTATTTAATTCAATGTACGCTGGGATAATACAACTCACTGCTTTGTTCTTTCTTTTTGGGTTAAGATAATCTGATTTTAATGAGTTCCGCATTATTTGATGTATTTAATTCAATGTATAATGTATTTAATTCAATGTACATAGGAATAATAATACTCCTCACTTCTTTGTCTTTCTTTTTGGGCTAAGATAATCTGATTTTAAAGATATTAATTTTATTGACAGTTTCAAAAGTTGATTATTACGATTAGTGGAGCCAATGACTATTCTTTAAGTCCCTGTAAAGAAAACTTACTTTTCATACATTCTCTTCGCATATCAATTCTCTATAGGATTTCTTTATTAGCTTATCAGGAATCCCAAACCAATTTCGGCATCTACGTTGCCAGACAAATTCCCCTAGACGAATTCCTGTAAACAAATGATTCGGTTTACATACAATGTAACCTTCATGACAGGGATAATAAATATTGCGCCGTCTATTTTCCCAGCCTCGATGTGTGTACAAAAAACTATCTACACACACATCGGCTGGCGACCCCTTTTAGCCAGCGATAAACAGCACAACGCAGATGCATGTAATTAGCACCACCTGCGTTGAGACTAATGCCTTACCAATGCACCAAGTGGAAACAAAAGAACGCTGTCTACTAGCAGGCATCTGGCGATACACAAACAATCCAATCACCAAGTATCCCAGACCCATCTACCATTTAATGAGTTGCAACTTGATTACTCACTTGAACTCACAAGTCATAAATCTCTTTTATACTACATAGTTCTGGATCCGTTTCCCAGTAACCTTCTCACATAAACAGAGATCTCTACGATCCTTTTCCCTTTCTTTGTGTTTCAGGTTCTTCATCATGGCTTTGATCTATGAAAAGAACCGACGTACACACACACTTGTGTATCGTGAAGATCTCCCCTATGAGATCCGGTTATCACTACCGCAAAAGTGAATGCACCCAAATTTCCCTTGTACAACGATGGAATATCGTTGAGTCTTTTACCATCCGCTGACCGCCGCGGTCACGCGTCACTCCCGCTCTCCGCCGGCTGCGGAGACGCGTAATAATACCGGTGTCATGAGGAGTATTTTTTTGTCGGGTTTCAATTGTTTGGCGAGTTTGTGCCACAGTTAGTTCTAGTTAGTAAAAAAGAATTTATAGGTGAGAAAAGTAACTATAAATTAAAACAATAAACCAAAACATTTACTTTCAAAGTAGTGCGTTTAACTTTTCTTCCTGTGTTTATTTCCGCTTTTCTCTGGTGGACATTATGTTGCGTAGGTTTTGTTTTGTTTCGCTCCTATGGTTTGTGTTCCTGTAAATCAACGGTGGAACATTCGTGTCGGTTGAGGACGACGTAGAACTCGCAACCTTGCCGGGTGCCAAGACGCGTCCTCCACAGGTCTACGATTATGACATGAAAACAAGTCAACAACGATCCGAATGACGCTACCAAAACGAGCCGAAAGCGAAAAAATCACAAGAAAGTCGATAAAAAATTAAGGTAATGCTCACTGTTCTCTTCAATAATCGTAGAGTGATGCACTATGAATTCCGTCCCCTAGGTCGAATAGTGAATAGGGAATACTAAGCGTTATGAAGTGTTTGTGGGAGAGTGTTCTTTAAGAGACGCCGGATTTGTGGATTATAAATCTTGGATTTTGCGCTGCGACAATCTACCATCTCACAAGGCCACCAATGTGAGCGAGTTTTTGACCAAAAACTCAGTAAATGTCACCAAACAAGCACCGTATACATCAGATATTGCCCCCTGTATCTTTTTCCTGTTTCTCAAACTCAAATTGGAATAAGTGTATTACCTGGGAAGAAGTCTACTTTGAAGGCGATAAAATAAATTCTGATAATTAATTCAAATTTGTTGTTTTGTTGAGAAATTTCGAGTAAACATTTGACAGAATGTGCAACACAAATGTTAGTTGTTCTCTAAGAGGCTGATAGCAGATAAAATGATTTAACAACAATTTCGTATTTTTTCACGACTAATCAAAGAGCCATTTGGGATTAATAGATTTAGAGGCGTCTTTTATCGTATATGTAATAACTAAGTGGTTTGACGAGTTAAGCTTATCAATCCGAGCGTCTCATTCTGACGAAATTCAAGGAGTAATGGTAAAGGCGTTCTGCTTACTTCAAGGAGAGCAGAAGAAGTGGAAAAACTCCAGGTGCTTAGTTAGAATGTATGTGCAGCAATGTTATAGTCTGAACTTAATACCAAGCGACATCGCAAAACCTCGTTAGTAATAACGAATACGGATCAAGATTTCTATAGGAAAGGCGTTAAAGAATTACATTATAGAACAAAACGATCGGACAATCTATCTGAACTATGTTGAATAAAGTTTTGAGCTAAATGTAAAAATAATTGATTTATTTATACCCAATTTAATGTATCGTATAGAGTATATAAGGAAACGCATTGTTTTGTTGTTGGTTGGGTGTTGTTTCAAAGTGCTACTCAAATGGGTTGGCGGAGTCTAAATCTTTTCTTGACATTTCCGCTTCTACCGATATATCTTTCTATTCGATGGCGTATTGTTCCCCACGAAAAGGTGGTCGATGTATTGATGGAACACCAACACTGATTCTCCATTGGTTGTTACATCCGTTGGTATACGTATACTACATTATTTACACAGTTATTGTTTAATATCTTATTCGCAAATATCCTATCAAGTCAGGTGACAATGTTGTTCAAACGTTCTAGGCGTCTAACAAATTCGATCTGGTCAAATGGGTCTGTACATTCTTACGTCGTACCGCCTCTTGCACCTATCCACAGCATGTGTGAGGGCAGTTTAAGCGACTAAGTACTGGACGATCATGCATTCTAAGCTTAATTGCAAAATTGCACTGATTTCTGACCGCTCATCTACCTAAGCGTGAAATTAGACACCAGTTCCGATAAAGATTTTTGACCTCAATCCGTGAGCATACCCCACCAAGTGGATCAAAAGAGACGGAGTTGCATGACAGAGGCACAACGCGTGACCGAGAGGTTACTTTGTCTTGCGGAAGTTCGTTCCGGTTTTTTCCTTTCCGAGACTTTTTTTTTGTGAAATCGAATTCCCCATTAGTTCAACGACGAAATGTGTTCATATAGGGAGGAGGGAATGTATGGAATAAGTCGTTGACATACACAAAAGAAAAAGGTGTCGAGTCTGGCGGATGTAATTGTTAGCAGATATATGAGTATTGGTGATATTTTTGGGGAAGTAGATATTTATGACTTTGAGCCAATGAATTTGGTGATGAGATTGACCTGTTTGTCAGATGGCGTGGAAAATTATTGGTTTTTCTTAAAATTGTAAATTGGAACCCATAGTACCATCTAAAAATTACGTCGCAATGAATCGTGTTTAAAACGGTTATCAGCTTGAATTATTAACCTAGATTTTATGGTAGACATCGCGAAATAATGACTTGTTAAATCAGAAGAATATGATATAGTAACGAAGTAATTGAGTAAGAACTGAGTGAGTATTCAAGGGACACAATTAAGATCCAGATCATTAATCGGCGAATTCGTAATAATGTAAAAATGAGGTTGAATCAAAACCCAAAAATTGTTTTTTATGTTTAAATTCAATTTGATTCAATTTGATAACCACCGGTGTTCTAAATTATTGGCACAAGTTTGAGGGGCAATTATTTGAATAATTCGTGAAGAAAAAAAGAGAAATAATGATGCACAAATGTGGTAATGGCTAGTAAATTCATTATCAAAATTTATTGAAGAATTCGTTTATCAAACAAATAACTTCTACAATGTTTTTACCAAAATGGATAAATCATCTGGTTATTGGCATGAAGATTGAGCTAAGGATGTTGTTGGTAGCTGTTTTAAGGTTAAAGATGGACGGCTGGCTCTCAGCGGGTCTGCAAAAACCTTAACGATCATAATGAACATTAGATTCTTAGCGCTAGCTGGTCAAGCATACCTGAACAGTCAAAAGGAAGCCGTTGGGACCCAAAATATAGTAGAACGCCTTCCCTTTAAGCCGTAATGCCGATTCTACCACGTGCCACCGGCTCGATTTGCTGTAATATCTACTTATTCTTCTTTTCCTTCGCGAGGTTTCCGTTACCACCGGTGGTGGGAATACGTTTGTAAACCCAAACGAAAAGAGAAGAGGAATATGCTTCGAACACCCGTGCCACTGGCAGGGGGCAATGTTCTGGGCTACCTGTGAAATTAAAGATCCGGTTGAACGTCCCTTACCACTGGTGGGGGCAAGGGTTCTGGAGTACATGGAACACAAAAAAAAGGAGCTGATTGAAAGAAACAACTTTCCTCTGAAAATACACCAGATGTTTTCTATTCCTAACATAACTTTATTTATAGAAAATGCCTACGCCCAACACCAATACTAGATCAGGACTCAACGATATACACATTTTTTTCTTATTATATAGAATTTGCACACGGCCGTCGTCGCCATGTGCCATTGTGCAGTGAGCAGCTGCTGTACGAGGGTGGGCTGAAAAGTTCCCGACCTAGCATAGGTAGATATTTTTTCTTAAAATGTATTTTTGTTTTTCTACATAGTCTCCTTCAGCCAAATCCCACGGTTCGCTTTCTAAAAAGCCCCCACAACTTGCACCCAATCTCATAACTTCACTAATGCCATCGCATTAGCATCTTAAATGCTTCACGCATTAAATAGATCAAATCCTTAACTCAAAAGTCCCTGTAAAAGAAAACTTACCTTTCATGCATCCCTTCGCATACAATTCCCCGTAAGATTTCTTGCTCAACTTATCAGGAATTCCAAACCCCAAGCAGATTCCCCTAGACGAATTCCTAATAACAAAGGATTTCGATTACATACCATGTAACTTTCACCAGGGACCATAAACATTGCGCTGTCTATTTGTCAGCTGCGCCATGTGTATGATAAATCTCTTAACGTACACATTGGCCGGCGACCTTTTTCTTCCTGCAATAAAGTACCCAAGCACCTGCACTCAATTAGAGCAATCGACGCTGAAGCCAATTTCCCTAACTCGCACCATGTGCAAACAAAAGAACGCTGTTCCCCCATAGGCTTCCTGGCGATACCTTCAACAATCCATATCGTTTGTGGTATCCTAAACGCATTTTTCATTTAATGAGAGGCTGCTATTTATCCAGCTGAGACTCATTGCCGAACGATGCACAGGTCGCCTTTCCCTTTGCCTTGTAACTACCCTGAATTCCTCATGACCTCGATGCATCTTCAAACACAAACCCATTAGCATCCCACGAAATTCGATTTGTTTGTTTCAACGAACACACATCTCCTGGATGCACATTATGCCCCTTCTTGGTGTTTCAGATTCGTTATCATGGCTTCGACCCATGAAAAGAACCGACGTACACATATACATGTGTACCATGGCGATCTCCTCTATGAGATCCGGTTATCACCACCGTAAAAGCGAATACACCCAAATTTCTCTTGGACAACGAATGAATATGATTGAGTCTAATTCCATCCGCCGACCACCATGGTCGTTGCCGCTCCCGCTCCTCGTCGCGCGTCGAGGACCCAAAAATACCCGGAGTCGCGTGGGTAGTGAAATAAAATTCATAAAAATCAATTTTGTATTAACAATAAGTTTAAGCGGAATATAAAAACACTAACGTTATTAATAGTGGTAGTAATCAAATAAATAAACAGAACGTAATTAACAATAAACAAATCATGTGTTTTATTTTTCTCCTCGTTGTGAACGAAAGGTGGATTTCTGTTCTTTTGTCGGCGGAACAATGGAGAACCTTCTGGTGAACGATATTTCTAGCTGTTCTACGGTGTTTCGTGTCGGATGGGGATAGGACTGAACCGAGTGTCCGTGTTTGGCACAATACTCCTAATCCCCACACTTCTCCCAGCGATACTCCCATCTCTCTAACCCGCCCGTATAGTACTCGATGTTTTTCTCTGCAAAATAACTGTTCACGAAGGTGATTGCCTCCTCATTTGATGAAAATCTCTATCTTCCAATTGCAATTTTTAGATTATGGAACAAGACGAAGTCGCTTGGGGCTAGACCTGGCTAGTAAGGCGGGCGGTCGAGCAGTTCAAACCGTATTTCGTGGATTTTCACTATGACAACCGCTGAGGTGTGAGACGGCGCGTTATCTCGGTGAAACAGGACTTTCTTTTTCTGCAAATGCGGCCGTGTTTCCGCAATTCCTGCCTTCAGTTGGCCAAGTAATGATGCGTAGCATGCTTGTGGCGTTTCTAACAGATACACACACAATACACAAGCAAATAGTGAAGAACATCGAAGGAAAATCGAATAAGAAAATGCATCAGCCGTATACCAAGCAATAACATAGCAATTCCACATCACTTGAGTGTACTTGAGTTTAAAATTCGAAGTCATACACGCGGCAGTGGCCTGGTGTGTTGAGCATTGGTTCAATTTTCAGTGATTCTAACTGTCATAGCGTCAGTTCGAATCACACATTCTTCACTATCGTTGCAAACGCCATATACTCCTATAATGGTGTGGTGATTTCAATAACGCCACCGCTCGCCTTTTCCAGGTACAACACCTAATTTCCCCCTAGGGCACTTAAAAAAACGATATTTTCAGTCAACGACAGTTCCATTGAACGCCACTGCTTACCTTACAGCCTATGATGAAGAAACAGTTTCCTAAAACACATACAAATATATACTTACCGTCCATCTTCAGAAATACTTTGAATTAATAATTCTTGCTGACATAAAAATCCTTCAGCAAGAAATAAGTATTTTCCATAGGGAAAAGCAATTAGGTTACACCATCAAGCAACCAACATTACCCGAACCATATCAATGATATATCTCCTAACGAGTCTGCCGCACACGTGCAGGACATGTTTCTTCTTTTCCTTTCTTTTACCTATGCCCACATCGGTCGGTCATCCGATCGACAAATACATGATGGCATACGGCTGACCGCCCAAGAAAGTCGAGGTCTCCTAAATGGAAAATTACCACCGAGATTTCGATTACTTCGAAATGCCGCCAAGATGTGTACGATCAGCATAAATGCTGTATGCAGTTGCTGATCGTGTAAACACCTAAATCTCTACGTCGAGATAGTTGCACCAGCTGCAACCCTACCAGCTAATGTTCCCCTTGTGGATTCGGATGATCCACGGTCCGCATGCTCGTGGACACACGCCATGAGCAGCAGAAACGATCACCGTGTGTGTGTCTCACCCCTTTTTGCTGGACCAATGCAAGGAAAATCATCCCTTGTCGGGCACCGAAGCAATGAACGAAATTTGCTGTGCTGTCGTCTTCGGTGAATGAATCAATCGCGATACGGATTCCGTGGAGGCATGTCATGCCTCCACGTTAAATAATTTGAGTCTGAGCCCAACAACCGTCGGTGGAGGAGCGTATTAAGGAAAACAAGCAAATTAAAATGCAATGTTTATTTTATCAGTGCTTGCCTTTGTAAATATTTTAATAACTATTCTAACTAGAACTAAGCTAATTGAAATACAGTGTTTACTTTACTAGTGACTGCCTTTGTAAAATATTTTTAACAACTATTCTAACTAGAACTAAGCAAATTGAAATACAGTGCCTGCCTTTGTGAAATATTTTAAGAATTATATGAAATAAAAACAAGTATAGCAATGATGTGCTGTGTTAAAGGAATGAAAGTGTGTTTTAATCTCATTCGACTCATTTGAATTGACTACAATCGGGAAGTGCATTACTCATCATTGGAATTCCTGGACGTCAATCCTTTTGGTGCTTCTTCGTCAGTTGATCCGCCTTTAGTAATGATGTGTCGTTTAATTGCATTACGATAGACGCGATTATAGTGGTAGCCCATCGACAAGATGGTCAGTAAAATTGTCTCGAAGCAGCGATCGTTTACAGAAGTAAAACGTTTCAAACTGTAGAACAAAATCCACGGCAGTGCATTCCACAAATCGATCTTCTGCTCCATCAATAACAAGCCGATACCGGAACTTTTACCCCACATTGGTGACGACCAACGGGGCAACAGCGTGGGATAGACGCAGAACCCGTGCTAACGACGGCACACATACCTTCTACCCATAATGGTTTTTCCTTTTTCAAGATAATCGATTAAGATAACTCCGTGACTATCGCAAAAAACAGTCGCCATCACTTTTCCAGCCGAAAAAAAACAGGTTTTGCCTTTTTTTTTGGAGCCGAATCCCGCTTTGCAGTCCACTGTTTTGACTGCATTTTTGTTTCGGGCGTATAATGGTGTATCCAAGTTTCATCGACAGTAATTAATCGGAACCAAAACTCGGATTTATTGCGCTTAAACTGCGCCAACAGAGCGCTGGAAATGTGCGTTCGAATACGTTTTTGGTCTAACGTGAGCAAACGCGGCACCCAACGCGTGGACAGCTTTCTCATGCCTAAATCTTGATTTAATATGTAACAAACACGTTCTTTGGACATTTTCATAGCCTCTGCTATCTCTCTTACTTTAATTCGGCGGTCGTCTAGCACCATTTGGTAAACGTTAGCGATGTTATCGTCAGTTGTTGCAGAGTTTGGACGTCCCGAACGTTCATCGTCTCCCAAGCCCTCACGGCCACGTATAATTCAGCTGCCCAAAATTTCACTGTGGTAAATGATGGTGCAGGGTCCCCATACACAGAGTCCAACACATCTTTGAATTGCGTAGGCATATTGCCTTTCAAAAACAAAAATTTAATGTCAGGTCGATACTCAATTTTGTCCATTTTCACAAAAACACTCACATCGACTCACGCGAACGACTGTCAAATAAAAACTACGCATACAAAATGGCTAAAATTTTGGTGGGTACCTGTCAAAAGATGCACAACTACATTCACTAGCTTTTATTGACGAATATATCTTCGCGTTGAGGTCAGAAACTATTCAGTTTTGTATGTGCTGCTATTGTGCCGGTAGCGTCATCCCAGGAATCGAATAATTAGGGCACGAGCGTTTTGTACTCGTGTGATTTGTGCAATGCCTTCGTGGGAAGTGATTTCTGTTGTCCTCGTTGTGGCCTTTTCCCAGTATAATTTGCAGGATGTTGTGGCGGTTCTCCTGAACGTCACCAACCATATTCCCCTAACCTAAGTAAAAACCCCCATCTAGGGCATACAACCAAAAATAAAAACAAGTACCGTGGCAGTTCCATTAAACGCCACTACTTACATTACAGGTACAAAAGGTAACAGTTTCCTAAAATACACTAAAAGCGTGTACTTACCTTCCATGCCGTACCTGTAACATTAGAGAAACCGGTGAAACATTAATTCTCGCTGTTACGAGGGTTGCCTCTTATGTTTCGGGATTTGGCAACCCTAGTGTTGCAATCCGGCAATTGACAGCTCTGTCGTAAAGTTGGGCATTTATGAGGTTATACGAACTCAGAACGTTTTGACATACGAGCGCTATTTGTGTTGTTTACAGTAACTTAAAAGATTCATCTCGGCCCAAAAATGGAATTAAATCGTCAACATTTTCGTGCGATTATTTTTTACAACTTTCGGCGTGGATTAACTCAGCAACAGTGCATGGATGAACTTAATTCAATTTTTGGCGATGAAGCTCCATCAAGGACCAGTGTTTATCGATGGTATGGTGAATTCAATCGTGGTCGTAGTTCACTCCAAGATGAATTTCGTGAAGGTCGTCCAAAATCATTTGTTGTTCTGAAAACCATTGATGCTGTGCGCGAACTGATATTGGAAGATCGTCATGTGACCTATCGTGAGATTGAGACAACCCTAGGCGTTAGTGGGACCGGCATACATTCAATATTGCATAAACATTTGACTCAAAAAAATTTGTTCGCGTTGGATCCCACACAATTTGTCAATCGCCCAAAAAAAGGCTCGTGTCAATTAGTCGAAAGAAATGCTCAAAAATTACGGTCGCGGTGCTTCGAAACACGTCTATGACATCGTGACAGGTGATGAATCGTGGATTTACGCGTATGAGCCCGAAAGTAAACAGCAGTCGACTGTCTGGGTGTTTCAAGATGAGCCAAATCCAACAAAAGTTGTTCGCGCAGGAAGCACTTCCAAGCAAATGGTCGCCTTTTTTTTCGGAAAAACTGGACATGTCGCAACCGTACCAGTAGAACAACCCAGAACAGTCAATTCTGAGTGGTACACAACCATTTGTTTGCCAGTTGTCTTCCAAGAAATCAGGAAAACCAACCGCCGAAGATGGATCACTCTTCACCACGACAATGCGAGCTCTCCCACATCGGCTGCGACAACTACATTTTTGAGCACCCAAAACATCGCTTTGATGGGTCATCCACCGTATAGTCCTGACTTGGCACCGAATGACTTCTTTTTATTCCCGTACGTAAAAAATAAACTGAGAGGTCAACGTTTTTCGACACCTGAAGAACCGGTTGCTGCATTCAGAACGCATGTGTTGGAGATACCTCAATCAGAGTGGCAAAAGTGCTTCGACAATTGGTTCAAACGCATGCGAAAGTGTATAGATCTTCATGGGGAATATTTTGAAAAACAATAAAGTGATTTTCGATGATCAATATTTGTTTTTGTTCTCTAATCCCGAAATATAAAAGGCTACCCTCGTATGAAGTTCCAGCGGCAACAAATGCAATATTTTCAAAGCAATTTGGTTTAACAACCAATCAACCAATATTGCCTGTGCAATATCTACACGATATTCTTTTGCGCGCCAGCTGCACACCAGCAGGAAAAGTGTATCTTGCCTTGGCACAGGATGCCCACCTCGATCGATCACCCGACCGACCGATTCATGAAGGCATCCAGCTGGCGCCCAAGCCGTTGAGTTCGCAAATGGAAATTTACCATTAGAATTCGATTGCGAGGATATATCAGCGAAATGTACACGATCAGCAATAATGCTTTACGCAGCCGTTGATCGTGTAAATATTTCAACCCCTTTTTTTGGCTGAAATACTCGCACCTGCTGCGAACTTTAAATGGGATGTATGCTGTGTCTGCATATTTGCGGATACACACGATGAACAGCAAAAGCAATCATCGTGTGTGCATTTCAACCCCTGTGTTGAACAAAACGCAAAAGGGATACCTTACCGTATATGGTCATCGAAGCGATGATCGAATGTGTGGTATTCTATCGCTTCGATGAACGCAAATTAATCGCGTCTTGGATTCCGTGAGGGCAGGTTGTACCCTCACGTTAAATTACACATCTCTCGTGGGGCGTCCCAAGAGATTCGAATCTTAAAACGGAGTTGCAAGGGACCAGTCATATAGTCATAGTGGAAGGCTCATTGAGAGTTAACATTTACAATTCTCTCTTACGTTAATCGGTGACGAAAGTGCGGAAGTGCGAATATTTTATTCTATATATAAATAGTATTTCGAACCTTTTAGTTATTACAAATAACATTGTAACCGCAAGGAAATGCGATCATTTCATTCTGTATATAAATTGTAATTCGAAACATTTCATTATGGAAAATTACATTGTAACCTCAAGTGAAGTGGGAACATTTGATTCTATATATAAATAGTATTTCGAACCTTTTAGTTATTACAAATTACATTGTAACCCCAAGTGAAGTGCGATCATTTCATTCTGTATATAAACCGTAATTCGAAACTTTTAGTTATTAAAATAAATCATACCACCAGCGATTCGAGCCTTTCATTTGCGTAAAAAGGAACTGTGACACTATGACATGACGTAGGTTAGATGGGGTTGGCGTCGCGTTACAACGACACGCCGAGAAGTTTAGTGAATCTGTGCCCCTGTGGCATATTACTAAAAGACAAATAATACCCAAACATATTTCTCTACCCCATAATGTATCGCTAACAAAGCATCGTAACTATTTTTATTGATAAATCAGTTTATGATAAATCATATTATGTGACTTCATAATTTTGAAAAATCAAACAGTTCCAATAACTTTATCAGATCTGGTTCGTTCGAATTATTCGTAATATCGGTTAATGAAATTAGCTAATCATACATGAATCATAAAAAAGTCTAACTGAATTCAAAGATGTTCTCAATGTTTTAGTATAATCCTAACACCACCATACAAATAAAAGCGTCCGAATTTAGAATTATCTCAACTTCCGACGTTAAGAAAGTGTATATGATCTGTTCCAAAATAAACCGAAATCCCTTTTTACAGATGGGCTCATTAACGAAAACTGTTGTGTCATTGATTTATGTAGTGTGAACTGCCCTTAACAAACAGTCAA
This sequence comes from Microdon myrmicae, assembly GCA_963931805.1. NCBI lineage: Eukaryota > Metazoa > Arthropoda > Insecta > Diptera > Syrphidae > Microdon > Microdon myrmicae. Next base: position 125,795,719 of record OZ007496.1, read on the forward strand.
AGTTTGATACCATTTCCTTCAGTAGAAGCTGAGACAGACTAAGTGACAATTGTAACAAGCTGTGTGAAAATAAAAGTCTTTTATTTTAGTTAATGAGTTTATTATATTAAATATTTTCACACTCGCGTCTCTATAGCCGCTGCCGATTCATCGCTGATGACACGCTAATCAATTGCCAGTGCAAGTGAATAAGTGTCAGTGTCCGATGAATAGACAAAGCATTACCGTGTTCTTTTTTAAGCTCTTAAATCTCCATTCCACGTTTTTTTTTGTAATTTTTTTTAATGGTAATATGCATATGTTTATAATTTTATAATATATTATATTAACTAGTTTTAACTACCTAAGCCACTCAGTCACCATAGCGTTCCGGGGGCCTTACAACTCTTCTTGATCTTGCTACTAACTTTTTGGCCGGTTGGGTACGTGACCCAAGCCATCATCGATAATGTCCTCATGCATCTTTTCATCCACATCATGGGATTCTGACACATTGTCTTCTTCATCGTTATCGATGGCTTGACTCTTATCGATGCTGGCATAGGCCTAGTCCTCTAATACATTTGTTGGCTCACTATTAAATGATTTTCTAATGTGTCGCCTATTCCGTCTAAAGGATTATCCTCGCTATCATTAACTATGTATGAACTTTCATTAACCTTTCTTAGAATAGTACCATAGAACCAGTCTTTTTCAATTTTTCTAAACATTATTCTATCGCTCTTTTTCAACTTGGATAAAGGCTTTGATGTTCTATTGTAATATTCTGCTTGAAGCTGTTTTTTCCGTTTTATGCTATTTTTTCCTTTTTAATTTCAAAATGTCATTTAAGGTTAATTTAAGTCTTATAAAATTTTTTGTGGTTGTTGGAAGTTTTGTTTTGATTTCTCTACCCACGAAGAGTTGAGCTGGCGACATATTAGCCAACGCCGTGGCTTATACTCTAATATTCGGTACTGGAAATCATTTTCTTTTCCTTCCTCTAAGTATTTTTTAAGTATTCGCCTAGCAATTGCCACACCCTTTTCTGTTAGCCCATTGCTCTGAGGATATAGCGGGCCTGAAAATATCAGTTTCAAATTAAACTCTTTTGCCAGTTCCCCAAACTTGCGGCTATTAAATAGATTGTTATCCGATCGAATCTCTAGTGAGACACCCAACTTGGCAAATAATCAAAAAGTTAAAATCTTTATTATGTGATCCACTGACTTATCCCGAAGCATCTGTGGGGTTTCTCTATATCAGATGGAGAACCACCCCACAATCCTCGCCTAATTTCGACCGCTTTCAGCACGTCATTTCTACCCATTCCCCTTATAGGCTATTCCACCTGTAAAACATGTTAAACGGACGCTTAGCTAAACTCATTATCTTATGCAGATAATGCATAATTGAGTTTAGCTACTCTTTTGCCATACGGCAACCCCATTTCGCTAACCCATGAGATTTCCACAGGAAATCCTATCATGTCGGTTAGCAACGGCATAGTCTGATCAAACGGCGGTTGCTTAATCTTGCGACCGCTGGGGAAATTATTAAAGCAGTCAAGTTAGTTCCCATGATCAGATTTCCTTAGCCAAGTCAGCGTCCTTTCCATTTTCTCCAGACACTTCATTCCCTGAGGATCAATGCTCTCTTTTTGCAGGTGAATAGCACCAGCTTAATTTCTCCCTCCTTCACAGTTCTATCTTCGTACAGATCAATGAACTCTGAGCTCACCATATTACCGAATTAGGTCAATGGGTTCCGCTCAGAACTACATCGATGCATGCACATACAACCAAATCTACCCCAAGTAATCATACATCGAGTTTCTGTTCTCTCATTCTCCCGCTCTCTTCGATCATCAGTTTACCGATGTAACCAACCACACATCGAAGAACGTAGCAATGAGAGAGCAGAAGTAAGTTCTCTTTTGGTTGTCAAGTGCGAAAAATAAAATTACCCAACTTCATCCCTTTTAGATCCAGTCGATTTCCATCCATCGATCGAGCCGGTCGGTTCTCCGCCACCGTTATCCGTAGCCTGCGGGTATGCGTATGCATATCACCATCGAGCAGTCGCTGTCCTATCTCCCCCGTCGTCGGAAAGAAAAGTATATAAATCGAGTTAACGATATTGAAGTATTCTTACCTATATAGAACCATAAATCATTTTAACGATATCGAAGTGTTCTTACTTATATAAAACATAAATCATTTTAACAATACTGAAGTGATCCAACTGATATAAAATTATATAAAGCATGTGAACAATATTGAAGTGTTTCAACCAAAAATGTATATAATCCAATCTAGTAATAATATCAATAAGTCTAAGTTAAGTGAAATAAAAGTAAGGCATCATTTTAACAAACAATAAATAAAGAGAAACGAACAACTAAATCGAACGACAAAGGATATTTTATTTCTCCTCCGCTTCTCTTGGATTATCTGGCGAACATTTGATTTCATAGTGTCGGGGATTAAGGTGAACCCCGTGCCATACTGGCACACCTACTTCTACCCCCACACATCTCCACATACAACTAGTTGGAATATGCATCAATTATAACCAAATACGACACACCACCATGTTTAAATATGTCCATGGAATTTTATTCCCATGCTAACTTGGGTGACGTATGCTGGTTCAATGGTTACATATGCTTTTCGCAAATTCAACACAATTGAGTTTTTGTTTCATTATAGCTTGACATACCTGGATAATAAAATAGCCTACGTGCACGTAGTCGTGTTTTTTCCACACCTAAGTGAGAAGCATGTAACTGTCTTTAATTGTCCCCTAAGTGAACAGCAACCCCTCACTCACACCTATCTCGTCTTTAATTTTATAAACATTTTTACATTCCGAGCTCAGTTTCTTGTACTCTGGCCGTTCGATTTCAAGGTATTTTAATATCTGACCTATGGACTGATCGCTCCGTGTAGCCACCTGATAGCTAGACTTTTTTGCTTCGGATATGCAGACTTTATTAACTATGCTATTTACTATTTTACTACTTATTGGCCTGTAGGAACCCGGAAGTTCATAACCTCACTGACTCTACTCCGCCATCGTTCACTCTCCTTCCACGCTTGACCATCCGATCCGATCTCCTCAAGGTCAAACCTAACATTGTCCTCCCATCTCCGTCGCGGCCGCCCTATCGGTCTCTTTCCCGTTGGCTTACCGTCAAGAATTCTATGCACGTTCCTGTCGTTGCCCATTCGCGCCACATGTCCGGCCAATCTTAATCTCCGCGACTTGACTACTCTCACTATTGTACGTTTGCGGTGTAGCTCCTCCAATGCGTGGTTGTGGAGTTTCCTCCTTCCATTCTCCTGCCTCCTCGTCATATTTACCACCAAAGATACCCCTTAAAACTTTATTCTCGAATACGCGGGATTTGTTTTCTTCCCGTTGTGTGAGAGTCTATGTTTCGCATCTGTATAGAACAATCGACATGATTGTGGTTCTATAGACACTCTGTGATAGCAGTTTGGATTTCAGCAGTTTACTGACTGCATGCCAACTAGCGTTGCCAGAGTACTACAGTCTTTTGTTCATTTCCGTAGACATTTCGTTACTGGCCGTTGGTATTGTTCCCAGATATTTAAATTTTTTAACTTTTTCAAATAACTTGTCTCTGACGTTTATATGTGTTCCCTAAGGTCCACCTGCTGTCACCGTAATCATGTATTTTGTTTTGTCTTCATTTATTTCTAGGCCCACCTCTTCTTTCACTGTTTTTACTTACAATTTCTAGATTATCGCCCAGAACGGCGATGTCATCCTCATATGCGAGCACTTGTGTGACCCCGTTCACGGATGATCCGGCCATGTTGTCGTCTTGCACCTTTCTGATGAGATACTCGAGGACAAGGTTAAAGAGCCATGGTGAGAGGCCATCCCCCATTTTTAGTCCGTTCCGGATTTCAAATGATTCTGAGTGGTGGTTTTCTATTCTAACTCGCCCTTTGTTTTCGTTCATGCAGATTGGAATGAGGGCGGCATATTTTTTCGGGATTCCCAGCTCAACTACAATATGGTAGAGTCTTTGTCGGGCAACTGAGTGGAAGGCTTTTTTGAAGTCAACGAACAGTTGGTCAACCGTCTCTCCGTATCCCCCCTTTGTTTCCAGCAGTTGCGTTACTGTGAACACTTGGTCGTTCGTTGACCGGTTCCTACGGAATTCACACTGGTAAGCTCCCAGTATTTTTTCTGATATTCCTCTGTAGTTTTTGCAATCAGATCTATCGTCTTTTTTAAAAATGGGGGACGACTATTGAGGTTTTTCATTTTTACGGAGTGACATCTTTCTCCCATATTGTTTTAATCAGTTGGTGGATCTTTCGAGTGGTTGCCTCACCTCCATGGTTCATAACCACTGCCGGTATGCAGTCAACTTCGGGAGCCTTGTTGTTTTTGAATCGATTTATTGCGTCTACCACTTTGTAGGAAGAGGGCTCTGGGATCTGAGGCTCGGCTGTGTGTACGTCTGGTGCGTTTATTTGTTTATTTGTGGTTGATGGTTGCGCACATTCAGCAGGTATTCAAAGTACTGCTTACATATTGTCACTATATTATTTGTTTCTGTGACCAGACAGACGTTTGCGTCTCGAATTATTTTGACCCTCCCTCGGTAGCCATTTCTAATTGAATTTATGCCGGCATACATGCCTCTGATATTCTTTGATTTGGCATTTTCTAGGATTTTTTCGATCCGAGTCCTCCCATTCGCGTTGTTTTGCATTTAAAAAGTTTCATTGTCTCATTCCGAATTGTCGCGTATCTTTCTGCGTTAACTTCATCATAGCTTTCTAACTGGATTATTCTGAGGTGTTTACGTTCGTCGATCTTCGCCCTGCCCTCATCGTCAAACCAACGTTTGGACTTAATTGTTTTCTCTGATCGATGTCCATTTAGTGTCCAGACTATTGGTTTACTCTTCCGTTTACTTCTTATATAGGAAGTTGCCTATTTGTTTACGCGTTACGCCGTCGTTTATGAATTTGCTTGTGCTTGAACATCGTACTTTTCACCACCAGATATTTTGACGCTGCGAACGTGATAATTCGAATTCCATTATCATTTGAAACGTCGTGTAGGCTTATTTTACCTAGTTGGTTGGAAGATGTCTTCATTTCCAATTTTTGCATTGAGGTCCCCGAGAAGGATTTTAACATTGAATGATGAGATCCCATCGAATACTTCCTCTAGGGTCTCGTAGAATGTGTCCTTCGTTTCTTCGTCCGTAGAATATGTTGGGGCGTGTACGTTTATTAATACATAATTGTGCCATGGTCCCTGTATTTTTTAGCACCGACATTCGGTCATTAATAAAGCGCACATCTTTTACATGGAGCGTAATGTTCTTGCTTATGATGAAGCCGATTCCGAGGTTATGTGTATCGGTACCTCCACACGCCAGTGTAAACCCGTTGGTCTCGATTACTTGATGTGGGAGTCGGACTTCCTGAAGCGCGACGATGTCTATTTAATATTGTTTCGCGTTTTTTACGACCGTCTTTATCGCCCCTGGTTTATATATCGTTCGAACATTCCACGTGCTGACGCGTATATCCCGCTTTTTCCGTTTTTCCCTACGATTTATTTTTGCTGAGTCGGTGTTCTCATGATGATTTGTTCCCTTATGGTAGTGTCGGCTCATCGCACCTACCTCTACCGGATTTTTCGTGAGATTGTTTTTTGTATATCGATTATTCATTTTTGTACCTACGAGTCTTGGTGTTTCAAATAGTCCGCCATATCAGAGACGCTCTTTGATATGGTAAGGTCGGCTTACTGCTCTGATCCGTGTCACAGGGGCGCCGTTATAATACAGCCGGTATACCCCTGGCAGCAAACCATCCAATGCGCACGGTCACGCGTAACACCATGGATTAGGGGTGGTAGATCTTTGTGTGTTACTCCTCGCTGGCCTGTCTGACATGAGTGGCCCTACTGGAAGCGTACGCTACCGTCAGCATAGCCTGAGTGATTCATTGTAGTTTACGGCCCCGCCCCACATCAAGGTTTCTACCAACCGGGGAATTAACTATGCTGTGGACAATATAATCTAATTTCGCCCTCTCTTCCGCAGCCGCACTTAGATACATCCTTGACAAGCAATCAGCCAGCAGCAATTGATTTCCGCGCACGTATTTTATTTTAAGACCCGGATACTTTAATAGGAACATAAATATTCGCTGTAGCCCAGCAGTAACTTTGTCTAGTTCTTTCTTTATTAAATTCTCAAGTGGCCTGTGATCTGAATTAACCTCTATATCACAGACATAGATATAGTAGTGGAATTTTTCACATATAACAACAATAGCTAGGAGTTTCTTCACAATCCGAGCCCACTTTTGCTCACTAGTCGACAAGCTTCATGAGGCGGACGGTAATTACACCATCGCTAACCATTGTCTCTGTTTGAGCTTTCAGTGTATCATGAAGATTGAATGGTATTTTTTTTTAGTAACCACTGGTTCAGAACCTTATTTTAATTGAATATGGCATCCTCATAATCACCATCATCATCGGCACTACAACCCGGATCCGGTTTTGGCCTTATTTAGCAAGTCTCGAGGCTTGTTTAATTTTCCATAATAATCGAGTCTGGCAACTTACGAGGGTGGTCTGAAATGTTTCCTCAACGTGAAGATAGCAGCACTCGTTCATAAAAGCTAGTGAATGCAGTTGTGCGTCTTTTGAGAGTTACACGCAATTATTTCGTTTGAGTGAGTCGATGTGAGTGTTTTTGTGAATATGGACAAAATAGAGTATCGAGTTGTCATTAAATTTTTGTTTTTGAAAGGCATTCCGCCTACGCAAATCAAAAATGAAATGGACTCTGTGTTGGGAACTCTGCACCAACATTTACCACAGTGAAATTTTGGGCAGATGAATTTAAAAGAGCTTGGAAGACGATGGACGTTCGGGACGTACAAAAACTGCAACAACTGACGATAATATCGCTAAAGTTCACCCAATGGTGCTAGGCGACCGCCGAATTAAAAATCAGAGACATAGCAGAGGCTATGAAATAGAACGCGTTTGTCACATGTTAAATCAAGATTTAGGCATGAGAAAGCTGTCCGCGCGTTGGGTACCGCGTTTGCTTATGTTAGACCAAAAACGTGTTCGAATGAAATTTTTCCAATGTTGGCACAGTTTAGGCGCAATAAATCCGAGTTTTGGTGCCGATTAATTACTGTCGATGAAACATGGATACACCATTATACGACCGAAACAAAAATACACTCAAAACAGTGGACTGGAAAGAGGGAATCGGCTCAAAAAAAAAAAAAAGTTTTTTTTGGCTGGGAAAGTGATGGCGACTGTTTTTTGGGATAGTTATGGAGTTATCTTAATCGATTATTTTCAAAAAGTTAAAACCATTACAAAAGCATACTACGGATCATTACGTGACCAACTGAAGGCATAAATTGCGAAAAATTGGCCACATTTGCAGAAAAAGCAAAACCTGTTTCACCAAGACAACGCGCTGTCTACCACCTCAGCGGTTGCCTGGCGAAAATCCACAAATTACGGTTTGAACTGCTTGACCAACCGCCTTACTCACCAGATCTAGCCCTAAACGACTTCTCTTTGTTCCCTAATCTAAAAATTGCGCTCGGAGGATAGAGATTTTCACCAAATGAGGAGGCAACCACCTTCGTGAACAGTTATTTTGCAGAGAAAAACGTCGAGTGCTATTTGGACGGGTTAGAGGGATGGGACAATTCGCTGCGTGATGTGCGTAGAGTTATAAGGAGGCTATGTAGAAAAATAAAAGTACAATTTAAGAAAAAAATGCCTTGTATCTTTGATAGGTCAGATGCATTTCAGTCCACCCATATACCCACCTCTATATACCCGATGATTCACTGGAAGGTCAACGAGAGAACCGAAACCAAATTCCAATGAATCAATAAATGTTAGAGTGGGGGCAAATTTGCATTCTTAATATATAAGGACATGAATTGGCGAAAAGCAGTTGTGAATTGGAAATCGTCTCTCGTTGTTTGAATTTTAAACACGCTTGGTGTGAATTAAACTCGTGGTGCGACGCAATTGAGTTTTGAAAATTGTCAGATTATTATTTTGGACATTGAGTATCTCGCCTTAGCCTTCTCCTGGTGCTTATACCACTTTGTTAAGTTCCTCATACCTTGATTTTAAATTAGTTGTTAATGTTTATGGCTCCTCGATAGTATAGTGGTTAGTATCCCCGCCTGTCATGCGGGAGACCAGGGTTCGATTCCCCGTCGGGGAGCCTCTGGCGCAAGACTAATGACCTTGCCCGGAAAAACAAATTATCATGGGGAATTTAACAAGCCTCAGGACTTGCCAAATAAGGCCAAGACCGGTTCCCGGTTGTGGTGCCGATGATGATGATGATGTTAATTTTTATGATAATCACATACATTGTTTATATATTGCTTATCCTAAGCTTACAAATTACAACCAGTTTCAGTAAGGCTTTCGAAAAATTCTCCCACAAATTCCTACTTTTAAATTATCTTTCCTTGGTTTCGAACTTCTATTGATTAAGTAGATTTCTTCCTACCTAAATAATCGTCTCTACAAGGTAAGATTCAGATTTACCTTATCTAGTACTTTTGTCCCAGTCATCTTGGCCCCCTCCCATTTATACTAACTATAAATGATATAGAGACTCGTATCAAGAACTATTCTGTCCCAACTCTATCTCACTACATGCTGGCTAAATATCTCAAAACTATTTGCTCTCTACTTTGTTTCGGTTTCATGTTACAAGAACTGGCTCGAACTTAAAATCGACAAACGCCAATAGATCACCTGTTCACGGACGCGCCCTTCCCCCGCGTCACTATTTCATACTTAATCAGTCAATATCTTGAGTACAAACGATTCTCGACCTGCGCATCTTGTGTGACAAGGAGCAACGTTTCCTCTTAGATGTTGATGCCATAATTCCTAAGGCCAATTCTGCTTTCTGATATAAGAAACGCTGATCTCAGGAATTTTCGAACTTTAAACGTCGTCTCGCCTATTTGCTCACTCGTCACAGCTCTTATGACCCTAGCAACTTTAATCTCAGCACTTCTGCCTTTAAAATCTGTCGGCTTATTGGACTCTCGAAACCTCAGCCCTCCGCCCTCCGCCCCCCGCCATCACACTCCACCCTCACACTCCACACGCAACAGTAAAATAATTTTACGTTTTCCCGTGTTTTAAACCTTATCTCAAAAAGCTTCCTCTAACACCATTTTCCGTCTTTGTACTGAAGTTTTAGTTTTCTCATAGTTCATTATTTTTATTACACATATTTCTAATAAACTCGCTAATAAATGTGCCGTTAGTCCCACCAAATTCAAATTTAAGACTGTCTTCTTCGACAACAAATTTAAAGAACTTTTCTTCTGGACAGATCGCTTCTTGGACCGTTGAGACGGAGATCTTTATTATTTACAAAAATAAAACTCCAGTCCGCTACGGTCTTACTAGCATATTGGCTTTGACACTTATTTAGCTGAGGTATATTATGTAAAGCAAATAAATAAAGATATTGTATTTAAGGATATAACGTTCCAATGGTTAGCGACATAAGCTTCCCAAGGATAGAATCGTGGAATAAAGTTTAATGGGTAGTTTCCATTATGTGTGTCGCCTTCACCTTACAATTCTTTCTGTTTTTGATTTTTGATAAGAGTTTTCTAAAACTTACATTGTTATAGATCCTACGGCCAATATTCCAAGGACAGTTGGGTCAGTACCATATAAACACTTCAAAAGGCTTTCACTCCTTGTACAATCCCGAGGGTAGGTATCTTCACAAGTTTTTAATGTTCACCTTCTCGTTTGGTTAGAATTAGAACACCTTTTTGACAAATCAAACTTTTAATCGTCTGGGTAACACTTCACTCATGCAAGATTTTAGATGCAAATGTCCAACCGATTTATCCGACTATCCGCGATATACTAACTATTCAACACCTTAGCCCAGAGTCTGCTTTGCAGGAGTCATCAGAGAGCAAAGTTCTATCACAAAAGGGTCCACGCATTCTGAATTAATTAAGTGCGTCCAAAAAAAGAACAAAAAAAGTTGAGTATAAAAAAGCTACTATTTTTATCTAAGTAAATCTGCGACTATCGTTGACAAAAGATACACATTTCAATTGGTATCAGCTAGTACAATGGTGAATGAGTAGTGGGATGTGTACGTACACGCCTGGTATTGTCAACCACCCCCTTTCGACAGTGATCAACTCAGTGGCAGTTAGACCAGTCAACCGATATTGAAGGGTTCGTTTGGGTGTACAGGTGTAATAATTGTGGGCCGCCTATTTTAGTCACATACCTCAAGTGTACATAGCTAAACATATCGTGTGGGCGGGGAAGGGGAGGCTAGAATATTTACTTGCCAGATTTCCCTTGATCCCAAGGCTTTCCTGCTGGTGATCTTTGTGCGGTTACTCTTGGTGCCATCAAGCGAGCCGAGAGGGTGCTGTTGGTGCTAGTCGTCGTTTCACGTATCGGTGAACCGTGCCGATTGCATGTGGGCAGTCTAACCAATTTCTACCTGAGAGTCCGAGCTCAATGAGACATATTATGGATTTCATCATGAGTTTGACGTGGATGGATATCAGCTATATGCCACCAGTAGAGACGACGTTTGGCTATCAGTCTAGATGGTAGTTAGTTTAGTATCCAAATGTGTCAGCCATGTTAATCTGACCGGAACTCCATTGTACGGACATCCGGACACAGGTACTGAAGTGTGCTTTGTACTCTGTCCCCACTCTTTGGTCAAACTTTGACATAATGTCCAGCGGAGGTAAATTCTGGCAATCACTGGAAGTGCCAAGGTGTGTCAGTCTTTCATGCAACTAAGGTTATTGTTAGCCAGAGATATAATTACTTAGATGTCCATTGGTCGGGGCTTTTGCTGTTCAATAACTTTTGCGGAATAGATCGTGCTTTAACCTTGAGTGGATACGAGGCTTGTGGGTGTTAGGTTAAATATTCCAGGTTGTTTGGTTATTTTGGGTACAATTGGTATGTAGACAGGATAAAATAGGTCCTTAGCACGCCAACATGAAAAGAAGGTAAGGTGAGGAGCGATCGTGTTTGCGACAGTAGTTTATCTTGGTTCTTAACTTCAAGTTTGGATCATTTTGATAAAGATTAACTAAAGCAGTTAAATATGAAGTAAATATTGTTATTTAGCTCCACCTGTGTTTCGGAACACTGAACAATGTATGTCGGAATATTGAACAATGAGGAGAGGGCGTACAATCGGGTACCGCTCTTATACAATTTTGAGTAGTATTTGAAAACGTATAGTGAGGTTTTTGCATTTTAATAGGGGCTTCATTTAAGCTTATTATAAAGTAATTGATCACAAGCCCACTGTATTTACATATATTTGAAACTTCGGCAATGTGTATTAATTATTTTACAACTGATGTCACATGAATTCATCTAAAATATATTATATTCTCTAAATAGAATCCTATATCAAAGAATATCTGAAAAAGAAGAAAAAAAGTGCCATTTAGAGCTATTCAATTTACTTGAACGCAAGGCGTCCGAGAACTTCGCGAATTAAATGGTGTGTCTCAGAGCTATTGGTTAGTGTATAGTACTTTTTAGCGAGATACGACCCCATGCTATGGAAAGATTAGCACCAAATCATCAACACCTCAGACTCGCTAAGTAAGCTGTGAATTGTTACTGTTGTTATTGTTATGTTTTCGCTGCGCACCCATCATCTCTCCGAACCAGCACGGCTTCCTCTCAGGCAGCATTACTAACCTTGTCGAATTCACATCCCACACACTCCTTGCCCTAGAAAACGGCGATGAGGTCGACGTAGTCGCTACCGACTTTAGCAAGGTCTTCGACAAAATTTCCCATAACCTCATTCTCTTCAAGCTATCTTCTCTCGGTTTCGAACCCCTGCTGATTAAGTGGGTCTCATCCTATCTCAGTTATCGAACCTGCCGCGTGCGATTTAGATCCACCCTCTCCGATCCTTTTTCCCTAACCTCAGGTGCTCCCAGCGCTGTCATCTCGGCCCTCTCCTATTTGTCCTAACCACAAACGACATAGGCTCTTGCCTTAACCACCCCTTCATCTCGCTTTACACGGATGATTCCAAAATTTTCAAGACAATCCGCTCTCCCCTGGACTCCTCACTTCTTCAATCGGATCTTGACGGCTTCTCGACTTGGGGCCAAAATAATTGCCTAGAAATGAATATCGCCAAATGTCACACAATTACCTTCCCTCCAAAGAGTTCTCCCACTCACCCACGCTCCTATCTCTTACTGAACCAACCGATAAGATCGGTTGAATTGATTAGCGATCTGGGCGTCCTATGCGACAAGGAGCTCAAATTTACCGCACATTTTGATTACATAATCCTCAAGGCTAACGCCGCCCTTGGGTTTGTCAAACGCTGGTCGAAGGAATTCCTTAACCCATACGTCACCCGATCACTCTACACAACTTTTGTCCGGCCACTACTCGAATACGCTAGTCAGGTCTGGTCCCCGTATCAAGTGTCTCACATTAGCAGGATTGAGGGAGTTCAACGTCGTTTCTTGCGCTTCGCCCTCCGCGGACTAAACTGGGAAAATCGGCTGATTCTACCACCATACACAAGCCGGCTCCGTCTAATTAATCTAAACACACTTGAAGAGCACAGACTCCATGCCGATATCATCTTTGTCCATCGCCTTCTGTCAGGCTCAATCAATTGCCCAAGCTTGCTCTCCACTTTAACATTGCATACAAACCCCCGTAACGTACGTAACCCATGACTGTTTTACGTGCTGCTCATCACACTTATTACGGCGCTAACCAACCCATCTCGCGTATGGTACGACAGGCCAACTCTTTCCCCACCTCCTTCGATTTCAACATGTCCACCCCCACTCTTAAACGACGTCTCAGAATAAACCCGTCCTAAATCCACCCCCTCCCTCCAATAATCCCCGATACCCTGCAATCCTGCCTCTACTCTCCTGCCCTCAAAATAGTTCCCCCAGCCCCACCCACAATTTCAACCTCTTCCCCCAGCTCACCAACCCCGCCCCCTACCAGTACGTAGACATGCCGTGCACTGTCACTGTCTCACAAATGCCGAATTTACCATCCCCACATGCACTCGCCCCTCCCTTGCCTCCTACCTCCCCCATAGCACAGTCACCTTCACCTTCCTGGTTTTTTTCTTTTTTTCTCCTTCTTACTCTAGTTTTAAGATAGTCTGTAAGACTTTTTATATTAATTTAGTTTAAGTTAATGGAAGCTTGCATTAAGCTAAATAAATGAGGGTTCTGCCCTTACACTAAAGGTGCTCGCACTAATAATATGCCTAGGGTTTACAATATAACAATAACCTGCGACTTTTGTGATTGAAAAGGCCATCGTTTTTTTAGAATGCCGCCAAAAGGCTAAATGAGAATCCCAAAGCCGGAAAAATGTACCCGGTCCGACAACTTTAAGAAACAATCACAATATAGGGTGCCCTCAGCCGCCACAAACTCGTGCACCCACAGTGAACCTCCTCTTAGATATAGGTCTAAATGACCATGTTGAACTAGTGGTAGACACAGCCGCTGAAGTGAGCATCATCACTGAGCAAGCAGTCAAAGATATTAAAATTAACAGAAATGATACCTGCGCGTTGAAATCCCCATATGGAACAGGAAGAACCCTAGGGAGTTGCCAGGGAAACTTCAGTTTAGAAACTAAAATCCCCTGCAACTTCCAAGTCGTGCGCACTATGCACGGTTTGACCGAAGACGGACTACTTGGGAACGACTTCCTGTTCGAAAATTGTACGATAGATGGTGCAAATCAGCAACTCAGGTTCCCACGTACCAAAAGAAATCTTGAAGAGTTTAGTATTCCACTAAGACCCAAAACCAAGTACCCACGCCACAAAAGGGCAGCCGATGTAGGGCAAGTTATAGACCAAGCGGTCGTTCATACCGCCTTTAACACCCGCAAGGATTCTTCCAAACAAGAATCTGGTTGCGAAACCCCAATGACGGTGGAAAACTTTCAATCAGCGACCTTACCACGCACGGAACTAAATTCAAAAGAATTTACCATGTCCCTGAACACCAAAACCAATTACTCACATCGCAAAAGGACAGCCAAAGCGAGGCAAGTTATAGATAAAGCGGGACCCAAAGAGGTCGAATATACCGCCTATAGCACCCCCAGGGATTCACACACACAGGAATTCGGCTGCGAAACCTCAGCAATGGTGACAAACATTCGACTGGTAGAAGAAGTTCACGTGCCTGTACGATCTCAACGGACCATAGCTGTTCCAGTGGAACCAAAGGAGGAAGCGCTCTGTCTGAATCAGGAATCAGGCGATAGAGTCCTCCTATCGAACTGTCCACTGCAAACAGATACAACCGCACACACAAAAACTGGTTAAAGAATCCTACATATAGAGTAGATTTGCGACTCTCCTAACCAACAGGGACACAACCTAGAGCCTAGTCATAAGTCGCAAACTCAATGCCAGTTAATACCAAAAAAGTGGACGAAACACTGGATAGTAGCAAGAAGCTACCACACTAGGAGCCCACACTCACCATTAACCAGAGTCCCAACTATCCAGCTACCGATAGATGTAGGTGTTGAAAGAAACACAACTCTAGTAGTGGATACCGGCACTGGAAGAAACCCAAATGGCAAGCAAGCCATAGATAAAGGAAACACCTTTACATTAAATTTTAATCCTAAAACAAGGAACCCAAAGTCAAGTGGTAAGTGCCCTAGCTCCTCTCAAAACAAGAAATTGTGGCAAAAACCCACAATAATCAAAAATAAACAAACCCAAGATAAAGGCAACACCTTTACATTAAGAAACCCAAAAAGGACATATAAGACATGTTCAAGTTCAATAAGCTCATACCCTAGTTCATCTCAAAACAAAACCCACAAGAAATTACTCTTACAAAAGTCCACAACAACCGAACAAATTACAAACACTCAAACGTTCCATGAAGGAAACAATTTATTTTTTTTTATTAGACTTCTCTCGGGAGAGGCGAACCTATAGCGTCGAGTGGGCGCCCCGAGATGCCATCAAATAACTGTTGCAGTTCTTTTTGAACAGTTGCAGGTTGTAACGCTCCGGGAACACTCCCGTGGGAAGGGAGTTCCACAGCTTCCCCGCTCTGTAACGGAACGAGTTCTGATACAGGGATGTTCGCGCTGTCGGGAGATGAACCACAAACGGGTGCGATCCGTCGGATTGTCTTGTGGACCGCATATAGACCGAATTGCGTGGAACAATGCCAAGAATCTCCGAAGAACAGCACCCGTGATAATATCTGTAAAACAGACAGAGGTCGGCCACGCGCCTTCGATGTGATAGCGACTGTAGTCCCGACGTCAGCGCCGAGTCCCCGATCAGGCGGATCGCTCGTCCTTGCACGCCTTTAAGTAGGTCGAGGGTATGTTTAGGAGCCGAGCTCCAAACATGAGAGCAATATTCGAGTGCGGGTCTAATTTGAGATTTATATAGGAGAAGAAGTTGGGCCGGAGTAAAGTATTTCTTGGCTCTAAAAAGATAACTCAGTTTTCCTGAGGCTGATCTGGCGATACACGATACGTGTTTATGCCATGATATATTCCCACAGACCGTGACGCGGAGCAATTTCAAACTTTCCCCAGCCTCGAGGGCGCGGCCACTCATCATCAGCTGTGGAACCGATGATCCAGGTTTCTTTGTGAATGTTGTATACTGGGTCTTCGTTGCGTTGAAGTCGACAAGATTGGCCTTTCCCCACTGCAGGACTTTATCTAGATCCTGGTTCAGAGAGTCAATCTGTCTACATCTCAGCTGGTGCGACGTTGATGCACCAATCGGCCAATCACTAGAAAAGGAGGAAACAAGCGTACTATCATCCGCAAAACTGAACACTTTGTTATCCGTTGTCTCCAACAAATCATTTATGTGAAGCAAGAACAAGGTTGGAGCTAAAATAGAACCCTGGGGCACCCCCGAATTAACAGGATACAGATCCGAACACTCGCCGTCCACAACAACCCGGATCGATCGATTCTCGAGGAAGCTCCTCCTCCAGTCGCAAAGCTGTTGGGAAAGTCCATATGAACGAAGTTTGCTCAGCAATGCCCCGTGCCAGACGCGGTCAAAAGCCTTGGAGATATCTAATGCGACCGCCCTTGACTCACCATGCCGTTCAATCGCAGATGTCCATATATCGGTTATAAGTGTCAAAAGGTCTCCTGTGGACCGCCTGCCACGGAATCCGTATTGGCGATCATTCAGAAGACCGTTGCACTCCAAATACTTAACCAACTCTGTATTGATGACTTTTTCCATTACCTTAGATAAAATAGACAGTAATGCTATCGGACGGTAATTTTGTGGGAGACACTTTTTTCCCGTCTTTGGGATTGGCTGAACTCGAGCGATTTTCCAGCAAGCAGGAAAGGTCCTCCGTGCATAAGATAAGCGGAAGAGTCTGCCAAGAACCGCCGATAGTTCTGGAGCACAGTTCTTAAGGACTATTGCTGGTATTCCGTCCGGGCCGGTTGCCTTCCTACAATCCAGTTCACGTAGGATGCCTTGAACAGTGCGCGGACGAAATCTCACATCCCGTATGGAAGACTGTACCGCCGAGATCACAGGCGGTTCCAAAAGGCCGGGATCGAGGTTGGAATTCGCGGAAAATAAATTCGCGAACACATTAGCTTTATCCTTTGGATTCGTGACTAACGTCCCGCTGTCTGTCACCAGCGGAGGGAAAGAGGAGGAAGCGAAGTTACTGCTGACAGCCTTTGCCATTGACCAGAAGGAGCGCGAACCAGTTGGGCACCGAAGGAGCTTATTGATCACCCTGTCGTTGTGAGTCTTCTTCGCGGTATCAATCGCCTGGTTGCACGCGTTTCTGATTCTAACAAAATTCGTTCTGTTAACATCGGTGGGATTGGAGCGCCATTGCTTAAAAGCTCAATTTTTGCCGCTGTAATCAGCTCGCATTTTTTGTCAAACCAAGGTTTATCAGACGAACTTCGTTTGATGGAATGTGGAATATACATCTCCATCCCCAGGAGAATAATTTCTGATACCGACTCCGCGCAAGCGTTAACATCGGAGTTTCCGAAGCACACCTCCGACCATGGAAAGGATGCGAAGAAATCTCGCATATCGTCCCAGTTAGCAGCCCCATACTTCCATACATGGCGAAGCTGCCTAGGCCGGTTATTCGCTTGGTATGCGAAGTGCTTGCGCGACAGATACCAAGCAGTGATCTGAGTTTCCCAGTGGCGCAAAAACCTCTACGGTATAAATACTCGGTTCGGATGTCAAAAACAGATCCAGGGTGTTCGCATAAGCGCCTCGGGCATCCGGTACTCGCGTTGGCTCCCCCACGAGTTGAGCCAAGTTGTGGCTTACAGCAAACATCTCCGCCAGCCTCCCAGCCTCGTCGGTTCTGTTAGAATGTAACAACCAGTCGGAATTGTGCACATTAAAATCGCCAAGGACAATAATTTCAGAGGCTGGGTGGTTGATCTGTATCCAGTCGACGGTATATGAAAGATGTTCGAAAAATGTCGCCGGTCGATCGTCATTCGGGGAGCGGTAAAGACAACAAAGAAATTTAATGGAATTCCTCAGCACGACCCTCAACCATATGATGTCCATATTATTGGGCTCCAATGCCTCCATCCTCTGGCAAGCCAGATCGGACCGTGCGAAGACGCAGACTCCGCCCTTAAAACGGAATCTCGAATGTAAGTCGTATCCTGAGCAACGAAGATATGTCGAATCAGTTGACGAATCGACCTGGGTCTCAGTTAGGGCAAGGATATCAGGTTTCGTTGTTTGCAAATATTGGTGGACGGCGTTTACATTAGTATTGGTGAAACCGATGCCCCTGATGTTACAAAATGCCGTCACCAGCCGAGCGTGGGCCGAGCCTCGAGAGCTAGCCCGGTTATTCGATGACGAACCTCTCAAAGTTCCATTATTTATCATGATATCTGCATGATGTTCCCCCTGACATAGTCTCCCCCGGAGATCCGAATGGGAGACTAGTTTACCTCCGGAATTCTTTATATCAGAAGACACCATCATGACTTATCCTCGTGTCAGTCCGGGCCATCAGCCACACATCCGAAACACCGTCGAAGATTTCTCTCGGCGATATCGCGGTATGTACAGCGTGACGGGGTGGTATCTCACCTTGGGACCGACTATCACCTAACCAACCTTTTCTCGAACCGGTCCATCAGCCAAGCTCCGAAAGACGGCCAGGGATTTCTCCCGACCATTTCACGGAGCCTAAAGCTTGATGGGGTGGTATTTCACCGGGCGCACAGGGCGTTGCGACCCCGGCTACCACTCGGCCTTTAGTCGCCTCTTACGACAAGCTGGCCTAGCTGTGAGTATATTCTAACGCCCTACTCACAGGGCATGCCGAAGAAACCCAAAAACCCCAAGGACAAAACACCCATGTGGAAAGGCCCGTTTCTCGTTACAGCAGTAACATGGCCAGACAAAACAGCCATCGAAGTTGGCTAAACATTAATAATAGTCCGCAATGGTAAGTTAAAACCATATTCTAAGATTAGCTAGCCCCGATTCTCACTTATTACCCAGCCTAACACAGTTGCTATCTCCAGTAGTTATCACATTTCAAAATCATTAACATCATATACAAAAATGCACAATATGGCCAGGTACGGTAATAAATAATAAAAATAACAATAAGATGTACAGATTAAACAAATAACTTACTTTATTACTTATTATTACCATTACTATAAACATTTAATAACAGTAAAAACAGTTGATTACATATGTACATAAAACTTATAAAGAAAAACTATAAAACAGTTATTAATAAACAACTATTAATTACATACAGATAGTAAAATTAAAAAAAAATAAGAAAAAAATTGTCAATAAGTAATATCTACTGTTAATTACACAAATTTTTATATATATACAGATAGTAAAAATTAATTAAAAATGAGAAAAAAAAAATAAAACCATTTCAATTGTTAGTTACACAAAGCACATATATACAAAAACAAGAAGAATCGCTAACGTTAATACACATACAAAGTCAATCACAAAAGAATTGTTAACTACTCCAAATATATATATGTTAAAAAAAACCCACAAACAAAAACAAAAGACATTTTTAATAAGTTAGTTACACAAAAACATAGATATACAGATAGTAAAATAAAATTATTGCAATGTTACAAAGAAACAAAACAAAATTGTTAATAGTTAACTTACACCAAAATTATAAAAAACTAAACACAAAATAAAACTTTATACGAACATGAAATTGTATAAGCAAACTACTAAATAATTATTACTAATTCACTAAGAAATGTAAGAACCCATAGACAATACTTATGTAAATACACAACATACATAAAGGGTCATAAGACTCTACATAGAAACTTTTATATAAAAATAAGAATATATAAACATCAGGCTCAACTCACATTTGCACCCACTCTAATACCACAGAAAATCATTCGTACCGATGATTTTCTTTCTTTTCAGGGGAGAGGGATGTTACACCTCGCTTTACTCCTCCTCTCAACCAATCAAGATTCCATCATCCTATGAGCCATCATCCTATCTATATAAACAATCATCAATTCCTATGATTCCATCTATATAAATAATCATCAAAGTATTCTGCATACAATGCAATACCCGCCTTTCCCACAAGCAATACAATGCATAGAATTAAAACTAGCATTCATTCTCCACGAACAATTAATTCATATCGCATACGTTCCGATAATTACCCATCCACGCCAAAGCCAATTATCACATATTTGTCATACAATTGATCCACTCTCCAAGGCCACTGCAGGCTGCTTCATATTACACGGTCTCAGTTTACAAGTACACATGTCTACAAGTGTGATACACGATATACGAGCACAAGCGGCATTATCAAAGGCCACCGACTACGAAGTAGTTGAACGTCAGTGAAATGCTGAGCTCGGCGAAAGTAGCGCACACAGCAGTGAGTCGCAATTAATTGTATGATACGATTTGTACGTAGAGCAATGTACTGTAATTGGTTCGGTCATTGCCACTACAAGTCGAATAAGTGTTTAATCGATACCATTGCATTTTTAGCAAGGAAAATTAAACGATTATCGAAAATTGTAAATTGCGAGGGACAGGTAAATAACCCCCAAATAGGCTACACGCTCTGGGTGAGAAAAATGCTGCGTCTGCATTAACTCCCCAATTAAAATGGTATTTAAAGAGTAGTGCAAGTGAGTTTCTATGCAGTGTAAAGTAATAAACAAGGAGATTGCGGCCATGCACGAGAACAGCGGGTCTTCTTGGTTTTTGTAAATAAAATAAATAACTGTCAAGGAGGGATCGACATTCCCGTATAAAGTTAAATATTGATAAAGTGTAACCGAAAAGTAGAAGAAATAAGTAAAACTACAAGTAAAATCAAAGTGTTAATAAAAACATAGTACCAGAACAGAGTGAAAGAGTGTTTGTTTTTTACCATCGAGAGGACACCGCTCACTGGAGCCAGCCGTTTTTCCATCGATCAAGGGAAGAGTTCCAGCACGTCTTGAACGCCGTAAGTAACGGAAATTTCCCTAAAACTTGATATTACATGTTGGTGCCCAACGAGGGGCCGTAACAAAAATACTCTAACCAAAACACCTTCACGATAATTAAATAATAAATGTTAATATCTGGGGTTACGCTCAGGTATTACATTTTAATAACAATAAAATGTTAATAAAAAAGACAATATCCTGGCCATTTAGCTGCCCGATAACATAAAATATTAAATGATAATATCAGAGGTCAAACTGTGATGTTACAACCTTTAAATACGCTAAGAAGAGGGAAGAACTTTTCAGGTCAGGTGTCGTTGAATAACTATACAGTTAACGGGGGGTGTCCGTCTATTAATAATTTATTCTGTCAGCCGGATCTTGTGAACATTGGGGATATCTAACACTGGTATGGTTAATTCAAAAAGGTCACTGCTACGCTCCGGTGGAGGAGCATCAACCGCCCGGATTAAGACAGACCGCATACATATTGCTAGAGATAACTGTGTAAATGCCTCCGAGCACATCGATAGAGCCTCCAGGGCGAAAGTTAACACACCTGACAACCCCAACATAGCTAAGAGAGCATACCTGACAACCCCAACATAGATAACACACCCAACTCGCAACTAGAAGATAAGATTCATCAAATCGCAAACCTACATCACAAAGTACTACAAATGAAGACCTCCAACGTAACCAGTATAGAAGATAAGAGTCACTGCTGCACCCGACACGACATAAGACTAATTAAATTGCAAACAATGCAACTGATAATCCTTCAGCATTGAAGATAGGATTCACTGCTGCACCCGCCATGACACAGCTATCCGGACAATCATCAAACATAATTCCAAACAATCATCGAACAGAATTATCGACACGATCCCACGACCCAAATGAAGTTACAGATAAGAGATTCCAGAAACAACAAAAGATGACTCTGAAATTATAAATAACAGAATTGTCGAATGAGAGTCAGGCTTTACTTCCACAAATCACTCCTCCTCAAGTTTCAGCGGGTCTATCTGACCACAACGCTGTGACCACATACATTCGTGGCTATCGAGCACCCCGGGCTCATGTCAGATAAATACCCGATTATGAGCGGACAAATTGGGACAACTTCAATATTACATTGAACGATAAACTCCACCAATTCTCTCTTCCCACTGACAGGAACCTAAAGACGGCTGAGATAAACAACGCTGCAAAACGACTTCACGAGATTCTAGTTGAAACTTCGGAGACTCATGTCCTGAAGTACAAACTTGAAAAACTTATCAGATTCCCCATGACGACATCACCCTTCGTTTCATCCGGGAGCGTAAAAAGCTCTGCAGAATGAGATGTCGTCACCGCTTCACGCAAAGGGAGTCATTATTGCGATCCATTATTCACAATATTGGTACACTGATAAAACAGAGAATCCAAAACAATCGTACCCGACAATTGGAAGACAAACTGAAGGGTATTCAGATGGACCAGAACGTTTATAAAAATGTTAAAAAGATATGTGACACTTCCCGTATCACTGGGCCAATCGTGAACAATGGTGTTGTTGTCAATAACGACACCAATAAAGCAAATATCATCGGAGAGACCTTCGAAAACAATCACAAACTTACTCTCCAAGATAGCGAGCCGGATACTAATGCAATCGTTAGTTCAGAGGTCCACAGTAAGCTGGACGACTTCAACGAGCCAATTCTTGTCTTTAACCCAACTAACAGTGCATACTTCGATGACACACGTGATAATGGTCACGGTTTCATCACACCAAATACCCTACAGAGCCTGGTTAAATCTCGACACCCTAAGAAGTCACCTGGTATCGACAACATGTCATACCACTCTTTGCGAAGGCTTTCTGCCTTATTCTTTATAAAGCTCTCCATTCTGTTCAACCATGCTTACAACATGGGGTACTTTCCCCAAGCTTGGAGGCACGCTATTATTTGTCCAATAGCCAAAGTTGGGAAACCAACGTATCACCCCTCAAGCTTTCGCCCTATCTCGCTTCCCATTTGCATCAGCAAAATATATGAAAAATACATATACGAGAAGCTAAATAACTTTGTCAGTGCCAGGCACCTAATAACTGATTTCCAATTGGCCTCAGTAGAACGCTATGCAGTATCATCTACCAGTTCGTTCGAAACAGAACCTTCCAAGTTAGAGTGAATGGAAAGCTTTCCCGAACTTTTCACGCCGCTGCAGGCGTACCACAGGGCTCCATTCTAGGCCCCATCTTATTCAATATTTACACCTCCGATATCCCCCGCCCTGTGGACGGGAGAGTAAATCAGATATGCTACGCGGATGACGTCCTGGTGTACACGTCAACCAAAGGCCCTAGCCTCGCAACAAATCGACTCAACCGTCACTTGGACGAATTGTATCAGTATTACAGTCGATGGAAAATCCGACTTAATCCATCCAAAGCACTAGCCATAATTCTGAGTAGTAAACACTCCCAACCTGCTTCTCGATATTCACAGAATATTCGAATAAATATGGGAGAAACTACGATTAGACCACAGGACAAGATGAAATATCTTGGGGTCACTTATACCCCAAAAATGAATTTCATCAAACATGTGACACACATTCTCCAAAGGGGCCTCGGTCGGTCTAAGCAACTGCACAACATCTTGAAGTGGAGGAACAAAGTTGACACCAAAGTTAAGCTTCTCTGCTATAAACAGCTAATCCGATCTGGAATATCATACGCCTTTCCCATATGGTCCTGCATATCTTCGGCCCAAATGGAAAGACTTCGGGTTTTCGAAAGGAAACTCCTCAGAAGATGCACCAATCATTCTAGAAGGCCTAACGGTCGTCATTACCCCAACTCTCACCTATACGAAGGCGCCTCCATTACCCCTATCGACGAGTACTTGCTTCAATTAGCATATAAGTACCTCGAAAACATTTAGAAAAGCGAGAACCTACTTGTACGGTACTCTTGCGTTCTTGACCCTTCTCTCTCTCGATCTCTTCGGATCAAACCCCCACAATTTCTTCTTCAGTACAAAACTGAAGAAAGCACCCTTCCCACCAACATTCCCCTCTATAATAGAGGATTCCTGGACCCATCCCATAGGGTCTACTATTAACAAACCAAACACACGAACGCACAGTACAAGACGGCACAAACACAAACATACACACCGACCAAAGAGCAGATTATCAGACGCCAAAGATGTGATCTGCGTTCACTACCGCACCCAAGACCTACCGGTCTTGTACGATTTCTTTCCCACCATCCCTCTATAAAAGTAGCTAGAGAACACCCGGACTAACACTGTCCACACTATCCTTGGATACCCCCCGTTTTTCGCTTTTCTTTTCAGAGATCGCGAGACCGAGCCCAACATTCTCACGGATGTGGGTGATTCTGGTTATCGCAAGATGACCAGAAGTCAGACACAAGATGAAGGACACATATGTCCTTGTCTCGTTAAATTCGGCCTTCGCGCCACAATTTTTTTATTTTTTTTTTTTGAGAGTCAGGCTTCATGGAGTGACCCGTCTCGACACATCTACTATCTTAAGTGTTTGTAAATATAGGTTAAGAAAAAGTTGTAAATAAAGTTTACATTTTTTTTTATTAAATAAGAAACAATCTTAATAATTCGCGCATGTCAGCGGATCAAAAGGATTCTCTCGGCATCCCACACCGCCATAATCATGGGATGGTTAACCTGACCACCACCATTTGCACAGTTGTCTTAGAGATACATATATTTATAATAACTATTGCTCTTCTCTCTAACCAGAATCAGAAGTTATTGGTAATTGATATAGTTTGTGGGACGTACCAGAAGTATGAACAAATGCACTATAAAGCGAATGAATGTCTGCATATCCCAACTCACAGGCACTGGTATCATTGGATGATTGCCTGTTACGTGTGCATGTAAGATTCCATACCAAACGTAAGGCGCGACCCTATACTCGTAAATCCAACTTTGTATCTAATTATCTTATTTTTTAGTGATCTACTCCAAATTTTGTGGATCAGGACCGATAAACTAAAGGATGTGTCTAGTGGGACTCTCATCCTTTATTTCCTATTTCTTTATGTACTGCACCTTTTGATCGAATTAGAGTATTTATCGCCTTCTTGCGTGTGAATATAGTTACATTACGGTAGCTGCCGCATTTCATCAGTGAAAATATGCCTGTGATGACACCCTGAGATTGAATAATGCTAAAGTGTGATTGTATTCGCATGTTTAAGGTCACAATTGACATCACGAATTATCTTCTATGCAAAAATACAAATAATATTGCCACACTTCATATCATCTTGTGACAATCATAACTCATTTGAACTTTGTTTAATTTGAGCTTTCGATATAGTGGGATTTTTTAAATGTATTGTATCTTTTAGTTCACATTTGCCATAAAACTTGTAAATAACTTTTGACAGGGTCACTCGAGGTAAAAATGTATACCGTATATAGTCTACGTCCATCGAACAGGAACAGCGGTGGCCCCCAATTCATTGTGATTTGGTTCTGACTTCACCGCTATTGAAATTATATACCTGGTGGTGTTTTGTCTTCTGGTAACAAAAGAAAAAACTCAATTTGAAAACTGTGAAAGCAAAGGTCATGGAGATGCCAAACGGAAGCGAATTGTGTGGCTTCTGTTTAAATGTTAATTAATTCTTTAGAAAGCATTTGCTTCTAGGAATTAACTTTGGTAATTTTAGTTGTTTTGCATGTTTGATTTTCTTTATTAAATATTTAAAAATAAAAGTGCCAACAAGTTCTTATTAAAAAAAAAAACAACCATAAAGTTAAAACAATGACATCAATTCGGTTTGGCTGACTTCATCCCTTCTGCTGTCTCTGAATAATGGTGGGATAAAATTCAAACAGCAGTCCTTTCGGATCTTACAATCCGGAGTGAAACTATGTGTTAACTAAGAACTGTTTTTAGATAACTCTTTTGGTAAATACCTACAGTTGCATATACCGACTGGGCTCCTATCGGGTTGAATTTGAGACCACCATGATTTCGATGTCCCCCTGACTTATATCTTAATATTCTAGTATCTGGAGCACTGATAAAGCGATTTGTAAAGGGCGGTAGCTATCAATGAATCAGTACTTTGCTGTTTCAGAACTAGGTCGTTATACGTCTCACAACTTTTCTGTTTATCTAATTCCGTAGGTATAAAGAATTATTAAATGTACGAGGGTTGCCTTTTATATTTCGGGATTAGAGAACAAAAACAAATATTGATCATCGAAAATCACTTTATTGTTTTTCAAAATATTCCCCATGAAGATTTATACACTTTTGCATGCGTTTGAACCAATTGTCGAAGCACTTTTGCCACTCTGATTGAGGTATCTCCAACACATGCATTCTGAATGCAGCAACCGCTTCTTCAGGTGTCGAAAAACGTTGACCTCTCAGTTTGTTTTTTACGTACGGGAATAAAAAGAAGTCATTCGGTGCCAAGTCAGGACTATACGGCGGATGACCCATCAAATCGATGTTTTGGGTGCTCAAAAATGCAGTTGTCGCAGCCGATGTGTGAGAGCTCGCATTGTCGTGGTGAAGAGTGATCCGTCTTCGGCGGTTGGTTTTCCTGATTTCTTGGAAGACAACTGGCAAACAAATGGTTGTGTACCACTCAGAATCGACTGTTCTGCGTTGTTCTAGTGGTACGGTTGCGACATGTCCAGTTTTTCCGAAAAAACAGGCGACCATTTGCTTGGAAGTGCTTCGTGCGCGAACAACTTTTGTTGGATTTGGCTCATCTTGAAACACCCAGACAGTCGACTGCTGTTTACTTTCGGCCACATACGCGTAAATCCACGATTCATCACCTGTCACGATGTCATAGACGTGTTTCGAAGCACCGCGACCGTATTTTTTGAGCATTTCTTTCGACCAATTGACACGAGCCTTTTTTTGGGCGATTGACAAATTGTGTGGGATCCAACGCGAACAAATTTTTTTGACAGTCAAATGTTTATGCAATATTGAATGTATGCTGGTCCCACTAACGCTTAAGGTTGTCTCAATCTCACGATAGGTCACATGACGATCTTCCAATATCAGTTCGCGCACAGCATCAATGGTTTTCGGAACAACAACTGATTTTGGACGACCTTCACGAAATTCATCTTGGAGTGAACTACGACCACGATTGAATTCACCATACCATCGATAAACACTGGTCCTTGATGGAGCTTCATCGCCAAAAATTGAATTAAGTTCATCCATGCACTGTTGCTGAGTTAATCCACGCCGAAAGTTGTAAAAAATAATCGCACGAAAATGTTGACGATTTAATTCCATTTCTGGGTCGAGATGAATCTTTTAAGTTACTGTAAACAACACAAATAGCGCTCGTATGTCAAAACGTTCTGAGTGCGTATAACCTCAAAAATGTCCAACTTTACGACAGAGCTGTCAATTGCCGTGTTGCAACACTAGGGTTGCTAAATCCCGAAATATAAGAGGCAACCCTCGTATAATCTATTTCCACGAATAATTTTGCGTCCAAGCCAATCAAGGAAATTTCCAATCCACTTTGTTCATATCCATGCTTCTTGTTCCTTCTGTGTAGTATTCCTGAATTCCCAGTTTTTCCCAAGAAGCTCTTACTCCAATATTTGTATCATCAAGGCCGATTCTCATACAAATGACAGGCCATATGACATAACTGTCGCCCGAGATGCCAAACCAGCAAATGATAAATGTGTTGTAAAAACTGTATCATACATTTTCTGTTCAAGAATTTGTGTACAATCTTATAGTGAGTTTTATGAATTCTGAAACGAATTCCTGGTGACATTTTCCTATCGGATAGGTTTAGCGGCGGATTTACTACGCGTGGGTGAATCTGTTATGGTTCACACACACGAACATGCAAACCATGGTACAGAACGTAGCACTAAAAGAAAGTCGGAAAAATAAATCATCAGAGCCGTATACCATAGCAATTAGCATAGCAAACCCCCAGCTACTTATTTATTGTCTACACATAAGTTGTCTGTTCTGTTGCCGTTTGGTTCTGACTTTTGTTGTGATTCTAATCTTAAAACATCGGTTCGAATTGCATTCTTCATTGTCATTGCAAAACGCGTTTCAGAAAAATGAATGTCTTAGGTGATGATTTATCGTAGCGTGCGATTCTTAGAGTCGACATACGTGCTTAATTTGTCCGACCCATTTCCTTATTGCCAATTAGCTGCTCTATTTTCTGTTCATATACCTATTTTTAGGTATTGAACCTTTGTTGATTAAGTTGGTTGGCATAGGAGGAAGGTGTTTAACGTTCTGCGCAACCGATCTGACGTTCAAATCACCCACGTGGTCGCTGGTCTGCTACTTTTGCATATCTACGATTTATAAGAAGATTCGCTCTTTACTTTTTCTTTTCTTTGTTCTTTCCGAAGAGTTTTTTTTTTTCGACTCTTAATTTCCTTTTTATATTTTTCCTTTCCATTTTTCATTTTTACTTTTACCGGGACCTTTTATTTCTAGTGGACCTCCGTTCTTAGAATGGAAGGCTGCCGCAACCAGAGCGTACCGCCACTCAGACTGGTTTAAACTTAATCCCGTATGGTAGTTTATCTGGAAAATCCTATCACCCTCCGTGCACTCGTCTCGGGAAACAAGATATTTCCTACATTAATGCGTATTCGTGTGACTACATTTTCTACTGCGACAAATGTAACAATTTCTCCATATCGCATATTGCGATAAAAGGCGTTAATGAACACAAATGTCTGCAGACTTTAATCTCTATGACAAAAAACGTGTACATATACTCTCGACACTAGATGAGGTGATAAAATCTGCTGAGGAAGTAAACACGAGCACGGCGCCAACTTGATTAAAATCCACATTGAACGGGGCGAAGATCAGGTTTTCTCTAATCCTTAAAAGTCGATGTTAATAATAATATTCGCAACCTATTTCATGATCTTAGAGCAAATCTGAAAAAACAAACGAAAGCCTCCGACCTTTCAAAGGATGTAATCAAAGGTATTAAGGGTTTATGTCACTGTAGAGACCCGAAAACCGACCACTTCTTCGGTATTTTTTTTGGATGGGAAAAAACGTATTATTAATAATACGAAATTTGCCACATGATTATATACGTATTAACGTACAATCAAAAAAAAAAAGTCGGAGGCACACACAGGCCGTTGTAAAAAACAACGTGTTTTCAAAAAGTTGCTCCGGGGTTTGCAAAATATCTTGAAAAGTTTTGATCCAGCAAAAAAATAAAAATCCTGTTAAACTAGATGAAAATGTCTAGAGTATGTCGTAGCAAATTTTGAAAATATTGATTTTTGAAAAAATAGCGAGGTTTTAAAAAAAGATTGATATTTTTCGCAAAAAAGACATTTGTTTGTTAATAACTTTTTTATTTTCTAATATTTGGTAAAACGCGTACGGCATTCTCTGCGGAATATAACCAAGAAGCTACTGTTAAAGCTTGAACTTAATGGGATAAAAATTCAAAGAGTTATATTGCAAGCCAATTTGAAAAGCATGACTTTGAGATAATCGCGTTTAGAGTTTTAAGTCATGACGTATAACGTACGAGGGTGGGGCGAAAAGTTTCCGTCCGACAGATGGCATCATCATCATCATCATCATCATCATCGGCACTACAACCGGGGACCGGTCTTGGCCTTATTTAGCAAGTCCTAAGGCTTGTTAAATTTTCCATAATGATTTATTTTTTCTGGGCAAGGTCATTAGTCTTGCGCCAGAGGCTCCCCGACGGGCAATCGAACCCCGGTCTCCCGGGTGACAGGCGGGTATACTAACCACTATACTATCGAGGAACCCGACAGATGGCATCACGAGGACTAATTTTTGGCTTGTATTCTATAATACTATGACTCATTAGCTTCTATATACATTTTCAGGTCTCTGTTAGTATACATTTGCTTTGCTAGTATACATTTGAGAGGTCGGGCTGGAAGCCCTTCACCCCGCCCCTGTACGTCATACGCCGTGACTTTGTCTATTGTAAAAAAAAAAAACTTTTTTTTTACATTTTTAAATAGTTTTAAAGATCCTTTGGAAAAGGGAAACGCTGTGGGAGCTGTCTTTCAGGAAATGTACAAGGTGAATGAAAGCAATCGCCGAAATCACGACTTGGAGGACAGAGTTCTACTGAATCACCTGCACCTCCGGAATGAAATTTCACATGGGCAATCGGAGAATCCGGGTTTTACGGAATTCAGTGACGATAATCTGTCAATTGACATTAATGCCAATGGTGAGGCTAATAGCCTTTTAATCACAAGGGAAGGAATCCAGAGTATATTCGACTCATTAAGAAGCAAAAAGTCAGAGGGAATAGATGGAGTACTTAACATCGTACTGAAGAACCTGCCCCCAATGGCAATAGATAAATACACGGTTCTATTTAACAACGCGTTGAATAATGCATATTATCCCGCGCGTTGGAAAACGGCAATCATTCAGCCCATCACAAAAAAGGGCAAATACTGTACAAATCCAATGAACATGCGTTCGATCAAGCATCAGTAAACCATTTGAAAAGACTATTAACAAAGCTCTGCTAAAATGGGTAGACGACAACAGCATTATTCCAAATAACCAGTTTGGCTTTAAGGCGGGTCATGAAACCACACATGCCGCAGCTAAACTGGTCTCTGACATACAATGGAATAAATGTAGGAACCAATGCAAAGGTGCCTGTCTGATCGACTTGGAAAAAGCCTTTGATACCGTCTGGATCGAAGGGTTATATTACAAACTGGTCACACATGGCATACATAAGCCTTTACTATATGTACTTTACGATATGTTAAAGGACAGGAGGTTCGTGGTCAAAAATGGTAATGTGACCTCTAATAAAACGTATAATATCAAGAATGGCTTGCAAGCGGGAGCGGTACTTTCCCCGATTCTTTTTAACATTTACATTAGTGACTTATTAGATGCACTTCCGCAGGCTATTGCGTACGCAGACGATCTCATAATTTACAGAACAGCTCCGAAAGTTGAGATCATAAATAGTTTAATACAGCGAGATTTCAACAACGTGCAGCGCTATTGCGACAACTGGAAACTTAAGATCAACTTCCATAAATGTGAAGCCATCCTATTTAGTACCCCATTATATAAAGCCACGAACGACCCAAGGAAAAACTGGCGAAAGCTAGTTATCGTGGGACCGCATGGAGAAAAACCGGAAACCAAGAGTTTAGTTAAATACCTTGGCATCTGGCTAGACCATTATCTGTATTTCAACAGACATGTAGAGGCTGCTTTGCTCAAAGCGAGGAAAACTTTTACTATGACAGGGAGGCTATTTCACAGTAGCCAAGTTGACAGCAGGGTAAAAGTCATATGCCAATGCTCATATATGGTTGTCCAGTATGGTTTAACATAGGTCCAAATTTGATGGAAAAGATTCGGGTGTTTGAAAGGAAGTGTCTCAGAAGTTGTCTCAGATTATATCGGACGCCGGAATCGGACTATAAAAAGTATTATTCAAATGAGACTTTATATAATGAAGCGTACATAAATAGGGTGGATAATTTTATGATTAAATTAATCAGAGGACATATTGCGAGAGAAATAAGCTCGTCCAATGACCTTATGGGTAGAAATGTACATGTGCCGTGGCTGGCACCGTTTCTACTCCTATCCATTAAGTTACCCCATTGGGTTGTTATCAATGTGGGGTACGAGTTCCGGTTTCGGGTTTGTTATTAATGGAGCTGACGATCACTTTGAGGAATGCAACTGCCGTGGATGACATTTGATTTTACTGGGCATCTTGTCGATAGGCTCCACCATATCACTATTAACGCGTCTATCGTAATGCAATGAAACGACACATCATCAATAAAAGCGGATCACTTGGCGAAGAAGTAGCAAAAGGATAAACGTCAAGGAATTTCAATGGCGGGCAACGCACTTCCCGATTGTGGTCAGTCCAGAATTAGTCGAATGAGATTAAAACACATTTTTCGTTTCCTTTAATACAACACCTTGATTTAATATTGTTTTATGGTTTATAATTTACAAGCATTAAAATAAATTCACAATAAAAATTAAAAAACAATGTTCATCAAAAACGTTATCAACGCACAACACTCGCGTAGCCACACCACTCTCGACTCGCGTTTTAACGTGGAGGACTCGATCTTCCTCCACGGAATCAGTTTTACGATTAATTATCTCAACCGGAGCGACAGAATACCAAAAATTCCATCCATCGCATCGGTGACCATATAAGGGACGATCTTTGATGCTGATCACCGAGAGGATGTGCACACACACAGATGCGGTTACCTCACACGCTCATGCTGTGCACGAGCAAGCGGACCGTGGATATTACATTTCCATAAAAGGAAATGTTTATCCGATTGGTACCGCGTAACAGATCCATGCTGATCGGGCGCACGTTGCTGGCGTCATCAGAGGGCAGAACCATCGTGTGTGCATTTACACTGACGAGAACTCGATCCCTTTTTGCGACCAGGTGCGAGTTAACCATTTCGTGTCGATCGGTTTAGCGACCGATATGGTTGCAGCATTGAAGTAAAGCAAGAGTATGATATGTGAACCGCGGTGGTCGAGTTATGTTAGTTGTTTCGTGGTGCAACTGAATTGCTTTTGAGGAAATGGCGCGTTTCATGAAACCGTGTCTTTGGGGAAATATCTGTTTGGTGCTGATGGATTTTATATCAGCGAAAATTATAGGTTTAGATATTTTAGGCGAAGGTTTGAGCAAACAATGGACAAGTAAGTGAATTTATACCCGGGTTTTAGTGCACTAGGAAACTGTTTCCTCATTATAGGCTGGAAAGCAAGCAGTGGCATTCAATGGAACTGCCACAATACTTGTTTTATAGGGCCTTTGGATGCTCTATGTTGGAAGTCCTCGTATAATTGGTGGGAAGGCAAGTAGTGACGTTCAATGCAACCGCCACAACCTAATTTTCGGGGCCTATTATCCAAACACTCTGTACTATGAGAGCGTGTGTCGCAATGGCTTTGTTCCACCAGAAGCGTTCCTTGATTTGGACATGAAAGGGCGTATACAGGATATATCCGTAATTCCGCTGATCTATCATGTAAGTAGATCATCCGTAGACGGGCGATTGTGCTATGACCGGGAAGTAACGCGCGCCGAAGAAGAGCTCTCGCGTTTCAGTAGGGCTATCTCCCACAGAGACCGGAACGATAGTATTGGACAGAGTCAACAGTTTTGGTGGTTGAATAGCATATAAAGACCTGGATATCAATGTCGGTATAGAAACACAGTATCATCAGCCAGCTTACATAGACTTAGCTTTTCTAGAATTAGGGTAGTATAAAATTTAAGTTAAGTTAAGTTAAGTGCTTTTAAAAAAAAATAAAAATTAAAAAAAAAAAAAAAAAATTAAGTAGGTTCAATTTTAGGTTTCTCGATAGTATAGTGGTTAGTATACCCGCCTGCCACGCGGGAGACCAGGGTTCGATTCCTCGTCGGGGAGCCTCTGGCGCAAGACTAATGACCTTGCCCGGAAAAAACAAATCATTATGGAAAATTTAACAAGCCTCAGGACTTGCTAAATAAGGCCAAGACCGGTTCCCGGTTGTAGTGCCGATGATGATGATGATGAAGTTAAATTTTAAGAAAGAAAAAACCAAAAAAAAAATTCGACACAAAGTTTTTCAAATTTTTCTTTGTCTTCCAAATAATCATAAGTACTGCCACAAAGTTCTGTCGCCGAAAGGCAAATTATACAATTGTTAAGTAATGTTTAGCTTAGAGCGTCTGCGAAGGACCAGTAAATTATAATACGAGGGTTGCCTTTTATATTTCGGTATTAGAGAACAAAAACAAATATTGATCATCGAAAATCACTTTATTGTTTTTCAAAATATTCCCCATGAAGATCTATACACTATTGCATGCGTTTGAACCAATTGTCGAAGCACTTTTGTCACTCTGATTGAGGTATCTCCAACACATGCATTCTGAATGCAGCAACCGCTTCTTCAGGTGTCGAAAAACGTTGACCTCTCAGTTTGTTTTTTACGTACGGGAATAAAAAGAAGTCATTCGGTGCCAAGTCGGGACTATATGGCGGATGACCCATCAAATCGATGTTTTGGGTGCTCAAAAATGCAGTTGTCGCAGCCAATGTGTGAGAGCTCGCATTGTCGTGGTGAAGAGTGATCCGTCTTCGGCGGTTGGTTTTCCTGATTTCTTGGAAGACAACTGGCAAACAAATTGTTGTGTACCACTCAGAATTGACTGTTCTGCGTTGTTCTAGTGGTACGGTTGCGACATGTCCAGTTTTTCCGAAAAAACAGGCGACCATTTGCTTGGAAGTGCTTCGTGCGCGAACAACTTTTGTTGGATTGGCTCATCTTGAAACACCCAGACAGTCGACTGCTGTTTACTTTCGGGCTCATACGCGTAAATCCACGATTCATCACCTGACACGATGTCATAGACGTGTTTCGAAGCAACGCGACCGTATTTTTTGAGCATTTCTTTCGACCAATTGACACGAGCCTTTTTTTGGGCGATTGACAAATTGTGTGGGATCCAACGCGAACAAATTTTTTTGACAGTCAAATGTTTATGCAATATTGAATGTATGCTGGTCCCACTAACGCCTAAGGTCATCTCATCTCACGATAGGTCACATGACGATCTTCCAATATCAGTTCGCGCACAGCATCAATGGTTTTCGGAACAACAACTGATTTTGGACGACCTTCACGAAATTCATCTTGGAGTGAACTACGACCACGATTGAATTC
This sequence comes from Microdon myrmicae, assembly GCA_963931805.1. Taxonomy (NCBI): domain Eukaryota; kingdom Metazoa; phylum Arthropoda; class Insecta; order Diptera; family Syrphidae; genus Microdon; species Microdon myrmicae. The sequence continues at coordinate 125,830,111 of OZ007496.1, forward strand.
ACCATATTGATAAACACTGGTCCTTGATGGAGCTTCATCGCCAAAAATTGAATTAAGTTCATCCATGCACTGTTGCTGAGTTAATCCACGCCGAAAGTTGTAAAAAAATAATCGCACGAAAATGTTGACGATTTAATTCCATTTTTGGGCCGAGATGAATCTTTTAAGTTACTGTAAACAACACAAATAGCGCTCGTATGTCAAAACGTTCTGAGTGCGTATAACCTCAAAATTGTTCAACTTTACGACAGAGCTGTCAATTGCCGGATTGCAACACTAGGGTTGCCAAATCCCGAAACATAAGGGGCAACCCTCGTATACGATAATTAAGCTAGAATTTAAGCATTTTTTGTCTAGCATGTAATTTAGGAACTTAGAGGATAAAAAAAAAACAAACAAAAAAAGTTTAAAAAAAAAACAAGCAAACATCCCGGTGCGTAGAAAGTCAATACACAGCGCAAAAAATTCTCCGCGCTTGATAATACCTTAATTAAACAAAAATCCTCTGTTAAAAGTGCACCCAATAGAACTATGAATAAATCAATCCTCTGTTAAATGTGCAGCCAATAGAACTATTAATAAACCAATAAACAGTGTTGTGAATACATCATATTAAAGAACAAACTCTGTAAAATAGTGTACAATAAAAAGTACACCTAGCAATAGACCAAAGTGTTTTATTCTTCTACTTAGCGAATAGTTGCATGAAAAAGCAGGGCGACTGAGCGCATCGGTAAGGATTATTTAGTGTGTTGATAAGTGGAGTACACCAAATCGTGACAAATAAGTGGAAAAGTGCTAAACAATAAATTCCATCAGGAGCTGCTATACAAAAATGTACCTGCTTATAATTTGCCGAGTTTCTTTGTGAAGGGACATATAATACCCGAAAAGAGAAAAGAACATTAAGGTGGTTGGAGAAATGTGCGGCAAGTGTGCTCATACAATGTAATGAAGTTGGCGATTTGATTGGACGAGGAGTAGTGGAATCTTAGTATAACCAGTGCATGTGCCGGCACCAAGACGAAGATTCAAGCCCACACTCTTGTTCTTGTTGAACACCTTTAACATCCAAATTCCAAAATATGTCTTTCTTGCACTTTAGTTTTACTTAATTTTTTTCACATTTCTTAATTCTTCAATTTTTCTTTTTTTTTTTCTTAAAGCGTTCCCGCCCTCCTTGCGTTCAGAGAAATTTTCTTGCTAACTCTCCAAAGAAAGAACTACTACTACTCTTTTTACCGTAAAAAAATCAACAATAAACAACTGTTCCTCAAAGTATGATTACATACAATTTTTCGCTCTTTCCTCTCCTTTTAACGAACAAAAAACCGTCAACCAAGGCTTCCTTTGTTCCCCCCTTCTGCCTCCCCCCCCGTTTCAGTTCCCAGCTCTCTACCCTTGTCCCAACGAAAACACCCGAAGCCAATTTCGGCGGGGAAACACTAGGTTTATGGGCTAGCTATAATTTTCATCATCATCATCATCGGCACTACAACCGGGATCCGGGCCTTGTGGTGGTTCCCTTGAACGCCTCCAATCATCTTCCCATTACCCCATGTAATAACTCCCACCTAGGGCATACAAACCCGGAAAGCAAGTACTCACCTGTTTATTAGTTGACCCATAAAGCCTTAAAACGCATAAAAGCACAATATTTGCTGATGCTAAATTCATCAGCACCAAACAGGCATGTTTCTTATGGGCAACTTGGTTGCATCACCACGCAACCAACATGAACCGAACCAATCGATTGACCATGTCTCGGTTCGATTTACACCATGTAATAGGCATCTTCCACACGTAAGAGCAATTTGGTTGCACCATCTAGCAACCAGCGTTGCCCGAACAATATCCAGGAGATATACCTTTACGCGCCAGCCGCACACATGCAGGAAATATTTTATCTTTTCCTTTGCATCCATGCCTACATCGATCGGTCATCCGACCTACAAATACATGAAGGCATATGGCTGATCGCCAAAGCAAGTCGAGTTCTCAAAATGGAAAATTACCATCGAAAATTTGACTACGTGGAGATGCCACCAACATGCGCACGATCAGCATAAATGCTTTACGCAGTCGGTGATCGTGCAAACACTTCAACCCCTATATCGAAATATTTGCACCAGCTGCAACCTTGTGGATTCGGTTAACCCACGGTCCGCATACTTGTGGACACACACGATGAGCAGCAGAAGCGATCATCGTGTGTGTATGTCTCGCGCCATTGTGCTGTGACCGATACAAGGATACATCATCCCCTTGTGTCGACAAACGAAAGACGAAATTATCTTTCGATATCTATAATCGTTCAACAGATTCCGTGGAGGCAAGTCGGGCCTCCACGTAAAACGAAAAACGTGAGTCGAGGGTGGAGTGAAGACGCTAGTGTTGTTGCGCGTCCGATAACGTCTACGCAATGTATTATTTTCTTTTGTTTATTTGTCTCGCGCAAACGAGAGGGTTGTGTTTAAGAACTTCCCAAGACAGTTCTAAAATTTTGTATACAATAAACGAAAAGACGATCCGAACAAAGTACTATTGAAGGCGATGGTGCACGAGAAAATTAAAGACGATAGATAATGTGCATCATCAACAGTTTTAAATCAACCAAACCTGACCCTAGACTTGAATTATCCCATTTGTGTTTTAGTAATAGTACCGAATGAAATAAATAAATTAGTTTAAAACTCATTCGACTGGTTTTAGAATTCACCTAATCGGGAAGTGCATTGCTCGCCGTTGAAATTCCTTGACGTTTATCCTTTTGCTGCTTCTTCGCTAATTGATCCGCCTTTATTAATGACGTGTCGTTTCATTGCATTACGATAGTTGCCATTATAGTGATATAGAAAGGACCATCGACAAGATGCCCAATAAAATCAGTGTGTTCGAGGCAGCGATCGTTTACAGAAGTAAAATGTTTCGAACTTTAGAATGGCATCCACGGCAAGGGCATTCCACAAGGTGATCGTCAGCTACAGTGATAACAAAGCCGAAAGCGGAACTTTTACCCAACATTGATGACAACCCATGGGGTAACTTATTGGGATAGAAGTAGAACCGGTGCAAACGACGGCACATATACATTTCTACCCATAGCCTTATTTAGCAAATCTCTCCACCGGTCCCAATTTCAAGCCGATGTTATTCAGTTTGGCATTCCCAGGTTCGGGGCGTCCTGGTCTCCGCCATCCCTCCATCGCAGACATGGTCTGCCGCGCTGTCTCCTTCCATACGTCCTGCAACAAAGGACTTTCTAGGTAGGCTGTTCTTCGCTCATTCGAGCTAGGTGCCCCACCGGAGTCTACCGAGCTTAATTTTTCTTACAATATTAGCTTCAAGGTAGACCGTGTACAACTCATGGTTGTGGCTTCTCCGGAATCGTCCTCCCTCACATATGGGGCCAACAATTCTCCTTAAGACCTTCCTCTCGAACGCGGCTAAGAGTTCAGAGTGCCTTTTATTGAGCACTCAGGTCTCGGATCCATACATGGGTTCTGGAAGACCATGGTCTTGTATAATAGTAGCTTGGATGTTCTGGATAAATTTCGGGATTTAAAGAGCCTTTTTTATTTTTTTTATTAGACTTCTCTTGAGAGAGGCGAACCTAGATGCCATCAAATAACTGTTGCAGTTCTTTTTGAACTGTTGCAGGTTGTAACGATCCGGGAACACTCGCGTCGGAAGGGAGTTCCACGGCTTCCCCGCTCTGTAACGGAACGAGTTTTGATGCAGGGATGTTCGCGCCATCGAGAGATGAACCACAAACGGGTGGGATCCGTCGGGTTGTCTTGTGGAGCGCATATAAGCCGAATTGCGTGGAACAATACCAAGAATCTCCGAAGAACAGTACCCGTAATAATATCTGTAAAACAGGCGAGGTCGGCTATGCGCCTTCGATGTGATAGCGTCTGTAGTCCCGACGTCAGCACCGAGTCCCCGATCAGGCGGATCGCTCGTCTCTGTATGCTCTCAAGTAGGTCAAGAGTATGTTTAGGAGCCGAGCTCCAAACATGAGGGCAATATTCGAACGCGGGTCTAATTTGGGATTTATATAGGAGAAAAAGTTGGGCCGGAGTAAAATATTTCTTGGCTCTAAAAAGATAGCTCAGTTTTCCTGAGGCTGTCCTGGCGATACTCGACACGTGTTTATGCCATGATACATTCCCACAGACCGTGAGGCCGAGCAATCTCAAACTTTCCCCAGCCTCGAGGGCCCGGCCATTTATCATCAGCTGTGGAACCGATGATCCACTTTTCTTTGTGAATGTTGTATATTGTGTCTTCGCCTCATTGAAGTCGATGAGATTGGCCCTTCCCCATTGCAGGAATCTATCTAGATCCTGATTCAGAGAGTCAATCTGTGTGCATCTCAGCTGATGCGACGCAGATGCACCAATCGGCCGAACACTCGAAAAGGAGGAAACAAGCTTACTATCATCCGCAAAACTGAACACTTGATAGACCAGGCTTTGTTGGATTTGATCAGCCGTTCGCGTATTTCTTCTTCCATATTGTTATCGGGTGATACCATTGACCCAAGGTAGTTAACGGATTGCACTACTTCAAATTCGTGATCCACTACCCTGATAGTTTGACCAACGTTAGGTCTTCTCTTCGCAGAAGTTGCCACCATGTACTTAGCTTTTCCCTCATTAATATGCAGTCCCAGTTTTTTGTGCTGCCTGCTCGATCTGGGTGAAGGATTCCTGTACAGCCGATTCGGTTCTACCGATGATGTCGATGTTGTAGTAGTAGTATTGGTGTTGCTATTACTTGTCGTACTACAACGGTTCGTGTCCGTGCTTCTCGTATCACCGAGGAAGAGAAACGAACGCTGGAATCCTGTGTGGATTCCGGATGATTTGTTGGTCCTGCGGGTTTTGTTGATGTGCCGTCACAGGTTTACTTTTATCACCAACGCGTTCACTAAACACACCCGGAGAAAGACGGTACCACCGACGACCAACGCGACCAGTGTTGCTACTCGAAGGAAGTTTAAAAGTAAAACAGTTGATGCTCCTTAGTACTTGAACTTTACTTGTATTTCACTCTTTATTTAGCTTTTCACTTATTACACTCTTAAATACGTTCCTATTTGTACACTGAATTCTATTTTAAAAGCGATGACTTCTCCGCTTAATATTTAATATCTTTTTAATTGCTAACTGAAATGCGTTTTTAAGGACGATGCCTTCTCCGGTTAGCCGCGACTCTTCAAGTCTTCTTTTCAACTTTGTGACTCCAGCCAAGTCACTTTTCCAGCTCTGTGAATTCAAATCATCTTCTCACTTCGAGAATTCAAATCCTCATTTCTTTATCTCCTTTCGAAGGTCAAAACGCATCGCCACTTTTCGTTTGATCCTTTCTTGGAGGCTTTGTTTGTGTTAGCCATCTGGCTAATGCAAACAAAAGTTTTCGCGCATTTTAAAGAGGTAGCACAAGATCCGTGGGAATTGATTGTTAGTTTTAAAATTGATGCATTTTCAAGAATTGTGTATCTGCAGATTGAGTAATTATGCCTTTGTTTGAAATACGAAGCAGAATGCAGTGGCCTTGGGGAGTGGGTCAAGTGTTTGATACATGATAATTGTTTTGGCTTTGGAAGGTTGGCATGAATGGGTAACTATCACAACGTATGCGATATGAATTAAATGTGCGTGGAAAACGCTTTGCTTCCGAATGAATGCGATTTTTAATTGTATGCATTGTATGCAAGATACTTTGAGGGTTGGTCATATGCGAATTTTAATTGGTGGAAAGGCGAGTATAGCATTGTATGCAGAATACTTTGACGATTGTTCAAGGATTAATAAAATATTATAATGTTTGAAAGGGGGTGTAAAGCGAGGTGTAACAACAGTATTCTTAAGGCGTGTCCATTTCTCTTCTACGCCCAGCATTCTGGCTCCAGGACTTACTCTCCCTCCGTCGAGCTCTTCGAGGGCGAGTCTTAACGCACGACCAAAGGTGCTATGGGTATTCTCATTGCGTAAGGCAGCCGTGTTGATTCGAACCTGATCCGCGGATGCAATACGTCTCCGTAAGACAATCCGCGCTCGGAAAACTGTACCAACAAGATAGTGATCCGAGTCGATGTTGGCACGTCGGTACGTTTTTTTTTTTTTTTTTTAGTTTTTAAACCACATTTATTTTCCTAATTCTTTTTACATGTATAATATTAGGGGTAAATGTTAAGCCCAATCACAGTCCTTAAATTAACTTACTGGCTCTATGCGAATTCTCTAAATTACACATTACAACTTGATTTTTATATATGCCTTTCAGCTTACATCTTTTTTTTTGTTGTTTCTTATATATATATATATATATATATGAAATAAGTCATATATTAGAGGGACTCCTCGTTTACATTTATATGTATACATAATTATTACAATTTTTTTTTTTTTTTTTTTTTAATTATCACAAACAAAAACTTCAAAACAAAACGAATAAAACATAAAATAAGAAATAAAAAATAAAATAAAAATAAAAGTAATGGGGAAAGGAGGACAGGGGGAGGGGGGACAAGAGGAAGGAGAGCGTTGCTCTTGAGAGGTATACTATATCTGAGGAAGTGAAGTCCTCTCCTCGTTGAGAAGCCACCACCATTTGGGAGATGTTCGATCTTTGGCTGATTTATCTCTTTCACTGATCGCCGTGCTAAACCGCATGCGGTCTGGGGCATTGGAGATATCACTATCATGGAGAATTCGTTTATCCCTGGTACCACGGAAAGTGTGGTAAATAATCGGGACTCCATGCACGTCTTGGATAAGGCCTTTTTGATCCAAGAAAGGGAACGCTTCTGGGGGAATAAACCCATTCTGGAGGGTATTCTCTAGATACATAACATTGGGATAGAATGCTCTCGCGATAAGATTATTGTCACTGCACATTGCCCTTGCTGTGTGACCACGAATAATATTAATTATGAAATTGTCTATCCTATTTAACCCTGATTTGTTATACAGGATTTTGTTGGGATAGAATTTTTTGTATTGCGACTCTGGTGTTCTATAAACTCCGAGGCAGGAACGCAAACACTGCCGTTCGAGCACACGAAACTTCTCCATATAAAGTGGAGATATATTATACCATACTGGACAGCCATAAATCAAAACTGGTCGGATGAATGCCGAGTACGAAATTATTTTTACTTTGGGGTCAAGAAGACTACTCCGGAATAGACTTCTTGTCATAGAATATGCGCTTTTAGCTGCGGAGAGGGACGCTGCTACGTGCTTGTCAAAATATAAATACTGGTCTAGCCAGATACCAAGGTATCTAACTACAGTTTTCCTTTGCAGTGGAAGGTTATTGTTACCTACAATTGAAAAGTGTTTCCAGTTGTATTTCGTATCCCTCGAGGCCCTGGATAGGGGCGTTCTGAAAAGAATAGTCTCGGTTTTCTGGAAATTAATTTTTAATTTCCAGTCGTCGCAAAATTGTTTTATTTTGTTGAAGTCATCTTGAAGGTGCCTATTGATGTCGTCTATTTTTCCTCCTGTTCTGTACACCACTATGTCATCGGCGTACGCAATGGCGTTTTCGAGAGAACTCACTAGATCACTAGTGTAAATATTGAATAGAATGGGAGAATTCACAGCTCCCTGCTGTAAGCCATTTTTAATTTGGAAGGTCTTGTTGGAGAGAATGTCCCCGCATTTCACCACAAAATGTTTGTCCATTATCATATCATAAATAATGTATAACAGATATTGCGGCATACCCAGGTTTGTTAACTTATAGACAAGTCCTTCTAACCATACGGTGTCGAAAGCCTTTTCAAAGTCAACCAAGCAGGCGCCTGTACATTGTCGCTTTGCCTTGTTCCACTGTATATCTGAAACAAGTTTCGTCGCTACATGAACTGTATCATGTCGCGCTCGAAAGCCAAACTGGTTGTTGGGGATGATATCGTTTTCATCACACCAACCTATCAGTGCTTTGTTTATAATTTTTTCGAATACCTTGCTGATTTTGGGAAGCAGGCTGATCGAGCGGAGATTGGCTGGATTGCTCTTATCCTTCCCCGTTTTGGGGATAGGGTGGACTACTGCAGTCTTCCAATGGGTTGGATAATGTGCATTGTTTAGAGCATTGTTAAACAAAGTAGTGTATATGTTCACTGCTTCGCGAGGCAAATGCCTTAGAACCACATTTGGAATGCTATCTATTCCAGATGATTTCTTATTTTTTATTGAGCTAAGTATGTTTCTAAGTTCATCCTTGCGCACAAACATATTTGTATTTTCATTTCTGACGGGAGAATCCGCTCTATTATTTTCGCCGAATGTGATGAAACTATGGTTTTCGGATCGCCAGTTGTGAAGTTGATTGCGCAGCGAGCAATGTCTTTGACGGGCATTGCTTTCAATTTCAGTGTTAGCATGAACTGATTCGTTAACTCTGTACACTGCTTCGAAACAAGCTCCAATTGAATTCGCTTTCTTTTGCGGATCTTCGACTACTATTACTTCATCATTGGAGTTGATGTGCTCTCTGGTGAGTCCTGCGTTCAGCATTATCTGACAATTCTTTCTGTCTTTTTACTATGCGATCGAAACGCGACCAATGTGCTTTTAGGAAATCGAAAGAGCGTACCTGGTCGTACTGTTTAAGATGGTACTCGTTGGGCACGTGTATTACGGCTCCAAGTCCGTAATGATCGCTATCGTACTCAATTGTGCGAAGACAATTTCGAGTAGTTACCTCGGTATCTGGAAACTGAATTCGATCATCTGTCATAAGTAAATCCAGGAGGGAGTTACCTCTTGGATAAGACGGTGTACTTGTAGCGTACAATTCTAGTTTATGCTCGATCGCATTTGTTTGCCACCAATCAAACAAGGCATTGCCTCTGGTGTTCGAGGTCAGATTGCCCCAGGCACTGTGCTTGGCGTTAAAATCACCTGCCATTAAAAAGTAATTGTTTTCCAAATCTAACTTGAGACTTCGGAAAAGCGTATCGATTTCACTGATAAATTGAGTACCTTGAACAGATTCAGGAGCGTAGGCAGCGACTATATATAGATGCCTTTGACTTTTTAGCGGAATGTCTATAATGCATGCCTCTAGCACCTGGAATTTGTGTACGTCCGTGCTGTAAACGACCTTATGGTGAAGACCTTTCTTAACTAAGATAGCGACCCCACCCCCTCGAGTAGAGTGTGGTCGATCTCGTCTAATTATGTTATAATTTTTGTAGCCCATTTTGTGCCTTTGGTTTAGCTTAGTTTGGCTAGCCAAGAGCACATCTGGGCATTCGACTTGGAGCAGATTGCCTAAATTATCCCTTCTTTCGATGTGGATTAGTGAATTTACATTCATTGGAATCATTTTTAGGTTAAGTTCAGACAGAGGGTTGAAGATTTTGATGTGGAGAGTTATTTGAGAACAGGGTTGAATAGAGAGTATCTATTCGTGCTCTTTGTTCAGTCAGTGTTCTTTGAAATACGGCAAATTGTCCTTGCATGGTTAATAACATTGTTATTATTTCTGAATGTGCCTCTGGTGCAGGCATTTTCCCATTACTATATGGCACGTCGGTACGTTCGTACTGTCATCAGGCTCGAGGAGTGGCGGCGATCTATCAAGACGTGGTCAATTTGGTTGCGAGTGGCTCCATCAGGTGCTACCCAGGTGGCTTTGTGGATACCTTTACGCCGAAACCTGGTACTTGCAACGACCACGTTTTTCGATGCTGCCGGTTCGATGACTCGTAGTCCATTGTCATTAGTGTTCTCATGCAAACTATGGGAACCTGTGTAGTGCCTGAAAACCGGCTCCCAACCTATTTTTGCATTCAAATCACCAAGAAATATTTTCACATCGTGTCTTGGGCAGGCATTGTGGCCCGTCCGACATTCTCGTAGTATTCTTCTTTTTCGTCGTCAGGGGACTCCTCTGTAGGTCCGTGAACGTTTATGAGGCTTATGTTCTTAAAGTTGCCTCGCACACGAAGAGTGCATAGCCTTTCGTTTATTGCATTAAAGCCGATAATGGCAGATTTTAGTATTTGCTATAATATTATTTGCCTTTATTTTAAATCTCAAATCCAAATGAAATTTAACGTTTTTGTTTTCTTTTACTTTCTTTAAACTGTCTGGATGTCCTCGGTGAGACAAAGGCGGGAGTTACCACGTAACAGAGGACATTAATATAAATGAGCGTCATCTTTTTCTACAATTAAGATATCAGATTTAGATTTATAATATAAAAAAAAATATAGATTTCAAATTATAATTTAAAGTTTATACTAAATTTGTAATTTTAAAATTTTAATTTGAAATGTAATTTAATATATTTTATGTTTATAATAAAAAATTGAGATTTAAAGTTAACATTTAGTTTGCAAATTATGATTTGAATAATATTGCTGACAAGTATGGATTAAAAATCTAGTTTTAAAAATGAAAATTTGAACTTGAAATTTAAGATTGAAAATTTATATTTAATATTTGAGCATTAAATTTAAGGTTTACTTTTAAAATTTTGATTTAAAATTTACATTTCAGTTTTTGGAAAATTCAAATCCTATTATATATAATAGTATATGGTATAGCGTATTTTATATCGCAAACCTACAATAGTGAGAGTAATCAAGTCGCGAAGTATAAGATGGGCCGGACACGTGGCGCGAATGGGCAACGATAGGACCGTTCATAGAATTCTTGACGGTAGACCAACGGGAAAGAGACCGGCCGGACGCCCCCGACGGAGATGGGAGGACAATGTTAGGTTTGACCTAGAGGAGGTCGGATCGAATGGTCAAGCGTGGAAGGAGAGCGCACAGGACAGGGAACGATGGCGAAGTCGAGTCGGTGAGGTCATGAACTTCCGGGTTCCTACAGGCCAATAAATAATAATAATAATAATATAGCGTATTTTGTGGTATACTTTCACGTGTTCACAATATGCATCTTAAAGTGTATGGTTTCATAGCAGATTCGAGCCAAGAGAAAATATGTTAAGATGTAAGTAGGTTATGTGGAGGTGTCCGTGTAGATTCTCGGCGCCAGTTAGGGTTTGCTTAAACTAGTTATGGTGTATCTGAAGCAGTTTTCACAGCAATGTGAAGTGTTTTTAATACCTTTTTTTCAGAGAATATAAAAAACTAAGGAAATGCAGAATATAAAAAACTAAACTAAGACAAGTTCCACTAAGTAACTACAACAGATTACTTCTCACACTGTGAGAAAACTCCTTATTCAGACGTTAAATTTCGAAAATTCAAAAATGTCGATACTTATTCCTACGTTATCTTTTTTGTAATCTTTCAATCCATCTTTCGCATCATACGTTGATGTTGAGCAGAACAAGACCAACAGTCAGCAAGAGAACATTCTGCATTCTCCAGTTGAATGATACTTAAAATTCAACGTCAATATGGTCATCTCGGACTTCTATTACTGAAACCTGCTCCCGTTTTACTGACTCTAAAGGAAATTCGTTTCTTGCGGGCATTCGGGAAGTCACAACCTGCACATATATTATGGCCACATTAAAGAATGCTTTGCGTGTACCTCATTGCACCATGCTCTTAATTAGGCATCAACCAGTGCGATGTGACAACTACAGCAAATCCATCGCAGAGCATCTTGTCGTCTTGAATATTCATACAAGATCTGGTCGCGATGCGTGTGTTAATGTTCATCGACATTTAATGGTCTTGATGACGGAACTAGTGGACCAATATGTTTTATTTGTAACAGAATTCATTCACGCTAAAGAACAGGAAACATGAGAATATTACAAGGAATGTTTGAGAATTTCAATGTCCTTTCCGAGTGGCAATGCAACTGATTAATATCCATTATAAACAAGGCACCAATTAGGAAGTGGGCACCGATCTAAATTAACTTGTTCCATTCATATGAACAGTTGTGTACTGCCTGTTTATTACGCAAATTGCTCAAGTACTTCTACACGTACTAAGTTATTCCCAATCAATCGTCATAAAATAATCGTCAGTGAAGAATTTCCGTAGGTAAACGGTTTGACGTGCCGCAGATTTCCTAAACTGTGGTTAAATGTTCTGCTCTATTGGCCGATGGCAAAACAATCATTTCAATGGGAGCTCCACCAGCAAATTGGCGGTTGCGCCATTAATCCTGTAAATTATTGATCTTCAGTGTTGAATTGCGGTGTAGTTTGCTGAGATTGGCGGTTCTAGATTGTGAATGTGGCAGGTTGCTTGTGGCGGGACGCCAACCCACCTGTGGACACGCGCTGTTTACCCACGAGTTGCCTGAACTATTTATTTATTGGTATGAAAGGAAAATTGTATCTGAATTATAAATAAGAAAAATAGCAGTAATCACCTATATCGACGCATATAGTTTTGGCTTTTTGATACAAAACATCTGACACTATTGAACCTTCAATTAGGATATTGAAATCTTTATTTATACGAGTATGTGCGTCAAGTGCGATGTTTGATTATTTCAACTGAACGAAATTAAAAAACACAAAATGTATTATTGAATGCCAGTCTTTTTAGGTAAGATAAGATGGGCTTACGAAGTGATGTTTGGTTGATTGAAACCCACATGTATTTCATTCATAAGCAAATTCCATTTTTTTATTCATGTAAGACTACATGAAATTCCTATTTTCCATTAAATGACTGGCTCTTTACAAGCGCTCTAAATTATACAATATGTAACTTTTTGTTTATGCTTATCGACATACAATGTCTTTTGTAATTCTGTATATAGCGACAATAATCAATATATATAATACAAAATTTAGCACTAAAATAATTGTAACTAAACTAAATATGAGAGACGGTAAGAGGGGCGTTGCGCGTAATAGGCCTACTATATTTGAGGACATGTAGTCCTTTCTTCGTCACAAGCCCACCACCAATGGGAATGGGATCGGTCTGTTATTGATTTATCTCTTTCACTGATTACTAGAATATGCTACAGTTAGCATACAAGTACCTCGAAGCCATTCAGAACAACAAGAACTTACTTGTGAGTCTTGCGTTCTTGACCCTTCTCTGTTTCGATCTCTTCGAATCCTACCACCACAATTTCTTCTTCAGAGCGCAATTGAAGAAAGCACTCTTCCCAACAACATTCCCCTCTATAATAGAGGATTCCTGGACCTGCGGGGGTGCGTAGTCGGTGTGCCGGCACGGGAACCGGTTCTTCTACTAACCCACTAGAGTCCACCGAATGTTCCGCCGAACACTGTTCACCAAACGCAAAAATGAAATACCAGCAATATGTTGTTTTGATATTCGTTATTGTGCACTGTTTGTCTTTTACTATATTGTAGGATTAATCTGGTCTTTTTACAAAAAAAAAACTATTGGACACCCTTTTGTGTTTTTGAAATTCGTTTATTGTGCACTGTTTGTCTTTTCCTATATTGTAGGATTAGTTTGGTCTTTTTACAGAAAAACTATTGGTCACTTTCGTACATACTTAAGGTTATTTTCCATCAAGGGGACTATTGCCCATGGTTTTTGGATACCGCCTTGTGTGTTTGGATACTGTCAATTTAGGATGCTTAAACTCATCCTATTTTGCAGGGTTTACGGCTAGATCTACGCGGAAGAAAACAACTAAACTTCTCCGAGTCGGAAAGATACAGCACTCGCAGCGCGCTTGACGTTACTCGAATTCGATGCAAACTGATGCACACTCTGGTGTAAAAAACCCGACCCCAATGTGTGCGCACTCCTCAGCGGTTGGCAATCGACTGACTAAAAGGGAGGCACCTCGCGTGGTGCAACGCGGCATGGGCGACCGCGGTGGCTGTGGGCCGACGCTGGGGCGCGTTGCCCGCGGCGGTGGTTGTGAAGCGACTGTGAGAATGAATGCAAGAATCTATCCAGAGTGTCGTGGCGGTGGAGTCATCGCTAAGTGAACTCATTGCCGCTTACTAAGAACATGAAAAAGGATTGCGTACATAGAAAATTTTGTTTCGGGAAATTTCTGCCGTACAGGCTGGATTCGCTTCCTCTGTTGCTGTGTATACCGAGAAATCGGTCTCGGAGGCATGACCAAGTATGGGCATGGGTTGTCGGTTAGACAAAGGAACATGGGTCTTGGGCGTTGCGATGATTGTTTCGTGGAAATGCAATGCATCGTGCTGGTGACTTGCCAGTGAGGAGATTTGGTATTATTTCAGATGGTTTAGGTAGGATGGGAGCCGAAGTGGTTTTCGAGGAAACTAATGCTGCTTGGTTGCAAGCGGAAATATAGTTTAAGTAGGAAATTAACCGAAGTGGTTTTTGGGAAAAATGCATGCGGTTTGATGTAGATGCGGGAGATGATTTAAAATGTATTCTGTTGCAGGATTTGGGGTATATAAGCTATTGCAGATCGGGAAATGAATTCTTTGCAAGTTGTCAATGGATGCTGTTGCAGGATGGGATATGTATTCTTGCAAGTTGAATGGGGCGTTGGGTTATGGTAACGTACTGTTGGGGGTCGAAATTAGGTAGGAATTGTAGGTTGGTTCTCCGTGTGATGTAGAGAACCCCCACAGCCCCATCCCATAGGATATACTGATAACACACTACTCACACGTGTGCACAGTACAAGATGGCACAAACACGCACACTGCCCAAAGCCACAGATTATCAGACGTCAAAGACGTAATCTGAATTTACCACCGCCCTCAAGACCAACTGGTCTTGCTTGATTTCTTTCCCGCCATCCCTCGATCCAAGTTGTTAGAGACCATTTGAACTAACTTCAGATACCTCCTATCCTTTTTCTCTTTCAGATATCTTGATACCGAACCAAACAACCTCATGGAGGTGCTTGATTCTGGTTGCCGCCCGATAATCAGTATCAATTATATCCGAGGTCTAAGGACTCTGATAAATTAAATTTGAACCAATAAATTTAACAATTGATCAGTCTCTGGATGGTAGAGGACGCCAATAATATAAAATATAATACATTATTGAATAAATAAAATAAAGTATATATATATATACATATATATATATATATATATATATATATATATATATATATATATATATATATATATGTTGCAGCACAAAGCAACAACAAAACAACAATAAGGGATGAATCGATTCCTCAATGATATAACAAAGGCTAATCGATTCATCACAATTCAAATAGTTAATTCACCTGCCAAACAAGCAACAAACTTCACCACGACAACCCCATCGCCGAAAGGTAGACTCCGTTTTTCTTGTTGCTGAATTGCTGGTATCGACAGTACGAAGGAAAAGGCAGTCGTGCGATACAACCGTTTTCACGATAACGTGTCGTTCGATGGCACGGTGCTTATCATCAAAGAAGACTTTTTATCTTTCTTTTGAGTATTTTATTTGTTTTTTTAACAGTGTGGTTTTAACGTTGTGACATTCAAGGTGCGGTGAAATATTTAAATTCGTCTTTTTTGTTCGGTTAAAAGTTATATTGTATCGAAATGTTAAATAAAACACGGTGTTTTGAGTTAAGATGAAAAACTCTCTTTTATTTGTTTTTCTTGTGTTTCTGGTCGAGTGAATAACGACCACGGAAATTAATGTATTTTTGCTGGCTTCCAACGCCAAACAATGGTGCTGTTTCGTCGAGAATAAATTCGACGCTGGACATAGAGGATCCGGGATTTCCTGTTCTCGACCGGGAGTTTGGCTTTTCCCAGTTGGCGAACTGGATGCAACGATAAAGTATTGTGCGAGGGTTGGCTGAGAAGTGTCCGACCTAACAAAGATACGAGACATTTTTTCTTAACATTTATTTTTATTTTTCTACATAGTCTCCTTTTAAGTCTACACACTTCTTCCAGCGATGCTCCCATCTCTCTAACCCGTCCAAATAGTACTCGGCGTTTTTCTCTGCAAAATAACTGTTCACGAAGGTGATAGCCTCCTCATTTGACGAAAATCTCAGTCCTCCGAGCGCATTTTTAGATTAGGGAACAAAAAGAAGTCGCTTGGGGCTAGATCTGATGGGTAAGGCGGATGGTCAAGCAGTTCTATCCGTATTTCGTGGATTTTCGCTATGGCAACCGCTAAGGTGTGAGACGGCGCGTTGTCTTAGTGAAACAGGATTTTCTTTTTCTGCAAATGTGCTCGTCTTTCCGCAATTTCCGCCTTCAGTTGATCAAGTAATGATGCGTAGTATACTTGTGGGGGTATAAGTTGGTGTGCCTGGTACGACACGGATTCCTTATATTCCCAACGACGTTGCTCCGATGAGGATAGTCCGCCCAGGAAGACAGGCACAATAGAAAACACACTGATGTTGGTTGGTTGTATAAATGTTTTTTTTTTATTTGATTTTGTTGCGCCATCGCGGCTGAGTTTTTAATTAACATTTTGATAAGTAGAACGTTCTTGGGCACTCGAGGTGCGTTAGCCTGTTACACGAAAAACAGCTAAAGATACATTTTTATCGCAATATAAATACAATTTAAATCACTATAACTTTACACTTCTTCTGTTTCGTTAGAAAGTCTCCGATTTCCGACAGTTAATTTAGTTACGTTAGGGACTCTTCGCGGACGAAGAAGTGCAAAAGCATGCACACGCGGCGGTGTTTAGCGTAACGACTTCCTCCTGTTAATCTTCTTAATCGACTGACTCGAAAAGGGAAGAAATTGGATAATTTAATTTTTGCACCCGACAACCAAAAGAGAACATACTTTTGCTCTCTCATTGCCTCGTCCGTCGATGTGTGGTAGGTTACATCGGTAAACTGATGATCGAAGAGAGCGGAAGAATGAGAGAACAGAAACACAATGTATGATTAACTTGGGGTGGATTTGGTTGTATGTGCATGAATGAATGTAGTTGTTAGCGGAACCCATTGACCTAATTCGGTAGTATGGTGACCTCAGAGTATATTGATCTGTACGAAGACAGAACTGTGAAAGAGAGGAAAATTAAGCTGATGATATTCACCTGCAAAAAGAGAGCATTGATCCTCAGCGAATGAAGTGTCTAGAGAAAAGCCGAAGTAACGCTAGGGAAATATTATCACGTGATTCAATCGAATGTTTTGATAATTTTCCCCAGCGGTTCTGCAATGATGCGACAACTTCGTCCGGCTGGATTTGGTTGTCGCTAATCGACATGAACAAGAGGTGCCGTATGGCAAAAAAGGGAAGCTAAACTCATTTGTGCGTTGTCTGCGTGGAACAATGAGTTTAGCTATGTGTCCTTGGTGGCAACATGCTTTGCAGGTGAACAGGTAAGTAGGGGTGAATGGGGTTGGTTTGACGCGCTGTAAGGCGGTCGAAATTGGATGGGATTGGCCGGGAATGGTAGGTGGTTCTCCGTGTAGTTTAGAGAAACCCCCACTTACCCCTAAACGGTTTTTCATGAAGATAATCGATTAAGATAACTCAATGACAACCACAAAAAATAGTCGCCATCACTTTCCCAGACAGTTTTTGCTTTTCTTGGAGCCGATTCCCCCATTGCAGTCCACTGTTTTGACTGTATTTTTGTTTCGGGCGTATAATGCTGTATACAAGTTTCATCGACGGTAATTAATCGACGCTAAAACTCGTGCTTTTCACTACCAGATATTTTGACGGTGTGAACGTAATAATTCGAATTCCATTATCATTTGAAACGTCGTGTAGGCTTTCTTTACCTATAGTTGGTTGGAAGATATCTTCCTTTCCAATTTTAACATTGAGGTCCCCGAGGAGGATTTTAACATCGAATGATGAGATCACATCAAATACCTCCTCTATGGTCTCGTAGAACGTGTCCATCGTTTCTTCGTCGGTAGATTCTGTTGGGGCGTGTACATTTATAAGTACATAATTGTACTATGCGCCCTATATTTTTAGCACCGACATTCGGTCATTAATAAATTTCACATCTTTTACATGGGGCGTAATCCTCTTGCTTATGATGAAGCCGGTTCGGAGGTTATGTGTATCGGTACCTTCACACGCCAGTGCAACCCGTTGGTTTCGATTACTTGATGTGGGAATCGGACTTCCTGAAGCGCGACGATGTCCATTTTATATTGTTTCGTGTTTTCTACGACCGTCTGTATCGCGCCTGGTTTATATAACGTCCGAACATTTCACGCGGCGACACGTATATGCCGCTTTTTCCGTTTTTCGCTGCGTCTTCCTTTTGCCGAGTCGGTGTTTTCTTGATAATTTGTTCCCTTATGGTAGTGTTGAGATTGTTTTTTGTATATTGATTATTCTATTTTGTTCCCACGAGTCTTGGGGTTTCAAATAGTCCACCATATCAGAGTCCCTTTTCGATATGGTAAAATCTGCTTACTGCTCTGATTCGACCCAGTGTCAGAGAGGCGCCGTTATAATACAGCCGGTATATCCCTGGCTGCAAACCATCCAATGGGCACCGTTACGCGTAACATCCTGGATTAGGGGTGGTAGATCTTTGTGTGTTACTCCTCGTTAGTCTGTCTGACATGGGTGGCCCTACTGGAAGCGTATGCTTCCGTCAGCCTGAGTGATTCATTGTAGTTTAAGCTCCAGCACCACGTCAAGGTTTCTACCAAGCTGGAGACGTAGTATGCTCTTGTAATGGTTTTTCCTTTTGGTAGATAATCGATTAAGAAAACTCCATGACTATCCCAAAAAACAGTCACACGTTCTTGGTCTGACGTGAGCGAACGCGGCACCCAACGCGCGGACAGCTTTCTCATGCTTCTTCTCTTGATTTAATATGTGACAAACACGTTCTTTGGAAATGTTCATAGCCTCTGCTATCTCTCTCGCTTTAATTCGGCGGTCGTCTTCCACCATTTGGTGAACTTTAGCGATGTTATCGTCAGTTGTTGCAGTTTTTGGATGTCCCGAACGTTCATCGTCTCCCAAGCTCTCACGGCCACGTTTAAATTCAGCTGCCCAAAATTTCACTGTGGTAAATGATGGTGTAGAGTCTCCATAAACAGAGTCCAACTCATCTTTGATTTGCGTAAAAAACAAAAATTTAATGACAGCTCGATACTCTATTTTGTCCATTTTCACAAATACACTCACATCTACGTTAATGTAAGCATGATGTTTGTAAAATACAAGTTAACATTTAGTCTTAAGTAAAATCTGTAAGTGAATTGTTAAATAAATGTGGAGATAAACGAAACAAAAAATCTCACATCGACTCACTCAGCCGACTGTCAAATAAAAACTACGCGTCCAAGATAGCTGAAACTTTGGTGAGTAACTGTCAAAAGATCCACAACTACATTCGCTAGCTTTTATTGACGACTACTGCTATCTTCACGTTGAAGTCGGAAACTTTTCAGCACACCCATGCGTATTTCATTAACATTGATTTTGACTGAAATTCAGATCTGAATACTTGAGTTTATTTTCATCAAGTCTCACAATAAGATAACCAAGTAATCAAGTAGTCTCCACATGTGAAGGAATTATATGAGTAGTCTTCTATATGCTGTAATGTAATGGCATTGTGTTGGAATTCCCTTAAAAGTTCTATAAAGTGATGGATACTAAAAATTCTGGTATGGCTTAGTCAGGTTCCCTGTTACAATACACTTTGAATAATGCATCGGATATCGGTGTAATTTAACACATGTGCATTTCACACAGATGCGTTTCTCATCCTAATCGTTCTACTTGTAGGATTGATATCGACTTTCAATGGTCTTAATGAAAATATATGGTTTCATAACAACGTAATTTGCTATAGCTAAACAACAATATCAATCAGCACTGCAATGCGTCAAAGAATGCATGAGAATTTTGATGTCCATATACGAATGGATAAATAAATAAAACATAACATTCAGCAAGTGGATTGAGGCTTTCAAATCCAGTTTAGCTGCTTCGACCTATTACAACAATCGTGCTCATTTACCATGTAAATTGAAAAAATGCTTCTGCACATATTGGGGCATTCTCAGGGCATCCTTGTAAAACAATTACCATTTGTCGGATAGACTCCAGGCAAAAACTTCCTTAACGGTGGTCAAATGTTACAGTCAATTAGCCAATGGCGCATCGTGATTCCAGCTGTTGCATCCTTAATACTGCAGAAGTACTCCCATGCGCCGGTTACCCACGAACATAAGCAACCTTTCTAAACACTTCTCAGGTATGAAGGGAACATTGCATTTGAATAATAAATAAATAAAAGTTGCAGGTAGTTATACACGTGTCTACAAACAGATTTCTTTCTTTCCAGTATAAAACCTCTGGCACAATCGAACTTTCAATTAGAGTATCGCGTAACTTCATACTTTCTAATTGTTTTCAATTGTTCCGGTGATATGGAATCCGTGCGAGAATTACGGTCTTTGTATATTGCAACCAAACGAGCCATGGGCGATGGGGAACATCCACAAGAAGTTTCTTTCACTTTAAGTGCCTTTCTGCTTCGGTAAGGTTTGTATATGGAGTGGTGTGATGTGGTCCAGATTGAACTCGAGACGCAGTAGTTTGAGGGCTGTTTCCTTAGAATAAGCAACGTGCAATAGTACAAGGACTGGTTCTCAACCTGTCAGCTTGATGTGTCTATGTGTAAACAAGAAAAAATCGTTGTTTTTAAATTTGCATTCATCATCATCACTATTATCGGCACTACAACCGGGAACCAGTCTTGGCCTTTGCAATCACCATACCACAAATCAAGCGGACTAGAGAAGTTCAAAAACTTTTGTTACAATTACACATTATTCAAATAAATGCCAATAACTCAACACCTATTTATAGCTATTGAAAAAAAACGGAAAGAGGACACAAAATCTCTCAAATTAAGATCAGGTTTGTGGAAAACCCACAATTGCAAAGTCAACACATTTCTGTTTTATATTTCTATCTCTATTATTGTCTTTAGCTCGCACCATGTTCCTTTAATAATACCTTTAGTGCGTGAATGAAGAGAATTTAAAAGAGCAGCAGTTATGTGAGAGGTATAGTTTTGAAAGAAATGGTAAAATGTTATACGTTCCTAAAAAAGTTCCGGAAGTGAAATAATTAATGCAGAGCAACTTTCCAATTACCATTTGCAGAATATTTGAAGTGGATGGCATTTTTCGACGAAACCGGGTACACTCAGTTATTCATTCTGTAATGTTTTCTCAGTTGAATCTGCATACTTACGATCCCACTCAAACAGAAATTTCCTTTTCATAATGCCTATTGCATTACGGTGTTCAACATTAATAACAACGTACTATTAATAACGTTTGCGGAGAAATATATTCATTATTTCAGTCAGCCGCGAACTCTCTTACAGTGAACACCAGTTTTGAATAGTGCGCCAGTTAAAAAGTGAAGTGACTACCTATTTAAAAAGTAAAAGTATTTCAAGAGAAATTTTTGACAACAGATAAAACTCCTAAGAATTCACAAACAAAACACAACAAAGACACATCAGGTAAGAAACCCAAAATATGGCCCTAGGGCCAAGCCAGCATACCGGCAAAGGTTCCTAGAACTGGGAGAATGCTCACTCTCAGGCTCTGCAACCAACGTGCCAACAAAAAAGAAAAGACAATCCGGCAGCCCATTGTCTTTCGATTTCCCTGCTTTGCCGAACAAAGCAATTTTAAAAACACCTCGGTTTATTCAAATTCACCCAACCGATGCTTCAAGGCCACTAACATCTGTTAACGTCTTTGTGCTGAAGAGAATAATTGATTCTATTAGTACACAGTACGAAAGAATAACCCTGCTTAGGGATGGCTCCATACTAATTCTAGTCAAAGACCAAGATACAGCAGATAGATTCATCCAATCCAAACGATTCGAATCAATCTGTCCGGTCGACATAAGACTACACCCCAAACTAAACATCTCTAAAGGAATCGTTTACGCCCCCTGTCTTATAAACGTCCCAGAACCTGATATATTATCAGAAATGAATTCCCAAGGCATTGTAGATGTATTTAAATTCACCAAAATGATGAATGGAGAAAGGAAGCCCACGGGCCTAATGCTATTTTCATTTGACCGTCTTCAACCACCAACAACAATTGAAATCGGCTGGTACAACACCAAGGTCAAGGAATACATTCCGAGGCCTATGCGTTGCCGAAAATGCCAATTACTAGGCCACACGGCAAAATGGTGCAAAAATACAACGGCATGCAATACATGCAATCTTCCACCCCACCCTGAAACTGAATGCATAAGAACAATCTGTGCAAACTGTCACGGCCCCTCCCGGCATCTTCCTCCATATGCCCAAAATATATGCAATACCAACAAATTTTAATAATACAAACAAAAAATAAAACATCCCTATCCGATGCTAAACGCATATACAGAGAACAAAATCCCATACAAACAACAAATAATGATCTCTATTCGGAACAAATAAAGAAAACCGCTTCCGTATTAAAAACACCAACTGGTGCCAATTCAGTCCCAACAAAACACATACAAGTCCCAATGCCCGTAAACAAAACTGCTACCAAAGAAACACATATACTTCCCTCCACCTCCTATGCAACCTTAAAGGAAATAGAAATGAGAAAACACCCTATCGTACAACAAAACACAATAAAAAACAAAACACGAAACGCTTCTCCCATACAAACTCAAACGCACGCAAACAAACCGAAACACACTCCAGCAGAAATGCAAAAATCCCGTTTAGACTCAACGGAAAATTTCCCTTTACCTGATCATGGAAATATATGATCCTAATCTCTGTCACCAACACATTGACTCCGCGGCACAGGGCGACTTTCACTCAAACCAATCCGAGCGGATTGGACAACTGAGTGAAACGAGCTGTGTGGCGCGGAGTCAGATAACCAATCACCGTTATATTGACTCCCCCACTTTGAACACCACAACAAACACTAACAACAATCCAAACGATCTTTTAATGCTTCAGTGGAACCTGAATGGGTTCCACAATAACTATCACGAACTACAGATCCTTATAAAGGAACTAAATCCAGCGATCATAGCATTGCAAGAAACTCACTTACCCCAGTCCTCAAATGCTAAGGTGCCTCGGGAATACAAAGCCTACTTCAACAACCTCACAGGAAACAACTCCTCTAAACAAGGGTCCGGTATACTAATACATAGGGCCCTTAACCATAGACACCTCAACATTACTTCCCCTTTCTCGGTTACCGCAATCGAACTTACAGGGAAATTAAGTTTAACTGTTATCTCAATTTACATCCCACCCAACCAACCATTCAATCTAGCGGATCTGAATAACATGATTCAAAACATACACACACCAATCCTCCTAGTGGGGGATTTCAATGCATGGAGTTCAATATGGGGATCACGAACAACAAACAAAAGAGGTAAAATCGTTGAACAATTTTTGCTACAATCCCACTTGGCAATACTGAATAACGGCAAGCCAACCCACTTTTCCACACACAAAACCTTTACAAACGTAGACCTTTCCATAATATCAGCCCAACTTTCTCCCATAACTAACTGGGAAATATTAGACAATCTGCATGGAAGCGATCACTTCCCGATTAAAATCTCTGTCTCGACTGGCAACGGCAATAAGAAAAAGATCAAACTCCTCCCCAAGTTCCAATCTGACCGTGCCAATTGGGATAAATTTCAAACATTAACCACACAATTCCTTAGCTCCCATAGCGTAAAAAAGAAATTAACCAAGAAGCAGGTATTATTACAAAAATGACTAGAGCGGCCGCCAACATGTCCATTCCGCAGACAACAAGAAGGTTCCATAAAACCGTTGTCCCATGGTGGAATACCGAACTGGCAAGATTACGGACCGAAAAACAATCAGCTTGGAAAATCTTCAAGAAACATCCAACGGACCAGCATCTAATAACATATAAAAGGCTTAACGCCCAGTTTCGGAGAACTGCCAAAATTGAAAAGGCCAAATCATTTCAATCCTTCACGGCAAAATTAACACCCAATTCCACCCCAAAAAAGATATGGTCTGATATAAAAACGCTCACAGGCAATTATAATCCCCCTGGCATTACGGCAATAAATACCGGCACTAACATACTTACATGTCCTCAAAAAATAGCCGAACATCTAGCCGAATCCTGGGCAAATATAAAGTTTAATTTTCATCCAAACTTCCAGGCAGCAAAAAAACAAATTCAGGAACACCCAATGCGGATAACCACCCTAGAGAACTCCTATCTCAATGCCATAGAAAGTCCCATAACGGGAATAGAATTTGAATCCAGTCTGCATTCTGCAAAAGGACAAACCCCGGGCTTCGACAGAATAGATTATGCTATGGTCAAAAACAGCCCTCCGATCATGAAACAGCGTCTACTAGATCTATTTAACCACATTTATAGATCAGGCGTCATACCACAAACATGGAAAACATCCACTGTCATACATATTATAAAGTCCGATGGGGAAACCGACACAATCAATAGCTACCGCCCTATTTCCCTCCTCCCCTGCTTAGGCAAATTGTTAGAAAAAATTATAGCACAAAGGCTCAACTGGTATTTAGAGAAATATACCCTTATAAGTATGCAGCAAGTTGGATTTAAAAAAATTCGAGGTACAATGGATGCCCTCCTTCACCTTGATAACTACATTACTTCTGCACTTTCCTGCAAAAAGCATACCTCCATTCTAACAATATATTTCGAAAAGGCCTTCGATCGCATCGGCCCCACGTCATACTGAACAAACTTAAAAAATGGAAAATAGGACGTAATATGTTCAATTTTATCAGATCTTTCCTGTCTAATAGGAAATTCAGGGTAAAATCCAACGGCGTTTGTTCCGGGGTACACAATATAGAAACCGGTATCCCCCAAGGATCACCACTCTCAGTAGTTTTATTCAAAATAGCGTTTGAAGATCTAAGTATTATACTGGCAAAATATAAAGTTGTAAAATATTGTATCTACGCAGATGATCTCATTGTATTCAGTAATGTCAACAATTTAGAACTTATCAGTCAAACTTTTGAAAATATTCTCTCAGATATTAGAATGTGGGGTCATTATTCAGGAGCCAAAATCTCAAACAAGAAAACCAAAATATTACACATATGTAAAAAACACAGTTGTAATAAATTGTTAACAGTTAACTTTGAAAACTCCACCATCAGCAATGTTAATACACTAAAAATTCTAGGTCTACAACTTGACAGTAAATACAACTTCAAAAATCAATGTCTAGCTCTTAAGAAAACCTTAGATATAAGGTTAAATATAATTAAATACTTAGGATCAAAAAAGAGTTTTGTTCATACTAATACACTAACAAACATCACCAGAGCAATTATATTATCGAAAATAGATTACGGCCTACCAATATACGGGAAATGCAGCAAAACTAACCTACAACTAGTGAAATCCCCCTATCACGCAGCAGCCCGAATAAGTACAGGTGCATTCAGAACCACACCAATAACAAACATTCTAGCAGAAAGTGGACTCCCGACGATTGAAAATCGAATGAAGTACCATTCAGCCAAGCTAGTTGTCAAACTTACCGCCACACCGGAGACACCCATAGTGAAGGATATTAAACACATCCATTACTTGCGCACCAATTCCGAATAAACATTAAACCACAAAAGGCAAGGACAATTCACCCCCCATGGTTATTATCACCTAAGATATTCAACACCGATTTAAGCCTACTCCCAAAAACTAGAACAAACCACCTAGAATACCAACAACATTATCAACATATCAAAAACCAACACCGCCAGTGGAACCTACTTTTCACCGACGGATCCAAAACAGAGGACGGCACGTCATTTGCGATAGTCAACAGCGCAAAAATAGTAATCAGAAAGGGACTTATACCCGAATTCTGTTCCATATTTTCGGCCGAAGCAACCGCTGTACTGGAAGCAATTAAGTTAGTAAAAAAGGACAAGACACTTATTTGTATAGACAGCCTATCAACCATCCAAGCAATAAGGAACCCAAACAATAGAAACCGAATCATTCACTTGATCCAGCATAGTTTGTTCTATAAACAAAACAAAATAAAGCTTCTCTGGGTGCCAAGCCATAGTGGGATAGCAGGCAACGAAGCAGCAGATGCTGCTGCAAAACTGGCCATCAAGGAACCCCTAATAACCTTTTTCGTTGAAAACGGCAAGGACTTACATAGATACTTAAATAGTGAGCTCCACAACTTAGAACAAAAGGACTGGGCAGACTACAGGCATATGTATGCAGTAGTAAACCCCAGAAGAGAACCCATCACATATCCACCAACAGCCGCAAAACATAAAATCAGGTGCTTCCTCCGGCTGCGCCTTGGACACACATTTATCACCAACCACCATCTCATCAACAGGAGTAATCCCCCTACCTGCCACATCTGTACATCCAACTCCAACCTATCCTCCAAACACATACTATTTGAATGTGCAGGGTTAAAAGACCTTGTACGCCAACATTACAACGACGACATCCTCAACATAATATCCCAACCATCATCATCTAATATCGATAAGCTCTACAAACTACTAACCTTAGTTAAGTTACAAAATCTAGTGTAAACAATATTTAATATTTATATTCTAGCCGAAAGCCTTAGAGGCTAGTGCTATTAGTTTTAAGTTACCATGTAATTTACTTGCATTGTAATAAATAATAATAATAAATAAAATAAAATATTCATTATTTTTACGTTTATTTCAAAACTATATAATTCGGATTGTAGGATTTGGGTCAAATATTCGTCGTTTTGTTGTTATAAGTATTTTAAAGGCAACCTTTTAATATATTTTCATGGAAGGCCCAATCGTGGTATTCCGTTGCCTCGGTTGCCTTCCTACAGTCTAGTATACGTAGAATGCGTTGAATAGTACGCGGGCGAAACTTCACACCCCCCACCGAAGACCGTACCGTTGCGATCACAGGTGGCTCCAAAAGACCGGGATCAATATTTGAATTCGTGGAAAATAACTTTGCGAACACATCGGCTTTATCTTTTGAATTTGTGACTAACGTCCCGCTGTCTGTCACCAAGGGAGGGAAAGAGGAGGAAGCGAAGTTACTGCTGACGGCCCTTGCCATTGAACAGAAGGCGCGCGAGCCAGGCGGGCGCTGAAGGAGTTTATTGGTCACTCTGTCCTTGTGAGTTTTTTTCGCGGTATCAATGGCCTGGTTGCACGCGTTTCTGATTCTAACAAAATTCGTTCTGTTAACATCGGTGGGATTGGAGCGCCTGCTTCAAAGCTCCATTTTTTGCAGCTGTAATCTGCTCGCAGTTTTTATCAAACCAAGGCTTACCAGATGAGCTTCGTGTGCTGGAATGTGGAATGTAGATTTCCATCCCGAGGAGAATAACCTCTGTCACCGACTCCGCGCAAATCTCCGAAGCACACCTCCGACAATGGAAAGGATGCGAAGAAATCTCGCAAATCGTCTCAGTTAGCAGCCGCATACTTCCATACATGACGAAGGTGCCTAGTCCGGTTATTCGCTTGAAATGCAAGTGGTTGCGTGACAGATACTAAACAGCCATCTGAGTTTCCCAGTGGCGCAGCAACCTCCACGGTATAAGTGCTCGGTTCGGAAGTCAAAAACAGATCCAGGGAGTTCGCACAATCGCCTCGGGCATCCGGCTCGCGGGTGGGTTCCTCCACGAGGTGAATCAAGTTGCAGCTAACATCAAACATCTCCGCCAGCCAGCCGGTTCCATCGGAATGTATCGACCAGCCGGAATTGTCCACATTCAAATTACCAAGGACAACAATTTCAGAAGTTGGGTGGTTGATCTGTATCCAGTCGACGGTATGTGGAAGATGTCCGAAAAATGTCGACGGTCGATCGTCATTCGGGGAGTGGTAAAGACAACAAAGAAATATAACAGAATTCCTCAGCATGACCCTTAACCATATGATATCCATGTTATTGGGTTCCAACGCCTCCATTCTCTGGCAAGCTAGATCGGACCGCGCGAAGACTCAGACTCCGCCCTTAAAACGGAATCTCGAATTCAAGTATTGGTGAAGCCAATGCCCCTGACGTTACCAGTCGAGCGTGGGTAGAGCCCCGAGAGCGAGCCCGATTATGTGATGAGGTATTTCTTAAATTTCAGTTATTTATCATAATATCTGCATGATGTTCCCCCCGACATAGCCCCCCCCCTCCCCCCCGCAGATCCGAATGGGAAACTAGTTTACCTCCGGAATTCCTTATATCAGAAGGTACCATCACGACTTATCAGAAACACCGTCGAAGATTGCTCTCGACGATTTCGCGGACTGTACAGCGTGACGGGGTTATATCTCACCTTGGGGCCGACTACCACCTAAACCAACTTTTTTCGAATCGGTCAGTCAGCCAAGCTCCGAAAGATGGCCAGAGATTTCTCCCCACCATTTCACGGAGCCGATAGATTGATGGGGTGGTACTTCACCGGTCGATTGTGCGTCGGGACCCCACCTACCTAATATAATTGCTAGTTTTAAGAAAACTTATAAATCTCATTAGAGTTTTAACTTAATCAATAGTATTTTCTTGCTAGCCAGACTGTTGCTCTTACTTCAATAATCGAAATAAATTCTTTTGTCACCAATTATTAACCGCATTTGCAATAATTATAATTCCGTTTTGCATACTGTTATTTAACATACATAGAATAAGCAATACTTTCTGGTTTTCCAATTACAATGCATATTTCCGTGTTCTAGTGTTGCACTAGTAATACTAATACTTATAACAGCGAACATCTCCTCTAGCCCCCCAGCATCGCCGTTCTTGTGTACATTAAATTTTCAAAGACGACAATTTCAAAAGCCGGGTGATTTAATCGGTATGTTCGAAAAATATCGCTGGTTGATCGTCATTCGGGGAGCGGTAACGACGACAAAGAAATTTAACAGAATTCCTCAGCACGGCCGCAACCATATGATGTCCATTTTACGAGTACTGGGTGCCAACGCCTCCATGCTTTGGCAAGCCAAATCGGAGCGTGCGAAGACGCAGACACAGTTCTTAGAATGGAATCTCGAATGTAAGTCATATTCTGAGCAACGAAGATATGTCGAATCAGTTGAAATTGGATGGGATTGGCCGGGAATGGTAGGTGGTTCTCCGTGTAGTTTAGAGAAACCCCCACTTACCCCTATAACGGTTTTTCATTTTTGAAGATAATCGATTAAGATAACTCAATGACAACCACAAAAAATAGTCGCCATCACTTTCCCAGACAGTTTTTGCTTTTCTTGGAGCCGATTCCCGCATTGCAGTCCACTGTTTTGACTGTATTTTTGTTTCCGGCGTATAATGCTGTATACAAGTTTCATCGACGGTAATTAATCGACGCTAAAACTCGTGCTTTTCACTACCAGATATTTTGACGGTGTGAACGTAATAATTCGAATTCCATTATCATTTGAAACGTCGTGTAGGCTTTCTTTACCTATAGTTGGTTGGAAGATATCTTCCTTTCCAATTTTAACATTGAGGTCCCCGAGGAGGATTTTAACATCGAATGATGAGATCACATCAAATACCTCCTCTATGGTCTCGTAGAACGTGTCCATCGTTTCTTCGTCGGTAGATTCTGTTGGGGCGTGTACATTTATAAGTACATAATTGTACTATGCGCCCTATATTTTTAGCACCGACATTCGGTCATTAATAAATTTCACATCTTTTACATGGGGCGTAATCCTCTTGCTTATGATGAAGCCGGTTCGGAGGTTATGTGTATCGGTACCTTCACACGCCAGTGCAACCCGTTGGTTTCGATTACTTGATGTGGGAATCGGACTTCCTGAAGCGCGACGATGTCCATTTTATATTGTTTCGTGTTTTCTACGACCGTCTGTATCGCGCCTGGTTTATATAACGTCCGAACATTTCACGCGGCGACACGTATATGCCGCTTTTTCCGTTTTTCGCTGCGTCTTCCTTTTGCCGAGTCGATGTTTTCTTGATAATTTGTTCCCTTATGGTAGTGTTGAGATTGTTTTTTGTATATTGATTATTCTATTTTGTTCCCACGAGTCTTGGGGTTTCAAATAGTCCACCATATCAGAGTCCCTTTTCGATATGGTAAAATCTGCTTACTGCTCTGATTCGACCCAGTGTCAGAGAGGCGCCGTTATAATACAGCCGGTATATCCCTGG
Organism: Microdon myrmicae; assembly: GCA_963931805.1. Taxonomy (NCBI): domain Eukaryota; kingdom Metazoa; phylum Arthropoda; class Insecta; order Diptera; family Syrphidae; genus Microdon; species Microdon myrmicae. The sequence goes on from OZ007496.1 coordinate 125,860,137, forward strand.
CTGCAAACCATCCAATGGGCACCGTTACGCGTAACATCCTGGATTAGGGGTGGTAGATCTTTGTGTGTTACTCCTCGTTAGTCTGTCTGACATGGGTGGCCCTACTGGAAGCGTATGCTTCCGTCAGCCTGAGTGATTCATTGTAGTTTAAGCTCCAGCACCACGTCAAGGTTTCTACCAAGCTGGAGACGTAGTATGCTCTTGTAATGGTTTTTCCTTTTGGTAGATAATCGATTAAGAAAACTCCATGACTATCCCAAAAAACAGTCACACGTTCTTGGTCTGACGTGAGCGAACGCGGCACCCAACGCGCGGACAGCTTTCTCATGCTTAAATCTTGATTTAATATGTGACAAACACGTTCTTTGGAAATGTTCATAGCCTCTGCTATCTCTCTCGCTTTAATTCGGCGGTCGTCTTCCACCATTTGGTGAACTTTAGCGATGTTATCGTCAGTTGTTGCAGTTTTTGGATGTCCCGAACGTTCATCGTCTCCCAAGCTCTCACGGCCACGTTTAAATTCAGCTGCCCAAAATTTCACTGTGGTAAATGATGGTGTAGAGTCTCCATAAACAGAGTCCAACTCATCTTTGATTTGCGTAAAAAACAAAAATTTAATGACAGCTCGATACTCTATTTTGTCCATTTTCACAAATACACTCACATCTACGTTAATGTAAGCATGATGTTTGTAAAATACAAGTTAACATTTAGTCTTAAGTAAAATCTGTAAGTGAATTGTTAAATAAATGTGGAGATAAACGAAACAAAAAATCTCACATCGACTCACTCAGCCGACTGTCAAATAAAAACTACGCGTCCAAGATAGCTGAAACTTTGGTGAGTAACTGTCAAAAGATCCACAACTACATTCGCTAGCTTTTATTGACGACTACTGCTATCTTCACGTTGAAGTCGGAAACTTTTCAGCACACCCATGCGTATTTCATTAACATTGATTTTGACTGAAATTCAGATCTGAATACTTGAGTTTATTTTCATCAAGTCTCACAATAAGATAACCAAGTAATCAAGTAGTCTCCACATGTGAAGGAATTATATGAGTAGTCTTCTATATGCTGTAATGTAATGGCATTGTGTTGGAATTCCCTTAAAAGTTCTATAAAGTGATGGATACTAAAAATTCTGGTATGGCTTAGTCAGGTTCCCTGTTACAATACACTTTGAATAATGCATCGGATATCGGTGTAATTTAACACATGTGCATTTCACACAGATGCGTTTCTCATCCTAATCGTTCTACTTGTAGGATTGATATCGACTTTCAATGGTCTTAATGAAAATATATGGTTTCATAACAACGTAATTTGCTATAGCTAAACAACAATATCAATCAGCACTGCAATGCGTCAAAGAATGCATGAGAATTTTGATGTCCATATACGAATGGATAAATAAATAAAACATAACATTCAGCAAGTGGATTGAGGCTTTCAAATCCAGTTTAGCTGCTTCGACCTATTACAACAATCGTGCTCATTTACCATGTAAATTGAAAAAATGCTTCTGCACATATTGGGGCATTCTCAGGGCATCCTTGTAAAACAATTACCATTTGTCGGATAGACTCCAGGCAAAAACTTCCTTAACGGTGGTCAAATGTTACAGTCAATTAGCCAATGGCGAATCGTGATTCCAGCTGTTGCATCCTTAATACTGCAGAAGTACTCCCATGCGCCGGTTACCCACGAACATAAGCAACCTTTCTAAACACTTCTCAGGTATGAAGGGAACATTGCATTTGAATAATAAATAAATAAAAGTTGCAGGTAGTTATACACGTGTCTACAAACAGATTTCTTTCTTTCCAGTATAAAACCTCTGGCACAATCGAACTTTCAATTAGAGTATCGCGTAACTTCATACTTTCTAATTGTTTTCAATTGTTCCGGTGATATGGAATCCGTGCGAGAATTACGGTCTTTGTATATTGCAACCAAACGAGCCATGGGCGATGGGGAACATCCACAAGAAGTTTCTTTCACTTTAAGTGCCTTTCTGCTTCGGTAAGGTTTGTATATGGAGTGGTGTGATGTGGTCCAGATTGAACTCGAGACGCAGTAGTTTGAGGGCTGTTTCCTTAGAATAAGCAACGTGCAATAGTACAAGGACTGGTTCTCAACCTGTCAGCTTGATGTGTCTATGTGTAAACAAGAAAAAATCGTTGTTTTTAAATTTGCATTCATCATCATCACTATTATCGGCACTACAACCGGGAACCAGTCTTGGCCTTTGCAATCACCATACCACAAATCAAGCGGACTAGAGAAGTTCAAAAACTTTTGTTACAATTACACATTATTCAAATAAATGCCAATAACTCAACACCTATTTATAGCTATTGAAAAAAAACGGAAAGAGGACACAAAATCTCTCAAATTAAGATCAGGTTTGTGGAAAACCCACAATTGCAAAGTCAACACATTTCTGTTTTATATTTCTATCTCTATTATTGTCTTTAGCTCGCACCATGTTCCTTTAATAATACCTTTAGTGCGTGAATGAAGAGAATTTAAAAGAGCAGCAGTTATGTGAGAGGTATAGTTTTGAAAGAAATGGTAAAATGTTATACGTTCCTAAAAAAGTTCCGGAAGTGAAATAATTAATGCAGAGCAACTTTCCAATTACCATTTGCAGAATATTTGAAGTGGATGGCATTTTTCGACGAAACCGGGTACACTCAGTTATTCATTCTGTAATGTTTTCTCAGTTGAATCTGCATACTTACGATCCCACTCAAACAGAAATTTCCTTTTCATAATGCCTATTGCATTACGGTGTTCAACATTAATAACAACGTACTATTAATAACGTTTGCGGAGAAATATATTCATTATTTCAGTCAGCCGCGAACTCTCTTACAGTGAACACCAGTTTTGAATAGTGCGCCAGTTAAAAAGTGAAGTGACTACCTATTTAAAAAGTAAAAGTATTTCAAGAGAAATTTTTGACAACAGATAAAACTCCTAAGAATTCACAAACAAAACACAACAAAGACACATCAGGTAAGAAACCCAAAATATGGCCCTAGGGCCAAGCCAGCATACCGGCAAAGGTTCCTAGAACTGGGAGAATGCTCACTCTCAGGCTCTGCAACCAACGTGCCAACAAAAAAGAAAAGACAATCCGGCAGCCCATTGTCTTTCGATTTCCCTGCTTTGCCGAACAAAGCAATTTTAAAAACACCTCGGTTTATTCAAATTCACCCAACCGATGCTTCAAGGCCACTAACATCTGTTAACGTCTTTGTGCTGAAGAGAATAATTGATTCTATTAGTACACAGTACGAAAGAATAACCCTGCTTAGGGATGGCTCCATACTAATTCTAGTCAAAGACCAAGATACAGCAGATAGATTCATCCAATCCAAACGATTCGAATCAATCTGTCCGGTCGACATAAGACTTCACCCCAAACTAAACATCTCTAAAGGAATCGTTTACGCCCCCTGTCTTATAAACGTCCCAGAACCTGATATATTATCAGAAATGAATTCCCAAGGCATTGTAGATGTATTTAAATTCACCAAAATGATGAATGGAGAAAGGAAGCCCACGGGCCTAATGCTATTTTCATTTGACCGTCTTCAACCACCAACAACAATTGAAATCGGCTGGTACAACACCAAGGTCAAGGAATACATTCCGAGGCCTATGCGTTGCCGAAAATGCCAATTACTAGGCCACACGGCAAAATGGTGCAAAAATACAACGGCATGCAATACATGCAATCTTCCACCCCACCCTGAAACTGAATGCATAAGAACAATCTGTGCAAACTGTCACGGCCCCTCCCGGCATCTTCCTCCATATGCCCAAAATATATGCAATACCAACAAATTTTAATAATACAAACAAAAAATAAAACATCCCTATCCGATGCTAAACGCATATACAGAGAACAAAATCCCATACAAACAACAAATAATGATCTCTATTCGGAACAAATAAAGAAAACCGCTTCCGCATTAAAAACACCAACTGGTGCCAATTCAGTCCCAACAAAACACATACAAGTCCCAATGCCCGTAAACAAAACTGCTACCAAAGAAACACATATACTTCCCTCCACCTCCTATGCAACCTTAAAGGAAATAGAAATGAGAAAACACCCTATCGTACAACAAAACACAATAAAAAACAAAACACGAAACGCTTCTCCCATACAAACTCAAACGCACGCAAACAAACCGAAACACACTCCAGCAGAAATGCAAAAATCCCGTTTAGACTCAACGGAAAATTTCCCTTTACCTGATCATGGAAATATATGATCCTAATCTCTGTCACCAACACATTGACTCCGCGGCACAGGGCGACTTTCACTCAAACCAATCCGAGCGGATTGGACAACTGAGTGAAACGAGCTGTGTGGCGCGGAGTCAGATAACCAATCACCGTTATATTGACTCCCCCACTTTGAACACCACAACAAACACTAACAACAATCCAAACGATCTTTTAATGCTTCAGTGGAACCTGAATGGGTTCCACAATAACTATCACGAACTACAGATCCTTATAAAGGAACTAAATCCAGCGATCATAGCATTGCAAGAAACTCACTTACCCCAGTCCTCAAATGCTAAGGTGCCTCGGGAATACAAAGCCTACTTCAACAACCTCACAGGAAACAACTCCTCTAAACAAGGGTCCGGTATACTAATACATAGGGCCCTTAACCATAGACACCTCAACATTACTTCCCCTTTCTCGGTTACCGCAATCGAACTTACAGGGAAATTAAGTTTAACTGTTATCTCAATTTACATCCCACCCAACCAACCATTCAATCTAGCGGATCTGAATAACATGATTCAAAACATACACACACCAATCCTCCTAGTGGGGGATTTCAATGCATGGAGTTCAATATGGGGATCACGAACAACAAACAAAAGAGGTAAAATCGTTGAACAATTTTTGCTACAATCCCACTTGGCAATACTGAATAACGGCAAGCCAACCCACTTTTCCACACACAAAACCTTTACAAACGTAGACCTTTCCATAATATCAGCCCAACTTTCTCCCATAACTAACTGGGAAATATTAGACAATCTGCATGGAAGCGATCACTTCCCGATTAAAATCTCTGTCTCGACTGGCAACGGCAATAAGAAAAAGATCAAACTCCTCCCCAAGTTCCAATCTGACCGTGCCAATTGGGATAAATTTCAAACATTAACCACACAATTCCTTAGCTCCCATAGCGTAAAAAAGAAATTAACCAAGAAGCAGGTATTATTACAAAAATGACTAGAGCGGCCGCCAACATGTCCATTCCGCAGACAACAAGAAGGTTCCATAAAACCGTTGTCCCATGGTGGAATACCGAACTGGCAAGATTACGGACCGAAAAACAATCAGCTTGGAAAATCTTCAAGAAACATCCAACGGACCAGCATCTAATAACATATAAAAGGCTTAACGCCCAGTTTCGGAGAACTGCCAAAATTGAAAAGGCCAAATCATTTCAATCCTTCACGGCAAAATTAACACCCAATTCCACCCCAAAAAAGATATGGTCTGATATAAAAACGCTCACAGGCAATTATAATCCCCCTGGCATTACGGCAATAAATACCGGCACTAACATACTTACATGTCCTCAAAAAATAGCCGAACATCTAGCCGAATCCTGGGCAAATATAAAGTTTAATTTTCATCCAAACTTCCAGGCAGCAAAAAAACAAATTCAGGAACACCCAATGCGGATAACCACCCTAGAGAACTCCTATCTCAATGCCATAGAAAGTCCCATAACGGGAATAGAATTTGAATCCAGTCTGCATTCTGCAAAAGGACAAACCCCGGGCTTCGACAGAATAGATTATGCTATGGTCAAAAACAGCCCTCCGATCATGAAACAGCGTCTACTAGATCTATTTAACCACATTTATAGATCAGGCGTCATACCACAAACATGGAAAACATCCACTGTCATACATATTATAAAGTCCGATGGGGAAACCGACACAATCAATAGCTACCGCCCTATTTCCCTCCTCCCCTGCTTAGGCAAATTGTTAGAAAAAATTATAGCACAAAGGCTCAACTGGTATTTAGAGAAATATACCCTTATAAGTATGCAGCAAGTTGGATTTAAAAAAATTCGAGGTACAATGGATGCCCTCCTTCACCTTGATAACTACATTACTTCTGCACTTTCCTGCAAAAAGCATACCTCCATTCTAACAATATATTTCGAAAAGGCCTTCGATCGCATCGGCCCCACGTCATACTGAACAAACTTAAAAAATGGAAAATAGGACGTAATATGTTCAATTTTATCAGATCTTTCCTGTCTAATAGGAAATTCAGGGTAAAATCCAACGGCGTTTGTTCCGGGGTACACAATATAGAAACCGGTATCCCCCAAGGATCACCACTCTCAGTAGTTTTATTCAAAATAGCGTTTGAAGATCTAAGTATTATACTGGCAAAATATAAAGTTGTAAAATATTGTATCTACGCAGATGATCTCATTGTATTCAGTAATGTCAACAATTTAGAACTTATCAGTCAAACTTTTGAAAATATTCTCTCAGATATTAGAATGTGGGGTCATTATTCAGGAGCCAAAATCTCAAACAAGAAAACCAAAATATTACACATATGTAAAAAACACAGTTGTAATAAATTGTTAACAGTTAACTTTGAAAACTCCACCATCAGCAATGTTAATACACTAAAAATTCTAGGTCTACAACTTGACAGTAAATACAACTTCAAAAATCAATGTCTAGCTCTTAAGAAAACCTTAGATATAAGGTTAAATATAATTAAATACTTAGGATCAAAAAAGAGTTTTGTTCATACTAATACACTAACAAACATCACCAGAGCAATTATATTATCGAAAATAGATTACGGCCTACCAATATACGGGAAATGCAGCAAAACTAACCTACAACTAGTGAAATCCCCCTATCACGCAGCAGCCCGAATAAGTACAGGTGCATTCAGAACCACACCAATAACAAACATTCTAGCAGAAAGTGGACTCCCGACGATTGAAAATCGAATGAAGTACCATTCAGCCAAGCTAGTTGTCAAACTTACCGCCACACCGGAGACACCCATAGTGAAGGATATTAAACACATCCATTACTTGCGCACCAATTCCGAATAAACATTAAACCACAAAAGGCAAGGACAATTCACCCCCCATGGTTATTATCACCTAAGATATTCAACACCGATTTAAGCCTACTCCCAAAAACTAGAACAAACCACCTAGAATACCAACAACATTATCAACATATCAAAAACCAACACCGCCAGTGGAACCTACTTTTCACCGACGGATCCAAAACAGAGGACGGCACGTCATTTGCGATAGTCAACAGCGCAAAAATAGTAATCAGAAAGGGACTTATACCCGAATTCTGTTCCATATTTTCGGCCGAAGCAACCGCTGTACTGGAAGCAATTAAGTTAGTAAAAAAGGACAAGACACTTATTTGTATAGACAGCCTATCAACCATCCAAGCAATAAGGAACCCAAACAATAGAAACCGAATCATTCACTTGATCCAGCATAGTTTGTTCTATAAACAAAACAAAATAAAGCTTCTCTGGGTGCCAAGCCATAGTGGGATAGCAGGCAACGAAGCAGCAGATGCTGCTGCAAAACTGGCCATCAAGGAACCCCTAATAACCTTTTTCGTTGAAAACGGCAAGGACTTACATAGATACTTAAATAGTGAGCTCCACAACTTAGAACAAAAGGACTGGGCAGACTACAGGCATATGTATGCAGTAGTAAACCCCAGAAGAGAACCCATCACATATCCACCAACAGCCGCAAAACATAAAATCAGGTGCTTCCTCCGGCTGCGCCTTGGACACACATTTATCACCAACCACCATCTCATCAACAGGAGTAATCCCCCTACCTGCCACATCTGTACATCCAACTCCAACCTATCCTCCAAACACATACTATTTGAATGTGCGCCAACATTACAACGACGACATCCTCAACATAATATCCCAACCATCATCATCTAATATCGATAAGCTCTACAAACTACTAACCTTAGTTAAGTTACAAAATCTAGTGTAAACAATATTTAATATTTATATTCTAGCCGAAAGCCTTAGAGGCTAGTGCTATTAGTTTTAAGTTACCATGTAATTTACTTGCATTGTAATAAATAATAATAATAAATAAAATAAAATATTCATTATTTTTACGTTTATTTCAAAACTATATAATTCGGATTGTAGGATTTGGGTCAAATATTCGTCGTTTTGTTGTTATAAGTATTTTAAAGGCAACCTTTTAATATATTTTCATGGAAGGCCCAATCGTGGTATTCCGTTGCCTCGGTTGCCTTCCTACAGTCTAGTATACGTAGAATGCGTTGAATAGTACGCGGGCGAAACTTCACACCCCCCACCGAAGACCGTACCGGTGCGATCACAGGTGGCTCCAAAAGACCGGGATCAATATTTGAATTCGTGGAAAATAACTTTGCGAACACATCGGCTTTATCTTTTGAATTTGTGACTAACGTCCCGCTGTCTGTCACCAAGGGAGGGAAAGAGGAGGAAGCGAAGTTACTGCTGACGGCCCTTGCCATTGAACAGAAGGCGCGCGAGCCAGGCGGGCGCTGAAGGAGTTTATTGGTCACTCTGTCCTTGTGAGTTTTTTTCGCGGTATCAATGGCCTGGTTGCACGCGTTTCTGATTCTAACAAAATTCGTTCTGTTAACATCGGTGGGATTGGAGCGCCTGCTTCAAAGCTCCATTTTTTGCAGCTGTAATCTGCTCGCAGTTTTTATCAAACCAAGGCTTACCAGATGAGCTTCGTGTGCTGGAATGTGGAATGTAGATTTCCATCCCGAGGAGAATAACCTCTGTCACCGACTCCGCGCAAATCTCCGAAGCACACCTCCGACAATGGAAAGGATGCGAAGAAATCTCGCAAATCGTCTCAGTTAGCAGCCGCATACTTCCATACATGACGAAGGTGCCTAGTCCGGTTATTCGCTTGAAATGCAAGTGGTTGCGTGACAGATACTAAACAGCCATCTGAGTTTCCCAGTGGCGCAGCAACCTCCACGGTATAAGTGCTCGGTTCGGAAGTCAAAAACAGATCCAGGGAGTTCGCACAATCGCCTCGGGCATCCGGCTCGCGGGTGGGTTCCTCCACGAGGTGAATCAAGTTGCAGCTAACATCAAACATCTCCGCCAGCCAGCCGGTTCCATCGGAATATATCGACCAGCCGGAATTGTCCACATTCAAATTACCAAGGACAACAATTTCAGAAGTTGGGTGGTTGATCTGTATCCAGTCGACGGTATGTGGAAGATGTCCGAAAAATGTCGACGGTCGATCGTCATTCGGGGAGTGGTAAAGACAACAAAGAAATATAACAGAATTCCTCAGCATGACCCTTAACCATATGATATCCATGTTATTGGGTTCCAACGCCTCCATTCTCTGGCAAGCTAGATCGGACCGCGCGAAGACTCAGACTCCGCCCTTAAAACGGAATCTCGAATTCAAGTATTGGTGAAGCCAATGCCCCTGACGTTACCAGTCGAGCGTGGGTAGAGCCCCGAGAGCGAGCCCGATTATGTGATGAGGTATTTCTTAAATTTCAGTTATTTATCATAATATCTGCATGATGTTCCCCCCGACATAGCCCCCCCCCTCCCCCCCGCAGATCCGAATGGGAAACTAGTTTACCTCCGGAATTCCTTATATCAGAAGGTACCATCACGACTTATCAGAAACACCGTCGAAGATTGCTCTCGACGATTTCGCGGACTGTACAGCGTGACGGGGTTATATCTCACCTTGGGGCCGACTACCACCTAAACCAACTTTTTTCGAATCGGTCAGTCAGCCAAGCTCCGAAAGATGGCCAGAGATTTCTCCCCACCATTTCACGGAGCCGATAGATTGATGGGGTGGTACTTCACCGGTCGATTGTGCGTCGGGACCCCACCTACCTAATATAATTGCTAGTTTTAAGAAAACTTATAAATCTCATTAGAGTTTTAACTTAATCAATAGTATTTTCTTGCTAGCCAGACTGTTGCTCTTACTTCAATAATCGAAATAAATTCTTTTGTCACCAATTATTAACCGCATTTGCAATAATTATAATTCCGTTTTGCATACTGTTATTTAACATACATAGAATAAGCAATACTTTCTGGTTTTCCAATTACAATGCATATTTCCGTGTTCTAGTGTTGCACTAGTAATACTAATACTTATAACAGCGAACATCTCCTCTAGCCCCCCAGCATCGCCGTTCTTGTGTACATTAAATTTTCAAAGACGACAATTTCAAAAGCCGGGTGATTTAATCGGTATGTTCGAAAAATATCGCTGGTTGATCGTCATTCGGGGAGCGGTAACGACGACAAAGAAATTTAACAGAATTCCTCAGCACGGCCGCAACCATATGATGTCCATTTTACGAGTACTGGGTGCCAACGCCTCCATGCTTTGGCAAGCCAAATCGGAGCGTGCGAAGACGCAGACACAGTTCTTAGAATGGAATCTCGAATGTAAGTCATATTCTGAGCAACGAAGATATGTCGAATCAGTTGAAATTGGATGGGATTGGCCGGGAATGGTAGGTGGTTCTCCGTGTAGTTTAGAGAAACCCCCACTTACCCCTATAACGGTTTTTCATTTTTGAAGATAATCGATTAAGATAACTCAATGACAACCACAAAAAATAGTCGCCATCACTTTCCCAGACAGTTTTTGCTTTTCTTGGAGCCGATTCCCGCATTGCAGTCCACTGTTTTGACTGTATTTTTGTTTCCGGCGTATAATGCTGTATACAAGTTTCATCGACGGTAATTAATCGACGCTAAAACTCGTGCTTTTCACTACCAGATATTTTGACGGTGTGAACGTAATAATTCGAATTCCATTATCATTTGAAACGTCGTGTAGGCTTTCTTTACCTATAGTTGGTTGGAAGATATCTTCCTTTCCAATTTTAACATTGAGGTCCCCGAGGAGGATTTTAACATCGAATGATGAGATCACATCAAATACCTCCTCTATGGTGTTGTATTCCAGAATACTACCCTTATTAAATTTAACACTGAATCTCCTAACACATCCTTAAAAACTTCACTTAACATATATTACATTCTCACTTAATACATACCATTCATAAACATTCACAATATTACCAGTTACAGCACACTTAATAACCTGCACCTTTTGATTTATTGAAAACATAGCAACTTGGATTTTCGTCCAAATGAATGTGAAAAGTCATAGAGAAAAAGTTCAGTTGATAACTTCTATTTGCCTTGAATACTTCGAGGCGTTTACTTCTACTCTAGAGAAAATAGATTTAATAATAATTTTTAATAGAATATTCACTCCAAGATACAATAACCAGAGATTTGGTGTTTATAAAAATATTTTGCAACGAGATCAAATAAAAGCCCGACATAAAATAAAACTGATATGGACATTTTTAAATAGCCGGCTGCAAATAAAAATCTAAGACGAAGGAAAGGCACCAAGCGAGAGTTAAGTAATATATCTTTAGTGACAGTTCGACATAGCCATCTGCATAATAATATTCCCGTGATAAGTTTCAACCAGAAGACGAAATGTAGAACAGGACCAGCATTTTTCAAGAAGAAAAGGAATAATAAAAGGTCCCCGCTCTTCCCTCAACCGAGGAAGCACGGCGCCGGACCTCAACACTGGTGGCAGCGGTGGGATCCAACCAAAGGATCCCAAAAAAAAAAGAAGAAAATAAGAAGAAGAAAAATACGTATGAAGAAGATACAGAGAAAAATTGAATCGAGACGGAGTGTGATTTCAATAACAAATGAAAAAAAGGTGAACGTCAAAGGAAAAAAGTGAAAATAAAATGAAACCAGATGAAAATAATGAAAAGAGTTATATTTTAAACATTTTAATTAAAACTTTCATATGTATACAAATTTAAATAAAACCAGAAAAAAGTTAATATGGAGTGAAAATTGGATCTAGTCATCACTAATTCAGTGCGTTGCAACCGGTTTTGTCGGAGTGATATAGAAAATATTAATAAATCTTCGCCAGTGAAAACGGACATACAACAAAGAAAAAAAAAACAAGAGAAATAACCAAATAAGAAGAAGAAAAAAAATTTTTCAAGAAGAAAAGAGAGAAAAAAAAACAGGAGAAATAACCAAACCAAAATAAGAAGAAAAAAAAAAAAAAAAACCTCGACATAAAACAACGAAATAAAAAGAAAAAAAAAGGAAAGCAGCAAAGACCAGGATGAGCAATCAACTTTAGGACGTGAAGTCTGCCTGGCGTCAAAGAAAAAAAAAATCTAAAAAGAAAGGAACACAAAGAGGAACTCTACGACACAACAAAGAAGAAAAAAAAAAGGACAACAATAAGAAATTCAACAAGACTTCTATCAACATCTAGAGTAGTAAGAATTTTTTTCAATATTTTGTTTTTTTTCCCTTCCTTTTTTTTTTGTAGGAATATTTTACTTGGAATTTTTTCCTTTTCAAAAAAAAAAGTGTTTTCTCGATAGAAATTTTGAAAATTCTCTTTTCAGTTTTTTTCGACGACATTTCCGTTTCTTTTCCTTCTCGTCGAAAATTTTCTTTCTTTTCAGTTTTGGGTCCAAACCATATCGTTTCCATATATATATATTGAATAATAACATAAAGGCCATTTTTTCATAAACCATATTTTTAAGAATTGATAACAAATTTTCGCCATACTTTAATTCAAATTTTCAATATTACGAGCCCATATTACACGAGACAGGCGGCTAGGCAGGGGGAAGAACAATTCCACTATCAACAGATACTCAGTAAAACCCCTGAAATGGCTCTGTCTGTCGGAATTTCTGATGTTTTCAGAATCGTCCCCACCTTTGACGGGAAACCCTGCGACTTAGGTAAATTTATTTCCGGGGGAGACGTTTTATTTAGATCCATAAAGAAGGCAGACCCGGATATATACGAGACGTTTTTAGAGCTAGTCAAAAATAGACTAGAGGGTCATGCTTACGATCTGATCAGGTATAGCAAAATCGCTAAGTGGGAGGATTTAAAAGATAAACTCGAATCGGAATATAAAGAGGAGCAATCTCGGTCGACGGCACACAATGAGTTGATTTCTCTGAAACAACGCTACAGAGAAACCGTCCGGGAATACGGTGATAGAGTCGCGAATGCTCTAAGGACTTTAAACTCTGCCACGTGTGAAATAACAGCAGACGCGGTGGTTAGGGAATATTTAATAGAAGAAAACAAAAAATTGGCCGTACAAACATTTGAGGATGGACTAAACAACGAACAGCTAAAGATACTAGCTAAAGTCCATGGGGGAAATAATTTAAAACAGTCGATTGCACATGTAGTGTCACATGCGGCTCGAATGGACAATTCTCCCAGGTCATATCAATACAATGAAAAACCTACATTCAATAGTATAGTCTGCCAAACCTGTGGTAAGTCAGGGCATACACAGGACACATGTTATCGGAACATGCAATCCAATTATTTTCCGAATAGACAACCCATAAAAAGGGAATATAACATTGTATGTAATTTCTGTGGACGGAATAATCACACAGAGAATGAGTGTAGATACAAGATATCTAGGAATGGAGCGCCTTCAACAAATTACCAACAAGGTACAACAACGCGTAACCCATTCCGAAATAATCCTACAAACTCTGAAAATCGTTTTGGTGAAAATTCTAGGAGCACCAATAGACAAAACGATAGACAAAATGTTCACTTTTCTCGGGTGCAAGAGTCGGAAAACGAGGCCTGACGCCAACCAAAATTTATGGAAGACAGACCAAAGTTTTCTATTTACAGCATTAGATCTTCGGAAATAGATAACGACCTATTTAATGAAACTCCTACCCAAATTTACCTTGAACCAGCTTATGATTATCCTAACCGTATGACTAATTCCAATAAAGCTATAAATACAAATATAAAAGAAGTTAAACCAAACCCTAATATAAAGACTCCGATTCATACTCCCATTCTGGAAAACAATTCAGCAACACAGACTGAAAATCCGAAATTTTCAGCAGTATTAAAGACTGAAATCGCTAATATCTCAGATATCCCTATTGAGAACGCAGACACTTCAGCAACCAAGACTGAAAACTCAGCAGTATTAAAGACTGAAAATTCGGATCCTGCAGAAAATATACAAACAGAAACCCCTAATATTCCGGCTATCCCAATAGACAACCACGGCACTTCAGCAACAAAGACTGAAAATTCAGCAGTGTTAAAGACTGAAGACCCAATAGTTGCAATAAAATTCGAAACCCAAGTCAGTTCAGCAGCTAATACTGATGAACAAATCTTTTCAGCAGCAAAGACTGACGGATTAAATGTTTCTACAGCAGATATAACTGAAGAAATAGTTCAAACAGCAAATAGGACTGGGAACCAAGATGTTCTAACAGCTAATAAGTCTGAAGAACTATTCGAATCAGTAAATGAGACTGAGAAACTAAACGATCCATCAGCAGTGAGTAAGACTGAAAAGGTAGACGTTCCGACAGCAGTTAAAGCTATGGACAATGACAACACTAAGCCGAAAACAATAAATATTTTAAACAACGAAAACAAACACAAACACTTACTCAAACACGAAATAATAAATAATGAAAATAATAATTTAACTAAAATAGGGACGGAAAAGAAAAACCATATAAGTACATTACAAATTCTTTTTTTCAACAATAAACATTTATTCAAACACAAAATACAAAAAAATAAAAAGTTACACAATCATTTAGGACATTTGAAATCAGTTCTTAAGAAGATTTTTGGTATTATGCATTTCTATACAATAATCATAGTAATAGGCCCAGAAAGGTTTTGGAAACTTTTCCATAAATTTAAGGAAAAGATAAACGCATAACAAATGGCCTTTGTTTTATTATTCAATATATATGAAATAATCTAACAATTGTAGGAAATGACGGAAATGAAAAAAAAAAAAAAAAAAAAAAAAAAAAAAAGTTAATGAGGGGGACGAAAGAAAGAAAATTTTAGAGGTAATATATATTGGAAATTTTAGAATTAATATATATTCGAACGGAAAAGGAAAGAAAGAAAATTTTATTGGTAATATATATATTAGAAATTTTGGAATTAATATATATACGGAAATGAGAATTTTGAAACAATAATATTAATATTATATATTTAATATAATAAGTAATAATGATTTTTAGATAAGAAAAGAAAAGAATCCAAGGAGAAATATTTAAATTTAGTTAATATATAATGTAAATAGACTATTTTGGGCTATTTTTCTACTGTTAAGAATTAGTTAATATATAATGTAAATAGATTAATTTTCTAGTATTAAGAACTTTTTGATTATTGTAACCTTTGATGAAAGATTAATTTTGAAAACCTTTGTAATGTAATTGAACGAAAATCCAAGTTTTTAATTAATCTTAATTTAATATATAGTTACTAGAAAATTATTCTCTTCAAGGATAATTTTCTTTCTCGAAGAAGGGTGGGATGTTGTATTCCAGAATACTACCCTTATTAAATTTAACACTGAATCTCCTAACACATCCTTAAAAACTTCACTTAACATATATTACATTCTCACTTAATACATACCATTCATAAACATTCACAATATTACCAGTTACAGCACACTTAATAACCTGCACCTTTTGATTTATTGAAAACATAGCAACTTGGATTTTCGTCCAAATGAATGTGAAAAGTCATAGAGAAAAAGTTCAGTTGATAACTTCTATTTGCCTTGAATACTTCGAGGCGTTTACTTCTACTCTAGAGAAAATAGATTTAATAATAATTTTTAATAGAATATTCACTCCAAGATACAATAACCAGAGATTTGGTGTTTATAAAAATATTTTGCAACGAGATCAAATAAAAGCCCGACATAAAATAAAACTGATATGGACATTTTTAAATAGCCGGCTGCAAATAAAAATCTAAGACGAAGGAAAGGCACCAAGCGAGAGTTAAGTAATATATCTTTAGTGACAGTTCGACATAGCCATCTGCATAATAATATTCCCGTGATAAGTTTCAACCAGAAGACGAAATGTAGAACAGGACCAGCATTTTTCAAGAAGAAAAGGAATAATAAAAGGTCCCCGCTCTTCCCTCAACCGAGGAAGCACGGCGCCGGACCTCAACAATGGTCTCGTAGAACGTGTCCATCGTTTCTTCGTCGGTAGATTCTGTTGGGGCGTGTACATTTATAAGTACATAATTGTACTATGCGCCCTATATTTTTAGCACCGACATTCGGTCATTAATAAATTTCACATCTTTTACATGGGGCGTAATCCTCTTGCTTATGATGAAGCCGGTTCGGAGGTTATGTGTATCGGTACCTTCACACGCCAGTGCAACCCGTTGGTTTCGATTACTTGATGTGGGAATCGGACTTCCTGAAGCGCGACGATGTCCATTTTATATTGTTTCGTGTTTTCTACGACCGTCTGTATCGCGCCTGGTTTATATAACGTCCGAACATTTCACGCGGCGACACGTATATGCCGCTTTTTCCGTTTTTCGCTGCGTCTTCCTTTTGCCGAGTCGATGTTTTCTTGATAATTTGTTCCCTTATGGTAGTGTTGAGATTGTTTTTTGTATATTGATTATTCTATTTTGTTCCCACGAGTCTTGGGGTTTCAAATAGTCCACCATATCAGAGTCCCTTTTCGATATGGTAAAATCTGCTTACTGCTCTGATTCGACCCAGTGTCAGAGAGGCGCCGTTATAATACAGCCGGTATATCCCTGGCTGCAAACCATCCAATGGGCACCGTTACGCGTAACATCCTGGATTAGGGGTGGTAGATCTTTGTGTGTTACTCCTCGTTAGTCTGTCTGACATGGGTGGCCCTACTGGAAGCGTATGCTTCCGTCAGCCTGAGTGATTCATTGTAGTTTAAGCTCCAGCACCACGTCAAGGTTTCTACCAAGCTGGAGACGTAGTATGCTCTTGTAATGGTTTTTCCTTTTGGTAGATAATCGATTAAGAAAACTCCATGACTATCCCAAAAAACAGTCACACGTTCTTGGTCTGACGTGAGCGAACGCGGCACCCAACGCGCGGACAGCTTTCTCATGCTTAAATCTTGATTTAATATGTGACAAACACGTTCTTTGGAAATGTTCATAGCCTCTGCTATCTCTCTCGCTTTAATTCGGCGGTCGTCTTCCACCATTTGGTGAACTTTAGCGATGTTATCGTCAGTTGTTGCAGTTTTTGGATGTCCCGAACGTTCATCGTCTCCCAAGCTCTCACGGCCACGTTTAAATTCAGCTGCCCAAAATTTCACTGTGGTAAATGATGGTGTAGAGTCTCCATAAACAGAGTCCAACTCATCTTTGATTTGCGTAAAAAACAAAAATTTAATGACAGCTCGATACTCTATTTTGTCCATTTTCACAAATACACTCACATCTACGTTAATGTAAGCATGATGTTTGTAAAATACAAGTTAACATTTAGTCTTAAGTAAAATCTGTAAGTGAATTGTTAAATAAATGTGGAGATAAACGAAACAAAAAATCTCACATCGACTCACTCAGCCGACTGTCAAATAAAAACTACGCGTCCAAGATAGCTGAAACTTTGGTGAGTAACTGTCAAAAGATCCACAACTACATTCGCTAGCTTTTATTGACGACTACTGCTATCTTCACGTTGAAGTCGGAAACTTTTCAGCACACCCATGCGTATTTCATTAACATTGATTTTGACTGAAATTCAGATCTGAATACTTGAGTTTATTTTCATCAAGTCTCACAATAAGATAACCAAGTAATCAAGTAGTCTCCACATGTGAAGGAATTATATGAGTAGTCTTCTATATGCTGTAATGTAATGGCATTGTGTTGGAATTCCCTTAAAAGTTCTATAAACTGATGGATACTAAAAATTCTGGTATGGCTTAGTCAGGTTCCCTGTTACAATACACTTTGAATAATGCATCGGATATCGGTGTAATTTAACACATGTGCATTTCACACAGATGCGTTTCTCATCCTAATCGTTCTACTTGTAGGATTGATATCGACTTTCAATGGTCTTAATGAAAATATATGGTTTCATAACAACGTAATTTGCTATAGCTAAACAACAATATCAATCAGCACTGCAATGCGTCAAAGAATGCATGAGAATTTTGATGTCCATATACGAATGGATAAATAAATAAAACATAACATTCAGCAAGTGGATTGAGGCTTTCAAATCCAGTTTAGCTGCTTCGACCTATTACAACAATCGTGCTCATTTACCATGTAAATTGAAAAAATGCTTCTGCACATATTGGGGCATTCTCAGGGCATCCTTGTAAAACAATTACCATTTGTCGGATAGACTCCAGGCAAAAACTTCCTTAACGGTGGTCAAATGTTACAGTCAATTAGCCAATGGCGAATCGTGATTCCAGCTGTTGCATCCTTAATACTGCAGAAGTACTCCCATGCGCCGGTTACCCACGAACATAAGCAACCTTTCTAAACACTTCTCAGGTATGAAGGGAACATTGCATTTGAATAATAAATAAATAAAAGTTGCAGGTAGTTATACACGTGTCTACAAACAGATTTCTTTCTTTCCAGTATAAAACCTCTGGCACAATCGAACTTTCAATTAGAGTATCGCGTAACTTCATACTTTCTAATTGTTTTCAATTGTTCCGGTGATATGGAATCCGTGCGAGAATTACGGTCTTTGTATATTGCAACCAAACGAGCCATGGGCGATGGGGAACATCCACAAGAAGTTTCTTTCACTTTAAGTGCCTTTCTGCTTCGGTAAGGTTTGTATATGGAGTGGTGTGATGTGGTCCAGATTGAACTCGAGACGCAGTAGTTTGAGGGCTGTTTCCTTAGAATAAGCAACGTGCAATAGTACAAGGACTGGTTCTCAACCTGTCAGCTTGATGTGTCTATGTGTAAACAAGAAAAAATCGTTGTTTTTAAATTTGCATTCATCATCATCACTATTATCGGCACTACAACCGGGAACCAGTCTTGGCCTTTGCAATCACCATACCACAAATCAAGCGGACTAGAGAAGTTCAAAAACTTTTGTTACAATTACACATTATTCAAATAAATGCCAATAACTCAACACCTATTTATAGCTATTGAAAAAAAACGGAAAGAGGACACAAAATCTCTCAAATTAAGATCAGGTTTGTGGAAAACCCACAATTGCAAAGTCAACACATTTCTGTTTT
Organism: Microdon myrmicae; assembly: GCA_963931805.1. Taxonomy (NCBI): domain Eukaryota; kingdom Metazoa; phylum Arthropoda; class Insecta; order Diptera; family Syrphidae; genus Microdon; species Microdon myrmicae. The sequence continues at coordinate 125,879,407 of OZ007496.1, forward strand.
ATATTTCTATCTCTATTATTGTCTTTAGCTCGCACCATGTTCCTTTAATAATACCTTTAGTGCGTGAATGAAGAGAATTTAAAAGAGCAGCAGTTATGTGAGAGGTATAGTTTTGAAAGAAATGGTAAAATGTTATACGTTCCTAAAAAAGTTCCGGAAGTGAAATAATTAATGCAGAGCAACTTTCCAATTACCATTTGCAGAATATTTGAAGTGGATGGCATTTTTCGACGAAACCGGGTACACTCAGTTATTCATTCTGTAATGTTTTCTCAGTTGAATCTGCATACTTACGATCCCACTCAAACAGAAATTTCCTTTTCATAATGCCTATTGCATTACGGTGTTCAACATTAATAACAACGTACTATTAATAACGTTTGCGGAGAAATATATTCATTATTTCAGTCAGCCGCGAACTCTCTTACAGTGAACACCAGTTTTGAATAGTGCGCCAGTTAAAAAGTGAAGTGACTACCTATTTAAAAAGTAAAAGTATTTCAAGAGAAATTTTTGACAACAGATAAAACTCCTAAGAATTCACAAACAAAACACAACAAAGACACATCAGGTAAGAAACCCAAAATATGGCCCTAGGGCCAAGCCAGCATACCGGCAAAGGTTCCTAGAACTGGGAGAATGCTCACTCTCAGGCTCTGCAACCAACGTGCCAACAAAAAAGAAAAGACAATCCGGCAGCCCATTGTCTTTCGATTTCCCTGCTTTGCCGAACAAAGCAATTTTAAAAACACCTCGGTTTATTCAAATTCACCCAACCGATGCTTCAAGGCCACTAACATCTGTTAACGTCTTTGTGCTGAAGAGAATAATTGATTCTATTAGTACACAGTACGAAAGAATAACCCTGCTTAGGGATGGCTCCATACTAATTCTAGTCAAAGACCAAGATACAGCAGATAGATTCATCCAATCCAAACGATTCGAATCAATCTGTCCGGTCGACATAAGACTTCACCCCAAACTAAACATCTCTAAAGGAATCGTTTACGCCCCCTGTCTTATAAACGTCCCAGAACCTGATATATTATCAGAAATGAATTCCCAAGGCATTGTAGATGTATTTAAATTCACCAAAATGATGAATGGAGAAAGGAAGCCCACGGGCCTAATGCTATTTTCATTTGACCGTCTTCAACCACCAACAACAATTGAAATCGGCTGGTACAACACCAAGGTCAAGGAATACATTCCGAGGCCTATGCGTTGCCGAAAATGCCAATTACTAGGCCACACGGCAAAATGGTGCAAAAATACAACGGCATGCAATACATGCAATCTTCCACCCCACCCTGAAACTGAATGCATAAGAACAATCTGTGCAAACTGTCACGGCCCCTCCCGGCATCTTCCTCCATATGCCCAAAATATATGCAATACCAACAAATTTTAATAATACAAACAAAAAATAAAACATCCCTATCCGATGCTAAACGCATATACAGAGAACAAAATCCCATACAAACAACAAATAATGATCTCTATTCGGAACAAATAAAGAAAACCGCTTCCGCATTAAAAACACCAACTGGTGCCAATTCAGTCCCAACAAAACACATACAAGTCCCAATGCCCGTAAACAAAACTGCTACCAAAGAAACACATATACTTCCCTCCACCTCCTATGCAACCTTAAAGGAAATAGAAATGAGAAAACACCCTATCGTACAACAAAACACAATAAAAAACAAAACACGAAACGCTTCTCCCATACAAACTCAAACGCACGCAAACAAACCGAAACACACTCCAGCAGAAATGCAAAAATCCCGTTTAGACTCAACGGAAAATTTCCCTTTACCTGATCATGGAAATATATGATCCTAATCTCTGTCACCAACACATTGACTCCGCGGCACAGGGCGACTTTCACTCAAACCAATCCGAGCGGATTGGACAACTGAGTGAAACGAGCTGTGTGGCGCGGAGTCAGATAACCAATCACCGTTATATTGACTCCCCCACTTTGAACACCACAACAAACACTAACAACAATCCAAACGATCTTTTAATGCTTCAGTGGAACCTGAATGGGTTCCACAATAACTATCACGAACTACAGATCCTTATAAAGGAACTAAATCCAGCGATCATAGCATTGCAAGAAACTCACTTACCCCAGTCCTCAAATGCTAAGGTGCCTCGGGAATACAAAGCCTACTTCAACAACCTCACAGGAAACAACTCCTCTAAACAAGGGTCCGGTATACTAATACATAGGGCCCTTAACCATAGACACCTCAACATTACTTCCCCTTTCTCGGTTACCGCAATCGAACTTACAGGGAAATTAAGTTTAACTGTTATCTCAATTTACATCCCACCCAACCAACCATTCAATCTAGCGGATCTGAATAACATGATTCAAAACATACACACACCAATCCTCCTAGTGGGGGATTTCAATGCATGGAGTTCAATATGGGGATCACGAACAACAAACAAAAGAGGTAAAATCGTTGAACAATTTTTGCTACAATCCCACTTGGCAATACTGAATAACGGCAAGCCAACCCACTTTTCCACACACAAAACCTTTACAAACGTAGACCTTTCCATAATATCAGCCCAACTTTCTCCCATAACTAACTGGGAAATATTAGACAATCTGCATGGAAGCGATCACTTCCCGATTAAAATCTCTGTCTCGACTGGCAACGGCAATAAGAAAAAGATCAAACTCCTCCCCAAGTTCCAATCTGACCGTGCCAATTGGGATAAATTTCAAACATTAACCACACAATTCCTTAGCTCCCATAGCGTAAAAAAGAAATTAACCAAGAAGCAGGTATTATTACAAAAATGACTAGAGCGGCCGCCAACATGTCCATTCCGCAGACAACAAGAAGGTTCCATAAAACCGTTGTCCCATGGTGGAATACCGAACTGGCAAGATTACGGACCGAAAAACAATCAGCTTGGAAAATCTTCAAGAAACATCCAACGGACCAGCATCTAATAACATATAAAAGGCTTAACGCCCAGTTTCGGAGAACTGCCAAAATTGAAAAGGCCAAATCATTTCAATCCTTCACGGCAAAATTAACACCCAATTCCACCCCAAAAAAGATATGGTCTGATATAAAAACGCTCACAGGCAATTATAATCCCCCTGGCATTACGGCAATAAATACCGGCACTAACATACTTACATGTCCTCAAAAAATAGCCGAACATCTAGCCGAATCCTGGGCAAATATAAAGTTTAATTTTCATCCAAACTTCCAGGCAGCAAAAAAACAAATTCAGGAACACCCAATGCGGATAACCACCCTAGAGAACTCCTATCTCAATGCCATAGAAAGTCCCATAACGGGAATAGAATTTGAATCCAGTCTGCATTCTGCAAAAGGACAAACCCCGGGCTTCGACAGAATAGATTATGCTATGGTCAAAAACAGCCCTCCGATCATGAAACAGCGTCTACTAGATCTATTTAACCACATTTATAGATCAGGCGTCATACCACAAACATGGAAAACATCCACTGTCATACATATTATAAAGTCCGATGGGGAAACCGACACAATCAATAGCTACCGCCCTATTTCCCTCCTCCCCTGCTTAGGCAAATTGTTAGAAAAAATTATAGCACAAAGGCTCAACTGGTATTTAGAGAAATATACCCTTATAAGTATGCAGCAAGTTGGATTTAAAAAAATTCGAGGTACAATGGATGCCCTCCTTCACCTTGATAACTACATTACTTCTGCACTTTCCTGCAAAAAGCATACCTCCATTCTAACAATATATTTCGAAAAGGCCTTCGATCGCATCGGCCCCACGTCATACTGAACAAACTTAAAAAATGGAAAATAGGACGTAATATGTTCAATTTTATCAGATCTTTCCTGTCTAATAGGAAATTCAGGGTAAAATCCAACGGCGTTTGTTCCGGGGTACACAATATAGAAACCGGTATCCCCCAAGGATCACCACTCTCAGTAGTTTTATTCAAAATAGCGTTTGAAGATCTAAGTATTATACTGGCAAAATATAAAGTTGTAAAATATTGTATCTACGCAGATGATCTCATTGTATTCAGTAATGTCAACAATTTAGAACTTATCAGTCAAACTTTTGAAAATATTCTCTCAGATATTAGAATGTGGGGTCATTATTCAGGAGCCAAAATCTCAAACAAGAAAACCAAAATATTACACATATGTAAAAAACACAGTTGTAATAAATTGTTAACAGTTAACTTTGAAAACTCCACCATCAGCAATGTTAATACACTAAAAATTCTAGGTCTACAACTTGACAGTAAATACAACTTCAAAAATCAATGTCTAGCTCTTAAGAAAACCTTAGATATAAGGTTAAATATAATTAAATACTTAGGATCAAAAAAGAGTTTTGTTCATACTAATACACTAACAAACATCACCAGAGCAATTATATTATCGAAAATAGATTACGGCCTACCAATATACGGGAAATGCAGCAAAACTAACCTACAACTAGTGAAATCCCCCTATCACGCAGCAGCCCGAATAAGTACAGGTGCATTCAGAACCACACCAATAACAAACATTCTAGCAGAAAGTGGACTCCCGACGATTGAAAATCGAATGAAGTACCATTCAGCCAAGCTAGTTGTCAAACTTACCGCCACACCGGAGACACCCATAGTGAAGGATATTAAACACATCCATTACTTGCGCACCAATTCCGAATAAACATTAAACCACAAAAGGCAAGGACAATTCACCCCCCATGGTTATTATCACCTAAGATATTCAACACCGATTTAAGCCTACTCCCAAAAACTAGAACAAACCACCTAGAATACCAACAACATTATCAACATATCAAAAACCAACACCGCCAGTGGAACCTACTTTTCACCGACGGATCCAAAACAGAGGACGGCACGTCATTTGCGATAGTCAACAGCGCAAAAATAGTAATCAGAAAGGGACTTATACCCGAATTCTGTTCCATATTTTCGGCCGAAGCAACCGCTGTACTGGAAGCAATTAAGTTAGTAAAAAAGGACAAGACACTTATTTGTATAGACAGCCTATCAACCATCCAAGCAATAAGGAACCCAAACAATAGAAACCGAATCATTCACTTGATCCAGCATAGTTTGTTCTATAAACAAAACAAAATAAAGCTTCTCTGGGTGCCAAGCCATAGTGGGATAGCAGGCAACGAAGCAGCAGATGCTGCTGCAAAACTGGCCATCAAGGAACCCCTAATAACCTTTTTCGTTGAAAACGGCAAGGACTTACATAGATACTTAAATAGTGAGCTCCACAACTTAGAACAAAAGGACTGGGCAGACTACAGGCATATGTATGCAGTAGTAAACCCCAGAAGAGAACCCATCACATATCCACCAACAGCCGCAAAACATAAAATCAGGTGCTTCCTCCGGCTGCGCCTTGGACACACATTTATCACCAACCACCATCTCATCAACAGGAGTAATCCCCCTACCTGCCACATCTGTACATCCAACTCCAACCTATCCTCCAAACACATACTATTTGAATGTGCAGGGTTAAAAGACCTTGTACGCCAACATTACAACGACGACATCCTCAACATAATATCCCAACCATCATCATCTAATATCGATAAGCTCTACAAACTACTAACCTTAGTTAAGTTACAAAATCTAGTGTAAACAATATTTAATATTTATATTCTAGCCGAAAGCCTTAGAGGCTAGTGCTATTAGTTTTAAGTTACCATGTAATTTACTTGCATTGTAATAAATAATAATAATAAATAAAATAAAATATTCATTATTTTTACGTTTATTTCAAAACTATATAATTCGGATTGTAGGATTTGGGTCAAATATTCGTCGTTTTGTTGTTATAAGTATTTTAAAGGCAACCTTTTAATATATTTTCATGGAAGGCCCAATCGTGGTATTCCGTTGCCTCGGTTGCCTTCCTACAGTCTAGTATACGTAGAATGCGTTGAATAGTACGCGGGCGAAACTTCACACCCCCCACCGAAGACCGTACCGGTGCGATCACAGGTGGCTCCAAAAGACCGGGATCAATATTTGAATTCGTGGAAAATAACTTTGCGAACACATCGGCTTTATCTTTTGAATTTGTGACTAACGTCCCGCTGTCTGTCACCAAGGGAGGGAAAGAGGAGGAAGCGAAGTTACTGCTGACGGCCCTTGCCATTGAACAGAAGGCGCGCGAGCCAGGCGGGCGCTGAAGGAGTTTATTGGTCACTCTGTCCTTGTGAGTTTTTTTCGCGGTATCAATGGCCTGGTTGCACGCGTTTCTGATTCTAACAAAATTCGTTCTGTTAACATCGGTGGGATTGGAGCGCCTGCTTCAAAGCTCCATTTTTTGCAGCTGTAATCTGCTCGCAGTTTTTATCAAACCAAGGCTTACCAGATGAGCTTCGTGTGCTGGAATGTGGAATGTAGATTTCCATCCCGAGGAGAATAACCTCTGTCACCGACTCCGCGCAAATCTCCGAAGCACACCTCCGACAATGGAAAGGATGCGAAGAAATCTCGCAAATCGTCTCAGTTAGCAGCCGCATACTTCCATACATGACGAAGGTGCCTAGTCCGGTTATTCGCTTGAAATGCAAGTGGTTGCGTGACAGATACTAAACAGCCATCTGAGTTTCCCAGTGGCGCAGCAACCTCCACGGTATAAGTGCTCGGTTCGGAAGTCAAAAACAGATCCAGGGAGTTCGCACAATCGCCTCGGGCATCCGGCTCGCGGGTGGGTTCCTCCACGAGGTGAATCAAGTTGCAGCTAACATCAAACATCTCCGCCAGCCAGCCGGTTCCATCGGAATGTATCGACCAGCCGGAATTGTCCACATTCAAATTACCAAGGACAACAATTTCAGAAGTTGGGTGGTTGATCTGTATCCAGTCGACGGTATGTGGAAGATGTCCGAAAAATGTCGACGGTCGATCGTCATTCGGGGAGTGGTAAAGACAACAAAGAAATATAACAGAATTCCTCAGCATGACCCTTAACCATATGATATCCATGTTATTGGGTTCCAACGCCTCCATTCTCTGGCAAGCTAGATCGGACCGCGCGAAGACTCAGACTCCGCCCTTAAAACGGAATCTCGAATTCAAGTATTGGTGAAGCCAATGCCCCTGACGTTACCAGTCGAGCGTGGGTAGAGCCCCGAGAGCGAGCCCGATTATGTGATGAGGTATTTCTTAAATTTCAGTTATTTATCATAATATCTGCATGATGTTCCCCCCGACATAGCCCCCCCCCTCCCCCCCGCAGATCCGAATGGGAAACTAGTTTACCTCCGGAATTCCTTATATCAGAAGGTACCATCACGACTTATCAGAAACACCGTCGAAGATTGCTCTCGACGATTTCGCGGACTGTACAGCGTGACGGGGTTATATCTCACCTTGGGGCCGACTACCACCTAAACCAACTTTTTTCGAATCGGTCAGTCAGCCAAGCTCCGAAAGATGGCCAGAGATTTCTCCCCACCATTTCACGGAGCCGATAGATTGATGGGGTGGTACTTCACCGGTCGATTGTGCGTCGGGACCCCACCTACCTAATATAATTGCTAGTTTTAAGAAAACTTATAAATCTCATTAGAGTTTTAACTTAATCAATAGTATTTTCTTGCTAGCCAGACTGTTGCTCTTACTTCAATAATCGAAATAAATTCTTTTGTCACCAATTATTAACCGCATTTGCAATAATTATAATTCCGTTTTGCATACTGTTATTTAACATACATAGAATAAGCAATACTTTCTGGTTTTCCAATTACAATGCATATTTCCGTGTTCTAGTGTTGCACTAGTAATACTAATACTTATAACAGCGAACATCTCCTCTAGCCCCCCAGCATCGCCGTTCTTGTGTACATTAAATTTTCAAAGACGACAATTTCAAAAGCCGGGTGATTTAATCGGTATGTTCGAAAAATATCGCTGGTTGATCGTCATTCGGGGAGCGGTAACGACGACAAAGAAATTTAACAGAATTCCTCAGCACGGCCGCAACCATATGATGTCCATTTTACGAGTACTGGGTGCCAACGCCTCCATGCTTTGGCAAGCCAAATCGGAGCGTGCGAAGACGCAGACACAGTTCTTAGAATGGAATCTCGAATGTAAGTCATATTCTGAGCAACGAAGATATGTCGAATCAGTTGACGAATCGACCAAAACGCTTGGCTCCAAAACGCACGCATACACTGCGATGTCAAAATCGATGGGATTTTAGCATTTATCGCAGCTGGAGTATTCAATGAAGGATCTTCATCCATTTTAAAAGTAATGAAAGCCATGAAACATCATCGTTGGCCGGGGGAGTTTCGATTTCGTGCGATTGAAAGATTCAAGTCGGATACAGAGGCAAGAGACTAAAACCTCTTTAAGGAGCAAAGAAGCCCATAAAGATCACAAGATGATTGCTTTTAACTGGAACTGTAGTTGAGTCGCTGTGAACCTTTGACTCCTGGTTCGACGAGAATCTGCTTTCTACTTTCTGGGGTTGGTGGACACTCTCCCCTAATATATCTTGCATTCGTAAGCACAATAACTCACATAATTTAATATTGAAATGTTAATGGTTACAAAAAATGTTTAATGGTCTTATAGCGTTTGCGACGATAGTGAAGGTGGTCTATGCGGAAGTTGTAGTCGTGATCGTGTCGTGAAGTTCTGTTTTACTATGAGAAAGTGTGTGCTGTGTGTACACAGATCACGTCGGGTTGTTGGGTGAAGCAAGGATAGTGAAGACGGGGTGTTGAACATAGGATGAAACTGGTGAAAAGTGAAGCAATGAAGCATCAGGCTACTGCTGCGTGTACGAATCCGATTTCTAAACTCAAGTACATTCAAATGATATGGAATTGTTATGTTATCGCTATTGTAGTGTAACAACATGCCCACGAAATGACACTGAAGAATCATATCAAATAAATCAATTGCCCTTGTCACAATTAGCAAGTTTCACGTAACCAGCATTTGTTGCCGACAATAATTCAAGGTCGATTCTTTTCATTGAGTAAAGGAAACGAATTGCTCCAGTTACGATTTGAAAGAATCATATGACACCCGCTTGCGAGCTTGCTGCTAAGCAGTAATTCACAATTAATTGGGTCAACTCGTGTCATTGTTCTACACTATGCGCTAAGCTGGTGATAGGAAATAAAATAGCACAGTCAGCAGAATTATATTGAGTGGATTATAAATTAAGACTGAAATAGTTTGATGGCAAAATTTGTATGAATGAATTAAGAAATTTGTAAATAATTGAGTGATTGATTGGGAGTATAAATACCCCAGCACTTTTAATAATAAATCAATCAAATACCTAATCTGTTTGATTCACTAACTAAGGCGATTTCGCCATATACTTTTAGCGGGCTGTGCTTGATACAGCAAAAAGATAGGGAAGTAATGTTTTTAGTCGGTTATTTCTTCAAAATAAATATCACTTGCCATATATTATATGGCCACACATATAAAATAAATATTACAATATAAATATTGCATGGCGAAAGCAATACAAAATATTACACTATGGTATATGGCTCTGATGCTTTGCTTATTCGAATTTCCTTTCGGTGTTCTTCACTATTTGCGTCTGTATTATGTGTATATCTGTTAGAAACGCCATACTCTTCCCATTTCAAATTTTCTCGTGTTTTTATTTTATATTTTTAATAGGTTCTTTATTAGCTAAACATTTATATGTATAGGGTTTTGAGTTCAATATATGTATATATCAAAATTCAATGTATGTACATCGATTAAACTGTATATATAACCGGTCAATTGAAACGTTCCCGGCCCGACACATAGATGGCGGTACTAGAATGAAATCCATATGATTTGTAGTTAGCCCCAACCTTCAAAAGACGCGTGTATACATTTGACAGATGTCGGATCATTAGTTTGTGAATTATAGTATTTTGAGTGAAGCAACTTCTGTTATTGTGAAAAAATGGATAAAAAGGAATTTCGCCTGTTGATAAAATATTGCTTTTTGAAGGCAAAAAATACAGTTGAAGCAAAAACTTGACTTGATGACGAGTTTCCAGACACCGCCCCAGGAAAATTAACCATCAAGGATTGGTATGCTAAGTTTAGACGTGGTGAAATGAGCACCGAAGACGGTGAACGCAGCGGACGCTCAAAAGAAGTTGTCACCGACGAAAACATTAGAAAAATCCACAAAATGATTTTGAATGACCGTAAATTGAAATTGAATGAAATAGCAGGCACTCTAAAGATATCAACTGAACGTGTACATTATATCATTCACGAATATTTGGGTATGAGAAAGCTCTGTGGAAAGTGGGTGCCGCGCGAGCTCATTTTTGACCAAAAACAACGACGAGTTGATGATTCGGAGCAGTGTTTGGAGATGATCAAGCGTAATAAACCCGAGTTTTTGCGTCGATATATGACAATGGATGAAACATGGCTCCATCATTTTACTCCGAAGTCCAATCGACAGTCATCCGAGTGGACTGCACACGATGAACCCGCCCCAAAGCGTGGAAGAACGCAACAGTTGGTTGGCAAGGTTATGGCGTCTGTATTTTGGGATGCACGCGGAATAATTTTCATTGACTATCTTGAAAAAGGAAGGACCATCAACAGCGACTATTACACAGCGTTATTGGGCCGTTTGAAGGACGAAATCGCCGAAAAACGACCGCATTTGAAGAAAAAGAAAGTGCTGCTTCACCAAGACAATGCACCGTGTCACAAGTCAGTGAAAGCGATGGCAAAAATCCATGAATTGGGCTTCGAATCGTTCCCGCATCCACCGTATTCTCCAGATCTGGCCCCCAGCGACTATTTCCTGTTCTCAGATCTCAAAAGAATGCTCGCTAGGAGGAAATTTTCGTCGAATGAAGAGGTGATCGCCGAAACTGAGGCCTATTTTGAGTTGCTTCACTCAAAATACTATAATTCACAAACTAATGATCCGACATCTGTCAAATTTATACACGCGTCTTTTGAAGGTTACGACTAACTACAAATCATATGGATTTAATTCTAATGCGCCATCTATGTGTCGGGCCGGGGACTTTTCAATTGACCTGTTAGTTTCACATGAAAAATAATATTCACTTCAGATACAATGTACTTCGTAACACCACGATTACTCAAAAACTACTCGATCGATTTAGCTAAAATTTTGAAGATATTTTCTTTATATCGATGGTGTAGTACATAAAAGGCCAATCTGATGCAGATTGCTTAGGCAGATTTGCCCTTCTTGGGCTACACCATTGATATTAGTAGCTTATCTGTAAAACTAAATGATTTTGGATTTCATATTACAAATTTAATTGTTATTACAAAAAAATTGGAAAAATCATCTATTTTTCCGAAAAACTTCTGCCAATCGTTGAATTTTTTTTTCACTTTTTTGAGGTTTATCGACAAACTATGAGTGTTTTTAACATACTTTTTTTTTTGTCTTTCTCAGATGAAAATGACGGTCTCCCTAGTGGTTCTAGTTTTTTTTTATGGGTCATCTTCACGCCACTACAAAGCCGCCATTTTGTTTTTAAAAACTCCAAAAAGACAGTTTTTTTATGGTTTATACTCATATTAACACGCCAACAAATTTACATTACAATTGAATAACAATTTCTATATGAAAAAAACATTTTAAGTGTGATTTTTTTACCCCGTCTAATTGTTACTTCGGTATTTTTTTTTTAATATATAATATATAATAAATAAATATTTGCGTATGAAAAGAAGAAGAAAAAAAAGAAAAGAAATGTGAAGCGAAAAAATATGTATAGGGATTCTGCTAATGCCTGAAGCGGATAAGAAGGAAACGAAAGAAGTTAAACTACAAATACAACTTTACAGTTTTATTCCAGTAAAATTTAAAAAAAAGTAAAAACGAGAACACACCACCTGTAAAACAAATGGGGGGCAACGGCAAATAATATTAATAACAATAACAATTTTTAAAAATACATAACAGAATAACAGAAATATTTATAATAATAATGTGTAAAATCAGAAGAAATAAACAAAAAATATATGTATATAACAATGTTAAAAAATAAAGAAAAAAAAAATGTGGTGCCGCTGACAGATTCTTTAAATTTTATGTTGTCCTTTTGAAGTTTGTGGTTTTTGATTTTTATTTTTTCTTTCCTTCATTCAACGCTGGATTTAATAGGTGTGTAAGTAGAAACTCGGTTCTGAGGTTAGTTGCACTAAAAACATAGTTGAACACATCCAATTCTCTTGCCATTTTTGATATATATACCTTGAATTCTATTCTGTTTTCAAATGAACAAAAAAAAAACTCGGGCTGTGGAATTGATTAATTTGACTATGGGCGAATAATTTGTGAGCCACTCAACAGTAAAAAAGGAGTTTGCAAGATTTCCTGAAGGATATTTTAGTATTGAGTATGCTCCACGTCCATGTGCAGTAACGTTTCGGCTGTGGCTAAACGATGTCTAGTGACTGAATATTTAATTTTTCAGCGCCTACTCGCTCCAAATCGTTCTTCTTTTTGGAGAGCTCTGTGGGTGGTTTTTACCAGTGCGCCAGCATGGACGCGGGTTCCGTAAAAACCCCACAGACAGTTCACTGAAAATAGTCCACCGGGGAGAAATAAGGAGTAAAGACGGTGGGGTTGGGTTTGGTTGTAAATTGTATTCCTTTTATTGTTGTTTATTTTGTTAATACAAGTACATACACTGACGGTTGTTTATAGCGTAGATTCACAAAGTTACTGAGCAATTGTCTATAGCATAAATCCGCAAAGTTACTGAACAATTCTCTATAGCATAAATCCGCAAAGTTACTGAACAATTGTTTATTGCATAAATCCGCAAAGTTACTGAACAATCGTCTATAGCATAAATCCACAAAGTTACGTTTAATTCACTGAGGTATTCAGTGCCAAGTGACGCGGCAACAATGACAAACGGAGACACTGGTTTCTAAAGGAAAGTGAATTTCCCAATACGGATTTCTCGCAAGACATGTACTTATACGAGAATCGATCACTTAACATATTCTCGAGACTGCGAGAACGCTACGGCTTCGACCCGGGGTGTCTGGTTAGATGGCTAAAAACTGACTGCCTGGCGGTTGTAAAGCGACTGACTAAAATGTGGGGGGGGGGGGGGGGGCAAGAATCCATTCATGGTGTCGTGGCGGTGGAGTCATCGCTAAGTAAACTCACTGGCCACTTACTAGGAATGTGAAGAAGGAAATTGCCTGAAACAATTCAATGCGTACGTAGAGAATTGTTTCAGGCAATTTTCTGCCGTACGGGTTGAATTAAATTCCTCTGTTGCTGTGTTTCGGGGGTGTAGCGTTCTACGAACGCACAATTCCGCGCAGGTAAGGTTCCTACCTTCAAGGAACTTACTTACCTGAGAGCGTTGCACGCGCCCACAGACGCGTGCCCCAAAGTCCCACCATAGGGCCTGCAACTCACAGCCAACGTTGAGACCGACACCAAAAAGCAAGGAACTGAACGTCCCCAAAGCTTGTAATGCCAAGCTCAACATTCGTAAGTCATCATACCTGAAACAAAAAAGAAACATTCAATCTGCCTGCGCCCAGGAACATTCCATTGAATCGGCAATTTCAAACGTCTATGCAATGCAAATTAGCCGACCAACGATGCACGTGCGGGTAGCTGCCATAAAGACCACCAAATCTATCGGCAAACAAAAGAAACGCAACCGTAATTATCTCAACGAGATAATTCAAATTGTATGAGGTTGAAAACCTACAAGGAAACTACTCCGATCCTACGGTGTCTGTTTGGATTTCACACCCATTAGAAAGATCTAATGGATTTCGGGTGTATTGACAAAAGTCAAACAAAACCCATGAACCATGCATCCATGCAAATTGCAGGATATCTTTCGGCTTTCGCGCCAGATGTGTTATGTAAATAAGGCGGCATACAATCGACAACCGTCGAACTGAATTTCGACCACCACCACGGATGGTGATAATGATGTTCGATGATGAGCGAGTTTCTTCTTTCAGGAATGAAAAATCACCCCTGGGACGTGATAACATGCTGCTAACAGAAATTCGGAAGTTCTGTTAGCAGAGCAATTAGAGAAATTTTTCCGTGTAGATACAGATACCAGTTTGGAATCTGGATATCTGTGTGGGCAAACAAGCAGTCTAATTCTGATCGTCAACGAGACGACAGAGTCTACTTCGAGTACCTTAACGACGAGGTTGAGACCGAACACGATTAAAGGAAAAGGGAGTCGTTGTCGTGTATCGCGAGTAACGTGTGCGAAGAAAGGACGAGAGTAATACGTGTCACCGAGTTAATTAAGCACGGTATTGAACGAACAACAGTTTATGTGTTAATAACGAAACAGTTTTTAATAAAGTTTAAATAAGAGTTTTAAATAACCCTCCAGGAAACAACTTATCTGCGTTTCATTTGTGTCAAATCCGCTCCGGTGCTGTTTTGTTTTTCGGTGAACAGTGTTCGGCGGAACACCCATTCAGACATTCCAAAATCCGCGAAAGGGGCATAACCAAGTATGGGCATGAGTTGTCGGTTAGACAAAGGAACATAGGTCTTGGTCGTTGCGATTGTTGTTTCGTGGAAATGCAACGCATCGTGCTGGTGACTAACCAGTAGGGAGAATTGGTATTATTTCAGATGGTTTAGGTAGGATGGGAGCGGAAATGGTTTTCGGGGAAAATTAGTGCTGCTTGGTTGCAACCGAAAAATATAGTTTATGTAGGAAATTAACCGAAGTGGTTTTTGGAAAAATGCATGCGGTTTAATGTAGATGAGGGAGATGATTTAAAATGCAATCTGTTGCAGATTTGGGGTATATTCTGCAAACATAGCTACCTGAATGTTTTCACCTAGACATGGTAAATCTGCGACAAACAATGTGAATAATATGGGACCAAGGACCGAGCCTTGAGGTACACCATAGTGGAATTGGTGAGTAGAGGATTTGTCGGTTCCTATACTCACAACATATTTCCTCGAACGAAGAAAGCTCTGGATAATTTTGATAAGCGGTATTGGCAGCTTAAGTTTTAATAGCTTATAAATCAAGGCATCGTGCCATACCGTATCAAAGGGTTTTTCGATGTCTAGAAGAACCAGTCCCGTTGACTTCTTGTCGATAAATTTACTAGCTATGCGGTTTTTAATGCGCAAGAGTTGGTGGATTATGCTGTGGCCACTACGGAAACCGAACTCAAAGTTCTCCCTCTTTTTAGGTTTGATTAATCTTAATTATCCGTTTTACGCGCACACTGCACAACATATCTGTCTTTGGCTACGAGTTCAATCGCGATTCAAACTCTTCAATCTTTTATTAGATATTTTAACCCGATTGAAAAGTGACATCTTTTACGTACGTCCGAGGATGACGAAGGTTACAATGTGACTGCCTAGGATCTGTCTATCCAGAGGTTCGATGGCTGCCGTATTGTAAAGATTGTTGTTACTATGGTATCTATTTGAGTTGGTTTTGCGGTGAAAGCCAGTGACAAACCGGAAACATTTTCTTTCAAAAAGCCTTAACTTATCTTATCTGTTTGTAGATGAGCTGTTTGACCCAGTGAGAGAGGCCTCTAGGTTTCCACAATATTCGTCTGCAGAGGTTAAGCTGTATTGAGGCTTTATCAAGGGAATTTTTGATGCGGGTTGAGAATGACTAGTCGTTGGAAAGGGTTATTCCCAAATATTTTAGAGTTCTGGAAGGTTTTATAAGAGGATCCCTGTGGACTCCCGCGGTTATGTTGGGAGTTTGACATAGGGAAGAGTTTATTCTGACCATGAATTTCCTATCAGAAAAATAGGAAACTAGGAGCTTTGTGATGTTGGAAATCAGACCAAATAAGCAGTGCATGTTGTAAAAAAGTCCTGAGATCGAGATGTGGGGGTGTAGGTAGTTGTGCCAATACACGGGCACTCGGTACACTTAAATCCCCCGACACTTGTTACTCCGACCTTCCAGCAATTGTTCCACTGCAACACTGTCCAAGAAAACAAAACGAATAAAACACTTTGGATGATGTTGGCATTTAATGTCTTCTCTTTTTAATTATTATAAATAGGGCACTTTCAATATTAAGTTCTTCTTAATTACTTTTTATTACACTGTTTCTTTTGTTTGGTGACATTTGATTTAAAATCCAGTGTAAGCCTTCGGTTAAAAATACTGGATAACTACGTTAAAACCGATTAAAACAGTTGCGCGATAATGCAGTGACGACACTCTGTGACTGTACGGACACTCTTGACTTCTACGTATCCACAACAAGGTTGAATGAAAAATATGTGACTGTGGCGACTCTAGTACGTGTGCGCGCTTCAAAGGTTGATAATTGACTGATCCCAATTAGGGATGGAATTGGGATTTCGGATTTGCGCGGCTGATTGGCCAATCCTCATCGCGCTCTCTCATGAATCCATTAAGTTTCATGTCTCAGCGAGGTGAATAAATTCCTTCATTCGACAGTCGCTGGGCATGCGAAGGATGGAGAAAACAAAAGAGAGAGCGCGATAACTTCGGGGTTGACTTGGCTTGTGTAATTATATCAATGCAGCCTTTGAGGATGACCCACTGACCTAGTGCGGTGACTGTGGTGATCTCAGAGTGCAATGAAATACGGGAAGATAAAAATGGGAAGGAGAGGAAAATGGTTTGTGTTATTAACTTGCAAAAAGAGATCATTGATCCCCAGCATATAGAGTGTCTGGGGGAAGTCAAAGGGACGCCAAATAGGCTAGGGAATTCCGACCGTGGGAACTTAATTAAATACTTCGATAATTTCCCCAGCGGTTACGTGATTATGCAACCGCGTCGTTTGGTCAGGCTATGCCGTTGCTAACCGACATGAAATACGATTTCCGGTGGAAATCTCATGGGCCTGCGAAATACAGTTGCCGCATGGCAAAAAGGTAGCTAAACTCAATTATGCATTGTCTGCATAGAATAATGAGAATAATGAGTTTAGCTATGCGTCCTTTTGGAAATCATGGTTTTCAGGTGGAATAGCTTGTAGGGGGCGATTGGAGTTGAGTTGACACGCTGTTAGCGGTCGAAATAGACCTGAAATAGTGGGTTGGTTCTCCATGTAGTATAGAGAACCCTCACAGAGACGCTATCAAACGCTTTAGAAATAACGAGAGATATGCATACGGTTGGACATTGGTTTTCCAGGCCAGTTGTGACATCGTGTGTAAGTTTTAGTAGATCATGGCAAGTGGTGTGTCGTTCACGTTCAATTAGGGATGAGAGCATTATCATTCACAAACGAGAGAAGGTTTTGGTAGATCTTACATTATAATATCTTGCTTAGGGTTTTTAATCAAAATATCAGTCGATAGTTGGAGGTGCTATTGGAACTGCCGGACTTTTTAAAGGGATTACTACCAAAATTTTCCAGTTCTCTGTGAAATGTGATGCATTTATTATATGATTAAGAAGGCGAAGATTGGGAAGTAGATTTGGCCGCGAAGTTTTTTAAATAGAAGGTGTGGTATTCCATCTAGACGGGTTGGTTTTTTGTTGGGTCGTGATGTTATGAACTTGATTAATTCATCTGTGGTTCGAAATGTGGTGGTGCCTGGTGGATGTGACGCTTTGTTTGTGTCGTTAAATTCGAGTATAAGATGGGGGCAATCTGTGTGAGAATTATTCGTTTACAGTGTTTTCAAAATTAGGGACTGAGAGGGAATCATTTTGTTGATGGATCTTTGAAAGGTGATTAGTGAGGCAATTGGAAATATCCGTGTAGGATTGGGTAAGATAAGGTTGGTAAGGTGATCGATTCGGGGTTTAAACCTCCGAACAGTTAGTTGGTTGATGTTTTTGAAGAGATCAGGGTTCGGTTTGATGTTGTTAAGTGTAGCGGTACAGTGATCCGCCAACTTTTTTAAATGTTCATTTATTAGGATGGTCAGGAGTTGGATCTGACTTTTAATAAAAGGGCAGAGTCTTAAATGCAGTTTTCGGCGGAGTTCTTTTTTAAGGCACAGCAATTTAGTAAGGCAAAGGTTTTCCTAAATGATTATGAGAGATGGTGGTGGGTGTATGGCTGGTGAGGGCATCCTAGAGGGTCTGGTGGCGACGTCTTTATTGAACTTTTTCCAAATAGCCTTGGAGAAATTCGGGACAGGACAGTGAGGGTAGAGCAGTTCGAGTGAGGGGACTTTGATCGAGGTGTGAACGGAACCACCATCAGAGGGAAAAAGGAAAGAGACGGGGGTGGCTCGTTGAGTAGACATCAGCCGACTGGAGGAACAAGTCGATGGTTGACTCTGTTGAGTTGGTGACACGAGTTGGTTGCAGGGGGCTGTCGATGTACGTATATGGGTGAGATGAGAGGCGGGCCAAAAGTTGGCAAGCGTATTTGTTGTTTTTGATGTCGTTGAATGCTGTATACCTAGCGTTCCAGTCTCCACTGATTATGAATGGTGCGGGGAAAGACTATATGATTATTTGAAATAGGACAGAGTCTGGGAAGTCTGGTTCTCATTAGGTGGATGTAAATGGATGTTAATATGATTACTTTATTGTTTTCACAAAGGTTTAACTGCTGTATATTCGATATTGAAAACATTGGCGAATCTGATTTCGGTGAATTGGAGTTTTATGTGTGTAGGATGGCGGTACCTCTGTGGGGGTGAAGTATTGTGTCTGGCACGACGCGGGTTCATTTCACTCCTCCAACGCGTCACTGGGCATCCGAAAATTGTTGGCAATGGGCCTCGCTTGTTAATTTTCTGCAGCTCACTTAGTGGATTGTTCTTATGTTTCAGTTCTGCCAAGAATGTGGAATAAATATTTTTAAAAATCCAAAGACAAACACCGTTCACAGTATTATCTTTCAATTCTCAGTTTTATTTGTCTGTCTCTAATGTCGAATACAATATTTGTTTGAAATAAACTCCTTTGGGAATCACTAGTCACCAGTTACGAATACAATATTTATTTTAGAAAACTCTTTTGGAAATCTTTAAACATTCTCACGGCTCAACTCGACTGACTATCCGTGCGCACACTCTGGGGGCTGAAATTCGACTCGTCGTGAACTGCTCGATGCAGAGGCAACTCGCGATTGGGGTGGATTTTCCACTGGCTCACCACGAAGGAAATGACATTTTTCTTGCGCCCGGCGACCAATGAAAAATCAGTTTGTGGTCTCGTTGGAAAGATACTCATGTCGATCGTACAGATCATGTTGTTTACTCATACACTGGAATGATGAATAAATGAAATTGCATCGGGGATTGGATGCAAAGAAAATAATCTAACCAGGGCACTTGAGCAAACAAGTGGTAACTCAATAGAGACCAAAAGGGATTGCAATGTTTACGGTAGAGATTCGTTTATAGGATTCTTCTGTTTGTATGTTATCTATACAGAAGAATTCGGTTTTCGGTAGCAAGCGTGAGAATGATGATTGTTTAGACAAACAAATCATGGGTCGTGTCTGTTTCGATGATTGTTCATCGGTTAGACAAAGGATCATGCAATTAGGCTTGCAGCTGTGCAAGCAAGCAACTTGCCATGACTTGGTCGTTGGTCAAACGATTGATTGGACCTATGTACACAGGAAAATTACTGTGTACATGAGGGACATGGTTGTCGACAAGAAGAATCAATAAGATACTAAATGGTTCATGAAGAATGTGAACCGAAAGGATTTTTGATGAAATGGTGATGTCTCTTGATGCCTGCGCAAGGTGATGATCTTGCCAAGGGTTATGTTGTAGATTGGGAATGGGGAGTTGGGTTGAAGAAGTGGGTGGTTCTTCGGTAAGCTTTTAAAGAATGCCCACACCTCCATGGGATCCAGTAGTATATATATAATTGGGGATGGATACTCGGATGTTGGACTTAAGCCACATTTCTGTGAGGAGGAGGATGTCTGGGGAGAAGGTATTAACAAATAACGTAGGCGTTATTTGCGGATTGTGGAGTATATGGATTTTGCGTTGAGGGCAATTATAGTTAGTTCAGCCATTGAAGTAGAGAATATGCGACTTTATAAGTGAGAGAATCTGATCTTTTTTTCGATATCCGACGTCTGCTTCAACGTAGGAAGCATAGCTTGTAGACTCTTGATGTAGCCTATGATGTCCATTTTGAGGGCAATGGAGTTAGGATTGTGCGACGTCAGCGTGTTTGGGTTGTTTTTGATGACATCCGCGAATGATGTTCCTGGTCCTGTTGGTTGGAATAATGTGTTCTGCGGTGTGCCTTTGGTTGGTATGGATTTATTCGTTGTCATTGGATTTGTTCGTCTTTGAAAAATTCTCAACTTATGAGGGCGCGGGGGAAAATTAGCTGGATGCGGACCTCCACAGTTAGAACATGTCACTGCGATTTCCTTAGTGGCAATGGATCCATTGGATTTTCCGGGTTCCATACCTTGTGGATTGACTTTGCATTCTCCTGGTTGATGTTCATCGGCACATCTGCCCCAGCGTATATTTAGGTGGCAAGTGTCACCGACACCACCAAGTGTCTCGAGCCCGGGCACCTCTTGCAATGGAGGACTAATCTTGTGTGTAAACACATACTTAATTTGTATCAGCTTGTTGTTGTCTTTGTTTGGAGGGATTTTGATAATTCGTAGTAGTTTGGAAACAGTTTAGCCTGTAGATTTTCAGCTCCGAACAAATCCTGAAGATCTCTGATGCAAGTTCTTCATTGGTCCAAGTTGACCAATGCCAATGAAGTTGGCACATTGACCTAATGATGAATGTGGCTGGTTTGAACTGATGGTGTTGGAAGGTAAAAGATTGGTGTCGTAGTCCTGCAAGTTTTTAACGGTCTTGTCGTGAACAACCAGTTGTTGTTGCAATAGAGATAGAGCAGCGTTTAGTGTTTGTGATGAAGTTGCGATGTCTTAGGGCATTTTCTATTATTAGGATTATTTCCTTGATTGCTGGTCGTGTTCTTAATGCAGATGTAATGTCGATTATCCTGATCCTCGAATCCAAAATCCAGAGCCCTTTTATACAAATCTTCGCTGAGATTTGTATGTGAGAAACTGGGGAAAAGGATGGGAAATATATTTTTAGAACATAAGCCAACATGATTACAATGTATATGCATGGAGATGGGGATTGTACGAATTTTGTGTATGCGAACCAAATAGACATATGATTCGTTAAACATGGGTTTGTTTGCATATGAAGATATGCATTGTGGTGTTGTTTTTAGGACTTGAATGTGCATGAAAAATGAACATTTGGTTCCTTTATCGCGTATTTGTTTTAGCATACTGGACATACAATGCATAAGAATATATGCGTTGTGATGTTTGAATTTCAAAGGATTTCTGGGAATTGAGTAATTGAACACTTGGTTTAATTTGTCTAAGATTGGATTGATTGGGATATGGATGAATGTTATTGGGTGGATGCTTATGGGGATATTGTTTAGACGGTAAAATATATGGGGGAGGGAAATCGTACGGCTTTGTAGAGGACTACAATCTAGAGAAAAATTAATGGATTTCTTTTTCCCTAAACTAATGTTATTATTATTAATGCATTTATTTGGCGTTTGTCGCTACACCGTACAATATGCTACAGCTATCTTGGACGTTTTTGGAAACATGAAATGAACTAGTGAAAATTTGTAATATTTTTCAATATAGATTTGTTGGAGGTTGGCCATCGACATTTTCTGAAGAATCATTTGGCTACACCCTTTATAATGCATTTACAATTTTTATTATTGTATTGTGCATAGTGGCTGATTGTTTGAAATTTCCTGATATCATGTGGGACATTGAAAAACTTGGATTTTCCCTCTGTATAGTGATTGGGGTAAGTGTCATGCAGTGAATGGTGATTGGAAACACTGTTAATCGATATGTACTTTTTAATATTTCGCAGTCGTCTTTAACTCTCGTAAAGGCCTTATTGTATCGAATTAACAAGCCCAATATTTTGTTGATAATGAATGAGTACATGTCATTGCACAAACAGTTCATGACGGGTTCCACCGCTATTCGGAATATCCAAAAGCAGGGTTTTGTCAAAGAAACCCTCATTTTGTTGGTGTCATTTATTATATGGTCCTCATTCCTTACTATGCTAATTCTGCAGGTATTGATTGCGGGACAGTTCCGAGAGTTGTTGGTTCCTGCGACGTTCCCTTTTGATATCACTAACAAATATAAGTTTGCTTTCGCGTTCGTAACACAATGGTGCGGTGGACAAATCATTATGTACTACAGTGTTTGCGTTGACCACATCCTGTTTGTGTTTATCAGTCAGACTTCAGTCAATTTCAAAATCTTAAATGTCCGGATACGGGATTTATTCCAGAGCAAAAGGCCTCAAGAAGATTTGAAAAATATTGTCAAAGATCATCAGAGAATCATAAGGTTTGTGAAATTTTCTCAATCGTTTGTGTTTATAATCAGTAATTCTTCTTCAGTCTAATAGATTTGGTAAACGCCAGCCAGCACTATAATTATCTGACTCAATTAGGTATTAGCGCAACTCTGATTTGTTTGGCGGCATTCGGAACTCAGTTGACACGCGACCGGCCTTTATTAGTTCTGAAACTTCTATTGTTCTTGGTATCGATACTCACCCAAGTTTTCTTCTTCTGTTGGGCAGGAGATCGTGCGGAGGATGATGTAAGCTTGATGGCCACAGATACGTGATACTTTAATAATAAATAACTTTTTCTAGTCAGAGAAAATTGCAGCAGCAGCTTACGCATCTGGTTGGGAAACCCAGACGACGGAATTCAAACGTGATATTATGTTTATTATTCAGAAAACACAGAAGCCAATTTCTTTTCAGCCTAAACCAGTGGCTGGGTATAATTTTCAGACCTTATCTTCTGTAACCTCCTTCATTTTAAGAACATGACGAATACTAATTTTTACTTTTTTCAGTTACTGAGCTGGTCCTATTCGTTTTTCACCATGTTGCTTAATATCGATTTCCAAAGCCAGAGTGCTGATGAAACACCGAGGAATTGAACGATAGCAGGAAATATACACCTGAATCATTGGCTTATTATGTCCGGATCAAGCATATTTGAATACAAGAACATCACACACAACACTAAAATTATATTTTTATAAATTTAATAGAGCTTTCTCACTTTTGCACATAAACTTAAGAAAGTGTTGTCTTGAGCTTGAATTAGGTGATAATAGCGTGCACTAGAATAATTACGAATCAACAAATGTCATGAATTATGAATCAATAAAAACACGAAGTAATCGTTTTGGGGGAAAAACCTTTGATGTAAACTGCAATGACAACTTACGAAAATATGACTTATGAACTTGTGTGAAAAAGAGTGTAGTATCAACCTTTTTCGAAAGAATTTCAAGATTCGCAGTTTGCCGTGATTTTAGAAGAATGAATAAGTATAAGTATAAGGTTTTTCAATAGGGACATAACATTTTGTCAATCTTTATTAAAAATAAAAAATTTGTGTTGTTTGTGAGCCATCGTCTTTGTTTTCGTTGACGTTCCTTTTATCGTTTTTGGTTTCCTTTGTTCTCTAGATAAACAAGCTTGTTGTTGTTGTTGAATAACTCATTTATTGTACAATAATTTAACAAATGTTGACTTAGGGCTAAAATGCTAAATCCTATTTTACAATCTTTTCTTATTCTTAAAATAATTTACTGGTCTCTACACGAGCACTCTAAATTACACGATACAATTTTGTGTAATGCCTTTTGGCGTACAATAATTCTTCATATTTTAATATTTTTATATATTTCCTATTACCCGAATATTTTAGAAGAAGAAGGTCTCTCTCTGTATTTTTTTTTTTTTTTTTTTTTTTTTAAATAATATAAGGTAAAAATTTTACAAAAAAATAATAACAAACATATTAACAAAAATGCATAAAGAAATTTTAAAACGAAAAGGACTCTAAATTAAAAATGGAAATGAAAAGGAAGAATAAAATAAATATGAAAAGGGAAATGAGTAAGCGTCTGAAGATCTTACTATATTTGGGGATATTAAATCCTTTGTTCATTGTCAATCCACCACCAGTTAGGATGGGATCGGGCATTTATAGATTTATCTCGATGGCCTCTTGCCATGCTAAAGCGCAAGTGAACTGCAGCATTTGATATATCGCTGTTATAAAGAATCCGCACGAAAAGCGTGTGTAGTATTCCAGAATACTACTGTCCTTATAACTATTAAGTTTAATACTGAGGCTCATTATTTATCTAACACATCCTTAAATCATTCTCCTTACATATCTAACATTCTCATTTAATACATATCATAAATAAACATCCACAATATTCTATATCAAGTCAGTTCCAGTACATTTCATAACATGCCCCTTTTTTCATTTGAAACATGGCTCTTTGATTTTCGTTCAAAGTTTATTCAAAATTTAAAAGTCACAGTAGAGTAAATAATACTTTGATAAAATTGTTTTTGTTCAAATTATAATTTACAGTGAATTAGAACACAATGTTCTATAAGAAGAGAGAAAATTGAATTGTAAAGTCAGTTTGAGTTTGAGTCTAGTTGAGTTTAGAAATAAAGAAGTTTGAGTTTGAGTTTGAGTTTGAGTAGATTTAGTTCAGTTGGTTGAGATTTAAAGTTCAGTAGAAGTTTTAGTTTTGAGAAAAGTAAGTGTGTGAAATAAGTTGAGTTTGAGAAATAAGACAGTCGAGCAGTTTAGCTAATTTAATAAAATAAATATAAAAGAAGAAATTAAAGAAAAAATTAATTAAAACCAAGCGTTTTAATTGAGTCTAAATAAAAGGTCCACGCTCTTCCCTCAACCGAGGTAAATAAATAGGGACTCCGTGCTTGTTTTGGATAAGACGTTTTCTATCCAAGGGAGGGAACGCTTCTGGTGGGATAAACCCATTTTGGAGTGTATTCTCCAGGTATATGTCATTGAGGTAGTATGCTCCCGAGATAAGATTATTTTCGCTGCACATTGCCCTTGCAGTGTGACCACGAATAATTTTGATAATGAAATTGTCTATCCTATTCAGTCCTGATTTGTCATATAGTGTCTTATTAGGATAGAATTTCCTGTATTGAGACTCAGGTGTTCTATGTAACCCGAGGCAGGAACGCATGCACTGCCTCTCGAACATGCGAAACTTTTCCATGTAGGATGGGGAAACGTTGAACCATACACTAATATTGGACGAATAAATGCTGAGTAGGAAATTATTTTAACTTTGTGATCTAGGAGACTATTTCGAAACAGACTTCTTGTCATTGCATATGCACTTTTAGCTGCAGAGAGGGCAGCTGCTATGTGCTTATCAAAGTATAGGTATTGGTCCATCCAACAGTTTTCATTTGCAGCGGAAGATTATTGCTTCCTACAATGGAAAAGTTTTTCCAATTATGCCTTGTATCTCGTGAAGCTGTAGAAAGAGGTGTTCTGAAAAGGATGGTTTCTGGTTTTTGGAAGTTAATTTTCAATTTCCAATCGTCACAAAAGCGTTTGATTTTATTGAAGTCTTCTTGGAGAAGTCTGTTAATGGCATCGGTTTTTTTTTCTGATCTGTACACTACAATATCGTCGGCATATGCAATAGCATGGTTAAGAGACCCAACTAGATCACTAGTATAAATATTGAAGAGAATGGGAGAATTCACGGCTCCCTGCTGCAAGCCATTTTTAATATGGAACGTTTTATTGGAGATTTCCCCACATTTTACCACAAATTGCTTATCCATTATCATGTCGTAAATGATGTATAACAGATATTCAGGCAAAACTAGATTTGATAACTTATATGCAAGTCCTTCTAACCATACGGTATCGAAGGCCTTTTCAAAGTCAACCAAACATACGCCTGTGCATTGTCGTTTTGCCTTGTTCCACTGTATATCCGAAACTAGTTTTGTAGCTGCATGAACTGTGTCGTGCCTTGCTCTAAAGCCAAACTGGTTGTTCAGAATGATGTTATTTTCATCTCACTGTGGGTGATTTTAATTATGGCATCGGCAAGGACGCAGGTTGCATAAAAAAAAACCACTGATGAAGCCTTCCCTAAAATAGTCCACCCAGGAAGGAGAAAATAAAACACCGGATCTTATGCACCTTTACTTAGATATTTATTCGTCAATTGCAATTGGAATTTACACTTTCTGTTGTTATTATGGTTAACAAATATCCTAGCACTTGGGTATTATTAGTTCTATTTTCTTTTAAGACGGTAAACCAGCCAACACAGCGATTTTCTTTTACTCGAAATTTATTTGCAACTTTAGTGTTTTTCTTCTACTCGAAATTAATTTAGTACAGGAATTAGAACTCACTTGAAGGAAAAAAAAGAACAAGTGTAGAGGGACACTTTTTGGACCACTCTCCGCGGATATTTGGGAGACAAAGGTGCGCAGCCTTCAAAGAGGTAAAATCTCACTGCTAGCACTGGTGGCACGTGCACACATCAAATCGGACTCTCCTGTAGCAATCTTCCTCCACATTCCTTGTAGAATCGAGGATGAGATGGTACGCCGTCGAAGAACCAATCCGATCGTAGAATTAGGGATAACAATGGCGATTGCCCTGGAAAATTCCAACTGGTAAATTCCTATAGAAACCGTACCGATTAGGAAGACACGCCCACACGCTGGAAGTGGTGACGATGCGAATAATTACAGATGCACACGGAAAATACTAATGCACATCTGGTCGACTAGAGGTACGAGTGTTGCGGCTGGCAGTAATGGCGGTCATAAATCATAGGAAACTATTTCTATGATGTTAACAGACACTCAAGGGTACTCTGTTGTGTGTTTATCTTTTCGGCCACATAATTTGGGTAGAAATTGCCGCCCGGACGAAAATCATATCTTCTGTCTACATTAACTAGACAGAAACGTTTTATGGGTGGTGTGTAAGGAATAATAAGGCGACGGTGTTAGATTCTTCTGTGATGTTAAATTGGCAGAAGATCGCCCGCCATCGAGACTGATCTTTTATTATCCCACTCGTTATGTCCCATTAGAGGCTATTAGACATCTGGTTTGCAGATGTGCAAGCCGGCCAATAGCCCAGCCAGTGTTTTGGAAGATAATGGACATTGAGACAGTGTTTGGGTACACATTGTTCCGATCATTAGAACATCCTATCGGTCGATGTGGTGACATGTGTGTTGTTTAAAATAACACAAGGTCATTTGCAGGAAACCTACCATGGCTACGCCGCATTAGAAAATAAAAAGATCGGCCTATGGATCTATGGCCAAAAAGGTGAACAATCCTGTCGAATCTAGGGAAAAGCTCCTCAGGTATCATGGATATTTATGTCAGTTGTTTCTTGCCTCTTTTACAAACTTGCTGGTGGAGTAGACTATGGTGTCATCAGCGTAATTCAACATTACATTATTGGGTAATTGAGTCTGCGGTATGTCTGAAGTATAATAGTGGGCCAAGAATTGAACCCTGCGGTTATATTATACGATTGGGAGATAGAAGAATTTATTTTGACCATGAATTTTCTACCAGAGAGGTAGGAAGTAAGAAGTTTGGTAGTATTGGTGTTTAATCCAAATATGTAGTGCAGCTTGTAAAGCATTCCTGAGATCCAAACACAGTCGAATGCTTTAGATATGTCGAGAGAGATACAGATCGTCGGGCTTTGGCTTTGAAGATTAGTTGTGACATCGTGCGTTAGTTTTAACAGAGCATGACAGGTGGAGTGTTGTGAGCGAAACCCAAACTGGGAATTTGGGATAAAAGCGTTGTCATTAGCAAATGAAAGGAGATTTCGATATATCTTGCATTCCAATATCTTGCTTAATGTGTTTAATAACGATATCGGACGATAGTTGCTGGAGTTGTTGGAAGGACTGGACTTACTGATAGGGACTATAACCGTGGTTTTACAGTTATATGGGAAATGTGATCCGTTAATTATGTGGTTGAGAAGAACGAGAATAGGGACTAGCTTTGACGGGAGAAGCCTTTTGTAAAGAAGGTTTGGAATTCCATCTAAGCCTGTCGATTTCTTGTTGTTGCATGATGTTATAAATTCAGATAATTCGCCTGCTGTTAGGAAGGTCGCATTATCCAGACGCTTTGTTTGTTTCGTAGAATTCCGCGATGTAAGGGGTGAAGGATGGTATCATTGTGCGTGAGATGTAGTCGTTTACAGTATCTTGAAAATTGGAGACTGAGAGGGAGTCGTTTTGTTGATGGATTTTATAAAAGTGATTAGCTAGACAGTTTGCTATGTCAATATCTGATTGGAGTGGGTGATTGTTAGTAGGGTTGATAATATAATCGATTCGGGGTTTGTATTTTCGACCCGTTAGTCTGTTGATATTTTTGAATAAATCACGATTGGGTTTAATATTTTTAAGTAAAGACGTGTAAGCGAATATAATTAACAGATGCGGATATAACTACTCGAAATTGTCTTCGTACAATCGACTGCGTTAGCGCATATTACGGACTTGGTACCGTAATTCATGTTCCAAACGAACACTCACTACTTTTTGTTTTTTTTTTTTTTTTTATTAGACTTCTCTCGGGAGAGGCGAACCTATAGCGTCGCGTGGGCGCCCCGAGATGCCATCAAATAACTGTTGCAGTTCTTTTTGAACAGTTGCAGGTTGTAACGCTCCGGGAACACTCGCGTGGGAAGGGAGTTCCACAGCTTCCCGGCTCTGTAACGGAACGAGTTCTGATACAGGGTTGTTCGCGCTGTCGGGAGATGAACCACAAACGGGTGCGATCCATCGGATTCTCTTGTGGAGCGCATATAGACCGAATTGCGTGGAACAATGCCAAGAATCTCCGAAGAACAGCACCCGTGATAATATCTGTAGAACAGACAGAGGTCGGCCACGCGCCTTCGATGTGATAGCGACTGTAGTCCCGACGTCAGCGCCGAGTCCCCGATCAGGCGGATCGCTCGTCTTTGTACGCTCTCAAGTAGGTCGAGGGTATGTTTAGGAGCCGAGCTCCAAACATGAGAGCAATATTCGAGCGCGGGTCTAATTTGAGATTTATATAGGAGAAGAAGTTGGGCCGGAGTAAGTGAGCAGTATAAACAGATACATTCTTTTAATTTCGGCAAAGCACACTGGTCGCGCTTTGCTCGGCTACTAAAAAAAAATGCAATGACGCTCCAATGGCGCAGATCCACCAACTAACAGCAATCTTCATAATGATGAAATTGATCATTATCTTTTGATGACGAACCACATCGCTACTAATACAATGAATCGTTCTATCCCTAAAGTGTCTCACAAGGCCATACGAACCGATACAGAAACTCAACGATCGACGTTTAGGCAAAAAAGGATCTGCTCTCTAAGCTGCAATTGCTTTATAGATAGCTCAGTGATCCAATAAGCCAGGAAAAAAAACAATTAAGTCACTAAGCAGAAACCTTCAAAAACTCATCCGTGACCATTATAGATCAGTAATCAATGAAGACTGAAACAACATAATTCAAGACATCAATGTTAGTAGACGAATATCATCATCATCATCAGTACTACTGTGGGGGTTCTCTATATTACTTGGAGAACCAACCCACAATTCCAACCATTTCCGTCCGTTTTATTTCGACCGCTTTCAGTGTGTCATATTATCCCCTATTCCACCGTTCATGCTATTCACCTGAAATAACATGTTTTCCCCAAGGACGCATAGCTAAACTCATTATCCTAAGCAGATAGATTTTTGCCATACGGCAACTCCATTCCTCTAACCATGAGATTTCCACCGGAAATTTCATTCATATTGGTTAGCAACAACCAAATCGAATCAAACGACGCGGTTGCAGCATCATTCAATGGCTTGGGTAATTACCAACATTCCTTGGCGTTTTTCCCACGGTACCATTTCCCTAGCCGATGTAGCGTCCTATCGATTTTCATCAGATCATCCATTCGCTTGGGATCAATAATCTCTTTTCGCAGGTGAATAGCACCAGCTAAATTTTCCTCTCCTCCTTAATTCTGTTTCCATACGGTTCAATGCTCCCTGAGGTCACCACAGCCGTAACACGGGGTCAGTAGATCCTGCTCAGTAGATGCATTTGATACCAGCACACACAACCAAGCTACCCCGAGGTCACAGTAGATCGAGTTTCTGTTCTCTGATTCTACCACGTTCGTCGACTATCAATTAACCGAAGTTACCACACTTCGACGAGCGTGACGATGAGAG
The DNA here is from genome assembly GCA_963931805.1 of Microdon myrmicae. Classification (NCBI taxonomy): domain Eukaryota; kingdom Metazoa; phylum Arthropoda; class Insecta; order Diptera; family Syrphidae; genus Microdon; species Microdon myrmicae. The sequence goes on from OZ007496.1 coordinate 125,909,553, forward strand.
AGCAGAGGCGTGGTCTCTCTTGGTTGTCCTGTGTGCAAAATCGAGAACACAGAATTTCACCCCTAACCAAATCAGTCACTATCCAACCGCTATCGCATGAAGTCACGTCGCTCGTGTTCAAAATTTAATCTCAAAAAAATTAAAGTCAGTCGCATCTCAACCACTGCCACAGGAGGTCACGCCGCTCGTGTTCGAAGTTAATTGCAAAAATTAAAGTCAGTCACTATCCAACCGCTACCGCGTTAAGTTATGTCGCTCGTGTTCACAATTTAATTTAAAAGAATTAAAGTCAGTCGCATCTCGACCACCCTCGTATCAGTGCTCTAAGCCCTAGCTCTAAGTGTCAATATTTCATTACTAACTAATATTTAATAGTGCAGGCGACTATCATTCTGGAGTGATCCAATTAACGGGCACGGATTAAATGCATACCCATTAAACTTAAGAATTATATGATAGATGATCCGTTTTGTTATCGTTGTAAATGATTGTTAAGACTAGGAACCATCGCACAAACTAGGAACAGTAAAATAAAAATAAATAGAGATACAAATGCAATAAAGTGTATATTATAATTAAGCCTAGTGCACTCTATCTTAATTACGCTGAAGTCAAGAATAAAATTAAAAAAAAAAAACTATTAAAATTTAAATAAAGCTAAAATTAATTTTCATCAACATCAGTTGTTTTTCTGTGTTTTGTGTTTCCCTTCGTGGGGAAGAAAGTGAAACAGTGCCCGTGTCAGGTGCAATACATCTTACCCCCAACACTACAACCGAGATCCGGTCTTGGCCTTATTTAGCAAGTCTCTCCACCGGTATCCGGTCCTTATCCGAGACTTGTTAAATTGTCCATAATAATTTGTTTTTCCGGGCAAGGTTATTATAAGAATAAGTTTCCACAAATAAATAAAGTATTTGGAAGAAATGATTATAATGTCTAAGAGTCCCACAGTCTCGTTCACAATGGTAACTTTGTAAGATGGATCTTTACACAGATCCTGCCTCTTTTGACGAACACTCTCGCAAGCGCTTTATTATGCCTAAGTAGTATTCCTTATTCTGTTTGACCTTGCGGAAGGAATTCATAGTGCAGCATACCATGATCATCGAAGAACAGAGTGGCATGACCTTAATTTTTATCGACATTGTTGTCGGTTCGTCACCCGCGAACTCTTCTACAGAGAACACCGTGGTAACAGTGCGATAGTGAAAAAGTGAAGAGCATTATCCTAGCTATTTAAAAGTAATAATCGACAACACGTAAAACTCCCTCGAACCCACAAACAAAACACAACAAGGACACACCAGGTAAGAAACAAAAAAACATGGCCCTAGGGCCAAGCCAGCATTCCGGCAATAGGTTTCTAGAACTGGGAGAATGGTCACTCTCAAGCTCTACAACCAACGTGCCAACAAAAAAGAAAAGACAATCCCGCAGCCCATTATCTTTCAATTTCCCTGCTCTCCCGAACAAAATGGCATTAAAAAAACCCACGGTTCGTTCAAATTTACCCAACCGAAACATCAATGCTACTTACATCCGTCAACGTCTTTGTACTAAAAAGAATCATTGATTCTATTAGCACACAGTACGAAAACATCACACTCCTTGGGGTTCGATCTATCCTAATTCTAGCTAAAGAGCAAGAAATCGCCGATAAATTCATCCAGTCTAAGCGTTTTGACACAATCAGTCCGGTCAATATTAGACTGCACCCTAAATTAAATACTTCCAAAGGTGATGTGTATGCCCCTTGCCTCATTAACGTCCCAGAAGCCGACATTATATCGGAAACGGGATCCCAATGTGTGGTAAATATTTTCAAATTCACAAAAATTAACAACGAAGAACGATTACCCACAGGTTAGATGCTGTTTTCTTTTGATCGGATACAACCACCAACAACAATAGAACGGCTTGTACAACGCTAAGGTCGAGGAATGTATTCCAAAGCCAATACGATGCTGACAATGCCAATTACTTACCCTAGCTGACACTAAACGCATATATAGGGAACAGAATACCATACAAACAACAAATAACGACCTTTACTCCGATTAAATTAGAAAACACATGTCCGCGCCTATAACTCCAACCAGTTCCAATACAATACTACCAAAAGGAATATAAAATCCAATACTCGTAAACAAATCCGCCAGCAAAGAAACAAATATATTTCCCTCCTCTTTCTCCTCAACTCTATAAGAAATTGAAATGAGAAAATATCCCATCACTCAACAAATAAATACAACCAAAACTAAAGATCAACTTCCTCCTCCCTACAAAAATCCCATTTAGATCAAATCGGGAATATCCCTCTACCTGAATATGGAAATATACATGTTTTTTTTTTTTTAGTTTTTAAACCACATTTATTTTCCTAATTCTTTTTACATGTATAATATTAGGGGTAAATGTTAAACCCTTTTCTACAATCACAATCCTTAAATTAACTTACTGGCTCTATGCGAGCTCTCTAAATTACACATTACATCTTGATTTTTATATATGCCTTTCGGCGTACATCTTTTTTTTTTTTTTGTTTCTTATATATATATATATATATATATATATATATCATCATCATCATCATCGGCACTGCAACCGGGAACCGGTCTTGGCCTTATTTAGCAAGTCCTGAGGCTTGTTAAATTTTCCATAATGATTTATTTTTTCCGGGCAAGGTCATTAGTCTTGCGCCAGAGGCTCCCCGACGAGGGATATATATATATATATATATATATATATATATATATATATATATATATATATATATATATATATATATATATATATATATATATATATATATATATATATATATATATATATATATATATATATATATATATGTGAAATAAGTCATATATTAGAGGGACTCCTCGTTTACATGTATATATTATTATTTTTTTTTAAATTATTATACCAAAGAAAAGCTTCAAAACAAAACGAATAAAACATAAAATAAGAAATAAAAAATAAAATAAAATAGTTACACAAAAGTAATTGGGAAAGATGGACAGGGGGAGGGGGGACAAGAGGAAGGAGAGCGTTGCTCTTGAGAGGTATACTATATCTGAGGAAGTGAAGTCCTCTCCTCGTTGAGAAGCCACCACCATTTGGGAGATGTTCGATCTGTGGCTGATTTATCTCTTTCACTGATCGCCGTGCTAAAACGCATGCGGTCTGGGGCATTGGAGATATCACTATCATGGAGAATTCGTTTGTCCCTGGCACCACGGAGAGCGTGGTAAATAATCGGGACTCCATGCATGTCTTGGATAAGGCCTTTTTGATCCAAGAAAGGGAACGCTTCTGGGGGAATAAACCTATTCTGGAGGGTATTTTCTAGATACATATCATTGGGATAGAGTGCTCCCGCGATAAGATTATTGTCACTGCACATTCCCCTTGCTGTGTGACCCCGAAGAATTTTAATTATGAAATTGTCTATCCTATTTAACCCTGATTTGTTATACAGGATTTTGTTGGGATAGAATTTTTTGTATTGCGACTCTGGTGTTCTATAAAGTCTGAGGCAGGAACGCAAACACTGCCGTTCGAACACACGAAACTTCTCCATATAAAGTGGAGATATATTATACCATACTCATCATCATCATCATCATCGGCACTACAACCGGGAACCGGTCTTGGCCTTATTTAGTAAGTCCTGAGGCTTGTTAAATTTTCCATAATGATTTATTTTTTCTGGGCAAGGTCATTAGTCTTGCGCCAGAAGCTCCCCGACGGGGAATCGAACATATTATACCATACTGGACAGCCATAAATCAAAACTGGTCGGATGAATGCCGAGTACGAAATTATTTTGACTCTGGGGTCAAGACGACTACTCCGGAATAGACTTCTTGTCATAGAATATGCACTTTTAGCTGCGGAGAGGGACGCTGCTACGTGCTTGTCAAAATATAAATACTGGTCTAGCCAAGTACCAAGGTATCTAACTACAGTTTTCATTTGCAGTGGAAGGTTATTGTTACCTACAATAGAAAAGTGTTTCCAGTTGTATTTTGTATCCCTCGAGGCCCTGGATAGGGGCGTTCTGAAAAGAATAGTCTCAGTCTTCTGGAAATTAATCCTTAATTTCCAGTCGTCGCAAAATAGTTTTATTTTGTTGAAGTCATCTTGGAGGTGCCTATTGGTGAGGTCTATTTTTCCTCCTGTTCTGTACACCACTATGTCATCGGCGTACGCAATGGCGTTCTCGAGAGAACTCACTAGATCACTAGTGTAAATATTGAATAGAATGGGAGAATTCACAGCTCCCTGCTGTAAGCCATTTTTAATTTGGAAGGTCTTGTTGGAGAGTATGTCCCCGCATTTCACCACAAAATGTTTGTCCATTATAATATAAATGATGTATAACAAATATTGCGGCATACCCAGGTTTCTTAACTTATAGACAAGTCCTTCTAACCATACGGTATCGAAAGCCTTTTCAAAGTCAACCAAGCAGGCGCCTGTACATTGCCGCTTTGCCTTGTTCCACTGTATATCGGAAACAAGTTTCGTCGCTGCGTGAACTATATCATGTCGCGCTCGAAAGGCAAACTGGTTGTTGGGGATGATATCGTTTTCATCACACCAACCTATCAGTGCTTTGTTTATAATTTTTTCGAATACCGTGCTGATGTTGGGAAGCAAGCTAATCGAGCGCAGATTGGCTGTATTGCTCTTATCCTTACCCTTTTTGGGGATAGGGTGGGGTACTGCAGTCTTCCAATGGGTTGGATAGTGTGCATTGTTTAGAGCGTGGTTATACAAAGTAATGTATATGTTCACTGCTTCGCGAGGCAAGTGCATTAGAACCACATTTGGAATGGTATCTATTCCAGACGGTTTCTTATTTTTAATTGAGCTAAGTATGTTTCTAAGTTCATCCTTGCGCACAAACATATTTGTATTTTCATTACTGACGGGAGAATCCGCTCTATTATTTTCGCCGAATGTGATGAAACTACGGTTTTCGGATCGCCAGTTGTGAAGTTGATTGCGCAGCGAGCAATGTCTTTGACGGGCATTGCTTTCAATTTCAGTGTTAGCATGAACTGATTCGATAACTCTGTACACTGCTTCGAAACAGGCTCCAATTGAATTCGCTTTCTTTTGCGGATCTTCGACTACTATTACTTCATCATTGGAGTTGATGTGCTCTAATGTGAGTCCTGCGTTCAGCATTATCTGACAATTCTCGAGAGTCCGTGGAATTCGGAGACAGGGAATGTCATTGTGATCTTTCCTTCGACATATTTTCTTGAGTTGTGAAAACATGTTCGGTCCGTTTGCTTGGACAGCTCGAATTCTGTTGCTCCACTCCTCATTTATTACTGCTCGGTAATTATCCCGGATCAGTTTTTGAAGATTTTTAATCAAGGACTTGATTGTTTTGATTTCATTGCTATTTGCGTCACTGAACTGCCTATAGCACAATTTCAGCTTTGAGAGCAGGGTGCTCTTTTGCCTATACAAAGCATCGATGGTTGCATTTCTGTATCGGTGGGTATAGCCATCCATATGAGCTTCTTTGGGGATGGAACGATTCATTGTGTTAGTAACAATGTCGTTCATAGTTAGGAGGTAATGATCGATTTCATCATTACGGAGGTTTCTATTAGTCGGTGGGTCTATGCCAATGTTGCGTATTTCTCTTTTTACTATGCGATCGAAACGCGACCAATGTGCTTTTCGAAAATCGAAAGAGTGTACCTGGTCGTACTGCTCAAGTAGGTGGTACTCGTTTGGCACGTGTATTACGGCTCCAAGTCCGTAATGATCGCTATCGTACTAATTGTGCGAAGACTCTTTCGAGTAGTTAACTCGGTATCTGGTAATCCTAATCCAGGAAGGAGTTACCTCTTGGATAAGACGGTGTACTTGTAGCGTACAATTCTAGTTTATGTTCGATCGCATTTGTTTGCCACCAATCAAACAAGGCATTGGCTCTGGTGTTCGAGGTCAGATTGCCCCAGGCACTGTGCTTGGCGTTAAAATCACCCGCCATTAAAAAGTGATTGTTTTCCGAATCTGACTTGAGACTTCGGAAAAGCGTATCGATTTCACTGATAAATTAGGTACCGCGAACAGATTCAGGAGCGTAAGCAGCGACTATATATAGATGCCTTTGACTTTTTTGCGGAATGTCTATAATGCATGCCTCTAGCACCTGGAATTTGTGTACTTCCGTGTAGAGTGTGGTCGATCTCGTCTAACTATGTTATAATTTTTGTAGCCCATTTTGTGCCTTTGATTTAGCTTAGTTTCGCTAGTCAAGAGCACATCTGGGCATTCGACTTGGAGCAGATTGCCTAAATTATCCCTTCTTTCGATGTGGATTAGTCAATTTACATTCATTGGAATAATTTTTAGGTTAAGTTCAGACGGACGGTTGAAGATTTTGATGTGGAGAGTTATTTGAGAACAGGGTTGAATAGAGAGTATCTATTCGTGCTCTTTGTTCAGTCAGTGTTTTTTGAAATTCGGCAAATTGTCCTTGCATGGTTAATAACATTGTTATTATTTCTGAATGTGCCTCTGGCGCAGGCATTCTTCCATTACAATTTGTATTTATGTTCCATGGATGCTGGTTACTTAGGAGCATCGGCCATTTGTGCATATGACACACAAGGAGCCACGAAATTGTTGTAAGAACGAGTTTTCATTTTTTTCTCTTCTTCAACTTGTTTCTTTTTGGATTCCAATTTTAATTGCATTTGTTGAAATTTAGGACATTTTTCTAAAATTTGCAGTGTGACCTATATTTTTACAGAGAACACAGGACAGTTTTTTTCTATCTGGAACAACATCACCAATGATATGGCCGGAGAGGCACTTTACGCACCTAAATTGCATGTGGCAGTTTGATGCCCCGTGCCCGAAGCGTTGACAACGCATACACTGCAATACGCGATCGATTTTTCTTATTTTTTCCCAACTTATTGTTTGGTGGCAGTGGTGTTTGATGTATCGGAGAGCATCAACTTTACTGTTGGGACTCAGTGATACAATAAAGAAAGGCAATTTGTAATTGCGTTTTCTGGAGTTGGCGGTGGAGAAGGGTTTCACACCTGTAAATTTAAAATTGTCGGTTTCGACAGGTTTTAATTCCTCTAATACCTCCTCAGGGGAAAAACATGGATCAACGCCTTTTAGGAGCATGGAGATTATTTTCTCCGATTTCGGGGTGTACGTGTAGTACTCGCTTTTTGTCCTACCCAAAGCAGTCATTATTTTGCGATAACCTTCAATATCATCGCACATTAATTTTATTTTAGAGTTATTAATTTTTTTCGTTTTGAAATTTTTGCAAGTTAACTCACGTTATTTTATAACGTCCTTTGTTTCCATGGACGTAAGTATTATAGGTGGCGTCTTTTCCTTTTTGTTGGTTACTATGTGCTGGATCTTTTGCTGCTTCTGCATCTCCTTTGTTTGCTTCCTGATGTTGTTCCTGATTTTTCCGTTGTGTTGTTGTATTTTCTTGGTTTTGTTGTTGCTGCACCAGGTCTTTTAATTTGAGCATTGCTTCTCTTTGTTTATTGAGTTCCTCTTCTTTTGTGTCAATATCCGCAAGGAGTTTTTCTAATTCCGCCGGATCTGTTGCAGAACCTGTGGTATTGTTTTCTTCCTCAGCAGGTAATTCGATTTCACTTGGGTCAAGGTCAACCAATTCGTTGCCTGGCCCCTTTTCATGAAAGGCGACGAGCTCTTTAGCACTTTGTTGGTTTCCATAATTTTTTTTTTTTTTTTTTTTTTTTTTTTTTTTTTTTTTTTTTTTAAACAACCGCTCTCAGTGGCGGCCACACTGTGTAATCCACACTTGTTCACTTACACTCGCGCGACAAATTTATTTATTTATATATATTTTTCTCCTTTCTTTTGCTTTCTCCTGTTGTCAGGTATACGTCTTATCTCTTTGACGTGTTGGTAACGACTGAATATATATAACATCATGTCAACAACCTATTGACTCCGCGGCACGAAGGTCTTCTCACTCAAATCAATTCGAGTGGATTGGAAAACTGAAGGGGACGAGCTGTGTGGCGCGGAGTCAGGAAAAGAACCACCGTTATACCCCCACCTCGAACTCTATAGCAACAACCAATTAAAATTCCGAAAACTGCTTAACACTTCAATGGAACCCGAACGGGTTGCATAACAATTATCACGAGTTACAGCTCCTTATAAAAGAACTCAAACCGTCCATCATAGTGCTGCAAGAAATCCAATTACCCCACTCTTCAAATGCGAAAGTGCCTCGGGAATACACACCCTACTTTAACAATCTTAAAGAAAATAACTCCTCTAAACAAGGGTCCGGGATAATAATACATCAGGCACTAAACCATAAGCATATCAGTCTTATACCCCATTCTCGGGCACGGCAGTTGAGCTAACGGGCAAGCTAAAGCTAACCGTGATCTCAATTTACATTCCTCCTACCCGACCATACACCCTGGCTGACTTGAATAAAATAATTCAACACATGCGCACCCCCATTCTTCTAATGGGAGATTTCAACGCTTGGAGTACAATATGGGGATCACAAACAACAAATAAAAGAGGGAAAACCGTGGAACAATTTTTACTATAATCACAATTGGCAATATTCTCACATTCACTTTTTCACACACAAGACGTTTACAAATGTAGACCTTTCCCTCGTATCAGCCCAACTGTCCCCTAATACAAACTGGGAAATACTATATAATCTACATGGAAGTGATCACTTTCCGATAAAAATCTGTATTTAAATCGGCAGCAATAAAAAGAGAAAAATCAAACTCCTACCTAAATTCAAATGTGGACGAGCAAATCGAAACAGATTTCAAATTATCACCACACAATTCCTAAATCTACATAACACAAAATCCAACATAAATCAAGAAGCTGCCGTTATCACAAAAGCTTTTGGAACAGCCGCCAATGGCTCCATTCCACAGACAACGAAAAGGTACCACAAATCCGCCGCACCATGGTGGAATCCAGAACTGGCAAACCCGCGGGCAGAAAAGCAATTGGCATGGAGAATTTTTAACAAGCACCCAACCGACCAACATCTTTTATGGTACAAAAGGCTTAACGCCATGTTCCTGAATTGAAAAGGCAAGAGCCTTTCAGTCCTTCACGGAAAAACTAAACCTAACATACACCCCCAAAAAAATATGGGCCGACATAAAAACGCTAACAGGGAACTATAGCCCATCTACTATCAATTTAATACATACAGGATCCGACCGCTGTAGAGGTTCCGCCAAACCCCACGGTTCGCCTTCCTAAAAAACAACCATAACTTTATCCAATCATATAATTTCGCTAATGCAATCACATTAGCACCTTAAATGCTTTACGCATCTAGGATTATCTAAGGTATAATCTAAAAAGTCCCTGTAAAAGAAAACTTACCTTCATGCATCTCTTCGCATATAATTTCCTGTAAGATTTCTTTTCTACCTTTTCAGGAATCCCAAAACCTATTCGGTAACTTCGGTTCCCAGGCAAATTTCAATTTCCCACACCTGCACCGCAATCTCCACCCACCATACCTGAAACATATCCTTTTACAAGGAAATTTTATGCATACAACGCGTTCGATACAATTCCTAGAAATAATTCTTTAAAGTGCATATGGCATCATGAATCCCAAGCCAGTCGGCACCCTTTGTCTGTGTTAAAATCCTATGTCGGACAGCTTGTTTTTACAGATGCCATAAACCATATTTCTACGCATGTAAACATGCATAGGATTCAACTCGTCGTTTGTTTTCGTTCGGCCACCAATCCCATTAGCACCTTTTTTTCCTAACGTTGATAAAAGCGACGTCGCATCGCGTAAACATTGACCCGCATTACCAACGGATCATTTGGTCATATCTCCCTTTTGTCCTTGCCGGATGTCTGCTTTGTTTTGCCATTGCCTCCGCGCATATGTAAACAACTCAGTTATGAACGATCGCACACATACCACCATTACAAGATCTGATTTCCTATTCCACCAGGAGATACTTTACGTTTCTCTGGTGGTAGGTAAAAACGATATCCTAAGTGGAGAGGATATCTACGACGACACCACAAACTCACCCCACAAGCGAATCATCTCTGCACGAGATGATTATCCCTAAGTCGTTTACCATCCGCTGACCGCCATGGTTATGCCGACTTCCGCTCTCTGGTCCGCACAGAGACGCGAAAAAACACCGAGTCGCGTGTGTGTAATAAATTAGGCACAAAAAAAGAACAATAAACTAAGTAAAAATCATGTGCCTCATAGACATAACTCGTATTTCCCACGTACAGTGTAGTATTTGCAACCACCGTGTCGAATATTATATTCGCTGCAGTCTTCGAAGATTGTGTTTTTTTATTGACTTCACAATGTAACTCTCACGCAGTGCTACCGTAAAATGTTAGTATCCAATAAGAAAATGAAACGGAAACAATCATCTATGAATTCAAACAAGTTATTCCAATAGTAGTGTTTTTCCTTGATTTAGAAATAAAACTAAATAAACGAAATAGTGTGTTTTATTTTTACTTGTCCGGTGTTTGTGCTTTTCCCTCGGTGTTGTTCTTGTCGGATACCTTAGTGATTTGTGGGGACAAGGTAGAACTCTCGCCCATGTTGGCGTCGCAATCTCGTACCCCCCCCACAACGCCCTCACATGTCCGGACAAAATAGCCAAATACTTCGCCGAGACTTGGGCAAATACGTCCGCTAACTTCAACTTCCACCCAGATTTCCATACTGCCAAAAACCAAATAGAGGCGCATCCAACGCCCCCAAGCAACCAAGTAAGCATTATCGAACTTCCCATAACACAGATAGAACTAGAATCTGGTCTTCATACCGCAAATGGTAAGACACCAAGCTTCAATAGAATTGATTACCAAATGGTAAAAAACAGGCCAAGGATTTTGAAACAACTCCTTCTAAATCTGTTTAATTCCATATATACGACCGGCAACATCCCTCAAATCTGGTAAAATATCAACAATTATCCCTCTACTAAAGAATAATAACAAAACTGACGCGATCCCCGGCTACCGCCCCACTCCCTTACTGTCGTGTTTAGGAAAAGTATTGGAAAAAATTGTCGCTAAGAGACTAAACTGGTTGCTAGAAAAATATAATCTGATAAGTACCAAACAAGTCGGTTTCAAACAAAGTAGGGGAACAATGGATGCGCTTCTCCATATAGATAACCATATTGTTGCTGTCCTTTCCTGCAAGAAACATACATCCATTTTATTAATAGACTTCAAAAAAGCTTTCGACCGCATCGGTCCACACGTTATCCTCCACAAATTACAAAAATAGAAAATACGACATTATATGTACAACTTTGTCAGATCCTTTCTGAATAATAGAAAATTCAGGATCAAATGTAACGGCGTGTTCTCTGGCGCCCATAACATAAATACTGGAATACCCCAAGGATCACCGTTATCAGTAGTATTATTTAAGATAGCAGTTGAAGAGTTAATAAGCATTAGCTCTAAACATAAAAAGGTAAGACATTGTTTCTACGGCGACGACTTTATATTATTCTCAAATGTAAACGACCTAGAAGTAGCTAGCAAACCCTTCGGAAATATCCTATTAGACATACAAAAAATGGTGTAACTATTCAGGTTCAAAAATACCGAGGGTGTATTTAAAATATTACATATGTGGGGGTTCTTTATATTACATGGAGAACCAACCCACAATTTCAACCACAATTTCCGCCTTATTTCCACCGCTTTCAGCGCGTCATACCAACCCCTATCCCACCGTTCGGTAATTCAGCTGAGAATCATTGTTTTCCCAAGGGACGCATAGCTAAACTCATTATCCTATGCAGATAATTCATAACTGAGTTTAGCTACCCTTTTGCCATACGGCAACTCCACGTTGCTAGCCCATGAGATTTCCACTGGAAATCACATCATGCCGGTTAGCAACAACAAGTCGAAGCAGACGACGCTGTTGCATAATCATGCAATCGCTGGGGAATTTATCGAAATATCGAATTAGTTCTCACGATAAATTACCCTAGCCAAAATGGCGTCACTTCAGCTTTTCCGCAGATCATCCATTCGCTTGGGATCAATGATCTCTTTTCGCAGGTGAATAGCACTGGCCACATTTCCTCTCCTCCATAATTCTGTCTTCCTACAGTTCAATGCACTCTGAGATCACCACAGCCATAGCACTAGGGCAGTAGGTCATTCCCAGAGACGGCATTTGATACTAGCGCACTAGCTCAGCCAACCCCGAAGTTATTGCGCTCTTTCTTTTGTTCTTTTCATCCTTCGCATGTCCAGCGACTGGCGAATGATGCGCGAGTATTATTCACCTCACTGAGACATGCAAATGAGAAGATTCATGAAACGAGCGCAATGATGATTGGTTAATAGCTGCGCGAATTCAAAATTGATAATTTATCCCTAGTTCAGTTAGTCGGTAGTCATACTCTACCGCGCTTGGTCACGCCGCCGCTCGCGGAAAAAATTTTATTTCGCGCCTGTCGATATTCAGTCCTCAAACAGTCGGAACGTCGAGTAAGTCTCTATTCAATTTAATAATAAGTCAAATTAAATTTTCATGACTGCGGTCACGGTGTCGGAAAAGACGTGTTCATTCTTGGATAATATTTATAAACAAATCAATCTATTAATATTAATAATCAGAAGTTTTAAGTTAAGTGAAAAAGAAATACAATACAATAAAGAAACATTTAAATGACGAAACGACACATCAGTGCATTTTTGTTTAAACCATCTTTCCCCTTGAACAATTTACGACGGATCAATCGATGAGTGCAGTGGGGAAGATAGTGAACCAAGTGCCCGTGTCTGGTGCAAAACTTCTTCACCCCCACACATATATGCAAAAAGAAAAATTGTAACAAATCTTTACTAGTAAATTTTGAAATCACTTACATTAGTAATACGGATACACTAAACATTCTCGGCCTACAATTCGATTGTAAATATAATTTTTAGAATCATTGTCTAGCCCTTAAGAAAAATCTAGTTTTATGGTTAAATATACTGAAATATTTGGCATCTAAAAACGACTCAGCCCATAGTAACGCACTAATAAACATCACTAGAGCTCTCCTACTGTCAACAATAGATTATCATCATCATTGGCACTACAACCGGGAACCGGTCTTGGCCTTATTTAGCAAGTCCTGAGGCTTGTTAAATTTTCCATAATGATTTGTTTTTTCCGGGCAAGGTCATTAGTCTTGCTAGACTATGGCCTACTAATATATGTAATTGCAGCAAAACAACATTACTTATTATTTATTGGCCTGTAGGAACCCGGAAGTTCATGACCTCACCTACTCGGCACCGCCATTGTTCCCTGTCCCGTGCGCTCTCCTTCCACGTTCGACCATCCGATCCGATCTGCTCGAGGTCCAATCAGACATTGTCCTCCCATCTCCGCCGCGGCCGTCCTGTCGGTCTCTTCCCCGTTAGTTTACCGTCAAGGATTCTATGCACGGTCCTATCATCGCCCATTCGCGCTACGTGTCCGGCCCATCTTAATCTTCGCGACTTGATTACTCTTACTATTGTAGGTTTGCGGTATAGCTCTTCCAATTCGTGGTTGTGGAGTTTCCTCCATTGTCCTGACTCCTCGTCATATTTACCGCCAAATATACCCCTTAAAACTTTATTCTCGAATACGCGGAATTTGTTTTCTTCCTGTTTCGTGAGAGTCCATGTTTCGCATCCATATAGAAGGATCGGCATGATTATGGTTCTATAGATACGGATCTTTATATTACGTGATAGCAGTTTGGATTTCAGCAGCTTACCGACTGTGTGCCAACTAGCGTTGCCGGAATGTAGTCTTTTGTTAATTTCCTTCGATGTTTCGTTTCTGGTCGTGAGTATCGTTCCCAGATATTTAAATTCTTTGACATTTTCAAATATCTTGCCCCTGACGTTTATATGTGTTCCCTGAGGTCCCCCTGCTCTCGCCGTCATCATGTATTTCGTTTTGTCTTCATTTATTTCTAGACCCACCTCTTCTGCTGCTTGCATGATGATTTCACAGTTTTTACTTACAGTTTCTAGATTATCGCCCAGAACGGCTATGTCATCCGCATACGCAACCACTTGTGTGACCCCGTTCAGGATGATCCGGCCATGTTGTCGTCTTGTACGTTTCTGGTAACATACTCGAGTACAAGGTTAAAAAGGCAGGGTGTGAGGCCATCCCCTTGTTTTAGTCCGTCCCGGATTTCAAATGGTTCTGAGAGGTGGTTTTCTATTCTAACTCGCCCTTTGTTTTCGTTCATGCAGGTTTGAATGACGGCGGCATATTTTTTCGGGATCCCCAGCTCAACCACAATATGGTAGAGTCTTTGCCTTGCGACTGAGTCGTAGGCTTTTTTGAAGTCAACGAACAGTTGGTGAACCGTCTCTCCGTACTCCCACTTCTTTTCCAGCAGTTGCCTTATTGTGAACATCTGGGCGCTTGTTGACCGGTTCCGACGGAATCCGCATTGGTAGTCTCCCAATATTTCTTCTGCGTACGGTGTGATTCTTGCCATTATGACGTTTGTTAATATTTTGTATGTGATTGGGAGCAATGATATTCCTCTGTAATTTTGGCAGTCAGATCTCTCGCCTTTTTGAAAATGGGGATGACTATTGAGGTTTTCCATTCTTCCGTGAAGACTTCCTTATCCCATATTGTTTTAATCAGTTGGTGGATCGTTCGAGTGGTTGCCCCATTCTCCATGCTTCACAAGCTCTGCCGGTATGCAATCAACTCCGGGTGTCCTTGTTGTTTTTCAGTCGATTGATCGCAACTACAACTTCGTCGAAAGAGGGCTCTGGGATCTGGGGCTCGGTTGTATGTACGTCTGGTGCGTTTATTTGTGGTTGATGGGTGCGCACATTGAGCAGGTTTTCAAAGTACTGCTTCGATATTTTTTGTTTCTGTCACCATTTATTATATTATTATTATATTATATTATTTTGGCTCTCCGTCGGTAGCCATTTCTAATTGAATTTATGCCGGCATACATACCTCTGCTGTTCTTTGCTCTGGCATATTCTACGATTTTTTCGATCCGAGTCTTCTCCCATTCGCGTTTTTTGCGTTTAAAAATTCTGGTTGTCTCTTTCCGAATTGTCGCGTATCTTTCTGCGTTGACTTCATCATATGCTTCTAAGTGGATCATTCTGAGGCGTTTATGTTGTTCGATCTTTGCCATGCACTCATCGTCAAACTAAGCTTTGGACTTAGTTGTTTTCTTAAATGCTAATACCTCTTGGGCTGTTTGTTTGATTGTGTCTCTGATCCATGCCCATTTAGTGTTCGCACTATTGGTTTCCTCTTCCTTAGTACTGTCATTCTCTAGGATGCTAAATCTATTCGTTAGCTCCTCTTGATATTTCGCCTTTTTGCGTAGGTCTTTTAGTTTATCAATCTCGAACTTTTTGCTTGTCTCCCGTGACTGTCCACGTGGGTTTGCTGTGAGCCGACTTCTAATTTTGCCCATCACTAGAAGGTAATCGGAGTCGCAATCTGCTCCTCTATATGATCTTACGTCAAGGATATTCGACTGGTGTCTTTTGTATATGAGGAAGTGGTCTATTTGGTTACGGGCTACGCCGTCGGGTGATATCCATGTGACTTTATGGATTTTCTTGTGGTTGAACATAGTGCTTTTCACTACCAGATCTTTTGACGCTGCGAAGTGATAATTCGAATTCCATTATCATTTGAAACGCCATGTAGGTTTTCTTTGCCTATTGTTGGTTGGAAGATATCTTCCTCTCCAATTTTCGCATTGAGGTCGCCGAGAAGGATTTTAACATCGAATGTTGAGATCCCATCAAATACCTCCTCTAGGGCCTCGTAGAATGTGTCCTTCGTTTCTTCGTCCGTAGATTCTGTTGGGGCGTGTACGTTTATAAATACATAATTGTACCATCGGCCCCGTATTTTTAGCACCGACATTCGGTCATTAATAAACTGCACATCTTTTACATGGGACGTAATCTTCTTGCTTATGATGAAGCCAGTTCCGAGGTTATGTGTAGCGGTACCTCCACACACCAGTGTGAACCCGTTGGTCTCGATTACTTGATGTGGGAGTCGAACTTCCTGAAGCGCGACGATGTCCATTTTATACTGTTTTGCGTTTTCTACGACCGTCTGTATCGCGCCTGGTTTATATAACGTTCGAACATTCCACGTGCCGACGCGTATATCCCGCTTTTTCAGTTTTTCCCTACGTCTTCTTTTTGCCGAGTCGGTGTTTTCTTGATGATTTTTTCCCTAATGGTAGTGTCGGCTCATCACACCTACGCCTACCGGGTTTTTCGTGGCATAGTTTTTTGTGTGTTGATTATTCATTTTTGTTCCCACGAATCTTGGAGTTTCAAATAGTCCGCCACATCAGAGCCCCTCTTTGATATGGTAAGGTCTGCTTACTGCTCTGATTCGACCCGGTGTCAGAGAAGCGCCGTTATAATACAGCCGGTATATCCCTGGCTGCAAACCATCCAATGGGCACGGTGACGCGTAACACCCTGGGTTATGGCTGGTAGATCTTTGTGTGTTACTCCTCGCTAGCCTGTCTGACATGGGTGGCCCTACTGGAAGCATATGCTTCCGCCAGCATAGCCTGAGTAAAACATTGTAGTTTAAGCCCCCGCACCACGTCAAGGTTTCTACCAAGCGGGGGAAAACAACATTACAGACGATTAAATCTTCCTACCACGCAGAACACCGCATAAGTACAAGGGCTTTTCAGACCACCCCAATTACGAACGTCCTAACAGAAAGTGAACTCCCGGCCGTAGAAAATAGGATAAAAACTCGGCATGCCTCTTTTAGAAGACATTAAACTTATATCTAAGAGAAAAAGTTCTCAAAAATGTACTTCGGCCTTAGGACACTCAATAGAACTGGCTAAAGAACTGCATGCCACACCTACGGTTTCATTCCCGAAAGGTTGGTCTCGCTTGCCAAGCGTTGTTGTCGGCTACTC
This sequence comes from Microdon myrmicae, assembly GCA_963931805.1. Taxonomy (NCBI): domain Eukaryota; kingdom Metazoa; phylum Arthropoda; class Insecta; order Diptera; family Syrphidae; genus Microdon; species Microdon myrmicae. Next base: position 125,926,580 of record OZ007496.1, read on the forward strand.
CTCGGCTCGTCCGGGGCGCCGAGGAGCGTGTCCCGCATGTTGCTGTAGGGGTTGGGGTCGGTTGACCTAATGATGTGCGTAACATGCGTTCGTTGGGTGCGGCCGAGGACTCGCTTCAGCTCAACAGCACGGAGTTCCTCGTCGTGCATGTTGGCGGCCCGGAAAATGCGGTCTGCTAAGGCAAACCATAGCTCTACGTCCTCTTCGTCGAAGGGAGGGAGCTTGATATTTGGGAGAATGGAGGCTGGGTTCGACACTGTAGGCGTCCTGGAACGCGGGGGAGTCGGATCGCGGTTGTCCCTGTTGGGTAGTACCGGCTCGTGTGGTGGGCATTGTGGTGCCGAAGTCGTAAAGTGTAGACTCGTGTCTGCGTGGGTAGCAAGGGGGTCGAAAGGGGACGCGAAGCGTCGAGAGGAGCCGCGAGAGTGTCGAGCAAGTTTCGGTGTCGTCAAAGGACTAGCTAGTGGACGCAACGAGTCGAGGGGCGTTGAACGGAGTCGAGTGGTGTCGCGAGTGCTGTGAATAAGGTGTTGTGCGTGGATTGTACCCAGAAGGTTTATAATTTTAATAAGGTTCTTTCGCCTAGTTTAGTCTTGATTTTTCCCGCTTTGTTATTATTATGACACGGTAATTTTGAAATATAGTTTAATCGTGATGTTGTTTTTGGTTTGGACCCGGAAGGGGGCTTACAATAGTTTTTAGTTTTTGTTATAATAGAATAAATTTACTGTTTTAATGTATTTATATTAAACTTAATATAAAGACAATATAATAATGTTCCCGCAAGCGTAGGTATTTTTTATCTGTATACAAAATAATGGATTTATCAGTGTAGATAAAATGTATATGTATAAACGAATTCGTAAAGGAATCTTTATTATTAAACTTATGATTATGTTAACTACAAGAACGAAACAAAAGTCAAGAAAATAATATATAATTTAAAAATGGAAGGAACAAAAGTATATATTCTATTGGAGTATCTTCAGAGCTTTCAGGTTCTATGCCTTTAAGTCTTGCTTTAATTATTTAAATTTTTTAAATTAGATCATTTTTACACCATCCTAGATCAGATTCAACTTTTAAAATATTCAACCTGCGTCACAATTATTAATGTTTCCCTAAACCTATGTATATAATGTGGTGTGTTTCTGTTTTACAAATTATATTCGTGTATTGCTTTTATGAATATTTATAATTTTCTAGATAAGTATGGTTTGTCTCTGTTAGTATATCTTTCAAATAAGTGATAAAAAAAGTGTATGTATTACTTTTAGAATGTTAATTGTATATGTTTGTTGGGCTATAATTCTCCGTTAAATATGTAATTTTTTATTGTGATTGTGTGTTTATGCAGAAATTGTACATAATCGTAAATATAATTCTTTAAAAATTAATAATAGTTCTGTGTCGTTTTACATTAAACCACTAATTGCGATCTGATTCAAGTTGTTAACATTCTATGCCTACCAAACTGGATGTGTTACTATTAGGTGACAAGTAAAGAAGTATATAACCTTGTGTCCATGTGGGGTGCCTGGTGATGTGGTGCTGGGGCTATTGCTCATAGCCCTGGTGATGTTAGATACAGCTGTGTTGGGATACGGGGTACCCTTTAATAGTCTTTTACGATGTTTTTTTTGCACTATGTCCCGTTGACACTGGGATAGTCACTGTTTTTGTTTAACTTGGCGGAAGGCCATAGGTTGCAGTGTTCTTCTTCGGGGTCATCAGTGTGGGGGAGGGGAAGTATATGTGCCAGCGTATGGCACTAGTTCACTACCGCCCCACTAAAGAGTTGGTCGCAAACCGTCGTCCGAATTTCGAGCACCAAGGTGGAAATGAAAACACTTGTTTTGTTCGTTGATGTTTCTTTTAATATGTTCTTTTACTCGTCGGGGTTTTTTGTTCCACGGGGGCGATGTACAACTCGGTGGACAATTGGGAAATGCAATTACTTACATAAAGGAAAGTTAACAATGAGTTGTGAAAATAATAAAAGGTTAACACGCGTTCTGGTGCCCATCCACTTTACTACTGAACGTCTAAGGTCCCCTTTGGGATTCGACAAACACTCGGTTGCATTTTACACAATCATTCGATTGTTCTCCCTTTGCCGATGCTCCTGTTCCAAGCGCCGAGCGAGGCGCTTTACCTATTCCTTCGGCTATGTGTCTGTTACGCAATGGCCGCGCGATATGAGACGGGGTTTGTTCGGTCTAACGGTATGAATAACTTGTTTTCGCGTTTTCTTTTGGGGGCCGGTTGTTCGTTTTAGTTTCGGCGGGGATTTAAAACTGTGTCTTCCCGTCTTGCAACGATTTGCGGATTAATAACTAACGGAGGCTCCCCATTGACTCGACTTGGGCTAGAAAGATAACACGCGGCTGTGCGCACCGTATGGTGGTTGTAACCTGACTGTGTGTGTGCGGACGCAACGGCGGATGAATCTCGACTATTCAGGGATACGCGCTGGGGGGTATGAAGGGACGTCTGTCCTCTGTGGTGGTTATTACTCGACTGACTAATGAATGGAAAGAATCCATTCACCGCTTCGTGGCGGTTGAGTCATAGCAGAAATAAAATCGCTGCCACTTGCTAGTAATTTCGAGAAGAGTTTCTATGCTTGCGCAGGGAGTTTGTTTCCGGGAATTCCTGCCGTACTGGCTGAGCTAGATTCCTCGGTTGCTATGTGTACCGAGAAATTGGTTTTGGGAACACGAGCAAGTATGGGCATGAGTTTTCGCGGGAAATTGGAATTGCTTGGGTGCAAGCAAGGAATATCATTTAGATAGGATATTAACCGAAGTAATTTCGGGGAAATGTATGCAGCTAGTTGGTGGGGATGGTTAATATTCCGTTCTAGGCTTGAATATGTGTTTTATTACAGCATATCTATTTCCGGGGAAATTAAGATTGCTTGGTCGCAAGGAGGGAATATGAATTAAGTAAAGAATTGACCGAAGCAATTTTGGGAAAAATTATATGTGGGGTGATGTAATTGAGGGAGATGATTTAGAATGTATTCTATTGAATTGTATTCTGTTGGAAGTTTTGGGAAATGCCTTTCATTGCAGATTGGGAGATGGATTCTTGCAAGTTCGGGATGGATGGGCTTGCAGATTGGGATTTGTTTTGGCATGTTTTGAAATGGGTTACAGGTTAGGATAGAGCGACGCGCTGTTAGCGGTCGAGGTTGGTTAGAATTGTGTGTTGGTTCTCCGTGTGATATAGAGAACCCCAACAGAGTTTCCTTAGCATGTCTGTTGGGTACGAAGCATGATGCCTAACATGGGCACGGATTCACTAATCCCCTAACACTTGTCCGCCGAAAAATTGTTCCTCAGCAAAATTGAAGCACGAAAGGAAAGACGTGAATAAAATGCGCTGTTGTGTAGTTTAATTGTTTTCTTTATTATTTAATTTTCGTTTAATACTAGGTTTGACTCTTTTTATACACATTATTTTATTGCAATGTTTTTCTAGTTGTTCTATAAGCAACGAATTTAAATAGCAAATCTCGCGTTTCGATTTAACTAGTGCACCTTGATGTTGCGACAATATTCGCGCAACGACAATATTCGATGACTAAAAATCGGGTAATTTAATTTAACTCCGACGGCGTGACTTCACACGGTGGAGATTGTATAGCGACTGACTTTAATTAGGGGTGAAATTCTGTTCTCCATTTTCCACGCAGGACATCCAAAAGAGATCACGCCTCTGCTCTCTCATTGTCACGCCCGTCAAAGTACGGTGAGTATCGGTTAATTGATAATTGACGAACGTGGAGAATGAGAGAACAGAAACACAATGTACTGTGATCTCGAGGCGCCTTGGTTGTGTGTGCTGGTATCAAATGCAGCTACTGAGCATGTACTACTGCCCCAGTGTTACGGCTGTGGTGAACTCAGAGAGCATTGAACCGCATGGAAACAGAATTATGGAGGAGGGGAAAATTTTGCTGGTGCTATTCACCTGATTAATGAGATCATTGAACCCAAGCGAATGAATGATCTGATAAAAATCGATAGGACGCTACATCGGCTAGGTAAATAATCATCATCTTCGGCACTACAACCGGGAACCGGTCTTGGCCTTATTTAGCAAGTCCCGAGGCTTCTTAAATTTTCCATAATGATTTTTTATTTTTTCGGGGCAAGGTCATTAGTCTTGCGCTAGGTAAATAATACCGTAGGGAAAATGCTAAGGAATGCGGCAATTACCCAAGCCAATGAATGATGATGCAACCGCGTCGTTTGATTCGACTTGGTTGTTGCTAACCAACATGAATGAAATTTCCGGTGAAATCTCATGGTTAGAGGAATGGAGTTGCCGTATGGCAAATAGAGTAGCTAAACTCAATTATGCATTATCTGCATATTATCATGAGTTTAGCTAAGCGTCCTTTGGGAAATATGGTATTCCAGGTGAATAGCATGAACGGTGGGATAGGGGTTGGTGTGACGCGCTGTTAGCGGTCGAACTGAGGCGGAAATTGTGGTTGAAATTGTGGGTTGGTTCTCCATGTAATATAGAGAACCCGCACATGTCGTGTTTTCTTTGTGTTGGCGGGTTGCTGTCGTCTTTGTTCTTGCTGTTGTTGTTGTATATTTTTCGTTTTCCGCTCATTCTGGCTCAGATAGTTTTTTTTTAGTTTAAGAACTTCTTCCATTTGTTTGTCCAGTTCTTGTTTTTTAAGACTAATCTCATTGATGACTCTTTTGAGGACCTCGATCTGATTGCTAGCGTCTGCATTTGTTTCGCTGACAGCCAGTTCTTGGAAGTGGTTTACAGCCCCTGAGTACTGGGCACCATGGGTGTTGTCTTCGTCGTCGCTGTTGACACTCAACGTATTTTTATCCTTGTTTTATTGTTTTTAATGTATTTAGCTTTTAGATTCAGGTATGTACTTTGCCTTCTCCGAAGCACCATTTTGGCATCCATTTGATCTACGTCCATATTGTGGACCACGTGATCCCACTTTTTTTGTTATTGCGCGAAGGACAAATAGTTTGCGGCCTCGCGCACACACTCACAATGTTCGCGCACTCGCACGTAAACACCGTTCACACATAACGTGTTACTCACACCCTTTTTCTATTAAACTGTGTTCTTTGTTTTGACTGTCACAACACGTGACTTCGTTGTCTTTTATTTGATTATATTTATGGTATATATATTAACTTTGTTTTGACTGTTTTTATCACTGGAATTTAGTTATTTTTAAATGTCTTTATATATCAACCACTCACGACTCATAAAAGCAACATTTTTCATTTAACTCGATCGCCGAATTGAAAACACGTCCGCATTCGTTGTATGAAGGGACTTTTGTTCTTGAATTACAGTTAACATAAAAGCCACTAACACAAAAAAGAGGCTTTGCTGTGGCAGAATTATGTTTTTCTATTGGAAAAGTAAGTCTAGGTTCATCGATATCCTCCCTGAAGCATACAATTGATTACAATATAACATATTACCGACGGAAAATACACAAGGACAACCTTCAACATCAGCGACGATGTCACCACTCGCCACAAACGCTGGATCTCTACAGAGCCGTGAGTAAGCATTTTCATCACTAAAATCACCACGTCGACGAACGTGGTAGAATGAGAGAACAAAAACACGATGTGATCTCGGGGTGGCTAGGTTGTGTGTGCTGGTATCAAATGCTGTTTCTGAGAATGACCTACTGTCCTAGTGTTACGGCTGTGGTGATCCCAGAGAGCATTGAACCGTATGGAAACAGAATTATGAAGGAGAGGAAAATGTTGTGTGCGCTATTCACCTGTAAAATGAGATCGTTGATCCCAAGTGAATGGGTGATCTGAAGAAAAGCCGATGTGACGCCAAATTGGCTAGGGTAATTTATCATGAAAACGAATTAGATATTTTGATAAATTCCCCAGCGGTTTCGCTATGATGCGACGGCGTCGTTTGCTTCGACTTGTTGTTGCTAACCGACATGATGTGATTTCCGATGGAAGTCTCATGGACTAGCAAAAATGGAGTTGCCGTATGGCATTCTGCATTATCTGCATAGAATAATGAATTCAGTTATGCTTTCTTTTACAGGTAAAATAGCCGAACGGTGGAATAGGGGATAATGTGACCCGCTGTTAGCGGTCGAAATTAGGTAAAGATTGTGGGCTGGTTCTCCATGTGATATAGAAAAACCCCACAGGACTATACGTCCCCAGACACAGTATGCCTCTCAGACGCACCGGTTTCTTGCCCCCCATCCCCAATTGCCAATTTTTGTTTTCATTTCATTTTAATTTTTTTATTTTTTTATTATTTTTATTTGTATTCCTTGTTTATGTTTGTACGTTTTGTTTCGTTTTTTTCTATATAACTACAAGATATAGAAAGGATAGAATAAAATTTAAAAAGAAAACATATTAATTATTGTGACATGTTATAAGCAGACTAGTTATTGTATGCCGAAAGCCATAAGAAAAATGATAATGTATAATTTAGAGTGCTTCCGAAGAGCCAGTAAGTTAATGTAAGAATGATATGTGTAGAAGTTAACACTTAGTCTTAAGTAAAATCTATAATTAAATTGTTAAATAAGAAAAAAAAAAACAGTATCTGGGTAAATGGTGCCTATTTTTTTCTAAACTATCGTCCGCCGTAGCATTCGTCCGAGGGAAATAAACAAGTGTGAAGGATTGTGTATAGTCTAGTGCATTCCTACACAAAGTGAACGAATCACTCCCTTGCACACGAAAAACAAAAAGAAAAAAAAAGTTTACACTAACAAAAACATATTAGTGATCAGTATCGAACATTTTTAAGTTGACTGTGCTCGGCTAACCCACATGGCGTAGGCAACAGGTTAAACCAACAAAAGACATCCGTGTGGTGTTGATGACAGGCATCTTAATGCCGAATGAAAGAGGTCAATAAACCCAAATTCAAATATTTTAAAATATGGGAAACTGCTCGAACAGACTACGAGCCCATTTTACATGACATATACGTACGGACGGGGGAAAGCTTCCAATGATTAGTTCCAGCGTGGAAAATAAACCGAGATCGTCGCGTGCCAGTACATGTCACGTGCCTTGTAACAACACGGCCGTAAACAAGCCCCAAAAGGCGAGCAGCGGGGCGACGAATATACTCCTAAAAAACGTAAGCGAGAACGATTCAAATCGCAGATACTAACGGGAAACCACACTCATCTCAAAATTGGTGTCAAGACAATTTGAGCCCCCATAAAACCGCCGGCAAAGACTAACCACCGAAAAGAGAGCATTCGAAGAAACCCATCAAAGGAAACCCAAGGAAGCGGCCACGTGGATCGCCATCAGCCTATGAGCATCATCAGCAGTAACAAGCAGTATAGTAGCCTTTCTCTCAGGGAGCGTGCTACCTTGGCCTTAAAAGGACGACGGATCTCTTAAGACCGCTCCTGAGGAGACCCGTTGTGGTCCCCACCGTGCCTCCTTTAGCCAGAGGGAAGAGCGGCGACTGATTACTGCATGTTTTGACTGTCCTTTCTTTGGTCCAGCGGGTTGGTCGACTGAAAATGCAGTTTATATTTTGCTTAGTGGATTTTTTTTACCTCTTTTAATTTATCGATGAAGGCTCAAAACCAGGATGAATTTGTTTACTCTTAACTTTTATATTACAAATTTATCGATGTCTTCACGGGGGCTCCAAAAAGTGACTGAATCTGAATAAATGTATTTATTGGCGCCCTTGTGTCTTAGACGCCTATTGTTACATAATTAACAATGTTAGTTAACACCCCCCCCCCCCCCCCGCCCCACCACACCATTTGAATTAATATCGCAAATTCGTGTCCTTATCCCATGAAAACAACGTCATATCCAAAAACAACATTCTACATTTCAATAGCACATTTTCAAATCATATTTTCACCATCCCTTACAACACATAATCCTTTACCAACAATGATAATTCATTACACTTTCCATCGTATATAACATATAAACATTCTCCACCGTTTTCATCCCCTATCTCGTATTTTCGTAATTATTAAATCAAAACGAATTACAAAATTCTCTAAACGAACGCCTTTTGAATATTTTTACACACACACCAGAACAATGACTGTTTCTTAGCAAATTTGCCGCTCCCCTCTCGCTATACACTTGACGATTCGATGAAGGGGGTCAGGTTCGCGAGAGCCAAGCCAGTATCGACGAATGACTAAATGTTGGGTCAGGGGGTAATTTGTAATCCTCATGAAAGGGACAAAAATGTCCGATTCACTCTCTCAGATTTTAAAACTCGGTGGCCTTAACCAAAGGAGCCTCCACGTCTGTTAAAGTGCAGATACTCATCTAGTCAGATGCCTAAGTATTTAACTAAACTCTTGGTTTCCAGTTTGCACACATGCGGTCTCACCATAACTAACTTGCCCCAGTTTTTTCTAATATCGTTCGTGGCTTTATACAATGGGCTTCTAAATAGGAATATGTGAAGTCAACTAAAAGATGATCTTAAGGTTGTGTTTGACAGCCATTGAAAGCAGACAACATCGTTACTACTGCTACTACTACTACTACTACTACTACTGGTAGTTCTATTACTTCTACTACGGCTACTACTACTCCGACTACTACTACTACTACTACTACTACTCCTACTGCTACTACTACTACTACTACTACTACTACTCCTACTGCTGCTACTACTACTACTACTACTACTACTACTACTACTACTACTACTACTACTACTACTACTACTACTACTACTACTACTACTACTACTACTACTACTACTACTACTACTACTACTACTACTACTACTACTACTACTACTACTACTACTACTACTACTACTACTACTACTACTACTAGTACTACTACTACTACTACTACTACTACTGGTACTTCTATTACTTCTACTACTACTACTACTACTATTACTACTACTACTACTACTACTACTACTACTACTACTAATACTACTACTGCTACTACTAGTACTAGTACTACTATTTCTACTACTACTACTACTACTACTACTACTACTACTACTACTACTACTACTACTAGTACTACTACTACTACTACTACTACTACTGGTACTTCTATTACTTCTACTACTACTACTACTACTATTACTACTACTACTACTACTCCAACAACAACAACAACAACAACAACTACTACTACTACTACTACTACTACTACTAATACTACTACTGCTACTACTAGTACTAGTACTACTATTTCTACTAGTACTACTACTACTACTACTACTACTATTACTGCTGCTTTGCTAATGCTACTACTACTACTACTACTACTACTACTACTACTACTACTACTACTACTACTACTACTACTTCTACTACTATTTCTACTACTACTACTACTTCTAACAGTACTACTACTACAACTATCACTAATACTACT